>CM042165.1:14057805-14194939 GCA_023376005.1 Doryteuthis pealeii | reverse complement strand
TGTCGCATCTTTTTTTCTGTTAATATTGAATTTTTGAGCAAGATGATAGAAAACTTATGTTATTCTTGTTGGTCTATTGATTCAAGAGAAGATACGTTTAGTTAGTTGTAATTATTCCGAGAGATCAGGTCAATTTAAATTACTCTGGCTTCTAGCTGTAAAATAATCGATTAAAAGAATAATCACATGTGTTTGTTCGACTCTTTCAACGGTGCTTCAAAAATTAAAAGTGATGCTTTTAGATTTAATGGGTGATTTAGGTACGCGGTTGATCCTAAAAGTTACGTCTCCAAGTGCTGAAAACACGGGAAAACTGTCTTCGTGCGGTATTAGCAACATTGTTGTGTTTTTGTTATGCGTGTTCGCTCTGCGTGCGACTGCCTCTGCGTGCGCCTCGCTTGCACGTTCAGATCTTGCCTGCCAGTCGTTCTGATGGAGCTCCAGATTGACGTTATCGCAAGTTGATGTTGTGCCTAGTTATTTAGATTTTGAACGCAAGAGGTTATTAAACCGATGAAATCCATCGCCAATCCACGGAATGTATGGCGAGTCATGCATGGATATCAAAAGCGTCCAAAAAAAATCCCTGATGGATAACTTACTGTATTCTGCCGATGTACAGCAGCATTCAGTCTTTCCTCATTTGAAAACATGCTGTACTTTTCGAAAGGTTCCTTAGCCTCCCTCAGACCTTGCCAGATCTTAGGGCTAATGTGTTCTGCATTTCAGCTTTATGTATTATCAAACCCCCGCTCCGAGTAAGGCACGATGTTGACACAAACTTAAAATTTTAAGCAGTACGTGCGGAATTTACAGGTTTGAATCAGAGATTTTCCTTCCCTAGACCGATTTGCCATACAAGGTTAAAGAGACCAATTCTTCTCTGGTATTTTACTCATAGCTGCGAAAGAAGAATGTTTGATGCATACCTTTCCCAAGAATATAGCAGCCAGTGAAATGCAAACAGTCTCATCCATGATTTGAACTACGGCCACCGTGCCAATTTTCCTACGACGATTAACTATTAAACAAAAAAAACACCTTCTTATCTATGAGTAAATAGTATGGCAGACTGTGTTCTTTAGTTTTGAATAGGCAACCAGTCATATTTACCACTACTCAATGTGGACGGGTAGACACAAAGGCCATATAATGTAGGACCATCCACAAACCAAAGTTCATGGGAGGCGGGTGCCAAAAAAGCGTTGATCTCAACGGCATTCCCTCTCCGGCGGACCGCATCAGGCCACTGGGCAATAAACCCAACCTGTAACCTTTTAAAATCAAGGGGTAGTTTAACTTATGCGGTCCAGGGCCAAAGCCACCGGACCCCCTGGTCTAAGACAACGATAATTCTGAATTCAAACCAACTTTACTCCGCTTAAAATTGACCTTGTGCGGATTGTGTAACTACATAAAAGCATACAATGGATAGTAATAGACAGATACTTGTTTATACCTTTGAGATAGTTGATGGGATTTTACGTCATGTCAACCCTTTTTATATTATTTTATGCCGAAGACATGTTGTTTCATTCATTCTTGTTGTGTGTTCAAAAATTTTTAAAACTAATTATAACACACTTTTAAACTATTATTTGTCTATTCGAACTTATAGCTGATACCCTAGCGTACTAGCACTCTGGGTCAGAGTGCGTCTTGGAGCTAAATGACGATGAAGGGTCGCCACACCACGGCCAACAGGTATCCAATGCGAATGTTTACCCCCTCTGCAGAGATGGCAGTCGGGCGTATTCTTCTGCTCCAAGATGACAAGCGAGCAAATTAATATTTATTACTAGTTGAATATACTAATCTACGTCGGATAAGAGAATCAGTAGGGTTGGCCACCGACTGCTAAGAATAACTAGAAAAATGCAGGTGCGTATGTATACATGGTGTGCATAGTTATATATATCTATATATAGATATAATGTACACACCTGTGTGCACGTAATCACTTGTTTATGCTCATAGTGTATATTTATGTATTTTTGCTTCTATATTTACATATTAGGACAGTTCTTTTTATATCTCATCCTGTATCTCTTTTGCATACGTACGCTCAGTTCTTCTGTCTTATTTCCTATCTGGTGTATCATGTGAATCGCATCCCCACCGGAAGTCCTGTATGACGTATCACGGTGCCTAAAAAACCTCGGATTAAACTGTTCTCCGTTGAACTTTCCCTCATTTGAATAATTAACGTCCAATATGGCCTTCTTTCCAGCCTTCACTGCCGCCAGTTTCATGGCGTGGACCAAAGAAGCGGGAAAAAAAGGGGGGGGGAATAAAAAAATCAAAAGAGAGGAAGTGATTACTGCATTGCCTTTGGAAACTATTAGACGTCAATGATTTTGCATATGCTTTTTATCTCGATTCCTGTGTCCAAGGAAATATTCCTTTCATGTTTACGAAGAGCAACAATGAATTAAAATGTAATCAATCTATAAAACATTTTCTTATATACTGGGTCTCCCCGAAAATGTCTTAAAGTATTTGATAGTGGTACCTCCGTTTGTTTGTTTTGTTTTACGGCATCAATGCAGCCACGTTGTGCTCATTTTAATGCCGGCAAAGTTTTTGATAAGATTCATAAGCGATAGTTTAGAAGAAACATTCTTTGTAAACAAATCTTCCATTTAACCCATATATTAGACCCTAAACAGGTACTACCACTCCGGATCAGAGAGACCTGGGAGAAATGCCTTGATAAAGGGGTGCCCCACATTCCCCAACCTCTAAAACTGGAACCTCACAATAGTTTAAACCTCATTACCCAGGATCAGTCCACCACCTTCTGAGCGGTCTTTAGTGCTCCCTGGGTTGAAATGTTAAATTTTAGATGTTAAACTGCATTTTCATGGTGAAATTTCTAGCTTCTGCGAGCATGTGGAGTACATCTCATTGCATTTATTACTCTCTTTGATCCACTCTGATCTTGAATATAGTACCTGTTAGGGTTATGTTAAATAGAGAAAATGAGTTAACAAAAATGTGTGTTAAAAAAATTGGGATTTAAAACATGTCCAGTACCCATCAAGAATGAATAAAGCATTGTCTTCAGCCATAGAATAACCCAACAAGGTTGACATGCTGTAAAATTCAACCAACCCCCTAATCAACATACCCGACTCAGGCTCAAAAAGATATGAAAAAACTAACAAAAGTGAAAAATAATGTAATATATCAACATAAGATTTGAGTAAAGCGTTTGTGAAAATAAAAATATTTGAACAAAATGGAATATCATACTGCACATATCAATACAAGCCTCTGTTTCATATCTGTATATACTCATAGTTGTATTATTGAACAGGTGTATCTCAAATCTGGGATCACGTATCAGAGTGATATTAATTGTTCATTTTGTCACGGTGCACTATCGTCTTCATAATCTTCATTTCTGTAAGCACACACTAAATATCAACATCGTTCCAGCCTATCTGAACGTATCTCAGATGCACATGCGTGCGACAAATAATCCCTGGTACAAACGGATATTTCCTAAGCTGCTTCTGAAAAGCAAATCTTACTTTTTATTCCATCTGTTAAGTGGTCTTTTAAGTTGGACCTACGCAGCACTGAAATAAATTAATGTACATATATAGAACAGCGAATGGAGGAAACAAACGAATGAAAAGACCAAGATCAGATGAAATAAAGAATTGAGAGAAAGGAAGGAGAAACCAGTGTGAAATGAAAAATAAGTTGTTGAAATATGAGATAGAAACAAAAGAGTGTCTCAGTACTTTTTCGTTTTTGCAAAGAGAGAAAATACTTATATGATCAGAGTAACAATAGAGTATAGGAAATACAATAATTTGTTTAAGAGGAGAAGGATATTTACCGTTTTAAAAAAACGACAAGATAAAGAGACAAACTGAGAACTTAGGCGCGAAAAACAAGAAAACCGAAGAATTTGAAAATAAAGAGAATTTATAGAGAAAGGAAAACACTATATATATATATAATATATGTTGTGTGTGGTGTGTGTGTGGGTGGTGTTTATATATATTAATAGTTGATAATATAGATGCCTATATTCATAAGTAAATAGTACCAAAAATTACCCCCATGATAGAGCATGTATATATATAAGGGTTGCCTGGACATGAAGTACAAAAGCACTTGATTACTGACAGTTTCTTCGCCACTGTGAATTATTTAAACAAATGACTTGGTTGAAAATAAAAACTCTCACTAAACCAAGCACCATTGACGTAAAATTTGGAATTCTACACGGACATTACAAAATGAATTTGCCTAACCTATTAATCCATATAATATTTAAAGAAATATTTATTGGGGCCAGAAATTAGGTATATACGAAGATTGTTGTGCATCTTATCTGCTATTAGTTTATTTACGGCTAAATAGATTTTTTTAAAAAAGCACATTAAATAAAACATTTTCTCGAGTATGTTAATTCCATATTTTTTGCCAGATCGCCATAATAGCGTATACTTAGTTTTGAACGACTATATTGTGTATCTGGATTTATGGTTTAATTCAGTCATTGGTTACTCAAAGTTTCTCGTATATCAATTTCCTCGTAATCCAAATCAGGTGTTGCTAATTCTATAGTTTTCTTTTGCCAGCATAATAGGTATATTTATTCTTGAAAGCGTTATATGTGGTACTTTGACTTACCGAGATAATTGATTAATCCGTAACTCAAATTCATCGTATATCAAATTAAGTGGGTAACTCGTAAATCAAGCACTGTTGTATATTCATATTTTTTTAACTGAATCAGTATGTTAATACTTACTCAACCCAAACACCACCTTTGAAGCTTCTCTTCCAGGCGAAGTTCTTATAGACTGCGTTTCAAAATTTATTAACGAGCGTGACATTTATTCATCTTTACAAAAAAAAACGATTGGGAATTCAACGAAACTTTCACGGTATAATGGAAATATGTGTATGCGCAGCTGTATAAAAAACTGCTATGTGTTCTGCGCAACGATCAAACAAACAGTGGTATTTGCAATAATTAACACGATATTAGAAGTTCCCAGCAATTAAACAAAGTGTCATATCGTGCAATTATGGGTTACCCAAATGTGACTGGACCCCTTCTGAGAAAGATATCATAACATCTGAAATTTCCAAAGGCAAGTCTACATTAGAAATATCCAAAAAAACTGAATATTCACTAAATGGAAAATATGTTGTTGCAGCTCCTACGAAGACATAAGGGCTGATAAGGGCACTCGAGGTTGTTCCCGACGTTCTTTGTCCCGAAGAAATGTGAAGCTTGCAAATAATCCAGGCCTGACGATGGAGCACTTTTCAGAAACATGCAGAAGCAACAGTACCCAGGAAGTACTCGCTGTCGTCTTCTGAAAAAGGTCGGGGCATCAGTGTGACCAGTGACAAAGCCTCGATTTACAAATACACATGCGAATACGTATTGAAAATGGGACAAAGGAGAACATGAAAGTGCGATTTTTCTCAAACAGTAAGTGTTCACAGATGAAACTCGGGCAACACTTGATGGCCTCTTATGGCTGGAAGCAAAGGGTTGAGTCGGTTTTCATTGATGTAATGTATGCAAAGGTAGGCCAACAGACCAAATACAGAGCATGAGTCAATCCTTACTTGTTCCCATGGTGATATCTTATTTAAATCTAAGATAAATCTATTTTTTATAGTGCTTCATTTGATGTAATGGTATGCAAATGTAGGCCGAGCAGACCAAATCAGAGCAGTGAGATTCAATCCTTACTTGGTGTCCCATGGTTGAGATTCTTATCTTAAATCTAAGTGTAAATCTATTTTTTATATAGTGCTCATTTGATGTAATGGTATGCAAATAGCGCCAACAAACCAAATACAGAGCAGTGAGTTCAATCCTTACTTGGTGTCCCATGATTGATCTTATGTTAAATCTAAGTAAATCTATTTTTTTAAGTGCTTCATGTGATGTAATGGTATGCAAAGGGAGCCAACAAAACCAAATACAGAGCATGAGTTCAATCCTTACTTGGTGTCCCATGTTGGATCTTATGTTAAATTAAGTAAATCTATTTTTTATATTAGTGCTTCATTTGATGTAATGGTATGCCAAAGGTAGGCCAACAAACCAAATACAGAGCAGTGAGTTCAATCCTTACTTGGTGTCCCATGATTGAGATCTTATGTTAAATCTAAGTAAATCTATTTTTTATATAGTGCTTCATTTGATGTAATGGTATGCAAAGGTAGGCCAACAAACCAAATACAGAAGCAGTGAGTTCAATCCTTACTTTGTGTCCCATGGTTGAGATCTTATGTTAAATCTAAGTAAATCTATTTTTATATAGTGCTTCATTTGATGTAATGGTATGCAAAGGTAGGCCAACAAACCAAATACAGAGCAGTGAGTTCAATCCTTACTTGTGTCCCATGATTGAGATCTTATGTTAAATCTAAGTAAAAACTATTTTTATATAGTGCTTCATTTGATGTAATGGTATGCAAAGGTAGGCCAACAGACCAAATACAGAGCAGTGAGTTCAATCCTTACTTGGTGTCCCATGATTGAGATCTTATGTTAAATCTAAGTAAATCTATTTTTTTATAGTGCTTCATTTGATGTAATGGTATGCAAAGGTAGGCCAACAAACCAAATACAGAGCAGTGAGTTCAATCCTTACTTGGTGTCCATGGTTGAGATCTTATGTTAAATCTAAGTAAATCTATTTTTTATAGTGCTTCATTTATGTAATGGTATGCAAAGGTAGGCCAACAGACCAAATACAGAGAGCAGTGAGTTCAATCCTTACTTGGTGTAAAATGATTGAGATCTTATGTTAAATCTTAATGACACTTTTATTTTTTTTTAGTTACTTAGTTAATGCTCAGCAAGATAGCCAACAGACCAAATACAGAGCAGTGAGTTCAATCCTTACCTTGGTGTCCCATGGTTGATATCTTATGTTAAATTAAAGTAAATCTATTTTTTATATAGTGCCTTCATTTGATGTAATGGTATGCAAATGTAGGCCAGCAGACCAAATGCAGAGCAGTGAGTTCAATCCTTACTTGGTGTCCCATGGTTGAGATCTTATGTTAAATCTAAGTAAATCTATTTTTTATATAGTGCTTCATTTGATGTAATGGTATGCAAAGGTAGGCCAACAAACCAAATACAGAGCAGTGAGTTCAATCCTTACTTGGTGTCCCATGATTGAGATCTTATGTTAAATCTAAGTAAATCTATTTTGTTATAGTGCTTCATTTGATGTAATGGTATGCAAAGTAGGCCAACAACCAAATACAGAGCAGTGAGTTCAATCCTTACTTGGTGTCCCATGATTGAGATCTTATGTTAAATCTAAGTAAATCTATTTTTTTATAGTGCTTCATTTGATGTAATGGTATGCAAATGTAGGCCAACAGACCAAATACAGAGCAGTGAGTTCAATCCTTACTTGGTGTCCCATGGTTGAGATCTTATGTTAAATCTATTTTTTTATAGTGCTTCATTTGATTAATGGTATGCAAAGGTAGGCCAACAGAACCCAAATACAGAGCAGTGAGTTCAATCCTTACTTGGTGTCCCATGATTGAGATCTTATGTTAAATCTAAGTAAATCTATTTTTTTATAGTGCTTCATTTGATGTAATGGTATGCAAAGGTAGGCCAACAGACCAAATACAGAGCAGTGAGTTCAATCCTTACTTGGTGTCCCATGATTGAGATCTTATGTTAAATCTAAGTAAATCTATTTTTTTATAGTGCTTCATTTGATGTAATGGTATGCAAAGGTAGGCCAACAGACCAAATACAGAGCAGTGAGTTCAATCCTTACTTGGTGTCCCATGATTGAGATCTTATGTTAAATCTAAGTAAATCTATTTTTTTTATAGTGCTTCATTTGATGTAATGGTATGCAAAGGTAGGCCAACAGACCAAATACAGAGCAGTGAGTTCAATCCTTACTTGGTGTCCCATGATTGAGATCTTATGTTAAATCTAAGTAAATCTATTTTTGTTATAGTGCTTCATTTGATGTAATGGTATGCAAAGGTAGGCCAACAGACCAAATACAGAGCAGTGAGTTCAATCCTTACTTGGTGTCCCATGTTGAGATCTTATGTTAAATCTAAGTGAATCTATTTTTTTATAGTGTTTCATTTGATGTAATGGTATGCAAAGGTAGGCCAACAGACCAAATACAGAGCAGTGAGTTCAATCCTTACTTGGTGTCCCATGGTTGAGATCTTATGTTAAATCTAAGTAAATCTATTTTTGTTATAGTGCTTCATTTGATGTAATGGTATGCAAAGGTAGGCCAACAGACCAAATACAGAGCAGTGAGTTCAATCCTTACTTGGTGTCCCATGGTTGAGATCTTATGTTAAATCTAAGTAAATCTATTTTTTTTATAGTGCTTCATTTTGATGTAATGGTATGCAAAGGTAGGCCAACAGACCAAATACAGAGCAGTGAGTTCAATCCTTACTTGGTGTCCCATGGTTGAGATCTTATGTTAAATCTAAGTAAATCTATTTTTTATAGTGCTTCATTTATGTAATGGTATGCAAAGGTAGGCCAACAGACCAAATACAGAGCAGTGAGTTCAATCCTTACTTGGTGTCCCATGGTTGAGATCTTATGTTAAATCTAAGTAAATTTTTTTTATAGTGCTTCATTTGATGTAATGGTATGCAAAGGTAGGCCAACAGACCAAATACAGAGCAGTGAGTTCAATCCTTACTTGGTGTCCCATGGTTGAGATCTTATGTTAAATCTAAGTAAATCTTTTTTTTTATAGTGTTTCATTTGATGTAATGGTATGCAAAGTAGGCCAACAGACCAAATACAGAGCAGTGAGTTCAATCCTTACTTGGTGTCCCATGATTGAGATCTTATGTTAAATCTAAGTGAATCTTTTTTTATAGTGCTTCATTTGATGTAATGGTATGCAAAGGTAGGCCAACAGACCAAATACAGAGCAGTGAGTTCAATCCTTACTTGGTGTCCCATGATTGAGATCTTATGTTAAATCTAAGTAAATCTATTTTTTTTTATAGTGCTTCATTTGATGTAATGGTATGCAAAGGTAGGCCAACAAACCAAATACAGAGCAGTGAGTTCAATCCTTACTTGGTGTCCCATGATTGAGATCTTATGTTAAATCTAAGTAAATCTATTTTTTATAGTGTTTCATTTGATGTAATGGTATGCAAAAGATAGGCCAACAGACCAAATACAGAGCAGTGAGTTCAATCCTTACTTGGTGTCCCATGTTGAGATCTTATGTTAAATCTAAGTGAATCTATTTTTTATAGTGCTTCATTTGATAATGGTATGCAAAGATAGGCCAACAGACCAAATACAGAGCAGTGAGTTCAATCCTTACTTGGTGTCCCATGGTTGAGATCTTATGTTAAATCTAAGTGAATCTATTTTTTTATAGTGTTTCATTTGATGTAATGGTATGCAAAGATAGGCCAACAGACCAAATACAGAGCAGTGAGTTCAATCCTTACTTGGTGTCCCATGGTTGAGATCTTATGTTAAATCTAAGTGAATCTATTTTTTATAGTGCTTCATTTGATGTAATGGTATGCAAAGATAGGCCAACAGACCAAATACAGAGCAGTGAGTTCAATCCTTACTTGGTGTCCCATGGTTGAGATCTTATGTTAAATCTAAGTAAATCTATTTTTTTTATAGTGTTTCATTTGATTTAATGGTATGCAAAGATAGGCCAACAAACCAAATACAGAGCAGTGAGTTCAATCCTTACTTGGTGTCCCATGATTGAGATCTTATGTTAAATCTAAGTAAATCTATTTTTTTATAGTGTTTCATTTGATGTAATGGTATGCAAAGATAGGCCAACAGACCAAATACAGAGCAGTGAGTTCAATCCTTACTTGGTGTCCCATGATTGAGATCTTATGTTAAATCTAAGTAAATCTATTTTTTTATAGTGTTTCATTTGATGTAATGGTATGCAAAGGTAGGCCAACAAACCAAATACAGAGCAGTGAGTTCAATCCTTACTTGGTGTCCCATGGTTGAGATCTTATGTTAAATCTAAGTGAATCTATTTTTTATAGTGCTTCATTTGATGTAATGGTATGCAAAGATAGGCCAACAGACCAAATACAGAGCAGTGAGTTCAATCCTTACTTGGTGTCCCATGATTGAGATCTTATGTTAAATCTAAGTAAATCTATTTTTTTATAGTGTTTCATTTGATGTAATGGTATGCAAAGGTAGGCCAACAAACCAAATACAGAGCAGTGAGTTCAATCCTTACTTGGTGTCCCATGATTGAGATCTTATGTTAAATCTAAGTAAATCTATTTTTTTATAGTGCTTCATTTGATATAATGGTATGCAAAGGTAGACCAAATACAGAGCAGTGAGTTCAATCCTTACTTGGGTCCCATTTGAGATCTTATGTTATATCTAAGTAAATCTATTTTGTTATAGTGCTTCATTTGATGTAATGGTATGCAAAGGTAGGCCAACAGACCAAATACAGAGCAGTGAGTTCAATCCTTACTTGGTGTCCCATGTTGAGATCTTATGTTAAATCTAAGTTAATCTATTTTTTTTTATAGTGCTTCATTTGATGTAATGGTATGCAAAGGTAGGCCAACAGACCAAATACAGAGCAGTGAGTTCAATCCTTACTTGGTGTCCCATGATTGAGATCTTATGTTAAATCTAAGTAAATCTATTTTTTTATAGTGCTTCATTTGATGTAATGGTATGCAAAGGTAGGCCAACAAACCAAATACAGAGCAGTGAGTTCAATCCTTACTTGGTGTCCCATGGTTGAGATCTTATGTTAAATCTAAGTAAATCTATTTTTTTTATAGTGTTTCATTTGATGTAATGGTATGCAAAGATAGGCCAACAAACCAAATACAGAGCAGTGAGTTCAATCCTTACTTGGTGTCCCATGGTTGAGATCTTATGTTATATCTAAGTAAATCTATTTTTTTATAGTGCTTCATTTGATGTAATGGTATGCAAAGGTAGGCCAACAGACCAAATACAGAGCAGTGAGTTCAATCCTTACTTGGTGTCCCATGTTGAGATCTTATGTTATATCTAAGTAAATCTATTTTTTATAGTGTTTCATTTGATGTAATGGTATGCAAAGGTAGGCCAACAGACCAAATACAGAGCAGTGAGTTCAATCCTTACTTGGTGTCCATGGTTGAGATCTTATGTTAAATCTAAGTAAATCTATTTTTTTATAGTGCTTCATTTGATGTAATGGTCTGCAAAGGTAGGCCAACAGACCAAATGCAGAGCAGTGAGTTCAATCCTCTCTCTTGATGTACTATGATGGAGGTCTTATGTCAAATCTAAGAGATGCATTTAATCCTCAGCTGAAGAGATCTTGATCTGAGATATGCATAGATGAGAAACTGACAGTTACCAAGGGCTGTATCCAAACACACATATATATATATATATATATAATATATATATATATATATAATGATTAAATATATGTGTGTGTGTGTGTTATATATATATATATATATATATATATATATATGATTAAATATACATGTGTGTGTGTGTATATATATATATATATATATATATATATATATATGATTAAATATACGTGTGTGTGTGTATATATATATATATATATATATATATATATATATGATTAAATATACATGTGTGTGTGTGTTATATATATATATATATATATATATATATATGATTAAATATATGTGTGTGTGTGTATATATATATATATATATATATATTGATTATAAAATAAATGAGTGTGTGTCTGTATATATATATATATATGTATAATATAGAATATATGTGTGTATATATGTATTATATATATATATATGTAAATTAAAATAAATATGCATTAAATATATGTATATGTTTATTTATTTATATAACTTAGATATATATATATATATATATATATATGTATGTATGTATATATATTAATAAAATGCATAAGAACTAGATATATGTGTATATATATTAATAAATATGTGTGTGTACATAGATATATATTATTGAGTATATATATTTATATACTTTGGGCTAGTGGTTAGAGTCGTGGAAAATGGACTCGTTGATTCGAGTTCAATTCCTAGACGAAGCTGTTGGCATTTCACATAGCGCTAATACCCTTGGAAAAGGTATGAATCCATATATTCTCCCTCCAGCTATGGGTTATATAGTAGGGCAGACTGGACCCTTCAGCCTTGAGTAGGTAACCAGTCTAGGAGAGGGATAACTCTGAATTAAAAATTCCTGAGGTCGGTCGTTGATTGGGTTTGTGGCAACCCTTGATGCACCAATTGTTTCCTATCGACTGTGTCAAAAAGTGTGGATGGTCCAACACAAGCCTTCACCACTATAAACAAATCACTGTGTGGGTGTTCATTGTGTGTATGAACCCTCATACGTCGAAAATCAACGGGAGAGTCCATAATAATAATATATACTTTATAAATTAAACCAAATGTCCGTTGAATCATAAAAATTATGATCAATGTGATACAATAAAATGCATGAGACATTAATTTTTTTTTTTTTTTTGCAATTGATAATGAACATAACTGTTTAAGAACTTTTCTAATTAATGACAAGAAAACATTTTAGCATTCTTCAAGATATATTTTGTTTTATTTGAAAAGTATTATTCATTCTTAGTCTTATTTAGTGCTGCATTTCTATCTCCCCGCCTCCCATTCTTATTTTAATCTTAAAACCCATTAACTTGACTTTGAAGACTTTTCTATTGGAATGATGAAAAGTCATTTTGCATGTATTTCAAATCAAATAATTATTATTCAAATTAAAATCTTCCAAGCCGTCATTGTGCCATTCCTCCTGAGACCATTCGAAATGTAACAGATGTTACAAAAAAGTCACGGACGATGAATTTTCTATAAAAAAAATAAAGAAAATTAGAATTCTGAAAAAAAAAAAAAATGCTGACGCATAATGCAGAGTGTTGCAAATTTTTTGAATGATGCTGTTGTAAGAATATTTAAGTTAAAAAAAAATTACAGCAGCCAGGAGAGAGATGAGTTGATACAGTTCTAAATCTCATCCAGTATGCTAGGTGTAACAAGATACGTTTGATCTAGCGCCCTGGACTTAAAATAACAGGACTTGCCGAGGACACCAGACTCAATTAACCATCTAAGTGATGGCAGGGCTGGCCGGACAATGCTGCCAATGCAAAGCAGAAGTTGCATGGACAACACGGATCTTTATGAATGGCCATTGCTCCTAGAACGTTCCCTGTACAGTATCCATGCAGAGCTGATTGATGTTACATTTTCCTAGCTGATCCACATAGGTTGTTGGATATTGCAACTAAGTATGAAGTGTATGATTTTGATTTTACGGACCGTTATCCTCATCTTCATTGTGGTATGTATAAATCTCAACGTTTCGGCTGCTGTATTCTCTGGCCTTCCTCAGGTGTTTCTGTACAATTCAAAGTGATATATACTTGAAGATACAAACTCCGACAAGGGTTGATATACAAAACATTTAATAGGTATACAGCACATGGATAAACAGAGGTACATAATACAAGGTGTACATAAACATACATACAAAAGTAGAAGGGAAAAACATAAAAGTACAGACATGAGACTAAGAATAGTCCATGCTGTATAAATCACTTACAGTAATGTAAGGGGGGCAAAAGCCCCAACAAGAGGGGGGTAGACCAGAGTCTAACCCATGTGTCTCGTAGGTCGAGGAACGGGAAAAAGAGAGAGAGACGTTTAAACCAGCCACTTAAATAATAAACGGCCCCTAGCGGGAACCAGCAAACTAAACGGGCAGACAACTCTCCAGGCAAAATCATTTTGAATAGTTTGACAGTTGATCAAACAAGGTGTTGAGAACTTTTAAAGATCTCATTCAAATAATTAAAAAAAAATAATCATGACACTTCTTGTGACGCATCTCTGATTGATAGACATGCAAAAACAATGATGTCATCAATGCTTTGTTTGATCAACAGTCAAACTATTCAAAATGATTTCCCAGGTTGAATCATTGCTTTGCTTGGATACACAGGAAACACTGGAGGAAGGCCAGAGGATACAGAGAGCCAAAAAGTTGTCATTTTACATACCAAAATAAAGATGAGGACAACAGTCTGAAAAATCAAAATTATACACTGTAGAATAATCATACCAAGTCCAATTACCGTCAAATTGGCAAGACAAGACAGCAAGCAATCGTAACTCAATACGATTCTGGTTTGCTTCAAAGACTACTGCAAAGTGGCAGGAATTTTATGAAGCCTCAGAGGATCATACAAACCAAGCAGCCAATCAGGACTCAGGGAATGGAATCACCCAAATGCATGAGTGGACTGTTCTGAATTCCCATAAGTACCAGTTGTCTTGACCAGTCACATTGTTCAAACCAATAGTAGACTGACTGACTGACTTCCTTCAATATACATATCAAGCCTCATCTCAAAAATTCAGACAAATAAGTATGAAGTATTTACCTGTTTAAAATGATTATGAAGCTACATTTTTATATTGTATCTAGAGACCATAGCTGATAATATTTTCTTGTGTCTGTTAATATCTGATCTTATTTACATATTTTTCTGTTGATATGTATTGAAGTCAGTTAGTCTACTGTTAGTTTGAATAACAGCAACTAACTAAGTACAACTTATATTTGAAGTGAGCACACTCATGTACTCACTCAAAATTCTTTATTCAAAAAATATGAAGTGAATACATGAGTGTGACATCACGACTCGGCATATAAGCCGGAAGGTTTAGTTTGGGGGGGGAAGGGTAACAAAGCTGGTCATACCACTACATGGATCTATTTAGCTAGGTTCACTCACCGACCGATCCATTCAAAAATAAACCTGGCATTCTCTCCTTGCACAGCCTACTTGCACCAAAATACCACTTTCGCTCTATGGATTTATCCTACTTAAAATTTTCCTTTTCGATTGATTTAGGATTTTAAGCGTATGTTCGCTACGTATGATTTAAGGGGGATGGAGGGGTTGGGGTAACAAAAAACAAAAGATTCCCAAGAAACTGAAAAGTGTAACAAAATAAAATTGTGGGCCATTTTAGTTTCCCCCTTTCCCTCTACTATTGTACAAGTACAACTGAAGCAGTGTCCAAGACAGTTGGTATATATAGAAATCAAGAATGATCCATTCATGAATTTGGGTGATTCCATTCCTTGAGTTCTGATTGGCTGCTTGATTTGAATGATACTGTGTAGTTTTATAAATACCCTGTCATTCTGCAGTAGACTTAGCAACTATTCGGGTTTGTATTGGGTTACAACCGTTTGTTGCCTTGTCTTCCCAATTCGACGGTAATTGGAACTTTGATTATTCTTCAATATGTATCTGTCTGTTTGTCTTATAGTGTGTCCTGAGTTTGAACTTTATTTACTGGTGAGAATTCACTTGTGGAACTCTAGGTATGTGGAGTCTCTCATTATCCAAGGTTCACTCTGACCCGGAGTGGCAGTACCTGTTAGGGTCCTATATATGGGTCTAAGAGATTAGAAACTGATTAAAATTGTAAAATAGTTGAGTAGGGGTTGTTATGCTTTCCCTCCTAAGATCAAAGTGTAGTATCTGGTAAAAATATGTGACCTTTCTGAGCTTTAACTAAAAACTTGGAAATTGACCATGAAAAAGAAAAAAAATAAGATTTACCTTCACAAAAAACTTGTTTCCCCACATCTCCTTCTAGTTAATCTCCTTGGGCTGTTCAAACATTGGCAAAAGTCTCTAGACTGCGTCCGGTCTGGGGAAACTGTTCACATGTTTAACACTTGCTTAGGAATTTGTAGACCACAAACATCTCTTTTGATGCACAAAACTCAAACGGATATCTTATCTTTTTTTTTTTTAAATTTCAGATAGAAAACTGTTGTTGCCTTGGGGAATGTTTATCTGAGGTTACAAGAAAAATCTTTCATTAACAGGTAAGGATAAAATTGATTTTACCTTTGTAAAAAGAAGTGTTTGAACAAATTTTTCAAGTTGAATCGATGAATGTGATTCTTAAAAACATGGTAGTAGACAATCAACATTTGACTAAACAAAAAAAAGGGGTTAACAAAACATACTCAAATAGGTCCTCAAAAATCAGTCAGTAGAGTGTTTGATTAGAAAACACAAGGTTCCTAGTTCGATACCGGCCCTTGCCAACTCAGCGTATGAGTAGCACAGGAATCTGTGTGGTAAAGTAAGGAGCTGATGGTAGGTGTGGCACTCCACCTCAGACGCAAAAAACAATCTTCTTGGTCTAGTGCTATTGAAAAGGGGATAGACTCCCTCGCTGATTGGCTGGTACTGACTTTAGGCCACCCTGACGAGTTACATTGGACAATGTTTTATATACAGGATGATTGTAAAGTAACTCCCTATTTTAAAAATCTTATAATCTATTTCTAAATCATTAGTTTTACAATAAATGAATATGAGAAAAACACAACATAACATGGAGTTTTATTTAAAATTCTATATGGGCACCAACATTTGCCTCCAGCCTCTCAAGCTGCTTGGGAATCACATCAACTGATCTTCTCAGGAACTCTTGTGGAATGGTAAAAATAAATTCTTTTATTCGTCCTTCAGGTTCTTCCAAAATGTTATTGCTTTTGTAGAGTAGACTTACTTCTTCAACCTACCCCAAAGAAAAAAAGTTGCAGGGTATTAAATGGGGGCTTCTGGTCGGCCACTCATGCAGACCACATCTACCCATCCATCTCTCAGGAAAATAGTGATTCATCCATTCACGAACAACAATGTAGAGGAGCACCATCTTGCATAAAAATCAAGTATTCAATATTCTCCCAAGTATTGACAACTGGCCAGATTTCATATTATTTCAGATTAGTTTAAAAGTTTAAATAGTTTAAAATAGGGAATTACTTTTATTGATAAAAATTTTTTTTATTATTTATTTATTGATATCAATTATTTATTGGGTGTCAATTGTTTACTGATATCAATTGTTTATTGGATATCAATTCTCAGAGTAAATAACAATTGTTATTAGTACATTTTTTATAAGTCACTGCTTAGTATGAGGTGTTTCCCAAAAGAAAGTGAACCTTTAAGACAACTTATAAGGATTAGCATTATCTGCGTTATTCGGACTATTGTCCCCATCTTCATTGTTATTTGTACAACGTTTCAGCCGATATACCCTCCGACCTTCTTCAGGTATTTCTTGTCGGACTTGGGAACCTTCTCAGACTCAGGAACCTTCTCGGACTCGGGAACTATAGCTATTGAGGCACATGGTGTAATGGTTAGAGTTTTAAGAAATGAATGAGCAACGTCATTACGTCCATCTCGTTCAACAGTTAGCCAAAGTCAGATTTTCTCTTAGCTAACTTCCCTTGTTCACTCTTGTGAACGGAAGTGTAGATCAGAACAGGGTTAAGGGATGTCTATCATCCCTCCTGTATCTTTCCACTAACCGTTATTTTAAAATCTATACTACTGTACATAATTAACAGGCTACCCATCAATTATGTAACAACAATCCAGGAATTAAAGGAGTGTTTGCATTTACATTTTACAGATTCTTTTCTTATGTAAATTGTAATCAACACTGTTAAGTTAGTTATGTTTTGCAAATTGATATTTAATTAATTTATTTGGGGGTTGTTGAAGTCAGTCAGTCAGTATACTATTGATTTGGACAACAGCAACTGGCTAAGCACAACTGAACTAGTGCCCAAAACAGCTGGTACTTATGTTACTCAAGAATAGTCCATTCATGTATTTGGGTGATTCCATTCCTTGAGTCCTGATTGGAAATTAGTATGATTATTCTACAGAGGTGAATGGAAATGAACTCTTTGCTTACTTTAATCCGCTCATAGTGGCTCTCCAGCTACTACTGTCCTACCGTAATTTGAACACCTGACTCTTCTGTTCCACGTATTCCATAAACTCCTCCAGCTATGGTAAATAATAGGGCATCTTTAACCTTGGTTAGGCTACCAGTCTAGGAGAAGGAAAACTCTGAATTCAAACCTGTTAAACTCCGCTTAACAAATTAATCAATGTCACATCTTACTCGTGCAGAGGGGTTGGTAATATATATATATATATAAAGTCATTGGGGCAGCCTAAAGTCGGTATCTGTCAAACAGTGAGGGAGTTTATTCCCTTTTCACTAGCGCTAGGCCAAGAGGATTGTTTTTGCATCTTAGGTGGAGCACCACACCAACCATCAACTCCTTACTTTACTGCACAGATCCTTGTGCTACTCATATGCTGAGTTGGTGAGGGTTGTATTGAACCATGACCACCCTGTCATCTGGGGCATTAGAATGCACCGACTGCACCTCTGCAGAGGGGAAAGACTCCCCCAATGGGGCCAACCCTTTTTATCATATCGGTGCTAGAAGGCGGTGGCTGAGGGTCTACATGTCCTGGGAATGATGTTAAACTCTATCTGATGGTGACGTTCCAGTTTTGGAGGTTTAGGCAATGTGGAGCACACCTTCATAACCATTGCTCCCTGGTCCACTCTGACCCGGAGTGGTAGTACCTGTTAGGGTTAAATAGAAAAACATGAGTTTATAAACAAAATTTGATTATCCATTAACAATGAATTTATTTCAAAACTTTGTCGGCATTAAATGACCCACTGAGGTTGATATGCCATAAAACCCAAACCAAACCAAATCAAACGAACCAGGAACCTTGTGGTTTCTAGGTTTCCAAAGTCAGTATCTGCCAAACAGTGAGGGAGTCTATCCCCTTTTCTCTAGTGCTGGACCAAGGAGATTGTTTTTGTGTCTGAGGTGGAGCACCACACCAGACTAACCATTAGCTCCTTACTTTACCGCACAGATCCTTGTGCTACTCATACAATGAGTTGGCAAGGGTTGGTATTGAACCAGGAACCTTGTGGTTCCTAGCTGGACACTCTACCGACTGAGAAAGACAAAACCTGAAGAATTTGCTGATCGATCAAAGTAGAATTGGAAACTAACTATTTCTTCAATAGTTTATTGAATGGCATAACCATTCTTGAGTTATCCATTGGAATGTCCTCTTTTTTATGCTGTGTGGGGTTATAAACATATATATATATATATATATATACTCTGTGTGTGGGTTTAAATAAATTATAAAAATGAATATTTATGTTCTGTGAGTATCATCTCTGACTGTTACTGTCAGCCCTGTAAGAGTGTTGGGTGTGTGTGGGTGGGGGTGCTGAGAGTTCTTACAAACAAGGAAATCAAACATTGCAACAAATATCTGACAATTGATAAATCATTGTGAAACTGAAAGTAATGCAAAAAAAAACAAACTAAAAACATGTGCCAACCATTTTGTTTTAAACATTTTTTAAAGTGAATTTTAAAAAGCTGACATCATATCTTTGACTTATATATGATTTTATCCTTTGTTGCGTTTTGTTCTGTTCGTCTGTTTCTCTGACTTTATCTACTGTGTACATTTCATTTCATATATATATATATATATATATATATATATATATATAAGCAGAAGTACCCGGTTCATGACTGAACTAAAAAGATTTTAGGAACTCCAGGCAGTGAGAGAGAAAGTGGTAAGAGAGTTAGTAGAGGAAAATAATTTATCAAATTAAAAAAAAACCCATGAGTATTTTTCATATTACAATGTTTTTATATATATATATATATATATATATAATGTGTTGTGTGTGTGTGTGTGTGCATGTAAATATTTACATATATATGTATTTTTATATACATATATATAGATACATGTATGTACATATATATGTATAAATATATATAAAAGTATGTATGTACATATATATGTATCTATATGAATGTATATATGTGGAGATATATTTATATATATATTATATATATATATATATATATATATATATATCTGTGTATGCGTTTACATTTATATATATATTATATATATGTGTGTACATATATATATATATATATATATATATATATATGTTGTATATGTGTGTGTATATATATATATGGTTGTGGGTGTGTGTATATGTGTGTGTATATATATATATATATATATGGTTGTGGGTGTGTGTATATGTGTGTGTATATATATATATATATATGGTTGTGGGTGTGTGTATATGTGTGTATATGTGTGTACATATATATATATGGTTGTGGTGTGTGTATATGTGTGTACATATATATATATGTTGTGGGTGTGTGTATATGTGTGTACATATATATATGGTTGTGGGTGTGTGTATATGCGTGTACATTTATATATATATATATATATATATATATATATATATGTATGTATGTGTAAATATATATATATATACATATATATATAATGTATGTTGTGGGTGTGTGTATATGCGTGTACATTTTATATATATATATATATATATATATATGTATGTATGTGTAATATATATATATATATAATATATAAATGTACATTTATGTGTGTGTGTATATATATATATATATATATATCCTTTGTTCCTGTTATTTATTCATCTATTTTCCTATCATAACACAGAGACATTGAACCCTCAGCTTTTTAGCTTTCCTATATAAATGCTCTGACAAAATAAAGATATTAAAACGAATAGAATGGAGGTGATTATTTGTTTGTTTTTTGTTTTTTTGTTTTGTTTTATTTTCAATTTTCTAATGTTAGCATTTCCAATGTTATGATCACCTCATAAACCTATTTGTTAAGAAATAAGTCATTAGAGTTGTCTGAGTGACAGACGGCAATAAAATTGCATAATTAGATTTAATGAAGTCTATAAACTTTCGAAATTCCCAAGGAAATTACAGCAGACAAATTTATCCCTTTGCACTTAAGGTGTGAATTATTGACTTTTACTGTACTTACTGAATCATTGATGAATTCAACTTGCATCATCAGTTATCTCCCTTTCCATTTCAATTGTCTGCATCATTTTTCTATGGAAGCTCAAAAGGATTTTTCTGTCCTGTTGGTGGGGCTTAGAATATCCTGACTGTATCCCTGTAAAGGGGTAAGACATCCCCACCAAAAAGGGGATATCTTGGGTTTGATATTAAACTGTATCGGATGGTGAAGCTCCAGTTCTAGATATCTGGAGAGTGTCGAGTATCTCTTCATTGTCATTACTCTCAAGTCCACTGACCTGGGTGGTAGTACCTATTAGGGTCCCATCTATGGGTCAAAATTTATCTTGTGTAAAAATCTCTTCATTGTCATTACTCCCAAATTTCCCTGTTATGTTACATGATTGGCGAGATCTATTATTGACAGGTAGCCTAGTGTAATTCATAATATCCCTCTTACTGTACAGATTTTAACTGCTGATACTTGACATCTGACCATTCTACAAAAATAATATTTTCTCTTTATCTATTATCTGCTTTATTCGGACTATTGTCCTCATCTTCATTGTTATCTGTACAACGATTCGGCCGATGTGCCCTCCGGCCTTCCTTAGGTATTTCTTGTCAGACTCTCGAACTCGGGAACTTTCTTTTCATAATCGGAACCTTCTTTTCGTAATTGGGAGCCACCACAAAACTTTGAACCCAACCCTTTATTCAGTCCACGGGGTATCCTGTTCTCATTTCGCTAACAATAGTTGGGGTAGAGGCATTAAGCTGTGTTAATTATTATTCTATGTTACTGCCGCCCTTGATCAGGATTGAACCCGCAATCCAGAGATAACTGTCACTTAACCTAAAGGGGTGGTAGTACCTATTAAGGTCCCATCTATGGTCAAAATAGATCTTGTGTAAAAATTATTCATATTTGATAGAACCATGTGAAGAAACAAAATAACTTAAGAAACAACTACATAAAAAGTTAATATGAACATTCAATGAATGTGATTCTCTAACCTTAGGTATAGATTAATTCTGGACAGGTTGATATGCTGTTAAAATCAGTCAGATCTTGTTTTGTTAGCAATGTTGTGGATGGGATAGCTGTATATTTCTTATATATATTTACCAACCCCTCCGCACGAGCAGGATGCGACATAAGGTTCAATTTCTTAAGCGGAGTTTAACAGGTTTGAATTCAGCCTTTTCCTTCTCCTAGACCATTTGCCTAACCCAGGTTAAAGAGCCCAGTTTGCCCTACTATTTACCCATAGCTGGAGGGAGAGTAGGATTCATACCTTTCCCAAGGGTATTAGCAGTAAGTGAAATGCTATTACCACGTCCAGGATTTGAACTCGGGGCAATGAGTCCATTTCCCATGACTTTAATCATTACACCACATGCTTCCATTTGTACAGTTATATGGTTCCATGTATACCTGCCTAATACTAATAATTTATACACAATTATATGATTTCAAGTAACTATTTCAATCATCATCATCATCATCATGTTGCGCTGTTAGCACGGATATCCATGACAATCTCTCTCCATCCGTCCCTATCACTCATCATTCTCGGGAGGTCCTCTATGTAACATCCTGTATCCACACAGAGCTGAGCAATGTACGTCTTTGCTGCTCGGCCCACACTGGCGTGCCCATGTGCTGACTTCCACAGGAAGACGTCGCTTATGAGTTCGTCCTTGCTTCTCCAGCAGTGTCCCGCGTGTCTTACTCGGATGGTTTGGTTGATATGTGTCAGGTGGCCGTACAGCTGCTTTCTCGTAGGGTGCTGTTTCCACGTCTTGTTCAGGATCACCCACAGCATTCTTGTGCAGCTCCCATCTAGTTTATTCTCTAGTCGCTTGTTAGGGTCCAGGTGGTGCAACCATACAGCAGTACTGACACGACAACGGCCTGGAAAACTGTTTTTAACTTGTCTGTGAGATTGGATTTCCATATGATTGATAATTCATTTATAGCGGCCCATATATATACGTGCATTAACGTTGTTTTCTGTGGAGTAGATGTTACTGCCTAAGTATCTAAATTGTTCTACCGAGTTTAGGAGTTTGCCATCGATGGTGGAGATGTCGCTTTTGTTTTTGAAAGACATGAACTCAGTTTTATCAGAGTTTATGTATAGGCCGACATTTTGTGCTGTGTAGCAAGGATTCGGCTTGTGCAGGGGTTGGTAAATATATATATATAACTGTACAAATTTATATTTGTATTAAATAGATATCATGCAACTGTGTGTAAATATATTATTATTATTAAATAGGAATAGTTACTTAAAAGTAGCTGTGCTACTTGTGCGCTGAGTTGGCCAGGGCCAGTATTGAAACCAGAACCTTGTGGTTCCTAGACTGATGCTCTTCTGACTGGGCTAAACAAGCCCTTTGAATCAACACTATCTTTTTACACAACTGCTCAATCCAGTCTAATTTTGCAATTCCATTATTTGCATAGTTCGGCTGTGGTATTTTTGGCAGAGAGGGTGTGAAGAAAAGACCCAAGAATGTCTGTGAGATCTTATGACTGTGTGTGGTCGGTGAGAAGAAAATAGCTTCCTTATAATAAATAGCACTGTTGTCCATACTAACACCTTTCAGCAAGTGATGCCATCCTGTTGCTATTGGAAACACCTGACCTTGAGACTGCACACTGCAACTTGGCACTCTTTAACACGCTCTGAATGTTTTGTTTTTTGTTTATCTATGTCTGTTAGTGATTTCGTTGATCTCTTGGGAGATGAATTTTAATGGTAGCCATTTTGTAATTTTATGTTTTTTTTTTTGGGGGATATTTTAAGTAAAATTTGAAAAAAGTTTTAAACATTGTTGACAACCTCTTGACTTTTATTTTGCTTTAATTTGATTTTTAAATTTTAATGTGGCTATGGTGATTATCGTTCGTTCAATTGCCCCCTGTCAGTTTTAGAGTACGTCAAATCTTTGTTGATTCATTCTACGCGCTGAAGTCAGTTTAACGTAATTGTCTCCAATTATATACGCTCGGAAAATGTATTTTCACAATCATTTCAAACAGATAAACATTTAGTTGCAATATAAAGAGCTAAGAGCTAAGGTATTGATTTAGTCCAAAATTACATTAAACGTTATCTCAAATAAAAATCTTTTTGATCCATAGACAGGACAATAACACAGGTGCTACCACTCCTGGTGAGAGTGGATCTCAATAGTTTTTGATCATACCTTATATATATATATATATTTGGGAGAATATGTGCTTAAATGAAGTCGAACCTATTTTTTGAAATTTAATTCATTAATAATTAATTAGGCGGGATTAAACTATTTAAATGTAAGGCTAAACAAATCGAGAAAAATCAATCTCTGTATGTACATTTCGGCCTATTAGGCCTCATCAGCAGAGCTATAGATAGATGTTTACGTCTCGTAAGTTCGTGTAGAGGTCACTTAAGAGGAATATAAAATACTACTACTTAACAAAGCGAAGAAAATCTTGCTAAGTCCGTTTGGTGTGGAGGTAAGACACTTGCCTGCTAATTTGACAGACAGGTTTCGAATCACACACGGGGCGGTCTTCGTATCTATAGCTCTGCTGATGAGGCCTAATAGGCCGAAATGTACATACATTGATTTTTCTCGATTTGTTTAGCCTTACATTTAAATAGTTTAATCCCGCCTAATTAATTATTAATGAATTAAATTTCAAAAAATAGGTTCGACTTCATTTAAGCACATATTCTCCCAAATATTGTCGGCTGAAAATAGCCATATCACAAACATCGTCTGTTTGTTTACGTCTCATATATATATATATATATATATAGTGTGAACAAAAATTATTATTAAGACAATCAGGAATATTTCTTGTATGTTGTTTAATCTCAACTAGTTTCGACCTTCGGTCATCTTCAGGAGAAAATTTCTTATTTGAAGAAATTGTTGATACATTATTGGAAAGGGAGCATTATAGAAGAGTTATAAATGTTCAAGTGTTATAGTGAGTTTAACATGCTGTTAAAATCCGGGTAGGCGAGTGTGTTTGATAGTAGCATGTTCATTTGTTCCGTGAAGAACCTCTATGAGGTAGTTTGTTTTTTAGATGCTCTTATATATGTGAGGAGGGGTTCATGGGCGTTGTGTGTATATATATATAAAAATATATAAACAAATTTTTTTGTGATGAAACAAAGAAAATACAGTGCTCAATCACAAATTGTGAGAGCTAATATTTATTTAATTTGTTGAGTTTTTAAAAATAAATGCTTATTATAGACAGCTACCCAGGTTGTCTTGCTAGGTCGCAATCATCAGGCTGTCAAATTAGATACCATGGTGTTTATTTGAAGATCTTTTCTTAATGTCACATTCTGGACTGCAAATAAAGTCGGTTGCTTTCGTGGATGCAAACTATTAACATCATTTGTTTTTTCTAAAAATGTTAAATTCATATATATATATATATATATATATATATATATATATATATATATATGAATTTAACATTTTTAGAAAAAACAAATGATGTTAATAGTTTGCTGACAGAATCTGTTTCGACCTTTTTAATAGAGCGGTCTTCATCAAGAGCAAAATATAAAGGAAAGACGGAAAAAATTAACCGTTAGAAGAGGGGTACAAACGAACGCTGGTTTTCGATGCTGGAATTTTTTTTTTAAAAAAATCTTTTTAACCCCTCCACATGAGCAGGATGCAACACAAGGTCAATTTCTTCAGCAGAGTTTAACAGGTTTGAATTTAGTTTTCCTTTTCCTAGAATGGTTACCTAGCTATGCTTAAAGAGCCCAGTCTGCCCTGCCATTTAACCATAGCTGGGGGGGAGAATTGGAAATGAATACTAGCTCACCTGATGGTCAACAACATAGAAATCTGTGACCTGATCTTTTACAGCCCTGTCAGCTGGGGGCTTTAGAATATGCCAACTACACCTCTGCAGAGAGGTAAGACCCATCACCCTAATGGGGCCACCTGTTGGCCATGGGTGGTGACTCGTGATGCTTAAGGATGGAACCCAGGTGGCTGAGCAGTCCATGTCATGTAACACTCCTCTTTGTTCCTTACTTAGGCTAGACAGGTGGTCACAGGGTGTCCACAAAGTCCATATGCACTTTAAAGTTATAAATTATTTTAAGCGCACTCTGACTTTAGAGACACTGTGTACAATAAAATTGTCTGGCCTCTTGTTTTTGCTTAGCCATGATCAATATTAATGGGTTATTTTTTCATTAGCAAGTCAATTTTAAACCCTCACCGAATATTTTAAATAAATGTTTTGTTTTTTTTTTGAATTAGTACAAATTTCAGATATTTACTGTGCTGTGTTCCTCGCTTTTTTTTATCGGCAAATATATGTAGATATTTTACAATGACCACCCCTCGTTTTATATCTGCATCGTATTTTATATACTATTGTATATTAATAACCATGTTCAATTTTTGGGGGCATAAGGGAGATAAATGCGTATCCCAAGAGGTGATAACTCATTATTTGTCCTTTGATACTGAGTATATTTTGTTGGCCATGAGTGGTGACCCATGTTGGTTGAGCAGTCCATGGCATGCAACACTTTACTTTGGCTCTTACTTTGACTAGATCAATCAGCTGGTCATGTCAAGCCCTAGTACCTATATATGATTGTCCCAACCATATTGCCCTTATGGCAAGCCCCAACGCTTTTGATCATTTTATCGTGTGCTAGAATGGCTCTTAATGTCCTGGTTATGACAAAAACTCTATCTGATGGTGATGTTACAATTCCAGAGCTCATGCAGAGAGGTTAGTAAACATACACATTAATTTTTTTCACATTTATTTCATTTCATTTTCTATTAAGTTGTCAAAAAATACCTTGATAAAGGGTGAAGGTCACCCGAAATATTGGGGAAAATAAAGCAAACCAGACAATGGTTAAGTATTGGGACTATGTTTTTTGTTCTGTTTTTGTTCACTTATACATTTCCTATGCTTCCTGATATCACCAAAAACGTTCACAAGAACAAAATTCACACACACACACACACATACATGTGCACATATACATATATATATGGTAAAGAATAGAGGGAAAAATGTGGCAAAAGGACAAACTCAGACAAGTAGATGTAGGAGATAGATTTCGCTGTGCCTTGAGCAATTTCCAATTCCACACATTTAATCTTATCTTCCTCCCCAGCCATGAAAGATTTTCTTCTGACTAATCAAATCCTCTCAAACGCTACCCCATCCTCCTGACTTCATCACCAAATTCACCCCTCACCCGTTCACTTTCCCTTCTATAAAAACACATGTATGATGCTCAAATGTTCAAATAAAGACTGAAGAAGCTGTGCTCAAGGCACAGCGAAATATAGCTCCTACATCTACTTGTCTGAGTTTGTTCTTTTGTCCACATTTTTCCCTCTATTCTTTACCACATTCTGTCGGATTTACTCCTATCCTCATATATATATATATATATATATATATATATATATATAAAGATAAATCTAATGAGTCAGACAAACTTACTATTAGTTTCGCTTAATGCTCTTCAGGGCTAAGATCTTAGCCCTGAAGAGCATTAAGCAAAACTAATAGTAGGTTCGTCTGACTCATTAGATTTATCTTTATTATTTGCTCTACTTAGGTATTGAGCACTTTTTACTTATTAGCTTATTCTCCTAGCGGTTATATGAATATATATATATCTTATATACATATATATACATATAAATTGTTTTTTTCTTTTGGCCAAATACTGTACATTACTTTTTGTTGGTACAACTATCTTGGTCTTTTCTTTTTTACAAAAAATTTTTTCTCCCCGGTTGATTTTTGGTAGTATATTTTTACAATCAAACTATTTGCTGGTTTTTTCTCACCGCGAGGATTTACCAACACGCTTGGTATATTAAATATATATATATATATATATATATATATATATATATATATATATATATGATCGTTTTGTGCCTCGTGATTAACAATCTATTTCGTCTTTCCTATTAAACATACTTGCTTTGATAAAGACCGCTTTATATGGTCGAAACAGATTTCTGTCAGCAAAACTATTAACATCTTGTTTTTTCTACAAACTTTCTACACATACTGTTGGATTCATATCCATTTTATTTTTCATATGTATATATATACATATATATATATATATATATATTTTGGGAGAATATGTGCTTAATTGAAGTCAAACCTAATTTTATGAAAGTTAATTCATTAATAATTAATTAGGCGGGATTTACCTATTTAAATGTAAGGCTAAACAAATCGAGAAAAATCAATCTCTGTATGTACATTTCGGCCTATTAGGCCTCATCTATAGCTGATGAGGCTAATAGGCCGAAATGTACATACAGAGATTGATTTTTCTCGATTTGTTTAGCCTTACATTTAAATAGGTAAATCCCGCCTAATTAATTATTAATGAATTAACTTTCATAAAATTAGGTTTGACTTCAATTAAGCACATATTCTCCCAAATATTGTCGGCTGAAAATAGCCATATCACAGACATCGTATGTTTGTTTACTTCTCATATATATATATATATATATATATATATATGAGTCTATGTGTTTAGGCATAGCATATATGTATGTATTTACCCAACTATTCTGTCACAAGCTGGATACAACAAAAGGTCAATTTTTCGGGAAGTGGGAAGGTCTGCTTACCTTGAAAATCAGCATTGAAATATTAGCAGAGTTCAAACCCTAATGTTTGACTTTGGTAGAGAATATGTACCTATTTTCGTTCGGATGCAGGCCTATCTCCATCAACCTGTTTGTATCTTTTCCAATCTTGTAATACTGATCTCCATCTATTCATGTGTCGATCTGTCCTGGTCACTTAGTCTCTCTCCACTGAGAATTTATTTTTATGAATTGGTTTCTAAGCTCATGTCACAACCCATTAATAGTGAGTTTGGTATTTACTCAGTCTATTACTATTGTGGTCTTGTCACAGACTTAGAAGCTCTAATTATATTCACTTAAATTAGCTGAATCAGACACAAGTCCCATACTAATAGGCCATCTAGTGAGTATTAAAATAGTTAAGAATGGCTTGCGAGTATATATATATTTACCAACCCCTCCGCATGAGCAGGATGTGACACAAGGTCAATTTATTAAGCGGAGTTTTGAATTCAGAGTTTTCCTTCTCTCTGACCGGTTGCCTAACCAATTTTAAAGAGCCCAGTCTGCCCTATTATTTATCCATAGCTGGAGGGAGAGTAGGATTCATACCTTTCCCAAGGGTATTAGCGCTAAGTGAAATGCAATTACCAAGTCCAGGATTTGAACTCAGGGCGACAAGTCCATTTCTCATCATTTTAACCATTACACCACGCGCTTCTTACAATGGCTTGCAAGTATAGCTTGCTGAGAAATGTACACATACGCACACACACACACACACACACACACACAAGGAAGTTCTGAAAAGTTCTCAAACTCACCATGAAATAAAAGTACAGAGTAGTCAGAAAGTCTTGTCACCCGTACCAAAGTATAACTCTTAATTAAAAAAAAAAAGAAAAATTAAAGTAGGCAGAGACAGTTATAGTCCGTATCAGCCAGTCATCGAGGGAGTCTATCCCCTTTTAACTAGTGTTAGACCAGGGAGATTGTTTTTGCATTTGAAGTGGAGCACTACACCTATCATCGGCCCCACACTTTACCAAGCTGTGCTGAGTTGGCAAGAACCAGTATTGAACCCAGAAGTAAAACCAAACTCATTATTGAGGTCAGTTAGTCTACTGTTGGTTTGAATAACAGCAGCTAAGTGCAACTCAAGCAGTGTCCAAGACAGTTGGTATAAATAGGACTCAAGAATGATCCATCCATGAATCTGGGTGATTTGGGTGATTCCATTCCTTGAGTTCTGATTGGCTGCTTGACTGCTTGATTTGAATGACATTGTGGAGTCTTATATATACTCTGTCATTTTGCAGTGGACTTTGTGGCTTTCAGGTTTGTATTGAGTTACAACTGTTTGCTGCCTTGTCTTCCCAGTTCGACGGTAATTGGAACTTTAATTATTCTTCACTCATAAGTAATGTTCTCCTGTGGACACCTACATATGGACACACCAGTGTAGGCCGAAATGTGAGTTAGTGAAAAAAAAACCAAGACATTTAGTGAGTAAATAATTTAAAATTATTCATTAGTTTTGGGTTAGACTGCATGGATTCTCATGACTCTCTCTGTCGACTGTACCTATCTTATCAGACATCAGATTTTCATAGGATAGATAATCTGTCTATAGCAGTCCATGCGGATATTGACGTCACTTTCTGTAGATGAGTATTACTACCAAAGTATGTGAACTAATCAGCTAATTTGAGAGTTTTGCCTTCCAGTGTAGAGATGTCTCCATCTTGTTTAAAACACATGGACTCTGTTTTATCTAAGTTCATATTGCAGTCAATGTCTCTTGCTGCCTTTTCTAGGCTGTGTGTTAGTAGTTTGGATTGTGCAGGTGTATTTTCTTGAAGCACTAGATCATTTGTGTAAGGTTAGAGTAGAAATATTTAAATGAAATCATGAGAGAGAGAGAGAGAGAGAAAGAGAAATGAAAAACATAGAGACATAATTGTTTAGAGTTTTTATGAGAGAGAGAGAGAGAGAGAGAGAGAGAGAGAGAGAGAGAGAGAAAAAAAGATAGAGAGAGAGACAGAAAAAGAGAGAGAAAGAGAGATATAGGAAGTTTGTTTAGAGTTTTATGTTAAACATCAGAGAGAGAGAGAGAGAGAGAGAGAGAGAGAGAGAGAGAGAGAGGAAGAAAGAAGAAAACATAAAGAGACATTGTTTAGAGTTTTATGTTAAACTTAGAGAGAGAGAGAGAGAGAGAGAGAGAGAGAGAGAGAGAGAGAGAGAGAGAGAGAAGAGAGAAGAAAGAAGTAAAAATTTTCACTTCATCGGAAAGACTTGATTAACTTATACATGTATAAATGGTTGTTGATGTATATGTATGCCTTCATGTTCAAATTAAACTAAAAAAAATAAAACAAGTAACAACAAAGTAAACATATATACACATTAAATATGACCATAAATATGTTTACCTATACAGTAGGTATACCCATTTTCGGGTCACGTGATCAGTTTAAGCTATATTGAATAAACGAAAGTAAATATTTTTGAACTTTGTTTTTTATTGGTTTTCAACAATTTTTGAAAGATTCTTTTTTTTTTTTTTTTTTTTTTTTTTTGTTTGGTAGTTTCAGAATAACTCTGGAATATATTTTTTTAGTTGAACTTATAATGTAACTGAAGCATTTCCAGGGAAAAACAAATATGTCAGTTTTGATCTTCCGTATATTCTAAGAATCACTCATTACTATTCAACAATAAAAAAACCTTAAATACACTTAAAAATATTAATATATCGTGGATTGGACAAATTTTTAGTTCACCCGAATTCTAAAATTCAGTGTTTATTATATTTAAATATCAGTGAAAAATTCAGTTAGTACACACAAAGAAAGATTTTTAAACATTAAAAAAAAAATTATTTAAGCACACAAAAGATTTAAAATCTCTTAAAAATTAATTTCTTAAAACAATTTTTTTTCTTGACAATTTAATAGAATATAGTACATATCAATTAAAAAAGCAAAAAAAAAGTTTTAAAATAATAATATTCTGACATTTTTTTGCACTTTTTATTTCAGAATTCATGATTTTTTCCTACAAAAACTACTGCGTTGAATATTATACAAATTTTTTGATATAGTTATTCAGACTCTTATCTTTATAGAAAAAAAGGTAAAAAAACGTTTTTTGACGGTTCATTTTTTTAATATCTCATAAAATAAAATGGGTTGGGGGGGGTAGACCTCATAAAAAAATATTTCCCTAATATATTTTAGGAAAAAACTATTTCAGACATATTTACATTCAAAGGTAAATAGTTATGGAAATTTCCATGAAAATCGGATCATTAATTGATTTTTCATAGAATTTTTTTAAAATCCTCTTATCGTAACTTGTTTTTAGCTACGTTAAATTTCAGTTGATTTAACGGTGCAAAAATGAAAACATTGTTTTTCAATCATAATTTTCAGTATTTCAGTAAGCTGAAAAAATTTTTAAAAATCATCATGAGTTTGTTCAATGTTTCTTCTTTCGAATGGAAAAAATTTTTTCAAGATAATATTAATTTTTATGCAAGTTTCATTGTGTTAAATATAGGGGGGTAAATTTCACAGGGAAAGTTTGTGATACATACTATACATATATAAAGGGCAGTTGGTTTGTATGTATGTATGTATGTCTGGATGAAACTACGAAAATAAAACAATTAACAACAAAGTAAATATATATACACATTAACTATTACCAGGTTTTGCTTTTTGTGCAAAAATTATGAAAATTGGCTTACTATTTGAAGATAGTTGAAAATTAAGATATACATAGAAATAGCATTAAAATTCTACTTAAAAATGTCCATTGAATATCACTGGTTCTTGCTTTTTGTGCAAGAATTATGAAGATTTTATTTATATGCAAAGATATCTAAAAATTAAGATATACATAGAAATAGCATTGAAATTCTACTTAAAAATGTCCAGCATTTGTAAATTATGAAGATTTGATTTATATTGAAAGATATTTAAAAATTAAGATATACATAGAAATAGCATTGAAATTCTACTTAAAAATGTCCAGCATTTGTAAATTATGAAGATTTGATTTATATTGAAAGATATTTAAAAATTAAGGTATACATAGAAATACCATTGAAATTCTACTTAAAAATGTCCAGAATTTGTAAATTATGAAGATTTGATTTATATTGAAAGATATCTAAAAATTAAGATATACATAGAAATAGCATTGAAATTCTACTTAAAAATGTCCAGAATTTGTAAATTATGAAGATTTGATTTATATTGAAAGATATCTAAAAATTAAGATATACATAGAAAAAGCATTGAAATTCTACTTAAAAATGTCCAGCATTTGTAAATCTCAAAAGTAAACAAATCAATATACCAGGGTTTTGCCCACACCTCTACCCAGTCGATGTTGGGTAGCTGCTTGATCTATAAGAATCTGAAAGAATCGTCTCAAAGAATTTTGAATGATTCCATTAATTTTTTTATGGGCAGTAGATTTGTTCAAGGCTGCATACTTTTTCTCTAAGCGTTTTATTAGAGTCCAAGTGGTACAGCCATACAGTAGCACTTACACAGCTACAGCTTGGAAGAATTCTCCCTTTATCCTATCAGAGAGATCAGATTTCATATGATCAATAATCTGTTTAAAATTCTAAGGGTTATATATAATATATTTGTAATATAGTAGTAATACAGTTTAGTTCAGTCGGTAGAGTGTTCGGCTGGAAACCTGAAGGTTCCTGGTTCGATATCAGCCCTCGCCAACTCAGCGTATGGGTAGCACAGGGATATGTGTGGTAAAATGAGCTGATGGTAGGTGTGGTGCTCCACCTCAGACACTAAAAACCAATCTCCTTGGTCTAGCGCTATTGAAAAGGGGATAGACTCCCTCACTGTCTGGCTGATACTGACTTTAAGCCACCCCGACGAATTTACTTACTTTTACTTTTAATATATCACAATTTTTTTTTTCTTTCTATTTTTAGTAAAAGTAAAGTTGGTGAAGTGTCCTATTGTAGGTATCAGCTGAACAGCAAGGGAGTGTATTCATTTTTTGCTTGTGCTAGACCAAGGAGATTGTTTTGCTGAGGTGGTGCGCCACACCTACTATCGTTTCCACGGATGCTTTACAGCAAAGGTCAGATTTCCCAAGCTGTGCTATTCATGTACTGAGCTGGTGAGGACCAGTATCGAACCTAGTAGGAAGTTCGTGGTGTAATTGTTAAAGTTATGGGAAATGGACTCGTCACCTCGAGTTCAAATCCTGGAAGTGGTAATTGCATTTCATTTAGCGCTAATATCCTTGGGAAAGGTATGAATCCTACTCTCCCTCCAGCTATGGGTAAATAGTAGGGCAGACTGGGCTCTTTAACCTTGGTTAGGCAACAGGTCTAGGAGAAGGAAAAGGCTGAATTCAAACCTGCTGAACTCCGCTTAATAAATTGACCTTGTGTCGCATCCTGCTCGTGCGGAGGGGTTGGTAAAAAAAAAAAAGTATCAAACCTGGAACCTTGAGATTCCTAGGAGAATGCTCAACCGACCTAAAAAAGACAAGAATCATCTCAAAGAAATTTTGAATGACTCCATAAATTTTTTTATGGCCAGTAATCAGAAGAGCCTATCATCAGTAAAACTGGCGGAGTCACCTATTGTTGGTATCAGCTGAACATGAAGGGAGTCTATTCCCTTTTTGCTTGCCTTTGGTCAGAGAGATTATTTTGCTAATGTAGAGTGCCACTCCTACCATCAGCTCCCAGATGCTTTACCGTAAAGGTCAGATTACCCAATCTTTGCTATTCATGCACTGAGTGGTGAGGACCAGTATCGAACCTGGAACATTGCAAATCCTAGGCAAATGCTCTTCCAACTGAAGTAACACTAAAAAAGGCAAGAATCTGATAATATCCAACAGAAACTGTTACTGATGAATTCCACACAAAAAAAATCTTGCTCTTTTTGCAAATACACCTGCTTAAGCCAAATCACTTTGACATAGCCTGGAGCAGGCAGCAAAATGTAGCAGTCTCTATATGAACTTGGATAAAACAGAGTTCTTGTGTTTTTATCAAGATGGTGGCATCTCCTCACTAAATGCCAAGCCTCTGAAATTAATAGATGATTTGATATACCTCGGTAGCAGTATCTCATCTAGTGAAAATGATGTCAACATATTCACAGGTAAGGCATGGTGTGCTATTGACACGTTAATGACCAGTTGGAAATCTGATCTCTCTGATAAAATAAAGTGAGTAAGCATCCAAGCAGTAGCTGTGTCCATGTCTCTATATATCTGCACCACCTGGATTTGGGCTGGGGTGCTTATTGGTGTCAAGGTCCGATGAATGTATCAGCAACATTTTCCTATGGACTCCTAATCATGGACATACCAGTGTTGGCTGACTTGCAAAAAACATATTGATCAGCTCTGTGCAGAGTCTGGATGCAGTCTAGGGGACTTACTAGGAGGGATGACTGATAGGGACGGATGGCAAGAGAGAGTCAAGTGAATCCCTGTTGTCAGCTCACCTTGATGATAATGATGATGATTTAAACACAGATATTAGGGTGTATCAAAATAATATTTCTCTTAATTTTTTAGATGAGGTTTGATAATTTGCATTATTTGGATCATTGTCCACATCTTTATTGTTATCTGCACACCGTTTTGGACTATGTGCCCTTCGGTCATCTTCAAGTATTTTTTGAAGGCTCCCGATTACTAAGAGAAGGTTTTCCAAGTTCGAAGAGAAAGTTCCCAAGTTCAAGGAAGGAGTTCCCGAATTCAACAAGAAATACCTGCAGAAGGCCGGAAGGCACATCAGCTGAAACATTGTGCAGATAACAATAAAGATGAGGACAATAGTCTGCATAATCTAAATAATCCAAATGTATCAAAATAGTCTTTAACAAACTTCATTTGAGAATTAAACAATACACCTTATAGATTTGGTTAAAAGACTAGCAGGCATACATTATCAACCCTGATTAAATAAACCCTACAATAAAGATGAGGACAATAGTCTGCATAATCTAAATAATCCAAATGTATCAAAATAGTCTTTAACAAACTTCATTCTAGCAGACATACATTATCAACCCTGATTAGATAAACCCTACAGAATTTAAAGAAATTTAAGAAATGATGTGTCATACATGTTGAACTCCGACATGTACAGATGAAATAATATACCCAGTATCAAGCCTGATCTTTTCTTTGTTAAAAAGTAACTTTCTTCTTATCCAAATTTTATTATTTGTAGTCAAACATTATATAGGATATTATTAGCCATTGTTTATACTATTACCTATAAATAAGTACAGCACCTACCAATTTTTTAAATGAAAATTCAATTTTCTTCTAGCGCAAAGATAACAGGATTTTATTATTTCTAATGAAATCAAAATAGATATTATTAAGTATCACAGCATCACCCATAAATAAGTTCATTTCCTATCAATATCTTATAAAAAGTTAATTTTCTTTTTAACTAAATATATATAACATATATAATATTTACCAACACCTCTGTACAAACAAAATGTGACACAAGTCAAGTGGAGTTTTACAGTTTTCTTTCTCCTAAACTGGTTACCTAACCAAGGTTAAAGAGCCCAGTCTGCCCTACTATTTACCCATAGCTCGAAAGAGAATAGTTGAAGGCATACCTTTCCCAAGGGTATTAGTACTCTGAGAAAATGCAAACAGTCTCATCCAAGATTTGATCTTGTGTTGTTGAGTCCATTTCTTACAACTTAAACCATTACATCATGTGCCTATATATATATAACAAAAATACGAGAGAGAGAGAGAGAGAGAGAGAGAGAGAGAGAGTTAAATCAAAATAATTATACTTTTTACATAGTGAACTATTTAGCAATAGCTCTTAAGTAAACATATCAAATATTGTAATAATTGAATTATCATACTGTGGTCTATCCGCAAGTCCTGCTAGTTAAAAATATAATTCAAATAAGTGAAATATTTTTATGTGTTCTTATTTAATTTCGTTAGTCTTTCTAATTTAGTATATTTCATTACATTAAAACTAAATACTTATTGCCCAGCGCCTGAGGCGCCCCCCCTTGAGTAATCAACGCATTTTTTGTGTCTACTACCCATGAGCTTTGGCTTGTGGGTGGGCCCTCATAAAAATGTCCTTGTGTCACGCCCTCATAAGTGGGATGAGAGGCAAATACCTTAAAACTAAATACTTATGCCTAGAGAGAGCATACTCTTGCTAGCATTCATAATTTTGGGTACAGAGTTTGGTAATAAATAATACCTAATCACATTTTTATTGTATAATATTCCAATATTTCTAAAAGAAAATTGATTTCTTAATGAAATCTTATTATAATGGAGATTGTTTGTTTTTCTGTCTGTTACCGAAACTATATTCCTACTCAAGTCACAATTCTCTTAGTTATTGACATCACATTCTCCATGATTTTATTTTTATTTAAACCTCAATTATTAATAAAATTGTCTTACATTATTAATACTGTTAACTATGTCTACATACTGACAACATGCAATTATATTTATATATACAACAAAATAGCGGTTTACAGTGTGAACGGGAAGGCTAATTTGCATATTAATATTAAAAAATCGAATTTAATAAATATGTGCTTAGTATTATTGATTTCTAACTGTTTGGTTTTATTTTAATGAATATAAGCAACAATCTCTTCAATGAATCTTAAATGAAATCCATTAACAAGATAAAATAACTGTCATTTTATTCTTTACTTCCTCTTTTAACTAAATACTTAAATTCGAAAAAATAACAATGAAAGACGAGAGTGATGGAAGAGTAAGTTTCAGTTGTTCCATTTTTTATTATACTCCCTCTGTTTCAAATCTTTTATTATACTCCCTCTGTTTCAAATCTTTTTATCTGTATTCTTATTTAGTTTCATTAGCCTTTCTAATTTAATACAATATTTTATTACATTAAAACTTAAATACTTGCACCCGGAGGGTGCAATATTTGCTAGTTTTATGAAAAGATATTTAACAGTGTACTTATCTATGGGCCACACTACCTTTTTTTTGGGTGGGTGGGGCATATTTTTTTTTTTTTTTTTTTTTTTCATCAGTATATTCTTAAACTTGGTTTGATAATTGAACCCTAAACCTTATAGACTTCAGTTTGTTACTTTAACCACTGAGCTATGATTCTTTGGTGGCTGTTATTCCAAAATTGTTTCTGTTGTATTACATGAACTCTTTTCTATTGCCTGCAACCTTTTCTCTACATGTTACTTTCACTTTCAGTTTCTCTGCTGTTTTCATCTGATGTTGTCACTTCAATTTGCAGGTGCAGTCGAAAGGTATTGGCACAAGTGACTTTATCTTTTGAGTGCTTACTTTTGTTTGTGTGTTCACTGGAGATGATACCCCCATCCCCCCCCCTTCAAACTGAAGCAGCTCACTTGCTCACCTCGATCAGGGAATAAGTATGCTACACTTACTGGACAGATGTTTTGTTGCATTTTGTTGTTATTTTTTTTTTTTTGAACATTTTGATTAGGTAGGGTATCTTCAGTGACTAGTCATCTGTCAGTAATTGTTCATCATGTGTTTTCTTTCTTTCTTTTTCTTTTTTTTTCTCCCCCTTCCAGCACCCATCTCCTTACTCTCCAGGGTTTGGTTATGTTTACTACATATTTTCAATGACACATTGCCTTTCATCAAAGGATTTTTTTTTTTTTTACTACTTGCTTTATTCTTATTAGATAGGGTATCTTTAATGGCTAGTCAGTTGTCAATACTTGCTCATCATGTGATTTCCCTCTTCTAGCACCCATCTCTTTTGTCTATAGATTTTGGGCATGTTTACTGCATATTTTCAATGACACATCAGATACCTGTTGCTTTTCGTTAGACGATTTCTTTTATGACTTGCAGCACTCATTTCCTTTCGGAACACCCAACTACTTACTCTCCACTTAATAGACAAAATGATTCATTAAACTTTTAGACGGCCTATCTTCAATGACCAGTCAATTTTCTGTAGTTGTTTATCAAGTGATTTTTAAAACAAACATTTTAACTGGTTCCTTTGATATTTGAAATCTTACTTAATGCACTCTATGATTTTTGGGTTTTTTTTTTTTGTTAGAGTTGCCATTAGAGATTACTGTATATAACTATGCTTTTGGGGAAAATAGAATAAAATTAATCCATATATTATTATATATTAATGATTGGAAGGCAATTACAATGCATATAAAATAAAACAAAAAGATGTTTTTAGTCTTATCGATTTCAAAGTAAAGTTTATCTTCAGAGACAGTTTTCAGAAATTATATATATATATATAAAGGGCAGTTGTGTGTATGTGTATGTCTGGAGGAAACTTTGAAAATAAAACAATTAACAACAAAGTAAATATATATACACATTAGATATCACCAGTGCTTGGTTTTTTAGCAAAAATAATGAAGATTTTATTTATATTCATGAAAATAATTAAAAAAATGAAATTTAAATGATAACAGCATGGAATTTTTTGCATTTAGTATTTTAAATAGGAGATTAATTTTTCTTTTCAGATTGTCTTTTTTTACATATGGATTTTAATGGGGCATCCTGTGAGGTTTTCTGAAATATAAAATGCCATTGAGATGTTTATATTGACTTTCTATTTCTATTCATAGTTAATAATGTAATATTTCAAAAATTATTTTAAAATTTAGTAGAACTTTTCTTACTGGATCATATAGTACAGTGTGTTAAAAAAGTATTGAGACTGAAGCTATATTTACCAAGACAGAAATGAACAAAGAATAAAACATTAATTTTCTTCTAAATAGTCTCCTTTGGAATTCAGTACATTTATTCAACTAGTGTGCAATGATGAAGCAAGGAAACAAGAACGTATATTCAGGGTTAGATGAGTGCCATATACCCATCAAAAATGGTAAATTCTTCAAAATAAACTTGATAAAACAATTATAGATCACTGATTTCAAATATGAGGTATGTTAAAGAATTATTGAGTCTGAAACTGTATTTACCAAGATAGGAATGAACAATGAATAAAACTGTTAATTTTCTTCAAAATAGTCACCTTGCATTCTGCACACTTATTCCAGCCAATTTTTCATTGGTCAAAATATTTCTAGAATATTTTACTAGTTTTCAAATTCTGGCAACTAATCTACATAATCTAGAGATTTTTTTTGTTCTCATGTTATAAAGGGATTTATAAATTCAAACTAGAAAATTCACCCACACCCTGTTGACCCCTATGTTTTTATTCCCCACCCCCAGAAGTCTACATGAACTATTTTGAGAAGACCCATCTTTTTCTGAAATTTGAAATACCATTGAGATGTCTATTTTGGCATTCAATTGGTATTTACTCTTCATTATGTAATAATTTCAAGAATTATTTTAAAATCAAGTAGAGTTTCTACCAGATCATATACAGTGTATTCAAAAAGTATTGAGACTAAAGCTGTATTTACCAATACAAAAATGAACAATGTATGAAACATTAATTTTCTTTAAAATAGACACATTACCATTCAGCAGACCAATTCCAACCAGTTTTCCAATATGAGGCATATTCAAAAAGTATTGAGACTAAAGCTGTATTTACCAAGACAAAAATGAACAATGAATGAAACATTAATTTTATTTGAAATTTGGCCCTTTGGCATAGAACTTTATTTTCAGTTTCACAATTTTGACCAAAGATTAATATAATAAAAATGAGAGATGTGTGTGTGTGTGTGTGTAGGGTAAAAGTTTGTGATATTTAAAGAAGAGTTTAATCCTAATTTGAGAGGGTTAGACTATGAGGTGTGTTCAAAAAGTATCCTGACTCAATTTGAAAAGGTTCTTGACTTGAGTTGGGGGATTATAATTGTGTGAATATTTTATGAGAGGAAAGTCTACCAAGATAATCTTGCTAATTATCACTATTAGGTATTTATCAAGCTTAGTACAAGGTGTTTTCAAAAAGTATTGAAACTGATGCTGTCTTAAGGAGACAATAATTACCTCCCTTGGATAACTTACATGTTCAATAGGGGCTCATAGAGTGTCACATGGCAGTTAGAAACTCCTTCTCAACCTCTATTTGCCTCCATTCTTTGAACAGTAGAAATGTCTCTGACATGGCCTCAATGCATTCAAAACGGGTCCCCTTGATGAGCCCCTTCAGCTTGGTATTGAAGTCAGTTAGTCTACTGTTGGTTTGAATAACAGCAACTAGCTAAGCACAACTGAAGCAGTGTCCAAGACAGTTGGTATTTATAGAAATCAAGAATGATCCATTCATGCATTTGGGTGATTCCATTCCTTGAGTTCTGATTGGCTGCTTGGTTTCAATGATATTGTGGAGTTTTATGAATACCCTGTCATTCTGCAGTAGAATTGGAACAAGACGGGTTGTATTAAGTTACAACTGCTTGTTGCTGTGTCTTACCAATTCGACGGTAATTGGAACTTAGTTTGATTATTCCCCATTTGGGATAAAGAAAAATGTCATGATTTGTCTTGCCACAACTATCTTCCCTTCCTGCACACTTCCCAAGCTAAAGGAGCTCATCAAGGGAACCCGTTATGAATGCATTGAGGCCATCAAGAGGTCCATAACGACGGAGCTGAGAGACATACCAGAAGAATCCTTCCAGCAGGGCAAGCAAGCATGACAGAGAAGGATGGGAAAGTACATTAGATTCAAGAGGGGACTTCTTTGGAGGATAAAACATTTAGTTTGTTGTTTGGATTTTAAATGAATTGTTTGTGACAATAGTCTCAATATTTTTGACACACCTCGTATATGTGCAACAAAGCAGTGGCTGAGGGTCTTCATATCCTGGGAATAATGTTAAACTCTATCTGATGGTGAAGTTCCAGTTGTGGAGGTCTGGGGAATGTGGAGCACCCCTTCATCACCATTGCTTCCAGGTCCACTCTGACCCAGAGTGATAATACCTGTTAGGGTCCTATTAATGGGTTAAATGGATAATTTGTTTATAAAAAAAAATTTAGTTCGAAAAATTTTCTTTCAAACCATCGCTGGCATTAAATGACCCACCGAGGTTGATATGCCATAAAACAAAACAAAGAAACACACTTATTCCAGTGGGTTTTGCATTGGTCGAAGCATCTCTGAAACTTCTCTTGTAATATGGTATCAAGCTGAGTGGATCACTGATGAGTAGGAATGGACTAATGGTGGAAAGGTTCATTTGTTTTTGGGATTCTTCTTTTTCATTCTCTTGTCAGATTCCTGGAGGTGTGTGTTCTAATGGTTAGAAATTGACCTTGTGTCACATCCTGCTTGTGTGGAGGGGGTTGGTAAATATATATATTGTCAGACTCCTGGTATCATTTTTACTTACTCAGATCAGAATGATGACCCACCCAAATGCCAACGCAGCTGGCCAATCCTTGTGTCTGATGAGATATCGCTAACACCCCTCTTGGGGATGAATTCTTTGATAAGAGGAGTGGCAGCAGTGTAAGCATTTTTTAAATGTCAGATACTTAGATGTGTCATTTTTTTAAAAATTTGTTTTCATAATTGATAAAAAGTTTTTTTTGTTTTTTTTTATTTTTTAGACCCAATTTTCCGGAATTTTTTATTCTTAGTGGAACATTAATACAATGAAAACGGATATTATTAGGTATTATTTATTAATAAAAGTTGAGATGTCGTAAAATCAACGAACCAGCTTGCCAACCATGTCATCCATAAATACGTGTACCAATATTTTAGAGAACCTTTTTTTTTCTTATTAAGCAAAGATTCCTGGATTTTATCATTTTTAATGTAACATTAATACAATAAAAACGGATATTATTAGGTATTATTCATTAATAAACTTTGACATGTCGTAAAATCAACCAACCAACCAACCAACACTGTTACCCATGAACCAAGTGTACCATTATTTTAGAGAAACTTTTTTTATTTTACACCAAAGATTTCTGGATTTTCTTTTTCTTTGTGGAACATTAATACAATCAAAACGGATATTATTAGGTATTATTTATTAATAAAGATTGACATGTCGTAAAACCAACCAGCCAACCACCCACCCAACTCTGTCATCCATAAATAAGTGTACCATTATTTTAGAGACTTTTTTTTCTTTTAGACCAAAGATTACTAGATTTTATTTTTTATTGTTTTTATTTTATTTTTTGAATATATGTGTCAGTCGGCCTTTTTTTTATCAGTGTCAGTGTAGAATTTTGTATTGGGCAATCAGGCTTGGGTTGTTCCACTATCTACTTTGGTCAAGCTCATTTCCTGGATTCTGATTGGCTACTGGTTTTCAGTGTAGACACTTTGATCCATAAATACCCATCATTCTCTATTATGCTCCCACCAATACAAGGACTGGTCAAGCTCATTTCCTGGATTCTGATTGGCTACTGTCAAATTACTGTCAAATTGGCAGACAAGTCAGCAAGCTGTAACTCAATACAGAACCTGCATTGCTGCCACCATAATGCAGAATGGTGGATATTTATCTGGCACAATAACCGCTCTAAAACCAGCAGCCAATCAGGACTCAAGTAATGGGATCACCTAGATGCAAGTATGGAATATTCCTGAGTGATATGAATAATAAGAATAAGAAGAATAAGAATAAGAATTAAAAAAAAAAATCAAATCTCAGTTATTACCCCTTTTTAATACAATTTTAACGTTATAACTTTCCATCGCGTGAACACGCTTCATGTTTACATAAATGCTAAACAAACCATCATTTTTAAAATATCAAATGCTTATGGACATATTCAGTTATGCTTAGTTAGTTGTTGTTCAATTCAATAGTGCACTAATTCACGCAATTCAACAGGTGCCATCCCCACAAGCAACACCTGTCCTTTCATCTAAAAGGGGCAGGGCTGGTTTTATTGCTTGGTGCCTGTAGCACTCAAAAAGGGGAATGTTGATGGACCACACATTTTTTTACACTGGCCATCACATGAGCTTTGGTTTGTGCATGGCTCTCTACATTAAAAAGACCTCTTGTTCATTTGGTTTGGTGGGAGGTCAGAAGAATAACTATTTACCATGATAAGTATAGCACAAAATATCAATATCAAGTATCCATATGTTTTTCCCAACTTATGCTATGCTTAAGGATAGAGCCCAGGTGGATGAGCAGTTCATGACATGCAATACTCCACTTTGGCCCTATCTTGGGCTAGACGGGCGGTCGGAGAGGCCCCCTCCGATCAATTGGCTGGTCACGTCAAGCCCTAGCACCTATATGATTTTCCCAACCATATTGCCTTTATTGCAAGCCCCAACTCCTTTTTATCATATGGGTGCTAGAAGGCGGTGGCTGCGGGTCTACATGTCCTGGGAATGACGTTAAACTCTATCTGATGGTGAGGTTCCAGTTTTGGAGGTTTGGGGAATGTGGAGCACCCCTTCATCACCATTGCTTCCTGGTCCACTCTGACCCGGAGTGGTAGTACCTGTTAGGGTCCCATCTATGGGTTAAATAGAAAAATGTATTTATAAAAAAATTGTATTATCCATTAAGAATTGATTTATTTCAAAACTTTATCGGCATTAAATGACCCACTGAGGTTGATATGCCGTAAAACAAACCAAACCAAACCAAACCATCCATAATTATTCATCATGAAGTCGCGCTGTTGGCACGGATATCCATGATAATCTCTCTCCATCTATCCCTGTCACTCATCATTCTCGGGAGGTCCTCTGTGCAGCATCCTCTATCCGCACAGAGTTGATCAATGTACGTCTTTGCTGGTCGGCCCACACTGGAGAAGCAAGGACATCACTTATGAGTTCGTCCTTGCTTCTCCAGCAGTGTCCCGCATGTCTTGTCCGTCTTACTCGGATGGTTTGGGTGATATGTAGCAGGTGGCTGTACAGCTGCTTTCTTGTGGGGTGCTGTTTCCACGTCTTGTCAGGATCACCCGCAGCATTCTTGTGCAGCTCCCATCTAGTTTATTCTCTAGTCACTTCGTTAGGGTCCAGGTGGTGCAGCCATACAGCAGCACTGACACGACAACAGACTCCATCGATGGCAAACTCCTAAACTCGGTAGAACAATTTAGATACTTAGGCAGTAACATCTCCTCCACAGAAAACAACGTTAATGCACGTATAGGAAAGGCATAAATAAATTATCGGTCATATGGAAATCCAATCTCACAAACAAGTTAATGAGACAGTATCCATAATAATTAACAATAATGCATATAAATGAAGAATAATCAAAGTTCCAATTACCGTCGAATTGGGAAGACATGGCAACAAACAGTTGTAACCCAATACAAACCCGAATAGTTGCAAAGTCTACTGCAGAATGACAGGGTATTTATAAAACTCCACAATATCATTCAAATCAAGCAGCCAATCAGAACTCAAGGAATGGAATCAGCCAAATTCATGAATGGATCATTCTTGATTTCTATATATACCAACTGTCTTGGACACTGCTTGAGTGGTACTCAGCTAGCTGCTGTTATTCAAACCAACAGTAGACTAACTGACCTGAATAATAAATAAGAAGAATATTGTATTAAACAATAATATTAACTCTTTGAAACTTAAGCCCCTCTGCTCTTAGATACCCTGTAAAGTTAGCATGGTGGCTTTTTGTCAGTATCAGTTGAGAGCAAGGGAGTCTATCCCTTTTTCACTAGCGCTAGACAAAGGAAATTGTTTTTGTTCAGCTGGAGTGCCACACCTAACCTCATCTCCCCACTTTACGCACAGATCAGATTACCCAAGCTGTGCTAATTATCGAACCCAGAACCTTGTGATTCCTAGGCAAAGGCTTTTCTGACTGAACTAAACCCTGTACCTGAGTTAAGAAATAAATAAAAAATAATTCTACTATTCAAATTTTATTCATGGAACAGACATCTTTGTTTAAATCTCTCTCATTCAAAAATAGTTTTAGTTTGGTTTCTATTGAAGTCAGTCAGTAAGTCAGTCAGTCCACTGTTGGTTTGAACAACAGCAACTGGCTAAGCACAACTGAAGCAGTGTCAGTCAGTTTCATAAATACCCTGTCATTCTGCAGTAGGGTTGCAGCAAGACAGGTTTGTATTAAGTTACAACTCTGCTTGTTGCCGTGTCTTACCAATTCGACAGTAATTGGAACTTAGCTACATTTCTTATTCTACATTTCTTTGTTTAATGGCATATATATATTTACCAACTCCTCCGCACGAGCAGGATGTGACACAGAGTCAATTTCTTAAGCGGAGTTCAACAGGTTTGAATTCAGAGTTTTCCTTCTGCTAGACCAGTTGCCTAACCAAGGTTAAAGAGCCTGGTCTGCCCTACTATTTATCCATAGCTGGTGGAAGAATAGGATTCATACCTTTCCCAAGGGTATTGGCGCTAAGTGAAATGCAATTACCACATCCAGGATTTGAACTCGGGGCATATAAGCCTTCATTAATGTCAAACCCATCCTTATAGAAGAATGATAGTGGTACTCATACCTTTCCCAAGGGTATTAGTCCAAAAGTAAACATAATAGCGTGTCTTGAGTTACAACTTGCTTATGATGATTGCTTACTTCGATAAAAGTTGTAGATGAATGATAATTGGTTGAATATCATTTCCTTGTATCGTATCTCTATTAATAATGGAGATTCGCTTCCGGTTTTTGTCTGTAACAAAAATTACGTTACTGCTTACGTCACATTACCCAACACATAAACCAATGTCATAACATAGAATAAATATACTCAAAATGTGAGCATGCAACGTTAGACAATCCTCATTGTTTCAATAAATAGATGCCCAGCGTTATATATTTATATATAGATTGTTTTATTCTAATATAATATTTAAAATTATCCGAACTGTTTCCATTTCAAATTGTCTTTCTTTTTTTTTTTTTACTCCTTTAATAAATTTAACACTCTATGACATTGAATTTTCAGCTCCCATCCCCTCAGGCAATATATTTCAAAAAATTATTTTTACATCGCCCGGAGGGTGTCTTTTTTATTTTGTACTAGTAAATATAAGGAAAATTCCCAGCAAAGTGATAACAACATGGAACTTTATTTCAAATTCTTCCAAAGTCATTAGTTTCCGTAGAGTAGACTTGCTCCTTCAACCAACCCCAAAGAAAAAAGTCACAGGGTGTTAAATCAGGGCTTCTGGTCGGCCACCCATGCGGACCACATCAACCCATCCACCTCTCTGGAAAATGCCATATTATGCCATTAAATAAATAAACCAAACTATTTTTGTCCCTTTCTGCTTAGTATACAATCATTTATTGCAATCTAATTTAATTTATTTTTAAAAAAGAAAAGAAACAAAACGCAAAAAAAAAAAAAGGAGGATGCCCTGTGCACGATCTGCTAAAGGAAAAAATTAATCTTGTTGGAGGCACGTGGTGTAATGGTTATAGTCATAGGAAATGGACTGTCACAATCAATTGCAAATTTTGTCTCCTCAATAAAAGCCATTGTATTTTTTCAACGGCTGGCGTGTGATTATTTGGGATTTGGAGCACGAGTGATGTTGCTTTAAAAATTGTTTTTTTTTAGCTCCCTTTTTTTTTCTTCCTCTATTATTTATTTATTTGCTTCTTGGTCTTTTGACACTGGTTCCCAAACTTATTTTTTATAAAGGCAACTCCTATATTATGCATGCTTCAAAAAAATCACAGTCTACACCTGTATTTTTTCAGACAACTTCTTATGTCTTAATTTTAAAAAGACATTAAATAAAGGAAAAGAATTTTTTTTTTAAATATTTGAAAAATAGAAAATTTCTTCATCTTATCTTATTATAATGGAGATTGTATGTTTGTCTGCCTGTAGCCGAAACTAAATCACTACTCAAGTCAGAATTCCCTTAGTTATTGACGTCACATTCACCATGAATTAATTTTTATAAACCTCAATTATTGATAAAATTGTTTTACATTATTAATACTGTTAACCATATCTGCATACTAACAACATACAATATATTTTATATATACAAAAAAATAGCGGTTTACAGTGTGAACGGGAAGGCTAATTTGCATATTGATATTAAAAATGTGATTTTAATAAATATGTACTAAGTATTATTGATTTCTAACTGTTTGGTTTTATTTTAATGAATATAAGCAAAAATCTCTTCAATGAATCTTAAATGAAATCCATTAACAAGAAAAAATAACTGTCATGTTATTCTTTACTTCCTCTTTTAACTAAATACTTAAATTAGAAAAAATAACAATGAAAGACGAGAGTGATGGAAGAGTAAGTTTCACTTGTTCTATTTTTTCGATTATACCCCCTCTGTTTTAAATCTTTTTATCTGTATTCTTATTTAGTTTCATTAGCCTTTCTAATTTAATACAATATTTTATTACATTAAAACTTAAATACTTGCACCCGGAGGGTGCATATATTTGCTAGTAAAGATAATAGATGAAACAGTCAAATCAAAAGCGAATTTATAATTCTTGTGAAAAAGAATTATTAAAATCGGATTAATATTAGGAAACAAAATCTTTTCACTTCTTTCCTTTATAGATAGTCAAGATTCATTGAATGTGTAGAATAATCATTAGTTCCAATTACTGTTGAATTGGTAAGACAAGGCAGCAAGCATCATAACTGAATACAAATCTATCTTGCTGCTATACTACTGCAGAATGCCAGGGTATTTATGAAGCCTCATAATATCATAGAAACCAAGCAGCCAATCAGGACTCAAGGAATGGAATCTCCCAAATACATGAATGGACTATTCTTGATTTTCATAAATACCAACTGTCTTGGCACTGGTTCAATACCGACTGAACTAACCCGGTAAATATTCCTATTAAGAATAGTTACTTGAAACTATAGTTATTTACAAATTATTATTATCATTATTTGATTGAAAAAAAAAAAGAAAAGATAATTGTATTACATAATCCAACCTGTGTTGGCATGCCATAAAGCAAACAGACCAACGTCAATTGATATAATAAAAAAGAAACAAGTAGTTTGAAAAATTACTGTCTATTATTAGTAATATGGGCTGGGTTAGCTCAGTCGGTAGAGCGTTCGGCTAGAAATCACAAGCTTCCTAGTTCGATACTGGCCCTCGCCAACTCAGCATTATGAGTAGCTCAGGGATCTGTGCGGTAAAGTAAGGAGCTGATAGTAGGTGTGGCACTCCACCCCAGACACTAAAAAACAATCTCCCCGGTCTAACGCTAGTGAAAAGGGGATAGACTCCCTCACTGATTGGCTGATACTGACATTAGGCCGCCCTACAACTTTTACTTATTATTAATAAATTTGATGTTAGACCTCTAGCCAAACCGGTTTTTGAAAACTGATTTTCATTCACACACACTCACACACGCTATATATATATATACATATATATTATATTTTTGCTTGAAGGCAATTACAATGCATGTATTGCATAAAATTCGATACTTTTTTTTTATAGAAAATGAACTTGACAAGTGTAATCCCGGCAAAGGATCGCTCGGTGTGTAGAACATCGTACAGACTGTTTTGACTTTATTAAGTCTCATCAGCAATGTATACTAACGACTTCCCTCTGACAGAAATTGAAACCGGGACCTCAGCAGGCATAGTCAAAGACCATATTGCCTCGGCCACAGTACACAGTGAACAAACCCTGCGAAATTAACCTTGTCAAATGATACTTACACGCCTTTACCATATATATATATATATATATATTATATATATTATTTAAGAATGGAAATGAGTAACCTACTCGAGTTTCATCGATAGATTCTTCAGGGTTACTTTTAAATTAATCGAGTTTACGATTAATCCTTGGTGTTATAAACATGCCCGTTGGAATGGGACTTAAATTCAGTAGAGGAACGCTTAAGTCCCATTCCAACGGGCATGTTTATAACACCAAGGATTAATCGTAAACTCGATTAATTTAAAAGTAACCCTGAAGAATCTATCGATGAAACTCGAGTAGGTTACTCATTTCCATTCTTAAATAAATTTATGTTCTACATTGTATTGAGCACTTTGTATTTGTTTTTTCTCAACCTTAACCTCTGGATATTGTGCGCTTCCAACGATCGCTCTTATACCCACCGGTAAGTTAATACTTATACATATACAAAATATATATATATATATATATATATAAGATGTTTTAAAGAATTTGATATTTCAGATATAGAGGGTTACATAAAAAATCATATAATTTTGTAATCTAATATCTTGACCAATTCTCGTTCAAATGATCTCAAATTTTAAGAGCAAGTGTAGAAATGCCTCAAAATTCTATGTTTGATATTTAAATGCCTTAAAAAAAGAAAGAATTTTTAGTCATTCCTTTACTTGCTGTTAAAATTTGAGATCATTTGAATGAGAATTGGTCAAGTTATTAAATTACAAAATGATACAATTTTTCTGAAAAACCCTGTATATATATATATATATATATATATATATATATATTGTCTGTGTATATTTTTTTGTGCATATGTATATATTTGTATGCATGTATATATCTTTGTGTATATGTATGGATGTGTAAATATATGCATATATACATATATATGTGTGTCTCTATATATATATATATATATATATATGTTAGTGTGAATGCATATATATATATATATATATATATATATATATATGTAATTATTCTTCAAGGTAAGTGGCAGGTGGTATTGCATAAAATTAATAATGCAACTTTTAATCCCACAGAAACCATGAATAAAAGGGTAAAGTCAATAAACATGTTGAGACTGGGATAAATTCTTTTAATATGTTCAATGTCCCTTCAGTGTTTACTGACTCGTATTTGCCTTTGTATGAATTTTCAACGGACGGTGGAGTGAGATGTGGCGGAGGGGGGGGGCATATTTGGAGTAGAGGAATAAAAATCAAAGTTGTCACAAGATGATTTTTCCTATCTGCACCAGAATACATTCTTTCTTTCTTTCTCTTTCACTTTCTCTTTCCTTTTTTCTTCTTTCTCTTTCTCTCTCTTTCCTTTTTTTTTTTTTTTTTTTTTTTTTGTATATTTAAAAAAAAAAATTAAAAAAATACCAAAATAGAGAAACTGATCTGCCAACAGCATTTGAAGTTGCCCTACTTGATGGAATCTGTCGAAAGATTCTGTCACATTTACGCTTGAATTCAAGGCCATAGAAATTCCTCTTGTCAATCCAAGTCGCTTTGTAGGAAGAAGATCCATGAAGAGAATCCTTGACTTGTTTTTTTTTTTTTCTAGAAAAGGGACAAGACAGAAAGAAAAGAAAAGAAAGAAAGGAAGAAAGAAAGTGTTACCTAATCTAATCAATAGCAGGTTTCAGTTCCCATTGGTCAATAAATTAAGGCAGGATCTTAAATATTGAACCAATCAGGTCTGTGCAAATAAATTCAAATAATCTAATTTGCAATCTTAAAAGAAAGAAAAAAAGGGTTGAAGTCTTTTTCTTGGAGGATTAAGAATTTAAGTCTGATCAATAGCCACAAGGGTAGGTAAAAATAAATATTTGATAGGATGACGTCTACATTGACGTTTTAATGGTTAGATCACTAGCCTGACTGCTAGAGATTTTAGTTAAAATTCTTCAAAATAGAAAAAAAAAAAAAAATCTAATTTAAATGTATTTTAAATTATTATACAAGGGAGAGTCAAAAATGATCTACATTTCCACTATAACATATCTTTCTTATTGATGGAACTTTTGCTCATATTTATTTAAATAAAATAAAAAAACAATTAGAAATTAAGAATATCAAGCAAATATTTATTAAAATCAAATTTTTAAGATCAATATGCAAATTAGCTTTCTTTTTCATGCTGTAATCTGCTATTTGGTTGTATATATAAATACAATTATTGGTTATTAGTATGCAGATGAAGTCAACAGTATTAATAATACAAAACAAAACTAGCAGCACCAGTGGATATACCACAGTAGGATATTAGTATTATCTGTGTTATTCGGACTATTATCCTTATCTTCATTGTTATTCATACAACGTTTTCAGCCAATATGCCCTCCGGCCTTCATCAGGTATTTCTTGTCGGAACCTTGTTCGAACTCGGGAACCTTCTTGTCATAATCGGGAGCCCTTTATTCAGTCCACAGGGGTATCCTGTTCTCATTCTGCCAACCATAGCTGGGGTAGAGGCGTTAAGCTGTATTAATTATTATTCTACCCCCGTGGACTGAATAAAGGGTTAGGTTCAAAGTTCCGTGATGGTTCCCGATTATGACAAGAAGGTTCCTGAGTCCGAAAAGGTTCCCGAGTCTGACAAGAAGCCTGAAGAAGGTCGGAGGGCATATCGGCCAAAACGTTGTACAGATTAATGAAGAATAGTCTGAATAACACAGATAATACTAATAATAAAGCCTCATCTCAAACATTTAGAGACACAGTAGGATAATTTAATTATTACAACATTTGATATGTTTACTTAAGAGCTATTGCAAAATAGTTCAATATGTAAAAGGTATAATAATCTTGATTTAACATTCTCTCACTTTTTTTTCTTTCTTTCCTTCTTTTCATCATGCTCTATTGAAACAGATTAGCGTTATCGTCTCCGCACACACAACCCCTCATTCTATCTTTCCCCTACTTTCTTTCAATTCTTTTTTTCTTTCTTATTATATTTTTTCTGTGTAGCATGTCCTTTTTCTTCCCTTTATTTCTATTTTGCTGAGGTGACGACACTCATTAAAAATAAGAATTTGGTGGATAAACAACACTAGATAATCAAGATTTACATTTTTTGCCTTTCATCTTGGATGATTTAACCAGAGAATGTTACAAGATGTTGGTTGTACAATCAAGGAATATAAGTATATATTATATATAGATTGAGTTTTGATTTGAAATAGAATCCTGGAGAATATGATGTAAATAACTAATCTTCCAAATTACACATGGAGTGAAACAAACTACATGATATTTCAATGGATTTTCATGATTTCTAATTTCATTCAATATATATATTTACCAACCCCTCCGCACAAGCAGGATGTGACACAAGGTCAATTTATTAAGCTGAGTTCAACAGGTTTGAATTCAGAGTTTTCCTTCTCCTAGACCGGTTGCCTAACCAAGGTTAAAGAGCCTGGGCTGCCCTACTATTTATCCATAGCTGGAGGGAGAGTAGGATTCATACCTTTCCCAAGGGTATTAGCGCTAAGTGAAATGCAATTACCACATCCAAGAATTGAACTCGGGGCGACGAGTCCATTTCCCATGACTTTAACCATTACACCACGCGCTTCCATTTCATTCAGTATAAGGCTGAGGCATTAGAATACATCGACTGCACCTCTGCAGAGGGGTAAGACTCCCCCAATGGGGCCACCTGGTGGCCGTGTTTAGTGATCTGTGATGCTTAAGGATTGAATGCAAGAGACTGAGCAGTCCATGACATGCAACACTCCACTTAGGGCAGTCGGAGAGGCCCCTCCGATCAATCGGCTGGTCATGTCAAGCCCTAGCACCTATATGATTGCCCCAACCCTGTTGCCTTTATGGCCAGCCCCAACCCTTTTTATCATATGGGTGCTAGAAGGCGGTGACTGAGGGTCTACATGTCCTGGGAATGCTGTTAAATTCTATCTGATGGTGAGGTTCCAGTCTTGGAGGTCTGGGGAATGTGGAGCACCCCTTCATTATTATAGCTCCCTTGTTCACTCTAACCCACAGTGGTAGTACCTGTTAGGGTCCCATCTATGGGTTAAATAGAAAAATGTGTTTATAGATAAAGATAGATAAATAAATGAATAAAATAAATAAAATAAAAAATAAAATAGAAAAATAAATGAATTTATTTAAAAACTTTGTTGGCATTAGATGACCCACTGATGTTGATATGCCATAAAACAAAATAAACCAAACCAATTCCAAGTAAGGTAGCAGTTTTTGGTGAACAATTTTGAGGTCCCCAATACCGCTACTAATATCCACCATTATAATAGCTGAAACAAAAGTACAACGAAATAGTGTTACTAATTTTGTTGGAGTCTAAGATAATCTTTAGATGTCTGCATAAAATTGGAGTTGTAGGCTTCTCTTGGAATTTTTATTTATTTATTCATTTAACCCATTAAATAAACTAGCAAAATAAAAAAAACGCCCTCTGGGCGACATAAAATAAATATTGCCTGAGAGTTGAAAATTTAATAGCAGAGAGTTTGTATCATAAGTAAAGTAAAATCATCAAATTTATTAAAGGAGTAAAAAATAAAATAAATTTATTAAAGGAGTAAAAAAAAAAAAAAATTTGATATGAAAACTTAGTTCTGATAACTTTAAATATATATTTAAAAAAAAAACTATATATAGATAGATAATACCAGGTATGTATTTATTAAAACTTGTTTAAAACAAACAATAAGGACTGTCTAACATTACATACTCAAATTTTGAGTGTATTCTATTTATGATGATTTTAGGCAGTGTGACGTAAGCGGTGACGTAGTTTTTGTTACAGACAAAAATCGGAAGCGAATCTCCATTTTTAATAGATTTGAAATTTGAACAATTTTTATTAAAGAAATGTCTGTGACTGATGAATTAGATTCGGCAAATATGGTTGTCATTATTTACTGAATACTTACTTAAATTATGATACTTACCTAAGGGAGGATCAAAGTGTAGTATCTGTTCCAGATTCTATGCTTTGAGACTTACCTTCTATACCCGGCCTCGGCTGGGGGTCCAGTGTGCTTCGGCCTCTGGACCGGTAAAGTACAATTAATAGCATCGATCCAAGGGTGCTATGCCCCCCAGATCCTTGCAATTTTTATGTGCCCACGTAAAAACGAGACCTTGTGTCCAGCCCTCATAAGTGGGATGAGCAGGCAAATACCCTTACCTTTCTATACCGGCCTCGGCTGGGGGTCCAGTGTGCTTCGGCCTCTGGACCGGTGAAGTACAGTTAATGGCATCGATCCAGGGGGGCCATCCCCCAGATCCTTGCAATTTTTATGTGCCCACGTAAAAACGAGACCTTGTGTCCAGCCCTCATAAGTGGGATGAGCAGGCAAATACCCTTACCTTCTATACCCGGCCTCGGCTGGGGGTCCAGTGTGCTTCGGCCTCTGGACCGGTAAAGTACAGTTAATGGCATCGATCCAAGGGGGCCATCCCCCCAGATCGATGCAATTTTTATGTGCCCACGTAAAAACGAGACTTTGTGTCCAGCCCTCATAAGTGGGATGAGAAGGCAAATACCCTTACTTAAATTATGATAGAAATGATTTTAACTGAATTAGTTTAGTGAATTCAATTGTGTGTAATAAATTTAGATATGTCAAGATAAAATGTGTGTAATAGATTTTCTGGAAATTATGAATGAAAATGCGTGAAACTAAGAAAATTTGTATATACAGGATATTAAAAAAAATTTTGACATCACTTCATAAAATCATGTCAAATTTTTTTCATGAATTTTTTTTCATAAAATTTTTTGTAAAAATAATGATTCAGAAATGAATTATAAAATTTTTAAGATAGGGAGTTACTTTACAATCAGCCTGTATAAGGAAGATGTATGAGAGTGAGTAAAAAAGTAATGCTATAATGTTTGCCTCAGACTATCATCTCTTTCAGCCCCATGAAAGAGGATTTGAGAGGCAGACATTATTTCAGTGATGAAGAAGTGAAATCTATAGTGAAGAAGTGGCTCAAAGAACAGTGAACAGAATTTTTACGGCACAGGGATACATGTTCTCATTTGAAAGTGAAACATTGCTATTGAGAGAAACGGTGACTATGTGGAGAAGTAGGGATGTGATCCACAGAGGAGCAGCTTCCTTTTGATGTATGATACATTTTCTTATGTTGGTAATTAGACGTCCTAAATGTAGAATAATCATATTAGTTCCAATTACCATCGAATTGATAAGACAAGGTAACAAGTAGTTGTAACTGATTACAAATCTATCTTGCTGCTATACTACTTATTTTTATAAAGGGATCCTTATATGATGTTCAAAAAAAATCACAGTCTACACCTGTATTTTTTCAGACAACTTCTTATGTCTTAATTTTAATAAGACATTAAATAAAGGAAACAATTTTTTTTTTTTTAAATATTTGAAAAATAAAAAATTTCTTCATCTTATAAAGATAATAGATGAAATGGTGAAATAAAAAGCGAATTTATAATTCTTGTGAAAAAGAATTATTAAAATCGGATTAATATTAGGAAACAAATTTTTTTCACTTCTTTCCTTTATAGATAGTCAAGATTCATTCAATGTGTAGAATAATCATTAGTTTCAATTACTGTTGAATTGATAAGACAAGGCAACAAGCAGTCGTAACTGAATACGAATCTATCTTGCTGCAATACTACTGCAGAATGCCAGGTTATCTATGAAGCCTCATAACATCATAGAAACCAAGCAGCCAATCAGGACTCAAGGAATGGAATCTCCCAAATACATGAATGGACTATTCTTGATTTCCATAAATACCAACTGTCTTGGGCACTGGTTCAGTTGTGCTTAGCTAGTTGCTGTTGTTCAATGGTACACTAACTCACTTCAACAATGGGTTATTTAAATCCAAATCTATTCTTGTCGAAGTACAGTACTGGTACATAGTAGCTGGGAAGATGAAGGTTTTTTTTTTTAATATATCTCGAGGGTATTAGTCCAAAAGTGAAGGTAATAATGAAAATAGATTTCAAACTCATTTTCTAAGATATTGCAGTCCAGCTTGTTAGCCATTCCACCACAAGGACTTCCCCAGTTGTAGACTTAGAAAACCCTCTGGGTCCCAGTTTGATTTGAAGGTGCTCATTGAAAGTTTGACACAAGGTCATTTCATAGAAGAGTAAGGCACAAATACTACAATACAAACCAACAGTATACTAACTCACTTCAACACTAAATAGAATGGGATTACTTTTTGACTCACCCTTGTAATATTAAAAAAAAAAACTTGATGATAATTTGATAAAATCTTCACAAACTTGTGTAAAATAAAAATTAAAAAATAAAAACCAAGCAGTCAATCAGGACTCAAGTAATGGAATCACCCAAATACATGAATGGACTATTCTTGATTTCCATAAATACCAACTGTCTTGGGCACTGGTTCAGTTGTGCTTAGCTAGTTGCTGTTGTTCAAACCAACAGTATACTAACTCACTTCAACACAATGTAGTAATATATATATATATATATATATATATATATATATATATAACAATGGGTTATTTAATTCCAAATCTATTCTTGTAGAAGTACAGTATTGGTACATAGTAGCTGGGAGGATGAAGGTTTTTTTTTTATCTATCTCGAGGGTATTAGTCCAAAATAGAATGGGATTACTTTTTGACTCACCCTTGTAATAATATTACTTGATGATAATTTGATAAAATCTTCACAAACTTGTGTAAAATAAAATAAAAAAATATTAAAAAAATAGTAATAATTGATCTAACATTGAATACCAACTTGGTTCATCTTGTTTCTCCTTTATTTTACAATCTTAGTAAAGGATTTCTTTCTTTCTTTTTCTTTAATGTGGCAAAGATGGAAAGGTTTAGTTTGTTTTTTTTATTTAGTTTTTTTTTTTAAAGAAAGCCTAACGAGACAAATAAGAACAATTTGAAATGTCATTAAAATTTTATCATTGACCTTTCTACTCTTACTCAACTCAACGGTAGACATTGTCCCTGATTTTCTATGGATTCTAGAATGAAGTAGGTTTTACTTGCAGGGTATGTGTCACCCCCACCCCTCACCTGGGGGTCAGTATGATGAGTATTCAGTTTCTGATTATTCCACCTCTCTTAACAAGGATTCCTCTTTTTTACTTGTTGACATTAAGAATGGTTTGTCTTCAGGAATCATTGATTACCATTTTGTTTTTTTTTGTTTTTTTTTACCTTTCTTTTCTTCTTAAAAGACTAAAAAGAAAGAAATTCTTCAATTAAAGATCCCAGATTTAATTCTTTGACCTTTGACATTTCAGCGAGATTTCACGCATGAATTTCTATGATTTTTCAGTAAATTCAACTCCTTCAGTATTTCATTTCTCATCAAGGACTTACAAAAAAAATATATACAAACAAAAAGCATTTACTATATGAATATAGTAAAGGGAGTGGGTACCTAGTTCGATACCGGCCACCGTTCCCTTTACTATATTCATATAGTAAAGGGATGCGTTCCTAGTTTGATACCGGCCCCCGCCCCCTTTACTATATGAATATAGTAAAGGGGGTGGGTTCCTAGTTCGATTCCTTCAGAATTTCTCATCAAGAACTTACAAAAAAAAAAGAAATACAAACAAAAAGCATTTACTATATTCATATAATAAAGGGAGTGGGTTCCTAGTTCGATACCGGCCCCGCCCCCGCCTCCTTTACTATATTCATATAGTAAAGGGGGTGGGTTCCTAGTTCGATACTGGCCCCCGCCCCCTTTACTATATTCATATATTAAAGGGGTGAGTTCCTAGTTCAATACCGGCCCCTGCCCCCTTTACTATATTCATATATTAAAGGGGTGGGTTCCTAGTTCGATACCGGCCCCGCCCTCTTTACTATATTCATATAGTAAAGGGGGTGGGTTCCTAGTTCGATACCGGCCCCTGCCAACTCAGTATATGAGTAGCACAGAGATCTCTGCAGTAAAGTGAGGAGCTGATGGTAGGTGTAGCTTTTCATCTCAGATGCAAAAACAATCTCCTTGGACTAGTGTTAGTGAAAAGGGTATAGACTCGCTCGCTGTCTGGCTGATACTGATTTTAGGGCACCTCAACGACTTTTTCATATCAATATACAATATCATGCCAAATCAAAAGCCCCACTCTGTCAGTTGTGGCAGTAGAATATGCCGATTGCACTTCTGTAGAGGGGGGAAATCACCCCAATGGGGCCACCTGTGATGCTTAAGGATGAAATTCTGGTGGCTGCAACACTCCACTTTGGCCCTTACTTAGGCTAGATGGGCAATCGAAGACCCCCACTGATGAACCGGCTGGTCACGTCAAACCTAAGTACCTATATGATGGTCCTGACCCTATTGTTCTTATGACAAAATCCTGACCTTTTTATCATATATGTGCTAGAAGGCACTGGTTGAGGGTCTTAATGTCCTGGGTAATTACGTTAAACTGCATCTAATGAATTTCCAATTCTGGATTCTGTGGAGTGTAGAGTATCCCTTTCATTGCCATAACTCCCAAGTCCAATCTGACCTGGAATGGTAGTACCTGTTTGGTTAAATATATATATATATATATATATATATATAGCCTTACATTTAAATAGGTATGCCTGCCTAAAATTAATTATTAATTAATTAACCTTCAAATTAGGTATGACTTCAACTAAGCACATATTCTCCAAAAAATTGTCAGCTAAAAAAAAAGTCATATCATAAACACATCGCTGTGTATTTACTTCTCATATATATATATATATATATATATATATATAAAATAGAAAAACTTGAAGTATTCTAAAAAGGTGGATTCATTCTTGATGGTGAAGTCGTTGTTTCGGTTTAAACAAATCTTCATCAGGTCGTGTGATGGAAACGATCAACTCGCACCTGCAAGCCAGAATGATAATGAAATGCAAGTTCCAATTTTGGAACTTTGGAGTGTGTGTAGTATCTCTTCATTGCCATTATTCCCAAGTCGACTCTGGATCTGGATTGGTAGTACCTGTTAGGGTCCCACGTATAGGTTAAATAGAAAAAAGAAGTTTTAAAAATATGTTTTTTAAATAAATTGAATTTTAATAAAAAGATTGATTTAAAAAAATCATTTTGAATACTCATTAAAACAAAATGACTTCGGCATGAAATAACCCAACAAGGGTTGACATACCGTAAAATCCAATCAACCATCATCTGTTACTATGAGAGCAGTTAACCAACTATTAGAAATGTATCAAACTGTTTAAAAATTAAATGTGAAAAATGTAAACATAAAAATGAACAAATTTTTTTACAAAAATAGTATATTTAAAATTTTTGTTTTATTCTTGTTCTTTTAGCCAGAATGCGGCGTTTAATAGAGAAAGAGTTCAAATTTGACTATGTGAGTGGACTCAAAGAATCGACTCTGATCACCAACATCACAATTCCATCAAGCCAGAGTCTCAACAGCCTTGTGGCTCAATTAATGAAGTTAAACAACTTGCCATGTTACGTCGAAGACAGTGAGTAGACAAAATATTTTAATTTTATTTAACATTTTGCTTTTCAGAGGTGTAAGCAATGTCCTCTCTACTTCTTCTTCTTCTTTGACCGGCGTAGGACCAAAAAGTCAAACCAATAAAAAAAATTTATTATCATTATTTTCTCCTTTTGAGTTTTCACATCAGCATTAACTGGCGGTCTTTACTGGAGTCTGAGTGACAGCAAGTCTCCTCAGGTCTCCAGGACTCTTCTGAGTATTCTGGCAGATTGCAGCAGCGCAGTGTTTTGAATGGTTTCAATCCTTCCTCTGATTTCCAAACATTCCAGACCCTTTTCCAATCCTTTTGGGACTGTTCCAAGTGCACCAACTACAATTGGTATCACTTTTACTTTCATATTCCATAACTATTTCAGTTCTCTGGCAAGGTCCAGATATTTGTCCATTTTTTTCATTTTCCTTTAGCTTCACCCTGTGATCTGCTGGCACTGCAAAATCCACCAGTTGACAAGTTCTTTCTTTTTTGTTTATCAACACTAGGTCTGGTCTTCTTGCTGGGATAAGGTGATCCGTTTATTATCATTATTATTATTATTATTATTATTATTATTATTATACTAATGCTGACCAAATCAACTTTTGTTTCCCCTAAGGCTTTTTTCCTGTTTAGTTTAATGACTAAAATTAAATAATAAAATATTCCTTACTTGTGGAATTGAACTATGTTTGAAAAATAATTAATTTTCATCGTTTTAATTAGCAGTTATTTGCAATTATCTCACAAAGCAACACATGTGGGCAGAAAAAACAATTTTTTTTACTTTGAGATGATCATTGATTTTTTTTTTTTTTTCGTCTCAAGTTTAGGAAAGAAATGTCAGTGCAAGATTGATAGGTTTCTTTTCTCAGTTTTCTTATCGTAGCTTTTTTTTTCTTTCTTTATCTGAAACTTTTTAAAAAATTTGGTGTGTCATTAAAAGTTTACTACACATTATAATTTTTTCTTGTGCATAACTATGTCTTATATATTAGATGTGTGGAGTATTGAAATCAGCACTCATTGGGATGGAGAATGTTGACACTCTCTGACAAGGGTGCTGGTACTTATTTTTCAGCCACTTAGTTTTCTTATAGAACCTTTTTTTTTTTTTTTATCTGAAATTTTAAAAATTTTGTGTGGGTCATTATAATTCTATCTTGTGCATAACTATGTGTTATATATTAGACTAGCAGAAGTACCCGGTCCATGACTGGATTAAAATGATTTTAGGAACACCAGGAAGTGAGAGAAAAAAGGGGAAGAGAGGAATAACAGAAGGGGTAAAAAGAAAATAATTTAGCAAATTCCTTATTGAATTTTTAAAAAATTCACTAGGAATTTGCGGCTGGCCACGTCAAGCCCTAGCACCTATATGATTTTCCCAACCCTATTGCCCTTATGGCAAGCCCCAACCCTTTTTATCATATGGGTGCTAGAAGGCGGTGACTGAGGGTCTACATGTCCTGGTAATGACGTTAAACTCTATCTGATGGTGAGGTTCCAGTTCTGGAGGTTTGGGGAATGTGGAGCACCCCTTCATCACCATTGCTCCCTGGTCCACTCTGACCCGGAGTGGTAGTACCTGTTACGGTCCCATCTATGGGTTAAATAGAAAAACATGAGTTGATAAACAAAATTGTATTATCCATTAAGAATTGATTTATTTCAAAACTTTATCGGCATTAAATGACCCACTGAGGTTGATATGCCATAAAACAAAACAAAACAAAACAAAACAAAAAACTAAGAATTTGCGTATTATAATGTTCATTCTTTTTAATTGTCTTTTTTTTGTTTACATTTGAAATATTATTTTAAAAACATAACCCTAAACTTGTGAGTGTTTTAAAACATAATCTTATTCAGTTCTTAATTGCCTGTTGAGTTACAGTGAACAAAAATGTATTCATTTTTGCATGCTTCTTGTACTCATGAAGAATTGAGAATTTCCACAAATCGATTGATTTTTAATGATTTAATTATATCATTTAATCAATAAAGATCAAAAACGAAATTTTGTACTTTTGCTTATTATAATCATATTAAAGTTATACATGATTTTAATGCTCAATGATATTTCTTTTTCTGAGTTATAAGTCAACACATACATACCAAAACACATGAAACTGCTTATATATATATATATATATATATATATATATGTGTGTGTGTGTGTGTGTGCAGAGATGCTAATAGGTACGTGTCTTGCATCCCTGGCATACAAAAAATCTAAAAGGACGCAGTAAAATCATATCCATGCATCCCGGTGTTTTTCGTTTTTCTTCCCTTGCAATTTCAAGCTAACTGTAAATACATTTCAATAGTTTCTTAGAAATTAATTATACAGGATAGGTTACAAGGTAGGAGTTAGACGGCTTTAGTTGGGATATACATTTTCACAGGTACTCATTCAAAGCAAACTTTCAAAAATTTGTGTGTGCCAGCTACAAAGACCATGTTTTATATATTAGATGTTTGGAGAAATAAAATTAGGACTCACTGGTACTGAGAATATTGACACTGGATGTTGACCCCTCTTTTTTTAAGCCACAATTTTCTTACTAAACTGTTTTTTTTTTTTTACCTGAAAATTTGGGTGTGTCATTAAAATTTTACTACACATTATAAATTTTTCCTGTGTTACACAATAGTTAACTCTTAACATCCTGTTGAGAATTTTCAAAGTCCAGAGCTCAATTCCTATAAGGATTTATCAATAGATGCCTGAAAATGGCCTTTTCATTTAATGTTACCTGTTATTTCCTTAAATCAAAGACTTCTAAATATGTTTAATATCACATTTAAACAAAGGCTATCATTTGGGGTGGATTAGGAAAATGAATGTGACTTCCGGCCGGGTGGAATGAGGCAGTATAGGATGTTAAGAGTTAAAGATGTTTTCTGTGATGAATGAATTTTCGCTAGTGAAAAGGGGATAGACTCCCTTGCTGTAATGAAAGTGAATAACAAACACAGACAATTACATTCAATTAGTATTTAGCTCTGTTAGTCTTAGAGGCTTCATCAACTGCCCATATATGTATTTACCAACCCCTCCGCACGAGCAGGCTGTGACACAAGGTAAATTTCTTAAGCGGAGTTCAACAGGTTTGAATTCAGAGTTTTCCTTCTCCTAGACCGGTTGCCTAACCAAGGTTAAAGAGCCCGGTCTGCCCTACTATTTACCCATAGCTGGAGGGAGAGTAGGATTCATACCTTTCCCAAGGGTATTAGCGCGAAGTGAAATGCAATTACCACGTCCAGGATTTGAACTCGGGGCGACGAGTCCATTTCCCATGACTTTAACCATTACACCACGCACTTCAACTGCCCATATAGCCTATCCAAAGCTTGAAACCTTACCACCAGATTCAGTATAGTTTCATGCCCAGGACCCCCCTTTTTAGGGGTCTTATGCCCTAAAACTGGCCCCTTTCGGTGGAAATTTGCAGTTTAGCCCAATTGGTAGAGTACCCACTTAGGAATCGCAAGGTTCTTGGTTCAATACCAGTCCAAGTCAGTGCATGAGTAGCACAGATTCGGAGCTGATGGTAGGTGTGGTGCTCCACCTCAGGCACACAAACAATCTCCCTGGTCAAGTGCTAGCAAAAAGAAGATAGACTTCCTTGATGTCTGGTTGATACCGACAATAGGCCACTCTGCCACAACAACACCCTAAAAATGGGAAATAGAGCAGTTCACTAATTTTTTATTCATTAAGGTTTCAGGTTCAATGCCAGTCCTCGCCAACTCAGCGTATGAATAGCACAGGAATCTGTGCAGTAAAGTGAGGAGCTGATGGTAGATGTGGCACTTCACCTCAGATGCAAAAACAATCTCTTTGATCTAGCACTAGTGAAAAGGGGATAGACTCCTTCGCTGCCTGGCTGATACTGACTTTAGGGCACCCCAATGACTTTTTTATATTCATATACAATATCATGTCAAATCAAAAGCCCTGTTAGCTGTGGCAGTGGAATACGCTGATTGCACTTCTGCAGAGGGGGGAAATCTCTCCAATGGGGCCAGCTGTGATGCTTAAGGATGGAATTCTGGTGACTGAGCAATCATGACATGCAACACTCCACTTTGCCCCTTACTTAGGCTAAATGGGCAGTCAGAGAGACCCCCACCGGTCAATTGGCTGGTCACGTCAAGCCTTAGCACCTATATGATGGTCCTGACCCTATTGTTCTTATGATAAAATCCCAATATCATATATCTGCTAGAAGGCAGTGGTTGAAGGTCTTAATGTCCTGGCTGATACTGACTTTAGGCCACCCCGACGACTTTACTTATCTTCATCGTAAATAACACACTCTCGTTAGATTTCACTGACATGAATATCCAAATGTTTTTAGAGACTCATGAATCAATGATGTTGACCATATTCATGACCGACACATTTTCATTGTATGCGTCGGACTAAATACCAATTCCATCTGTCTTAAAAGAAGCCGCTTCCATTTTGAGAGGAATGAGTCTTAATTTGTTGTCGCCAGAATCCGAACATTCGTCTGGCACGTCAGATGTTTCTCTGTCATTGCCAGACGCATTATCGATACATCGGTTTACTTGTCATCATTTACTGCCATCCGAACTTTCTCCCAACTTGACGCGAGAGTTGCCTCTTGACTTTGGGGGGTAGGGGTGCGTGCAGGTTGTGGGGGGGTATGGAGGATGTTGGAGCAATAAAATTTCTTTGATCACTTTCTGTCTGAGCTTTAAAGTGTACAAATTGCTTCAAGGTGATAGACTTACTTTTATATGGTGCGGGTTGCTCAGATATCAAAGGTCAGTCGACACGACTGCTACGAAATGCCATAACGTATTTGGAGCTGTTAAGTGACTTAATTATTAATTGGATTTCTTGTTGCTCGTTAATCATAACTCACCCGCTGAAAGCATCCTGCGTCAAAACAAACCCTCTTTGCATTGTACAAAAAGGAATGTGTTCGAAAAGTATCAAGACAGAAACTGTATTTACCAGGGCAGAAAGGAACAAGGAATAAAACATTAATTTTCTTTAAATTGTACCATTAGAATTTTGGATTACACAAAAGTATACAAAAAGGAATTGTGTTCGAAAAGTATCAAGACAGAAACTGTGTGAAATTAGCACTATGTTGGCACAGAGAATATTGGGTTATTTCCTATAACTCCAACATAAACAAAGGGGAACCACTCTTGACTGATAAATTATTTATTTATTTTCCAATTAAACTAACCCTAACCCCGTCTTCTTTTTTCCTAGTTGATCAATAAATAAATAAATAATTTATCAGTCAAGAGTGGTTCCCCTTTGTTTATGTTGGAGTTATAGGAAATAACCGAATATTGACAATGTATTTACCAGGGCAGAAAGGAACAAGGAATAAAACATTAATTTTCTTTTAAAATTGTCCCCTTGGTATTTTGGATTACGCAAAAGCAAAAGTTGGGAGATTTGTGAGCATGCATAACCCTCAATCAAATCAGATTCTGGGTGGGGGGGTCATCTCTATAGTGTAGTGGCTAACGTGCTGGACTGCAACACCATAGTAAGTGAGTTTGAATTCCAGTTGTGCTATTACATTCACTTTCAGACTAATACCCTTGGGAAAGGTATGAAAGCCCCTCATCCCCCATCTATGAGTTAAATAGTGCAACTAATGTTCTTATATTAATTCTTGTTTATTTAAACTAAAAACAAGACATTAAACAAACATGAATAAAAAAAATCTTAGTATTTAAAGTAATATAGATAAATATGACCAAATTGAGATAGATAGATAGATGGATAGTTTTGAATAGACTGAGCTGGGTCGTTATTTTAATAGTCACTGGGTAGCAACTCTTGAGGCAGGAGACCGGGACGCACTTCCTCATAAATTACCAACTACTCTACATTCTACTCATAGTGAATGGGTTGGATAAATACTTCTGCTATTCTAATAAATGTATTTATATGATTTTAAAGAAAGGAATAAATAAATAAATAGATAAATAGATAAATCAGTTTTTATAAATCTGTTTAGTTTTCTGTCATGACAATTGTTTTCACTCGGATTATAACGTGTAATATGTCTGTATTTCTAATAATTTATACACAATCATCTGGTTTTAAGCAACTATTTCTATTAAATAATATTCATATGTTGGCACACATATGAATTCAAGTAACTAATAATCCTTAGTAAAAAATTATATCTTCCAACTAACTATTCTTAATACAAATAATTTACAATTATATGGCATCATTTATTGCTATCTGATAATTTTCAAACAGATCTATTTGACTCATAGATGAGACCCTAACAGGTACTACCATTATGAGTCAGAGTGGACCTGGGAGTAATGGCAGTGGTGTGGTACTCCACATTCTTTTTTAGGATTATCAATTGAAAATAAGGAGAACTACTCTACATTCTACTCATAGTGAATGGGTTGGGTAAATATGCTAATAAATGTATTATATGATTTTAAAGAAAGGAATAAATAAATAGATAAACCAAACCTTCCAATTTTAAATGTATTGAAAAAAAATTGTTTTTTTTTTCCTTTTGTTTTTAATAACTTAAATGAAAAAGCAATAATATTTGTCTTTTTATACATTTAATGGAAAATACATGTTCCTGTTTAGTTTTCTGTCATGGCAATTGTTTTCACTCGGATTATAACGTGTAATATGTCTGTATTTCTAAAGAAAATTAATGACTCTTAAATATTGGATTATTACTGACTGTATCGTCTGAACTATCATATTGTTAAATGTTAATTCTAAATTTCAGTACATTTGAAAACAAGTCCACATGCATTGCTGTATGACATATTATGCATTGCTGTATAGAATAATGCAATTGGCGTGTATTTAAACCCCACCTCCATCAGGTGACACAAGGTCAATTTTTAAAAGTTTATCAAGCCTAGCATGTCCTAATCATGTTCTTCAAATTGCTTTTATGGCAAACACCCAACTCATTCTATAATATAGGTGCTAGAAGGCGGTGACTGAGGGTCAACCACTCGTATTTATTAATACACATGAAGTTAATTATATGGTAATAATGAAATTATTGCATACAGTGCTCAGGTGCACTGATAGTACATAGAATAATGTACAAATGACAGGAAAATAAACAGTGTATCATATGGGGAGTTTTGTCCCCGGAAAAGCACTGTTTATACCCTACGTTTTGTAAGAGAATAGACCGTACTTCGAACGCAGTGAGGAGGTGGGTGCTGCTTTTGAAGAAAAGAGACAAACGACTTCTTGTAGAACAAAATGTTTACTATACATGTAAAACACAAACAAAAGATAAAACAGGGGTATACAAAATTCATAGAATGAAACAACCAAACGAGTTTTAAGGAATGTTCATAGAGTTCAATGAGTTTGGTTGGTAAAAGTATTCCAAGGAGAATAGAATGTAGCAAAGGGTTTAAAGGGTAGGTTGCAGATAAAAATGCCTGCGGAACTTAGTTGTAATCCTTGTTAGTTCTGTTCCTCGTAACTGTTTGGGCCCTGAAGAATTGGTTTTTAGGTGTGTGTTTGCCGCTCCTGCTTCCAACGTGTCGGGGGTTTCTAGTCGTCGCTGTCTGGGGGCTTCTGATGATACGGAGCAGTGAAGCTAGCCAACGCTAGAGCAAAAAGAGGCCGAATTCTTCAAGAACCCTTCTTTTATAGTGGGCATCATGTGACCTAAGGGCTGCTGTTGGTGACCGGTGAAAGAGGATGACCATTCCCTTAATAAATTTTCACAATCAGTCATAATATATATATATGTGTGAGTGTGTATGAAGTGAGGATATCAGGTATAGTGTTGGCAAATTAGAGTAAGTATGGAGATTTTCAAGGATGCAGGTAGTATGTTCCATGCTTCAGCAACTTTTCCGAATTAAAATTATTTTTCTACCAATTTATTAATACACATGAAGTTAGATTATCCATTAATAATGGAGATTCACTTCCAGTTTTTGTCTGTAACAAAAATTATGTCACTGCTTACATCACATTACCCAAAATTGTCATAACATAGAATAAAATTTATTCCATGATTTTTGGCATGTTCAAATTTTGAGTGTATTTATTCAATAAATACACTCAAAATTTGAACATGCACATTAGACAGTCCTCATTGTTTTTTCAAACAAGTTTTAATAAATACATGACTGGTATTATATATCTATATATAGTTTGTTTTATTTTAATACATATTTAAAGTTTACATTTCAAATTGTTTTATTTTTTAATCCTTTAATGAATTTGATGATTTTACTTACTTAGGGTACAAACTTGCTGACATTGAATTTTTAACTCCCACCCCTCAGACAATATGTTTCAAAAATCTATTTTTACATCACCTGGGGGTTTTTTTATTTTGTACTAGTATATATAAAGTTGTTAAAAAAATGTTGGTATCAGTTGGACAGTGATAGTGATAGAGTGATATGAAATAAGTGATAGTGATAGAGGTGGAGCACCACACCTAGTGATAGAGATGGAGCGCCACACCTATTGTCAGCTCCCCATTTTACCATACAGATCAGATTACCCAATCAGTGCTACTCATGTGCTTAATATGCCATTAAACCAAATAACCAACCACCAGTTTATTGATACAAATGAAGTTATTTTTCTAATTTCTTAATACGCATGAAGTTAATAAATTACTTCTACCAGTTTATTGATAAACATGAAGTTAAAAAAATCATACATAAAATCTATAAAAAAAACAAGATTTGTCATTAAATAACCCACAAGGGTTGATATGCTGTTAAACACTACCCAACCTCAAAGTGATATTCCTGTGCCTCTATGACTTGTGTTACATAATGAATAGGCATAGCCTATCATTTTTGTAATGTAGTGTAGAATTTAAATTAAGTGGTTAGTTGTAATTCATAGAAAACCACACTGTACTGAATAAAGAGTGATAAAGTTTGTCAGACAAGGTTTCACTCCGAGGTCATCTGAATGGTCCTTGCTGATTGGCTTAGGAGGATCATGTGGGCGGACCAATCTGTGGGAAAGTTAAAAGTTAGAATAATTGAAATTTAACTAGACAGCCATAGTGAATAGAAACAGATTGGTATTAAAAGTGGGTTTCAGAAAATAAAGATATGTACACCAAAAGAATATATCTGTGTTCATAATTAAGTCCCATACCCCACCCCATTTATATTTTGGGGGTAGAGAAATAACCTTAATACTGTGAGACCTGCCCATGAAAATGAGTCCTTAGAAGAGTTCAAGGTAATTTCAATTTTTTTTTCTTCTCCCTCAATTGGCCATGTCGCTGGGGCTTTAGAATACACAAACTGCCCCTCTGCAGAGGGTTAAGAGCCCCCCCACCAATGAGGCTACCTGTTGGTCGTGGGTGGCAACCCATGATGCTTAAGGATGGAACCCTGGTGGCTGAGCAGTCCATGATATGCAACACTCCACTTTGGCCCTTACTTAGGCTAGATGGGTGACCAAGATGACCCCTTTGATCAATTGGTTGGTTACGTCAAGCGTTACCACCTATATGTTTATCCCAACCCTACTGCCCTTATGGCAAGCCCCAACTACTTTTATCATATATGTGCTAGAAGGCGGTGGCTGAGGTCTTATTGTCCTTAGTATGACATTAAACAGTATCTGATGGTGAAGTGCCATTTCTAGAGCTTGGGGAATGTGAGTACCCCTTCATCACCATTACTCCCAGGTCCACTCAGACCCTGAGTGTATTACCTATTAGTGTCCCATCTATGGTGAATATAACAAAATGAGTTCTAAAAATGTGTTTTAAAAAAAATGGTAATTTATGAGGAAGTGCGTCCTGGTCTCCTGCCTCAAAAATTGCTACCCGGTGACTATCAAAATAACAACCCCAGCTCGTCGTAATTCTTGTTTATTTATCGTAATTTGTCGTAATTCTTGTTTAGATATGAAGATGGATATATAGTTTGGAATAGACTGAGATAGATAGATAAATAAACAAAAAAATAATATAGATAGATATGAACAAATGGAGATAGATAGATATTTTCGACAAGTAAATGTATTTGGTGAGGGGGTCGCATCTTTTTTTGTCGTAATTCTTGTTTATTTAAACTAAAAACAAGACATTAAACAAACATGAAAAAAAAAAATATTAGTATTTAAAGTAATATAGATAAATATGAACAAATTGAGATAGATAGATAGATATGAAGATGGATAGTTTTGAATAGACTGAGCTGGGTCGTTATTTTAATAGTCACCGGGTAGCAATTATTGAGGCAGGAGACCGGGACGCACTTCCTCATAAATTACCCAAAAAATTGAGTACCCATCAAGAATGAATTTTTTTAAATGTTTGCGGCATAAAATGACCCAGCAAGGGTTGACATGCCATAAAATCCAACCAACCAACCAACCAATTCTCCCTCAAAAGAATGAAATAAGTGACTATTGATGAAGAGCTTTTTTGAATATTTTGGTGAAAAGTGTTGATCTAGGCATAGATTAATAATCTGATAATGAAGATGAATTTACGATGAAACTTTGGTTTATTTGTTTATTGTTTTTTTACCCCAAAATTTGATTAATTTGTAAATATTTGTAAACATTTGATTATAATCAATTTAATTAATCTGTAAACATGTGATTATATATTTTCAATCAGTTCCACTAGATGCAATTTTAAAATATAGGAATACTTGAAACCATATGTGCAAATTATTAGTATTCGATAGGAATACTTGAAAATATATAACCGAGTGCAAATTATTACTATTAGATAGGAATACTTGAAACTATATAACCGAGTGCAAATTATTACTATTAGATAGGAATATTTGAAACCATATAATTGGGTGCAAATAAATGATTATTAGAGACAAATAAAAAAGTGTGATTTACTGAAAAAGATTGAAAAGATAAAGTTATAATTATTATCAAACATTTACAAGTAACTATTTCTATCTGATAATACTTCTCCATCAGTGTCCAGCATGTCTTGTTCACCTCACTTGGATGGTTTTTGTGATAGAAGGCAAGTGGCCATACATCTTCTTTCTCGTGGGGTGTGGTTTCCACGATTTGTTTAAGATGATACACAACATTCTTCTACAGCTTCCATCTAGCTTATTCTCTAAGTTCCTCGTTAGGGTCCAAGTGGTGCAGCCATACAGTAGCACTGATACAACTGCAGTTTGAAAAAATTGTCATTTTTAACTTGTCAGTGAGATTGGAAAAAATGATGATGATGATGATACTTAATATATTACTTAATATATGATGATGATGAAATATGTAAAAATATGTAAAATATGATAATATATGATGATGATACTTAATATGGATACAAGGGCTGGTTTAGCTCAGTCGGTAGAGTGTTTGACTAGGAACCATATGATACCAGGTTCAATACAGGCTCTCACCAACTCAGTGTATGAGTAGCACAGAGATCTGTGCGGTAAAGTGAGGAGCTGATGGTAGGTGTGGCACTCCACCTCAGACGCCAAAACAATCTCCTTGGTCTAGCACTAGTGAAAAGGGGATAGACTCCCTCGCTGTCTGACTGATACCAACTTTAGGCCACCCCGACGTCTTTATGTTAGAAGAGTCCTGGAGACCTGAGAAGACTTGCTGTCACGCAGACTCTAGTGAAAAAAAAAAATCAGTTAGAGCTGGCGTGAAAAACTCGCATTCAGCAACATAATGACCCAAGAGTTGACGTCGATAGATATTATATGACATGAAAAGAAGGATGAAGAGGAAGGAGACTCTCAAGCATCGAGGACAGTGTGGATGGGCAATGCAAGGACTCAAAGAATATATAAACAATAGTAAAGAGAGGCTGATTATAACAGCAAGAAACAACAGGACAATAAAAATAAAGAAAAAAATAACAAAAAAAACCCAAAAAAAAAACAAAAATGTGAAGAAAAAACAACTATATGGATACTTTAGGCGACAAAGTCAGGACACTGTTCACAAGATGACCTTGACATGGTTACAAAGTGGAAACTTAAAGACAAACAATGAATCTCTAATAATAACGGCGCCAAATAATGCCATGAGAACCAATTATATCAAAGCAAAAACTGATAATACGCAGGAGAATAGCAAGTGTAGGCGATAGCCATGAAATAATTAATCATATAATAAGTGAATGCAGCAAACTAGCTCAAAAGGAATACAAGAACAAGGCCTGATTGGGTGTGCCCTGTTGGCTGGGGCGTTAGAATGCACCGACTGCACCTCTGCAGAGGTGTAAGACTCCCCAATGGCGGCCACCGTGGGTGGCAACCCGTGATGCTTAAGGATAGAACCCAGGTGGTTGAGCAGTCCATGACTTGCAATACTCCACTTAGGCCCTTTCTTAGGCTAGATGGCGGTCGGAGAGGCCCTCCAATCTATTGGCTGGTCACATCAAGCCCTAGCACCTATTGCCCTTATGGCAAGCCCCAACCCTTTTTATCATATCAATGCTAGAAGGCGGTGGCTGAGGGTCTACATGTCCTGGGAATGACGTTAAACTCTATCTGATGGTGAGGTTCCATTTCTGGAGGTTTGGGAATATGGAGCACCCCTTCATCATATATATATATATATATATGTATATATACTAAATGACTTGTGAGCCTGTGGAATGTCTGATGTAACAACAAAACATGATGATATTACAGATCCTTACAGGTTTTTGGTGTGGTTGTTTGGATTTTATGGCATATCAACCCTTTGGGTTATTTTATTCTGAAGATGTTTTGTTTTATTCATTCTTGTTGGGTATCCAATTATTTTTTAAACTCTATTGTTTTCCTGAATTTTTGAGATGAGGCTTGATAATTAGTATTAATTGGATTATTCAGACTATTGTCAAAAGATGGAGGGCACATTGGCCGAAACGTTGTACAGATAACAATAAAGATGAGGACAATAGTCCAAATAATCCATATAATACTAATCAATTTTTTTTCAAATCCATTACCTAAAGCCTTATTTTTTGTATCTATTTAACCCATAGATAGGACCCTAATAGGTACTACCACTATGGATTAGAGTGGTGTGAGACGACCTCTTCTGCGCTCTGCACCTTCAATGCACGATGTCCAGAACCCCAAACGTTGTAACACTCTGCGCTAGCCGTATTTGCACGAGTCAGAAACAGGCTCACAAGGATAAAAATAAAAACAAACAACAACTACAAGTGTTTGTAAACAAGACGCGGATGAAAGAAGGGGTGTGTGAGACTTCGCTGTCTATCCAACTGGCTGCTACTCGCTACCTCTCTCGTTGTGGATTCGGGGCTAACTACTGCTACCGACATTAACACCTCTAGGGCCCAGGTTCTAACTGCCGTGTGCTGAAGTTTAGCTATATTTATGTAAAACACTCCTTCCCCACCCATCTTCTCCGGACCACACAGATGGCCAGTACTTAAATCGAATCGCCGACTTCTAGTCGTCATTAACCCTTTAAATTAAAGCCATTAAATATTTTTCCAGACTTAATGTCTTCAATACTTCGAACATTAATTTTTTTCTAAAGAGAATTCCTCATAAAAAAATAGCCTCTTTGCTTTTAATACCTGGGTGCATAAGATATTATCACTAAGTGGCCTAACTTCATGGTGGTCATACAAGTCTCTTAAACTTTACGGCCTAATCTTTGGATTCGTAAAAAGGTCAACCACCCACCCCTTTTACTTATGCCTGGCTTTGACCTATTCCCTTTCTTATTCATTTATTTATTTATTCGGACCATGTTCGTCTTCAATCATAGTATCACAGTGGACCTGGGAGTAATGGCAATAAAGAGGTACTCTACACTTTCAAGAGTTCCAGAATTGGAACTTTGAACCTAACCCTTTATTTATTCCACGGGGGTATCCTGTTCTCATTCTGCTAACCATAGTTGGGGTAGGAGTTGTGTTAATTATTTTTCTAACTGCCTCTACTCAGGATTGAACTCAGGATCCAGAGATAACTGTCACTTAGAACTGTCTTAACCTAACTACCTTATCCACTAGGCCATGTGTCCAATTAGACAATTGAGTGTGAATTTTGGCAACTTATAAACCTAATGTCTTGATTTGGCTATAATATCTACCTATTTACTTATGTATGATTTTTTTTTAGCGGAATAAATAAAGGGTTAGGTTCAAAGTTCCGTGATGGCTCCCGATTACAACAAGAAGGTTCCCGAGTCCGACAAGAAATACCTGAAGAAGGACGGAGGGCATATCGGCCGAAACGTAGTACAAATAACAATGAAGATGGGGACAATAGTCGAGTAACGCAGATGATACTAAAAAAGATTTTTGTTCAATAGTTTCTTCTTGTATACATATTTACATAAACATTTAATATGCAATGACTTCTGTCAACACAGCAAACTTTGTGAATCTTATGAACTTTTTCTTTTTTAAAAATGAACATTGTCTCACCTGCATGTGGTTGAACTACCACTCTTATATATTTTATTTGTACATTCTCTGTACACTTTTAGTAAAGTTCCTTGTCAACATTCGTATCTTAACATATTGTATTTTTGTATTTACATATTTTTACTTTGTTTCCAAAAGAAATAAGTTCCAGGTGGACACTTTATGGTAACAATTTCAAATAATGTAATATATCTATATTTAAATATGGTTAATTCTTAAAAATATCATACACTCTTAAAATTACGGTCAGTCTAGGGTTGTTGATAAAAGGAAAAATAACACTTTGCTAATTATTATTTAAATATTTTATTTTATTATATTTCATCTATTTAAATTTTAAGATACCCATAAAATATAATTTTCTTAAATCATTCATCAATCTTTCTAATATATAATTGAAGATAGTCTTTTTTTATTTGTTTACTTATCTATCTAATTAATTTATTCTACAACTGCAAAAAGTTACCCAAATTCTTATATATTTTATTTGTACGTTCTGAGTACACTGAGGCACTTTTAGTAAAGTTCCTTGTCAACATTCGTATCTTAACATATTGTATTTTTGTCTGGTTCAAAACAAAATCGTCTAAGGAATATAACGCAATAAACACTTGCAATGCCTGGCACAAGAACTATAATTTTGGTACAGGAATGTCTGAGAGTAGAGAATAAGCAGAAGAAGAAAACAAAACCAGGATCACCTGGTTTGGGTATCAAACCTGGAGCCTCGGATTTCTATGCAGATGTTCTACTGACTGGGCTAAACTAAGCTTTATCTGTAACTAGCAGAGACTACCCGGCGTCGCCTGGGTAGAGGGGGATTTTTTAAAGTTAGTCCTGCAGATCTATTATTACTCAACCATGAATTGAATCCTCGTGGAATGCCCCTTTTAAATCCCTATAAAAAAAAATAGACCTTACGTTGATCCAGCTACTCGGAAAAGAAATGTTAATGTCTACTATCTAAAAAAAAAAAAAAGATCCATGCTGTTATCATTTAAATTTTATTTTTTAATTATCTTCACGAATATAAATCAAATCTCTATTATTTTTGCTCAAAAACCAAGCCCTGGTGATATTTAATGTGTATATATATTTACTTTGTCTTTAATTTTTCGAAATTTCCTCCAGACATACATATATGCACAGCTGCCCTTTATATATGTATAGATGTATTTAATTAGATTATCATGAGTACAGATACTACACTCTGATACTAGACAAAATTAAGTGAGAGTTATCTATATACTAAAGGAACTACCACTCTTATATTGTTTTTGTACATTCTGAGTACACTGAGGCACTTTTACTAAAGTTCCTTGTCAACATTCGTATCTTAACGTATTTTTTCACTTTTATAGGTTAAGATGTACTGCTATGAGCATTTATCTCTGGTTCAAAACAAAGTCGTCTCAGGAATATAACGCAATAAACACTTGCAATGCCTGGCATAAGAACCGTAATGTTGGCACTGGAATGTCTGAGAGTAGAGAAATAAGCAGAAGAAAAAGAAAAAGAAAACCAAGGTCACCTGGTTTGGGTTTTGGCTTGGCTCAGCTTGTCTGTGTTCCTCACCTAACAAAAACGGCACATGAGGAAGATACCTTGTTTAACATTGTTCTCTACATCAGCTCGTCTTTCAAGAGAACTGTTATAACAGTTGCTGGCGTTTACTAACCAATTTCAGTACAAACAACATCAGAGACAAGTTAAAGTAAAAAAAAAAACCCAAAAAATCTGGAATAGTAGTTGTAATAGTAGAACTAATACCAAAAGTTTCTTGATGAATACTTAGAACCTGGAATATATCCCTGATTTTGATGAAAAGTTTATCCAATGATACTTTGAATGAACTTGCTGGCAGAAACTTCTATATACAAAGTTCATTCAATATATATATATATATATAAAATGTTGTTCTGGTTCCAACGGGAGAAAATGTAATATTTTATAAAAAAAAGAAGAAAGTCCGCAAAATGTATCATTCTCAGAAAAAATGTTTTATTCTTTTTATTTTATTTTACTATTTTTTAAAATAAAAAGAATAAAACATTTTTCTGAGAACGATACATTTGCGGACTTTCTTCTTTTTTATAAAATATATATATATATATATATATATATATATATATGAGGAAGAATGAATAAAGGAAAGAAAGTACAGAATGGATAATAAAGGATAATTTTAATCAATATCACTTACACGTGTTTTGGTCAGGAGTTTATCTATGTGTACATTATTCAAACTATTATTATTATTAAATAAACAAATGAAATGAAATATTCTGTACTTTCTTTCCTTTATTCATTCTTTCAACATACCGTCGGATTCAATTCCAGTTTCATTTTTATATATCTATATATATATATATATATATATATATATATTATATATTTTAGGTCCGTGTTAGCTCAGTCAGTAGAGCGTTTGGCTAGAAACCACAAGGTTTGTAGTTCGATATTAGCCCTTGCCAACTCAGCATATGAGTAGCACAGGGATCTGTGCAGTAAAGTAAGGAGCTGATGGTAGGTGTGGTGTTCCACCTCAGATGCAAAAACGATCTTCTTCATATAGCATTATTGAAAAAGGGATAGACTCCCTTGCTGATTGGCTGGTACCAACTTTAGGCCACCCCGACTTATATATATGTATACACAATATACTTCCAATAACAAAAAAAAAGAAGTTTTTATCTCTTATTGAAAGTTTATTTATATATATATATATATATATATATATATATATATATATATATATATATATATAATCAGAAAGGGTTTAAATGAAGGCTGAAGAAGATACCAGAAAATCTGAAACGTGTTGCTGAAGTAAAATGAAAAAGTCTTTTGAAAAACAAAATTCATTTTGCGGACCTTCTTTTTATTATATATATATATATATATATATATATATATATATATATATTTCTAGTAAGAGAGAAAAACATAACAGACCATTTTTTGCTATTAAAAATTTATTTCAGTTGGTGACTCTATAAATGAGCCCAGTCTCATCAGATAGCCATCACTCCAATTTAGAAAAAAATATATAGTGTATATGTGTATATTTTTTCTCCAATATATGATATGGCTAACTGAAGAGACTGGACTCTTTTATACAGTCACTAGCTGAAATAAATTTATAATAGCCAAATGACAGTCTATTGATTTTTTCTCTCTTATTGGAAGTGTAAATATTGATTTGTATATAATTGATTTATTAATTATCATACATTGAGCTCTCTTGGGGACTTGAAAGAATCCTTGTATAAATCAATAGTTGTGCATCTGCATGGGCATACATTGTAGATTTATGGAGGAGAAAGAAGATCCCAAATAGAATCATCCCCAATTTAGTGTATTTTAGTAAAAAAAAATGGACTAAAGATGGGTTTGTCACTCCAAGCCTGAATTGAAAAGACAGTCCATGGAGTGGAAACTATTCTCCTTCCAGCTATGGGTAAATAATAGGGCAGACTGGGCTCTTTGACCTTGGATTGGCAACTAGCAGAAGGAAAACTCTTAATTCAAACCTGTTAAACCCTCTACCGGTCCTCGCCAACTTAGCGTATGAGTAGCACAGGGATCTGTGCAGTAAAGTAAGGAGATGATGGTAGGTGTGGCGTTCACACCTCAGATGCTATAACAATCTCCTTGGTCTAGCGCTATTGAAAAGGGGATAGACACCCTCGCCGACTGGCTGATACCGACTTTAGGCCACCCCGACGACTTAAAAAAAACCCTGCTTTAGAAATTGACCTTGTATCACATCCTACTCGCGTGGAGGGGTTGGGTAAATATGTACTCTGCTCTAAAGTTGACTTAGTGTCACATCCTGCTATGGGAGAGTGGTTGCCTATATTCATCCTGCAGCACAACACACTTGGCACTCTTTCTTTAAACCCTAAAAAAAAAAAAAAAAAAATTAAATAAAAAGAAATAATAAATAAGAATATTCTTCTCTTTGTTAGGTGGAGAGTTTGTCACCATTTGTTGTATATATGCTCCGAGGTTTAAATTCTCAACTGAGTGTTATCAACATTGGTGTTTATATTATTAGTTAAGTATAATGTTGTTGAGATATTTGCACCGTAGACAGATAATTCCTTTAAATTGCACTTGATGTCATAAGTGATAGTATCAAACTTTATTTTCCTGTCATGTGTCTACAGAAAAAAAGAAAAGAAAAAAAAATTAAAGAAAATATAATAAAAAACAAAAAAAACAAATAAATACAAAAAGATGCTTACCGTTTCTGCAGACAGTTATTTCTGTCTGCATTTATGAATTTTTCCAGTAACAAATTCTTTGAATGAATGACACCTTTTACAAGGTACATCTGTCTCGACTTTTGAAATCATACTTGTGAAAATCTTATATCTATATATTAATACTCTTGTTCCTTAATCGTCCAACCGTTATCATCCGGCAACACTCTCTGGTTAAAAATGAGACCGTCCAAATTGTCCAAGATGAAATGCAGAAATGTAAATCCCAATTATCTGGTGTCACTTAATCACCAAATTCTTATTTCTTATGAGTGTCAGCTAAATAATGGACCATTCCGTTTTTATTAAGAAAGAAAGAAAGGTAGGAAAAATGGAATGCTACACAGAAAAAAAAATATAATAAGAAAGAAAGAGTAGGAAGAGGAAAGATAGAGAGAGGGAGAGGGAGGGAGTGTGCAGAAGCGATAACACTAATCTATTTCAATTGAACATAAAGAAAAGATGAAAAGAAGGAAAGAAAGTAAAAAAAAATAGTGAGAGAAAATTAAATCAAAATTATTATACTTTTTACATACTGAACTATTTAGCAATAGCTCTTAAGTAAACATATCAAACATTATAATGATTAAATTATCATACTGTAGTATATCCACAGGTCCTGCTAGTACAAAATAATTGTATAGATTCTTATAAAAGTGTAACTGAGCATGCAGTGCATGTCGCACAAGTGCACAACATGTCAACATGTGCAGATATTTCTACAAGTCTCATGGTGATGGAGGAACGGTGGCATGTACAGGCTTGAAGCATACAGCTGTGAATCTACATGTGGAGAGGTTGTGAGTGACTTAGCAGACCCATGAGTAGTACTGCCCACACAGACATCTGCGAAGGGTATAGAAAAGGTGACCTAAACAAAAGCCTGTTTCCCTATCAAGCTGGCCAGCAACCTGCGGCTAGCAGCTATTCACATTTGCATGGCGGAAACAAGAAAATATTACAACAAACCTAGATTAACATTAACCACCTGGAATGTTCGGACACATCTCGATCCTGAGGGATTGGGAGATCCCGAATAACGAACTGGTATCAAAGAACTCTGGTGGCAAAAGAACTCTTGACATAGGGCAGACATCGTGGCACTTGCGGTAATCTGCTTTAGTGATGAGGACCAATTGACAGAAGTAGGGGCCAGGTACACATTCTTTTGGAAAGGCAGGCAGATGGTAGCTGTAAGGATTTGAGGTAAGGCAGCTCGAGCACCCCATCCTGCAGCGGCCTCTATGTAAGCGGCACATGATGGATGGCATGGACTCATTTCCTGCATTTAAGACTGACTATATATGTGACCTGTGTGGCCGGGCCTGCCTGTTGAGGGCTGGACTTCTCAGTCATATACAGTCACATACAAGAGGAAGCCGAGAAAGGGGTTCTTGTGTGACAGGGAACATAAAAACAAATTTGGACCAGTGGACCCTCTGCGTGCTCACAACTGAGCTACTTGTAGAAATGGCTTTCTTCTGCGAAGAAGTGGCAATCACCATATATTTGGGCAGCATCTTTTCATTCAAACAAATTTGACAGTTTCCTAACTTGAAAGAAAAAAATAATAAACTTGAAAACAATAAGGATTCTGTTATGTTTAAACAAATTTGTTTGAATGTGTGTGTGTGTATATATATATATATATATATATATATATATATATATATTATTGTATTATGTGTATTAGATGTATGTTATATATGGTATATGTAGTGTACATTATATATACTAGCAAATATATGCACCCTCCGGGTGCAAGTATTTAAGTTTTAATGTAATAAAATATTGTATTAAATTAGAAAGGCTAATGAAACTAAATAAGAATGCAGATAAAAAGATTTATAAAAGAAGGGTATAATCGAAAAATAGAATAACTGAAACTTACTCTTCCATCTCGTCTTTCATTGTTATTTTTTCTAATTTAAGTATTTAGTTAAAAGAGGAAGTAAAGAATAAAATGACAGTTATTTTTTCTTGTTAATGGATTTCATTTAAATTTATTGAAGAGATTTTTGCTTATATTCATTAAAATAAAACCAAACAGTTAGAAATCAATTATACTAAGCACATATTTATTAAAATCAAATTTTTAATATCAATATGCAAATTAGCCTTCCCGTTACCACTGTAAACCACTATTTTGTTGTATATATAAATACAATTGCATGTTATTAGTATGTAGATAAGGTCAACAGTATTAATAATGTAAAACAATTTTATTAATAATTGAGGTTAAAATAAAAATGCAATCATGGAGAATGTGACATAAATAACTAAGGGAATTGTGACTTGAGTAGGAATATAGTTTCGGTTACAGACAGAAAAACACACAATCTCCATTATAAGATATCATGTTATATTATACATTGTTATAGGGTTGGTTTAGCTCAGTCGGTAGAGTGTCCAACTAGGAACCGCAAGGTTTCTGGTTTGAAACCAGCCCTTCCCAACTCAGTGTATGAGTAGCACAGGGATCAGTGCAGTAAAGTAAGAAGTTGATCTTAGGTGTGGCTCTCTGCCTCAGACGCAAAAACAATCTCCTTGTTCTAGCACTAGTAAAAAGGGGATAGACTCCCACACTGTCTGGCCGATACCAACTTTACACCACCCCGAAAACTTTTTACTCTATATATCATCTATATTATATCTATTTATATTGCATTTTAGGGGTCTCTGTATGCTTCTCTCGGTATATATTTTTATATGTTTTTTTATGTTGAAGTTGGGCGTTATTATGAAGCATTTAAAAATGAATGAATGGATTCTAAAACTACGAACTCATGTGAGGGGACTGAACGCCGACATCGGAATACTCCGTTATTACAAATATTTTACAGACGCTGACGCTGTCAATAACAACAAAGACAAAAGATCCGTTGAACAGGAGCAACATTCATTTGAAAAAGGGTATCTAACGATCCCGAAAATTTATGATAACAAATAATAAAAAATAAGTGAATCCAATACTCCATAACATCGAGTTCATTCATTTATTTTTAAATGCTTCGTAATAACGCCTAACTTCAACATAAAAAAACATTAAAAAATATATCTATTATATATATATATATATATATATATATATATACAAAGGGTTGATATACCATTAAACCAAATTGTGTAACTTATTTCTTTTTACCTATTGGAGAATATTCAACTCATCTTTACTTTTTACTTTTCTTCCTTAAATGTCTGTATTTGTTTGATAATATCTTATTTTTACATTATACTTACTGTCTATCTAGAAATAAATATCTATTTAATGCAAACCTTATTTTAGTCAAACAAAGTATACGTTTTGAAGAAAAACTCTATTGAAAATGTATCCCCCCCCCTTTTAAGCAGAAAAAATATCGATGTATATTTTTTTCTTTTATAAGATAATAGCCAATTAAATAATTATGGAAATGAGTAAAAAAGAAATCTCCAAATAATTAATCATTTATTTTTTTTTTTTTACATTTTATTTTCGGATTTTCGGTACTTATTTTCTTATAAAATATTCCACTTTAAATCTTTTCCAGTTTCCTTGAGTTCATTGTACAAAAGAGACGCATGATCTTGAAAGAGACATTCTTATAATCTTTTTTTATCCTGAGTCTGAGAATATTCATCTCATCTTTACTTTTTACTTTTCTTCCTTAAATGTGTGTATTTGTTTAATAATACCTCACTTTCACATTATACTTACTGTCTTGAGTTTTCTTTGTATTGTTTTTATTTTATTATTCTATATTCTTTTGTTATTGTTTGGTTAATCTACTGCTGAGTTCCTTCACACAAGTGAGAAGACAGAATAAACATACAATGTACTCAAGTCGCTAACCTCAAGACATAAAATAACCCCAGACAAATTGATGTGCATTTAAAATTAAAATGTTTTTTTTGTGGCAAAGACTTATATAGCTAACAGAAGAATGGTGCACCAATATGCTACAGATTCCACAGAACAGCGCTCCTTGGGTTTTAAATTAGGAGTTTTTCCTTCTCCTAGACTGGTTGCCAGCTTGGTTTGCTCTACTATTTACCCATAGCTGGTATGAGAAGAGATGGATTTCTGCTTTTCTCAAATGCATTAGTAACTCTATCAGCTGGGGTTTAGAATACACCGACTGCACCTCTGCAGAAAGGTAAGACCCCCCCCCCCCAATGAGGCCATCTGTTGCTGTGGGTGGAGATCTGTGATGCTTAAGGATGGAATCCTGGTGGATGAGCAGTCCGACATGCAACACTCAGCTTTGGCCCTTACTTAGGCTAGGCAGGCAGTTGGAGAAGCTGCCTCCAATCAATCAGCTGGTCATGCCAAGCCTTAGCACCTATATGATTGTCCCAATCCTATTGCCCTTATGGCAAGTCCCAACCCTTTTTATCATATGTGCTAGAAGGCGGTGGCTGGGAATGATGTTAAACTCTATCTGATGGTGAGGTTCCTGTTTTTGAGGTTTGGGGAATGTGGAACACCCCTTCATCACCATTACTCTGCTCCACTCTGACTGGAGTGGTAGTACCTGTTAGGGTCTGATCTATGGGTTAAATAGTAGCCTATAAAAACAACTGAGTATCTATTAAGAATGAATTTATTTCACAACATTGTCGGCATTAAATGACCCTCTGAGGTTGATATGCCGTAAAACAAACCAAACCAAACAAATTAAAAGCATTAGTGTGAAGTAAAATATGTGTGTTGTGGAGTAGAAGAGCTCCAGTCTAATAAAAAAGCCGCGGTGAAGGCAACCCTCCTAGGAGAAATGAACTCCAAAATCAAAACTGGACAAGGAAGCCCCAGCATTAAACCTCTACTGACTTGTAGGTATCCTAGGACAAGAAAAGCCTAAATAAATTTCACAAAAAAAATAAAAGACAAAAAAACAAAACAAAAAAAACAAATAAGCAAGTTTAAAAACATACTTATATAGAAATATAGAAATATTATTAAAAAGAAATGCCATAACTAGACTGCTTAAGTACCATTGATCTTTTGAAAAAGAGATATTATCTCGAAAATTCAAGAATTAAATACAGGTTAACACACAACATCATTGTTACCGTATTATTATTTTTTCTTTACACCTGCATTGTGATAGCCTTCTAAATCAACCTCCTAACCAATATATACACAATGCTTTAAGCAAATTATAAAACTCTCTTATACTTATACAGAATTTTGTGTAGGCATGTATAGGGTGGTCTGAAAATCTTGTCACCTGTACATATCTTTTTAAAGAGTCAAAATAATTACATAACTTACATATTATTAAAACAAAAAATAGTGAAAGTTAAAACAATATATGGGGTGACAAGACTTTCAGACCACCCTACACTTTATTTTGTCTGCAAATAAAATCTGTAGATTTCATAGTCATCTTGCTATGCTTATTGCTGTACTGTAGTTATGTAGACTCAGAGAATGGCATAAGTGTTATATAAGTGTGTTTCCCTGTAATCCAGTGATGTACAGATGTCTACCTTATCTTCTTATGCATCTTGTATATTTTTCACAAGAATTAGTTATTAATTAGGATACTTAAGTTCTAATGCTGGTGGTAAAGATGGCTATCATCTGTTAAGATGTGGCAGCCATCACCATACATATATGCATGTAAGCATGTGTGTATATATATATATATATATATATATATATATATAAGTAAAGTAAAGTCGTCGGGGCGGCCTAATGTCGGTATCAGACATGCAGCGAGGGAGTCTATCCCCTTTTCACTAGCGCTTGACCAAGGAGATTATTTTAACGTCTGAGGTGGAGCGCCACACCTACCATCAGCTCCTTACTTTACCACACATATCCCTGTGCTACTCATACGCTGAATTGGCGAGGACCGGTATCGAACTAGGAACCTTGTGGTTTCTAGCCGAACGCTCTACCGACTGAGCTAACCCGGCATTTCTTTGCCTCCTCCATCTGTTTTTTACTAATTCGAATTAAGGACCTCACCAACTCCTCCACATGCACAAATGCCCCCAACACCCACAATGCGGGCATTTACACCATCCTTGCAATGACTGCAATAAATGCTACATCGGTGAAACCCAATGTAGTCTCAACCAGCGTGTCTACGAGCACAAGAGATTTGATAAAGACAAACAGTAACCAAAATGCCCTATTCACACTCACAGTAGACTACAACCATACTTTCAATTTCAACCACGCAATGTTGATCAAACCCATACACAAGAAAAACCTCCGATGTCTATGCGAATTGGCAATCATAGCACATACCGAAACAATAAACCAAAGATCGGGCTTTTTTAACCATGACATATCATAAAAATCATAATACATGAAAATAAAATCAAAATCGAAAATGGATAAAATTGTAGTCCCATCAAAAAAAAAAAAAAAAAAATATCCCCATTAAACTCAAAAAATTTTTCCAGACAACTAAAAGAAAATGGTGACCTACACCTTCTGCACTAACTCCAACCCTTCTCCCTATTACCTATACATATCATATGTCCTCTAACCAATCCATACATCTTGACCTTTTCTCCTTTACTTACTGGGTCAAATTCTCTAAAAAATTTTCCAGCCAACTAAAGAATGTTGACCTACTTCCTACCTACCATTTCTCCTACCTCTTTTGCACTATACTACCTATACCTATCAAATTTCCTCCAACATGTCCACACATCTGATCTTATCTCTTTCCTACCCAGTCCAGTTCTAAAAAATTCATTTTGGTCAATCAAAATTTTCACTAACTCAATCCCACTCTCCTGACTTCATCACTTAACCCACCCCTCACCCATTCACCTTCTCCACAAATGTATGCTGCACAAATGTTTCAAATAAAGGACTGAAGAAGTCACACTTATGTGTAATGAAATATTTTCTCAACATCTGCTTGTTTGAGTTGTTTTGTCCACATTTTTTTCCTCTATTCTTAACCACATTTTGTCAGATTTATCCCAATCCTCCTATACTCGTATATATATGTGTGTGTGTGTGTGATGGTTTCTCCTGTTGAATGATGTATGAGTGTCCAGCCATAAAAGAGTTAATGTCAGAAATGTTCAAGTTGTCTCGGCCCATAGATCTTGCAGCAAAGCCCCAGTCAGTACAGATACACTCACTGCTTGAAGGATATATCAAGTATTCCTCCTTAAATGTTCACACACAAAACATCTCAGAAACGTCTTTTTAATTAGAAAGCTTTCACACGACAAAAAAAACCCCAACATTTTGTCGTCCATGCCTTCCTGTCTAATGCTATACTTTCATAGGATCAATACCCAGGCATTTTCAGATTATCTTTTACATTGGCATTGTATCTTAAAAGAGGACGACATACACAACAATATGAATGTGATATCATGCATGAATATATATATATATATATATATATATATATATATATATACCAACCCCTCCGCATGAGCAGGATGCGACACAAGGTCAATTTCTTAAGTGGAGTTTAACAGGTTTGAATTCAGAATTTTCCTTTCACCTAGACTGGTTATCTAGCCAAGGTTAAAGAGCCCAGTCCACCCTACTATTTACCCATAGCTGGAGGGAGAGTAGTTGGATGTATACCTTTCCCAAGTGTGTTAGTGCTATGTGAAATGCAAACAGCCTCATCCAGGATTTGAACTCGGGTTGACAAGTCCAAATAAACACATAAGATTCTCTGGGATTTTGAGATTAAGATGGATCATCTTATCCTAACTAGAAGACCAGACCGATTAACAAAAAATAGAGAACTTGTCATCTGGTAGATTTTGCAGTTCCAGCAGATCACAAGGAAAACGAAAAGATAGATAAATACCTGGACCTTGCCAGAGAACTGAAAAATCTGTGAAATATGAGGGTCAGAGTGATACCAATTGTAGTTGGTGCACCTGGAGCAGTCCCAAAAAGCTTGGGAAAAAGACTTAAGGAACTGGAAATCAGAGGAAGAATTGAGACCATCCAGAAAACAGCGTTGCTGAAATCAGCTAGAATACTTAGAAGAGTCCTGAGACCTGAGAAGACTTGTTGTCACTCAGATTCCAGTAAAAGACCATCAGCTAATTCTGGTGTGAAAAACTCACAATAATAATAACTATTCATGCCTAGAATACAAGGCTAGGCACTACTGGGTTGGAAAGGTGACCCACCGGGAATTGTGCAAAAAACTCAGTTTTGGCCATACCATAAAATGGTATATGCAGAAACTAGAAACTGTTCTTGAGAAGGAACATAAAATTCTTTGAATTGAAATTAAAATAAAATTCTCTGAAGATGGATCACCTTCTCCCAGCTAGAAGAGCAGGCCAAGTATTGATTAACAAGAAAAAGAGAACTTGTCAGCTGGTAGATTTTGCAAAATACCTGGACCTTGCTAGAGAATTGAAAAAAACTGTAGAATATGAGTGTGAAAGTGATACGAATTGTAATTGTTGCACTTGGAATGGTCCCCAAAAGTTTAGAAAATAGACTAGATGAACTGGAAATCAGAGGAAGATTTGAGACTATCCAGATAACAGCATTGTTGAGATCGGCTAGAATACTCAGAAGAGTATTTGGAGACCTGAGGAGACTTGTTGTCACTCAGACTCCTGTGAAACACCATCAGCTAATGCTGGTGTGAAAAACTCACAAGGAGTGAAATGATAATAATTACCGTATTTGACGGCATATAAGACGCAGCCCCATTTCAGCAGGTCAGATTCAGGAAAAAAAGTTTTTAGTGTATATAAGCATATATTGTTGAAAACAGTTTACCATATGCTCCTGTTAACCTTGATTATAACAATACCAGTAATAAAATAAGGATGCATGGAGTTTAGGGTAGATAAAAGTACTGAGCGTAAGTTGGGTTAGTGAGCATCGTAGAGAAGATTAGCCTCGGCCTACAGGAGGTCTCAAACTTCACCTATGATTTATAGGACGCAGGGCAATTTTTTTAGCCAAAATTGGAAAAAAGTGCATCCTATATGCTGTCAAATACGGTAAATCTCTTCTTAGCATTTTTTATATTTTCCACAATATTTCAGCCAATTTATTCTCCAGCCTTCTTCAGTTTTACTCTCCAAAGGGAGAAGTTTCTTAAGCAGGTCTCAAACATCACATAAGACGCAGGGCAATTTTTTTAGCCAAAATTTTGGAAACAAAAGTGATGCCGTCAAATACAGTAAATCTCTTCTTAGCATTTTTTATATTTTCCACATATTTCAGCCAATTTATTCTCCAGCCTTCTTCAGTTTTACTCTCCAAAGGGAGAGAGTTTCTTAAGCAGGTCTCAAACTTCACCTATGATTAATAAGACGCAGGCAATTTTTTTTAGCCAAATTTTGGAAAAGAAAGTGCATCCTATATGCCGTCAAATACAGTAAATCTCTTCTTAGCATTTTTATATTTTCCACAATATTTCAGCCATTTATTCTCCAGCCTTCTTCAGTTTTACTCTCCAAAGGGAGAGAGTTTCTTAACAGGTCTCAAACTTCACCTATGATTTATAAGACGCAGGGCAATTTTTTTAGCCAAAATTTTGGAAAAAGAAAGTGCATCCTATATGCCGTCAAATACGGTAAATCTCTTCTTTTTTTTATATTTTCCACAATATTTCAGCCAATTTATTCTCCAGCCTTCTTCAGTTTTACTCTCCAAAGGGAGAGAGTTTCTTAAGCAGGTCTCAAACTTCACCTATGATTTATAAGACGCAGGGCAATTTTTTTAGCCAAAATTTTGGAAAAAGAAAGTGCATCCTATATGCCGTCAAATATGGTAAATCTCTTCTTAGCATTTTTTATATTTTCCACAATATTTCAGCCAATTTATTCTCCAGCCTTCTTCAGTTTACTCTCCAAAGGGAGAGAGTTTCTTTTTCTCTGTCACCAAACGCAGGGCAATTTTTTTAGCCAAAATTTTGGGGAAAAAAGTGCATTCTATATGCCGTCAAATATGGTAAATCTCTTCTTAGCATTTTTTATATTTTCCACAATATTTCAGCCAATCTATTCTCCAGCCATCTTCAGTTTTACTCTCCAAAGGGAGAAAGTTTCTTAAGCAGGTCTCAAACATCACTTATGATTTATAAGACGCAGGGCAATTTTTTTAGCCAAAATTTTGGAAACAAAAGTGCTTCCTATATGCCGTCAAATACGGTAAATCTCTTCTTAGCATTTTTTATATTTTCCACAATATTTCAGCCAATTTATTCTCCAGCCTTCTTCAGTTTTACTCTCCAAAGGGAGAGAGTTTCTTTTTCTCTGTCACCAAAAAAAAAAAGTTAGCCAACAGAATGAATTTTTTTTTTATATCCATTTTAACAGCAATATTTATGAATTTAGTTATTCTATTGTTTTTTGTTCTGCAATCACCTTGTTCTGATCGTTTATGTTGTGATATTCTCAGATCGTTTCTTTGTTGAATTCCTCAACACATTCTTTGTTGAAACAATGAAGGTGTTTGGAAATTTAACCAAAACAAAAAAGAAAAAAAATTTTTGAGAACATCTTCATAATAAAACATTGGAGCAAGTTGCATGCATAATGAAGGGGGAAAAAATTAATAAATGATATCATAAGTGTTATTGTTTAGATTATGTGTCGTTATTTCTTTGGTATCAGTGTAATCTACATATTGAAATCTACCAGAAAAGACAATAAAATCAACACCTAAAATTTTCACGAAAATAGATACTTTTTAAGACACTGTCGGGTTGTTTAAAACCTCATTTCTCCACCAATTCATCAAATTGACTACTTTCTTTGGTATCATTGTAATCTATGCATCGAAATCTACCAGAGGAGACAATAAAATCAACACCTAAAATTTGCAGGAAAATAGGTACTTTTTAGACTGTGAACAGCTATATGATATCAAGCACAGGGTTCCCACGCGTCCTGGAAAACCTGGAAAATAAAATGTCAATTTTCCAGTACTGGAAAACCTGGAAAAATGGGGTTTTTGTCAAAAATCCTGGAAAATTTTCGTAATTTTGTCCTGGAAAATTTGAATTATCTGAGACAAAATCAATGTTATTATTACAGTAAAAAAATATGACTTGTAAAATAACAAGGACAGTGTTTTTGTTTTTATTTTTAATGCTCATCGAATCTACGCAAGATTTCTCAAATTATTCATGAATATTCATTAAACAGTAAAAATGCTTCTGACTGGGTGGGTACTAGTTGATTTCATCCAATGAAGTCTCGCTTTCATTATGTAGCAATATTTTGATTTATTTTTACGTGACATTGAAGATAAACAGCTGTGAACAGCTATATGATATCAAGCATTCTTATCTAATACAAATAATCAGCACACAGTCATATGATTTCAAGTATTTCTACCTTGCAAATTATTGGTGTTGGATAGGAATACTTGAAACCATATAGTCTAGTATTCACTAAAGAGTTCTCCATAGGGGAGGTAATCATAAAGTAGGGGGTAACTCTAAATTACTCATTACAGTAAGGTAGATTGATACACTTATTGAGAGTTTATGTAGTCTAGTATTCACTAGAGAGTTCTCCAAGGGGGGGGGGTAATCATAAAATAACGTTAAACTCTATCTGATGCTGAAGTTCCAGTTGTGGAGGTCTAAGGAATGTGGAGCACCCCTTCATCACCATTGCTCCCTGGTCCACTTTGACCCGGAGTGGTAGTACCTGTTAGGGTCCCATCGATGGGTTAAATAGTAAAATGTGTTTATAAAAAATAAAAATTGAGTATTCATTAAGAATGCATTTATTTCAAAACTTTGTGGGCATTAAACATTTTTGAATACCAAATTACCAATAGAAGTATTCGGCATAAAATAACCCAAGGGGTTGACATGCCGTAAAACCCAACCAACCATCGGCCCCAAACTTTACCACACAGATCCATGAAATAAAAGTACAGGGTGGTCTCAAAATCTTGTCACCCATAACAAAATATAAGTAAATAAATAAAAATATAAATATAAATAAATATATAAGTAAATAAATAAAAAATTGAGTATCCATTAAGAATGCATTTATTTCAAAACTTTGTTGGCATTAAATGACCCACCAAGGTTGATATGCCATAAAACAAACCAAACCAAACCAATCTGGATCAAATTCTATTAAAAAAATTGGTTCTTTGAGTAATGTTGGAATGGAACCGATGAATTTGCTGCTGGAGCAGAGTAAATGTATGGAGGCCAAGAAGGATAGTTAATTCTTTTCAATTTGTTTTTCTTTTAATTAAATCAGCAATTTCCTGCTGAACAATTTTATATTAATCTACAGCCAATCATATTTTGTTTACTCATTGCCCTTCCATCCACAAATACTGACAGGTAATTGCATTTAATCTTAGAATAGAATGTACATGAAGAATGAAAGTTGTTAGTGAAGGAAAAAAAAAAGAAAGGAATACAATTGAGAGATTACCTGTAACAATTTGAGATTTTTTCAACATCAAAGAAATAATGAAAATAATTTATTAAAGATTTAAAAACCAAATAAGTTAAATTAAAAAAGTTGGTGGAGTGGCCTATTGTCGGTATCAGCCTGACGGTGTGGGAGCCTATCCCCTCTTTGCCAGCGTTAGACCAGGGAGATTGTTTTTGCTGAGGTGGAGCACCACACCTACCGTCAGCTCCCCACTTTACCGCACAGATCAGATTACCCAATCTGTACTACTCATGTGCTGAGTTGGCAGGGACTGATATTGATCCAAGAACCTTGCGATACCTAGGTGGGTGCTCTACCGACTGAGCTAAACTGAGCCCATATACATTTAGCTTTTATTTATATATATGTCACTTTTATATATATATATATATATATATATATATAGTCATCCACAGACATGTGTTTCAACTTATCAAGTCCCTTCAGTGTGGCTAGACATTTGTAATTCCATAAAACCAAATAGTTTTATCTTAATATGCCGTGCCCTGTGTATGGCACTAAATTGCATCCTGTAGTGAGGATACAGTTCTGGAGTTTGGGAGTGTGGAGTACACCTTCATTGCCATTACTCCCAGGTCCACTCAGAACTGGTGTAGTAGTATGCATTTATCTAACCCTGTCTGCCATGGGCAGGATGTTACACAAGGTTAATTTTTGAGCAGAGTAAAGCTGGTTTGAAATTCAGTTGTCTTTCATCTAGACTGTTTGCCTAACCAAGACTAAAAAGAAATAATTGTCAAAAAAAGACTGATTTTGGCATAAAACAAACCAACAAGAATTTAAATTCTATAAAACCAACCAACTAACCCCTAAATATTGTACATTCTGCTTTTATAGTGAAAAGGTAATTGGGTAGGGAAGGAAAGAAGGGGGTGGTTTAGTGTGTGGTAAAAAGGAATGAGAAGAAGTAGGGTGGATGTGTGATGTCTAGTGTGTGCCAAGGGGCCAGGAATATTTTTGTTTGAATATATTTTAGAGAATTCCTTAAAGATTTTGTTGAAATAAATGCATTTACTTTCTGCTTTTATGTTTAAAAGGTAATTGGGTAAGGGAAGGACAGTGAGAAAGGAGGGTGGAGTTTTTATGTGTGGTGTGGATCAGTGTGTTACCTTTGAAGAAATGTAGGTTAGTGTAGAATGATGGTTGTCAGCAGAGGTTTGGGAACCATTAGAAGTGGAATATTTCTGTTTGGATTTTTTTTTTTAAAATCTGTTTTCGATTTTGATTTTGTTCTTGTGAACTATGATTTTTGCAATAGCTATGTCAAGGTTGAAGAAACCTTACCTTTGCTTTACCACTCTGTAGTTTGGAATGAGTGCCGATTCGCATAGATGGCATAGGCTCTTATTATGTATGGGTTTGAGCAGCGATGCATGGTTGAAGTTGAATGTGTGCTCAAAGTCTGCTGTGTGTGTGTGAATAGGGCATTTTGGGTGTCATTTGTTTTTATCTATCTTTTATGCTCATAGATACGTTTTTCAAGGCTTCGTTGGGTTTCTCCAATGTAGCTTTTGTTGCAGTCATTGCATGGAATGGTGTAATTGCCAGCATTGGAGGTGTTAAAAGTGTTTGTGCATGTGGAGGAGCTGGTACTGTGCATATGCAGCCCTCAATACCTAGAAGAATACAAATACATTGAAAACTCCCTCACAACTTTAAAAATACCCTAGACATTTCATTTTAAACACCAAGAAAAAAGCCCTCAAAATATACTACGGAACAAAAAAAAAATACCACCACACCGTCCCCCACCACCCACAGACCTTTAACCCTACCAACCAACATACATAACAAACCACTCTGACAAACTAACCAGTCTAGGAATAAAAGTCATACAAACTACCTCCCAAGCAATTAGAGACTTCACTACTCCTCCACATGCACAAACACTTTCAACACCTTCAATGCTGGCATTTACACCATGACTGCAACAAAAGATATAGTGGAGAAACCCAATGAAGTTTTGACAAACGTATCTATGAGCATAAAAGATCGATAAAGACAAATGACACCCAAAATGCCCTATTCACACACACACACACACACACACACAGCAGACTTCGGTCACACATTCAATTTCAACCACATGTCGCTGCTCAAAACCAAAGTGTTTGTGCATGTAGTGAGGTCCCTAATTGTTTGGGGAGGTAATTTGTATGACTTTTATTCCATGGACTGTGTTGTTATATCCGCTTTTTCCTCTATTTTCAACCACATTTTGTCGGATTTTATTCAATCCTTCACTCCTCATATACATATATGTATGTATGGGTATGTATGTATATGTTAATCCATTGGCTCAATTTATAGTCTGCAAATTTTTTAATATATTTTATAATTAATTTATTTGTTTATTTTTCGTCAAATATCTATTACTAAGGTTTCTTTTCAGAAATCTGATTTGAACATGTTTGGGTTCATGTTACACAAAATCAGACTTAATCAGGCAGCTGTTTTCTATTAATGTTTTGTTTATTGATATAAACAGAAACATCGAAGAAGAAGAAATAGTTTATATATTCATATTATATATATATTTATATATATTATATAATATATATATATTTATATATATTATATATATATATATAGTTTTATATATATTATATATATATAGTTTTATATATATTGGAGATGTTTGGTGTAATGGTTAGAGTTGTAGGAAATGGACTAGTCGACTCGAGTGCAAATCCTGGACAAGGCTGTTTACATTTCACATAGCATTAATATCCTTGGGAAAGGTATGCATCCAACTCTCCCTCCAGCAATGTGTAAATAGTAAGGTAGACTGGACGCTTTAACTTTTGTTAGGCAACCAGTCTAGGAGAAGAAAAACTCTGAATTCAAACTCCGCATAAAAAATTGACCTTGTGTCACATCCTGCTCGTGCAAAACAAGCTATGGCAAATACAAAAACGGCCTTCTTCAGGGTAAAATGTTCGATATTTCAACTTATTAACAAATCACAATTTCAATTTGAAGCAATCAACATTTTGCCCTGAAGAAGGTCGTTTTTCTTTGTATACTTAAATATTTTATAATTTTCTATTATTATTATTTTACTTCATATTTAAAATAATAATGAATAGAATACAATGTGTACATGAACAAACTCCTGGCCGAAACACGTGTTGGTAACTCACATTAAATCAATTTTATCCATTCAACATTTTCTTTCCTTTATTTATTTATCCTTTCAACATATATATATATATATATATATATATATATTATATATATATATATAGTATAACACAGAAATCTAAAACCATATATTGCTACTAATAGTTTCTCATTTTTACTCTTATCAAGGATCTCAGACGTTGGTTTTGGTTTCTTAGTTTAATAGCATACATACCTTTGTGGTTTATTTAATGCTAAAGCTATCCTTCTAGAAGAATAGTAGTAGTACTATTCAACCCATAGCAGGGGGATGAGGTAGTTAATACCTTTCCCAAAAGAATTAGTCTGAAAGTGAACATGGTACTACGACTGGAGTTCAAACGTGCTTACTACAATGTCATAGTGTTACATAATTATTAGAATCCTAATATTTATGTACAGTAGTGTAGAAACCAAAATGGCTGTTATAAGTTGCAGCCGGTGGCCTTGAAGAATGAGTGACAAGGCTTGACATCATCCTGATCCTTCCGGTGAATACCATGAGAATCAGTGGAGAAGACCCTCTTCCGGTTTAGATTAGAAATAGATTTTTAGTGAGATCGGCAAAAGCCACGGCGGTGGTAAGTCGTGTTATGCACGCAGACGACTCAATCTGCGCAGGTAGTCTGGTGGGGATTTCAGAATAAAATATGATCTAAGTTAAATCGAAGTCTTGTGTTATTATCTAAAAACTACCAATGACACAGGGCTTCTGATAAAGAGAAATCCCCAATGGAAGACCAGACACGAAGTCCCCAAGACGAAGTCCAGACGCTAGAAGAGAGGCTAGAAGAGACGCTGGAAGAAGAATAATAGAAATAAGAAAGTAAAGAAAGAGGTATGCAACAATAGTCCAACATGTTAACCACTCTGCCACCTGTACTAACCCCCGCCCTTCGATCTCAAGAGAGGGAATAGGTAATACATAGAATATAAGGAATATAAAAGGTAACCAAATTTATATTATAGAAGATTTAAAAGAACAAAATAGAAGGTGTATAGAACATATAAGATAGGAATACTTGATACCATATATAAATGTGTGTACATTATTAGTATTAAATAGGAATACTTGAAACCATACAACTGTGTGCACTTTATTTATATTAGATGGGAATACTGGATATGTTACATAATTGTTAGATTCCTAACACTTATGTACCATTAGTGTAGAAACCAAAATGGCTGTTATAATTTGCAGCCAGCGGCCTTGAAGGATTGAGTGACTCAGCTTGACCTCAGTCTGATCCTCCTTCTGGGATTACCGTGAGAATCAGTGGAGAAGACCCTCTTCCGGTTTAGATTAGAAAGAGAGTTTAGTTCAGTATCGGCCAAACCACGAAGGTGGTAAGTCGTGTTAAGTGCACTGCCGACTCAATCTGCGCAGGTAGTCTGGTGGGGATTTCGGAATAGAATATGATCTAAAGCAAATCGAAATCTTGGGTTATTATCTAAAAACTACCAATGACACAGGGCTTTTGATAAAGAGAAATCCCCAATGGAAGACCAGACACGAAGTCCCCAAGACGAAGTCCAGATGCTAGAAGAAGAACGTAAGATACCAAAGATGAGCAGAAGAATAATAGAACTAAAGAGAGTATACAACAGATACTGTATAACTGTTCACAAACATTATTATGGACAAATAAAAAAATGCAATTGGGAAACAAATACAATCAAAATTGAAAATATAATTATGATTGTAATCAAATATTTAAAAATTAATCAAATTTCAACATTGAATAAACCAAATAAAAACCCATCAAGTATTCCTATCTGATATAAATAATTTGTACACAGTTGTATGGTTTCAAGTATTTTTTATCTAAAACTAATGATTTATACACAATTATATATGGTATCAAATATTCTTATATAATACTAATAATTTATACACAATTATATATGGTATCAAGTATTCTTATATAATACTAATAATTTATACACAATTATATATGGTATCAAGTATTCTTATATAATACTAATAATTTATACACAATTATATATGGTATCAAGTATTCTTATACAATACTAATAATTTATACACAATTATATATGGTATCAAGTATTCTTATATAATACTAATAATTTATACACAATTATATATGGTATCAAATATTCCTATCTAATACTAATAATTTATACACAATTATATATGGTATCAAATATTCCTATCTAATACTAATAATTTATAAACTATTTTATATGGTATCAATATTCCTATCTAATACTAATAATTTATACACAATTATATATGGTATCAAATATTCCTATTTAATAATAATAATTTATACACAATTATATATGGTATCAAATATTCCTATCTAATACTAATAATTTATACACAATTATATATGGTATCAAATATTCCTATCTAATACTAATAATTTATACACAATTATATATGGTATCAAATATTCTTATCTAATACTAATAATTTATAAAGTATTATATATGGTATCAAATATTCCTATTTAATAATAATAATTTATACACAATTATATATGGTATCAAATATTCCTATCTAATACTAATAATTTATACACAATTATATATGGTATCAAATATTCCTATCTAATACTAATAATTTATACACAATTATATATGGTATCAAGTATTCCTATTTAATAATAACAATTTATACACAATTATATATGGTATCAAATCTTCCTATTTAATAATAATAATCTATGCACAATTATATATGTTATCAAGTATTTCTATCTAATACGACTAATTTATGCACCGTTACATATGCTATCAAATAAAACAAATAAACCAGACCTAAACCAAGGAGTAGATAATCAGACCTTTCAGGCTATGCCAGTGTTTTTGCTGTGACCCACATAGTTGTCAGTGTAGCAAAAAGCATAAACCTATTTTCTGTTCTTTCTTTTTCTTTTACTGTTTTTCATTGTTTTGTTTCCTAGCTAGGTTTTTTTTTCTTCTTTTTTTTGTGCTTTTTTTCTTTAATTTTTTTTTTTTTTTCAAAGGTTTAATTTTTTTTTTCTTTTTTAGCAGTTCGAATGCTTTGAAAAAAAAATACAACCTTTAGAACCTAAATTCTCTTTCCTTACTCATTCTAACACATCTACAGATTTCTTGATTTTTTTTTTCTTTCTCCCTCCCCAGCCCCCAGTGAATTCTCTCCCCCACCCCAATCCCATCCCTTTCTGACATGTCTGCATCGATATCTCTATTAATAGCCGATGGTTTTTCAATCTTGCCAACAAATTCTATTTTACCAATTGTCAGAGTGGAACAAGTCTAGAAAATAAAAGTAAATAAAAACGAGAAAATGTTAAAAGAAAAAAAAAAATAAGAAAGAGATCAATGAAAGAAAAAAGAAGAAAAAAAAAAGAAAAAAATCAAACTGTATATCAATTGCTCCTTCCCCAGGACCCTTAAATCACATGCCCTCGAGTTGTCGGCAACATTCAGATCATGACACAGATATGCAAAATATCGCAAGTTTTTTGGGTTTTTTGGTTTTTCTCTTTCTTTCTTTCTTTCTTTCCTAATTCAACCTACAAAAAAACTTTTCCTATCTTTCTTTGTTGTGGTAGAAATCTTAGGAATAAATTTTAACCAGCGATGATAAATCACAACTATTTTGTATTGTACATTTATGATACTATAATTTTATGCAGTGTGTAAGGAAGCACACTAATAGAGATATGAATACAATAATGAATGTGCACTCACTCATACACACACCTACGCATATATCACACCTACACCTGCCCAAAAGGGATATATATATATATTTACCAACTCCTCCGCATGAGCAGGATGTGACACAAGGTCAATTTCTTAAGCGGAGTTTAACAGGTTTGAATTCAGAGTTTTCCTTCTCCTAGACTGGTTGCCTAACCAAGGTTAAAGAACCCATTCTGCCCTACTATTTACCCATAGCTGGAGGGAGAGTAGGATTCATACCTTTCCCAAAGGTATTAGCGCTAAGGGAAATGCAATTACCACGTCCAGGATTTGAACTCAGAGCGACGAGTCCATTTCCTATGACTTTAACCATTACACCACGCACTTCCGAAAGGGATATATAAGATGACTATAATAGACACACTTATACAATGTATGAGGAAACTACGAAAATAAGACAATTAATGACAAAGTAAATATATATATACACATTCACTATCACTAGATCTCCATTTTTGTGTTGAAAATTATAAAGATTTGAACGTAAAATTAAATTTACAATAAAATAACATTAGAATTCTACTAAGGCCATTGTGAGGTGTTTCTAGCGAAAACGTCATCAAATAAATCACTAAAGCTCAAAAACTATCAATTTTTTTTTCTTTTCATTTTTTCATCTTAGCTACTGTTTATAAAATTATCCAGTTAATTTAGTTTTTTTTAAATATTTGATTTTAAATATCAAATATACAATTATTAGATCTTAAAAAAAAATTATATTGGTTTGTTAATTTTTCGTATTTAATTTAAAAATAACGCAAGAAACAAATTAAATGATAAAATTTCAATAATTAAGTTTTAATTAAATCTGCGTTTTTACTGATTCAAAGTTGAAGTAAATATTTCATTGAAAAATCATTTATCTAATCAGATTTTTTTTTGATTTTTTATTGTTATACAGTTTTTTATGAACCATTTAAGAATTAAATTAATCACTTTTAAACATCTATACATGAAAATAAGTAGTGATTTTTTATTTACCTTATAAACAAATTCAAAATTCTCTTTAATACGATAAGTTTCAATTAAAAAATTTTTTTTAACTCACTTATATATATATATATATATATATATATAAGTAAAGAAATATCAAAAGACTTAGAGGATTAGCATTATAGTCTATTTGTCCCTCTAAGTCTCTAAGTCTTTTGTTATTTCTTTACTTATATATTTGCTCTGTGACTCTAAATTTAAGAGCACACATTGAGCTCTCAAACTGTGACAGGTTTTTTTAAATAAAACTCTTGTGTCATAAGGAAGATTTCTTCTCTGGACTTTTGGATTATATTATATATTGAACATTTTTTTCCCTTTGAAATATGATATCAATTGAATAAATTCTACTTAAAGATGTTCGATTGAAAATGTAAACAATGTTTACATTTTTAATCGGCAAGCAAACCCTTGCTTATGAAAACCCAATCAATTTTTTCTTTTAATTCATTTTTATTTTTCATGTTAATCACTGTTTATAAAATAATCTTGTTAATTTTTTTATTTTGATATTTAATGTACAAATAAATCAGGGTACTAATGCAGAATAGCGCGCAAGAGGTAATATCATTAGATTACATGTAAAATGCATTACATTTCATTATATTTACCTAAAACTACACACTCTACTTTGGCCCTTACCTAAACAGTTGGAGAGGCCTCCCTCTGATCAGTTGGTTGGTCACATCAAGCCCTAGCACCTATATGATTGTCCTGACCCTATTGTTCTTACTGCAGCTCCAACACTTTTTATCATATATGTGCTAGAAGGCAGTGGCTAAAGGTCTTAGTGCTCTGGGTATGATGTTAAACTGTATTTAGTGGAGAAGTTCCCATTCTGGAATTCTGGGGAATGTGAAGTACCCCTTTATCACCATTACTCCCAGATCCACCCTGACTCATAGTGGTTGTACCTGTTAGGGTCCCATCTATGGATTAAATAGATGAAAAAATGAGTGTTAAATCTTTTTTTTTTATATTGAGTACCCAACAAGAATGAATGAAATAAAATTGGCATAAAATAACCCAGCAAGCGTTGGCATGCTGTAAAATCCAACCAACCAACCAACAACCTAAAACTACATATATCTAGGTGACCTGAATTTTGACCAGAGGAATACCCATTTCTGCATTGCTATTGCCTATAAAAAGTTATAAACTGTTAATTAAAAGTTTACAATATTTTACATTGTCAGTTAGAAGCCTAGTCATCATCATCATCATCATCAAGTGGTGCTGACAGCACAGATACCCATGACTCTCTCTTGCCACCTGTCCCTATCAGTCATTGCCCCTGTTTAGGTCTTCCACATGGCATCCAGAATCAGCAGTGAGCTGATTAATGTAGATTTTTACTGGTTGGCCTACATGTTCATGTGTAATTGATCACAGGAGAATATCATCAGAAATTATTATGCTGAGGTGGAGTGCCACATCTACAGTCAGCTCCCAGATGCTTTACTGCACAGATGATGTTATCCAAGCTGTGCTACTCATGTGCTGAGTTGGCAAAACCCAGAACCTTGTAATTCTGAGGTGAATGTTCTATCGACTGAGCAAAACTGACCCTTTGTGCTGACAGCATGGATTCCTATGGCTTCACTTTGTAATCCATCCCTATCAATCAGGTGTTCCACATGGCATCCAGTATCAACACAGAGCTTTTTGATGCAGGCTTTTGCTGGTTGGCCTACCGTGGTGTGTCCATGTGTAGGTCTCCACAGGAAAATGTCCGTGCTTCCCTAGCAGTGTCCAGCATGTAAAAGTAAAGCGGGTGGAGTAACTTTTTGTCAGTATCAGCCAGACAGTGAGGGAGCCTATTCCCTTTTTGCTAGCACTAGACCAGAGGGTTTGTTTTTTTTGCTAAGGTGGAGCGCCACTCCAACTGTTAGCTCCCCAATTTATTGCACAAGCTGTGCTGCTCATGCACTGAGTTGGCAAGGACTGGTATCGAATACAGAACCTTGAGATTCATAGGCGAATGTTCTACTTACTGAGATAAACCAGATTTTTTTTATTTATTCGTAGAAGCACATGGAGCATATCAAATGGAAAACAAAATCTAATTTTCAACATAGTCTTCTTTCTTTTTTCATATTCTTTTTTCATATTTCTTTTCATATTCCACCTTTGAAGGAGGGCACACATATACTTTCCTTGTAAAAACTTTTAATCTAATTCCCAACATAGTCTCCTTTCTTCTCTATTTTCATATTCCACCTTTGAAGGAGGGCACACATATACTTTCCTTGTAAAAACTTTTAATCTAATTCTCAACATAGTCTCCTTTCTTCTCTATTTTCATATTCCACCTTTGAAGGAGGGCACACATATACTTTCCTTGTAAAAACTTTTAATCTAATTCTCAACATAGTCTCCTTTCTTCTCAATTTCATATTCCACCTTTGAAGGAGGGCACACATACCCTGTAGAAACTTTTAATCTAATTCTCAACATAGTCTCCTTTCTTCTCAATTTTCATATTCCACCTTTAAAGGAGGGCACACATCCCTGTAGAAACTTTTAATCTAATTCTCAACATAGTCTCCTTTCTTCTCAATTTTCATATTCCACCTTTAAAGGAGGGCACACATCCCTGTAGAAACTTTTAATCTAATTCTCAACATAGTCTCCTTTCTTCTCAATTTTCATATTCCACCTTTAAAGGAGGGCACACATCCCTGTAGAAACTTTTAATCTAATTCTCAACATAGTCTCCTTTCTTCTCAATTTTCATATTCCACCTTTAAAGGAGGGCACACATCCCTGTAGAAACTTTTAATCTAATTCTCAACATAGTCTCCTTTCTTCTCAATTTTCATATTCCACCTTTAAAGGAGGGCACACATCCCTGTAGAAACTTTTAATCTAATTCTCAACATAGTCTCCTTTCTTCTCAATTTTCATATTCCACCTTTAAAGGAGGGCACACATCCCTGTAGAAACTTTTAATCTAATTCTCAACATAGTCTCCTTTCTTCTCAATTTTCATATTCCACCTTTAAAGGAGGGCACACATCCCTGTAGAAACTTTTAATCTAATTCTCAACATAGTCTCCTTTCTTCTCAATTTTCATATTCCACCTTTAAAGGAGGGCACACATCCCTGTAGAAACTTTTAATCTAATTCTCAACATAGTCTCCTTTCTTCTCAATTTTCATATTCCACCTTTAAAGGAGGGCACACATCCCTGTAGAAACTTTTAATCTAATTCTCAACATAGTCTCCTTTCTTCTCAATTTTCATATTCCACCTTTAAAGGAGGGCACACATCCCTGTAGAAACTTTTAATCTAATTCTCAACATAGTCTCCTTTCTTCTCAATTTTCATATTCCACCTTTAAAGGAGGGCACACATCCCTGTAGAAACTTTTAATCTAATTCTCAACATAGTCTCCTTTCTTCTCAATTTTCATATTCCACCTTTAAAGGAGGGCACACATCCCTGTAGAAACTTTTAATCTAATTCTCAACATAGTCTCCTTTCTTCTCAATTTTCATATTCCACCTTTAAAGGAGGGCACACATCCCTGTAGAAACTTTTAATCTAATTCTCAACATAGTCTCCTTTCTTCTCAATTTTCATATTCCACCTTTAAAGGAGGGCACACATCCCTGTAGAAACTTTTAATCTAATTCTCAACATAGTCTTCTTTCTTCTCAATTTTCATATTCCACCTTTAAAGGAGGGCACACATCCCTGTAGAAACTTTTAATCTAATTCTCAACATAGTCTCCTTTCTTCTCAATTTTCATATTCCACCTTTAAAGGAGGGCACACATCCCTGTAGAAACTTTTAATCTAATTCTCAACATAGTCTCCTTTCTTCTCAATTTTCATATTCCACCTTTAAAGGAGGGCACACATCCCTGTAGAAACTTTTAATCTAATTCTCAACATAGTCTCCTTTCTTCTCAATTTTCATATTCCACCTTTAAAGGAGGGCACACATCCCTGTAGAAACTTTTAATCTAATTCTCAACATAGTCTTCTTTCTTCTCAATTTTCATATTCCACCTTTGAAGGAGGGCACACATCCCTGTAGAAACTTTTAATCTAATTCTCAACATAGTCTCCTTTCTTCTCAATTTTCATATTCCACCTTTGAAGGAGGGCACACATCCTTGTAGAAACTTTTAATCTAATTCTCAACATAGTCTCCTTTCTTCTCTATTTTCATATTCCACCTTTGAAGGAGGGCACACATATACTTTCCTTGTAGAAACTTTTAATCTAATTCTCAACATAGTCTCCTTTCTTCTCAATTTTCATATTCCACCTTTGAAGGAGGGCACACATATACTTTCCTTGTAGAAACTTTTAATCTAATTCTCAACATAGTCTCCTTTCTTCTCAATTTTCATATTACACCTTTGAAGGAGGGCACACATATACTTTCCTTGTAGAAACTTTTAATCTAATTCTCAACATAGTCTCCTTTCTTCTCAATTTTCATATTACACCTTTGAAGGAGGGCACACATATACTTTCCTTGTAGAAACTTTTAATCTAATTCTCAACATAGTCTCCTTTCTTCTCAATTTCCCTATTCCATCTTTGAAGGAGGGCACACATATACTTTCCTTGTAGAAACTTTTAATCTAATTCTCAACATAGTCTCCTTACTTTTCAATTTTCATATTACACCTTTGAAGGAGGGCACACATATACTTTCCTTGTAGAAACTTTTAATCTAATTCTCAACATAGTCTCCTTTCTTCTCAATTTTCATATTACACCCTTGAAGGAGGGCACACATATACTTTCCTTGTAGAAACTTTTAACTTAATTCTCAACATAATCTCCTTTCTTCCCTATTTTCATATTCCACCTTTGAAGGAGGGCACTCATATACTTTCCCTTTAGAACATTTAATATAATTCCCAACATAGTCTCCTTTCTTCTCTATTTTCATATTACACCTTTGAAGGAGGGCACACATATACTTTCCTTGTAGAAACTTTTAATCTAATTCTCAACATAGTCTCCTTACTTTTCAATTTTCATATTCCACCTTTGAAGGAGGGCACACATATACTTTCCTTGTAGAAGCATTTTTGTGGGCTTCTAAGCCATGTACACGTTGCCTCTTTTACCTCCCCCTAATTGGAGAACCACTGTCCTCTGAGTGCCTCTTTCCTGGGCCCAAAGAGATGAAAGTCTGAGGGTTGCCACATAAGGACTGTAGGGTGGATGAGATACGGTTGTCCAGCTGTGTTTTCTAATTGCTTGTCTAGTCTTTAAGCAATGCAAGGCCTTGCATTGTCATATTGCAAAAGGAAATCGCTCATCTTCAAATCTGTCCAAGCTCAAAGAGGCAGCCTTGCCCTCCTTTTTGACAGTGATGGTGTAAGAGTCAGAATTGATAGGGGTGCCATTGGGCATTAACTCTGACAGTGTCCCCCACAGCAGTAAACAGCACAAATCATCATTCTTTGCTGACCTGCCATCTTAGACTGTTCTCTCTCTCTCTCTCTCTCTCTTATATGTCCCTCTCTGACTCCCTCTCTCTCTCTCTTTCCTCCTCTTTCTGTCTATCTACTCCTCTCTCTTTCTCATCTGTCTCTGTCTCCACACTCTGTTTCCCTCTCTCTTACTCCCTCTGCTTACCCCTCCTCTCTCTTTCTCCCTCCTCCTCTCCATGTCTTTCTCCTCCCTCTGTCTGTCATCCTCCCCCTCTGTCTCTCTCTCTCCTATTCTCTGTCTTTCTCCTCTCCCTCTCTCTCCTCCTCTGTCTTCATCTCTCTCTTTCTCTCTATCTTTCTCTCTCCATCTTCTGTCTCTCTTATCTCCCTCCTCCTCTCTCTGTTTAATATTTTTACAACTCCCTCTGCTTACCCCACCTCTCTCTTTCTCCCTCCTCCTCTCACTGTCTCTCTTCTCCTCCCTCTCTCTGTCATCCTCCCTCTCTCTCCTATTCTCTGTCTTTCTCCCCCTCTCTCCTCCTCTGTCTTCATCCCCACCTCTCTCTCTCTCTCTCTATTTATCTATCTTTTCTTTCCTTCATCCTCCTCCTCCTCTGTCTATCTCCTCCTCCTCCCTGTTTAATATTTTTACACCCCCCTCTGCTTACCCCTCCTCTATCTTTCTTCCTCCTCTTCTCCCTATCTCTCTCCTTTTTCTTTCTCCTCCCTCTCTCTGTCAATCCCTCTCTCTCCTATTCTCTGTCTTTCTCCCTCCTCTCTCCTCCTCATTCTTCATCCCCTCTCTATCTATCTATCTATATTTTCTGTCTCTTCTATCTCTCATCCCTCCTCCTCTTTCTGTCTCTCCTCCTCCTCTCTCTGTTTAATATTTTTTTACAACTCCCTTTTTAATTGGTTCATAGCACAAAAGATGACAGTTGATATTGAGTAGACAATTGGCAGAGAGCCATATTTGTACCCCAACAAAATAAACATCCTTTTAAAATTGATTGCTCTGCATTGTTAATAAATGCAACATGCATTAATACAAGCAAATGGAGAGTAAGATGACTTTATCTTGGATGCTATGGGACTTTGAACCTAGAAGACGAGGAGTATGGCTTTATTTTTTATTACTTTAGTAAAAGATATAAAATCTGTAGGAATACATGAAAATATATTACTGTGTGCAAACAAATATTATTAAATAGAAATAACCACTTGAAACCATATAATTATTAGTTTTAGATAGGAATATCAGTGTAAATTATTTGTATTAGGTAGTAATACTTGAAACCATACAATTGTGTGTAAATTATTTGGGTTAAATTGAACTTAACAGACCTAAATTCCACTATCGTATGAAAAGAAAAAAAAAAGCCAAAAATCAGGGAATTAACCGAATTTAATGAAATTTTCAGTGTTGATATATTAATGAATAAAGGATATAATGCACCAGTTATTTTATTTAAAAAAAAACTTTTACATTTTTTCTGGTCAGTCAACTTTGAACCACGTATATCTTTGAGGTGTAACACAGATTCTCAAAGATATGTGGTTAAAAGTTAACTAACCTGAAAAAATGTGAAAGTTTTAAATAAAATAACTGATGCATTATATCTTTTATTCATTAATATATCAACACTGAAAATCTCATTAAATTTGGTTAATTCCCTGATTTTTGGTAATTTTTTTTCTTTCGGTGGGGTACATACGATGGTGAAATTTAGGTCCATTAAGTTTAATTTAACCATTATTTGTATTGGGTAGGAATATATGAAACCATATAACTGTGCAAACAAATGATTATAGTCAAATAAAAAAAAGTGCAATCGAACATGGAAAATATTGTTATGATTGTAGCCAAACATTTAGATATTAATCAAATTTTGGTATTAAATAACTCATAAAGAGTTGATATGCCGTTAAACAAATAAACAGAACCTAAACAAAGAAGTAGAAAATCAGACCTGAAAAGCTATGTCAGTGTTTTTTGCTGTGACCCACATAGGTGTCAGTGTAGCAAAAATCATATTCCTGATTTCTGTCCTCCTTTTCTTGTTACTGTTTTTTGTTCTTTCTTTTATGAGCTTTGTTAATTAATTAATTTTTTAGAAGATATAAAATTGTATCAATCCTTAATATCAAATACAACAAACTCCCATATATTAAGATATTATTATATACCAGCAGAGCTACCCGGTGTTGCCTGGGATTTAAAAAGTTAAAAATAAATCTATCTCTATTCATATACAAGTAAGTAAAGTAAAATCGTCGGGGCGGCCTAATGTCGGTATCAGCCAATCAGTGAGGGAGTCTATCCCCTTTTCACTAGCGCTAGACCAAGGAGATTGTTTATGCATCTGAGGTGGGGTGCCACACCTACCATCAGCTCCTTACTTTACCACACAGATCCCTGTGCTACTCATAACACTGAGTTGGCGAGGGCCGGAATCGAACTAGGAACCTTGTGGTTTCTAGCCGAACCATTATCATCTTGCAACACCCTCTGGTTAAAAATGAGACTATCCAAATCATCCAAGATGAAATGCAAAATATAATAATATATCCTGATTATCTGATGTTGTTTATCCACCGAATTCTTATTTCTTATGAGTGTCATCACCTCTGCTAAATAATGGACCATTCTGTTTTTATTATAAAGAAAGAAAGGTAAGAAAAGGACATGCTACACAGAAAATTATAAGAAAGAAAGAAATTAGGGGAAAGAGAGTTGGGGGGGGGGTGAGTACACAGAAATGATAATGCTAATCTGTTTCAATCAAAGATGAAAAAAAAAAAAGAAAAAAATGTGTGAGAGTTAAATCAAGATTATTATACTTTTTACATATTGAACTATATTGTAATAGTTCTTAAGTAAACATATCAAACATTGTAATAATTGAATTATCCTATTGTGGTATATCCACAGGTCCTGCTAGTAACAATAAATCTGATAATCCCTCACCAATTACTGCTTGGCATAAAATAACCCTCGATGGGTTGACATGCTGTTAAAATCATTAAGAATAATTCTAGTAATTGATATTTAAATGACTCCCAAACACTTCCTGTTGACCTTACCTGGTTAATTGTTTGAGATTGGGATACATAATGGTTTAAGGTGCATAACCCACTATAAAGAATATATCAGCATTTCTTTTTCTTTCCATGTTATTTTTATTCTGATAGTGAAATAAATAAAAAAGAAATTCATTTGTTTTTGTTTATCAGTAATTGGAACTTCTTTCTTTTTTTATAATATCATGTCCGTTTTGTACTAGAATTGCTACTGGGCTTATGAGTGATTTCTTGGTTGGGTTTGAGGTTGGGGGGGGGGGGGGCGATGGGGGGGTGATTGTTCCTGGGGGTTACATCTAGGTGTGATTGGGTAGAAGGAATAAATCAGTAACTTTAAACAAAACAAAAAAAATCTTATGGTAATTTGTATGTTTTGTTTTTTTTTTTTTTTTGTTTTTTTCTTTCTGAGAATTGTATGTAGGTGGTATAGGAGGTGATGGGCTATTGTATCCATTGAAAAAAAAAAAAAAAAAAAAACAAACTCTTTAGGCCGTGAACATTTTAAAACCAATTCATTAACATCGACATTTTAAGAGAATGTGGGAAGAATTTCAGTACAAAAATCAAAATTCCTGTGTTTAAACTTCAAGATTCAAAATGTTTCAAAAAATTCTGGTTTGGTTTGTTTTGTTTGTTTTACGGCATATCAACCTCAGTAGATCATTTAATGCCGATAAAGTTTTGAAATAAATCAATTCTTAATGGATAAGACAATTTTTTTATAAATACATTTTTCTATTTAACCCATAGGTGGGACCCTAACAGGTACTACCACTCCGGGTCAGAGTGGACCAGGGAGCAATGGTGATGAAGGGGTGCTCCACATTCCCCAAACCTCCAAAACTGGAACCTCACCATCAGATAGAGTTTAACGTCACTCCAGGACATGTAGACCTGCAGCCACCACCTTCTAGCACCCATATGATAAAAAGGAGTCAAAAAATTTGGTATCATTTGAAATGTATAAGGTGTTTCAGAAAAATCTATATATTGATACTCGTGTTCCTTAATTGTACAACCATTATCATCTTGCAACACCCTCTGGTTAAAAATGAGACCATCCAAATCCTCCAAGATGAAATGCAAAAATGTAAATCCTGATTATCTGGTGTTGCTTATGAATTCTTATTTCTTATGAGTGTCATCACCTCAGCTAAATAATGGACCATTCTGTTTTTATTAGAAAGAAAGGGAAGAAAAAGGACATGCTACACAGAAAAAATATAATAAAAAAGAAAGAGTAGGGGGGAAAGATAGGTAGAGGAGATGAGTGCATAGAGGTATAATGCTAATCTGTTTCAATTGAATATAATGAAAAGAAGGAAAGAAAGAAAAAAAGAGTGAGAGAGAGTTAAATCAAGATTATTATACTTTTTACATATTAAACTATTTTGCTATACTTCTTAAGTAAACATATCAAACATTGTAATAATTAAATTATCCTATTGTGGTATATCCACAGGTCCTGATAGTTGATATTATTTCATTATTTAAGGTCTTGACCAATTCTCATAAAAAAAAAAAACAACATTTTCCTGACTTTCCATCAGTCTGGATTGACACAAGGTCTTTTTATGGAGTTCCAGTAAGGATCAAATTTGCTATTCAGTAGTGATAGATCTGAATTTTTAGCAGACAGTGTTTTGGTATCTAGTATTATTTGTATTATTCGGACTATTGTCCTCATCTTCATTGTTATCTGTACAAAGTTTTGGCTGATGTGCTCTCCGGCCTTCTTCAGGTATTTCTTGTCGGGCTCAGGACCTTCTTAGACTCTGGAACCATCTTGAACTCGGGAACCTTCTTTTCATAATCAGGAGCCATCATGGAACTTTGAACTCAGTCTACAGGGTATCCTGCTCTCATTCCACTAACCATAACAGGTGTTAAGCTGTGTTAATTATTATTCTATGTTACTGCTGCCCCTGACCAAGATTGAACCTGCAGTCTAGAGATAACTGTCACTTAGAACTGTCTTAACCTAATTCCTTTATCCACTAGGCTTGTGATGACTCCTGATTACAACAAGAAGGTTCTCGAATCCGACAAGAAATACCTGAAGAATGCCGGAGGGCACATCGGCTGAAACATTGTACAGATAACAATGTAGATGAGGACAATAGTCCGAATAATACAAATAATACTAATTATGAAGCCTCATCTCATAAATTCAGAGAAATAGTGTTGTATCATTTAAGAAACGGAATCAGCAACTCAAGTTCAAATCCTGGATGAGGCTGTTTGTGTTTCATTTTGTGCTAATATCCTTGGGAAAGGTATGAATCCATCTGTTCTTCCTCCTGCTATGGATAGATAGTGTTGTATACCCTTCTCATTACTTACTTCTTACTTCTATTCTTCTTCTATTCTTCTGACATCTTAAGTTCTTCTAGGTCTCTTCTAACGTCTGGACTTCTCTTGGGGACTTCGTGTCCGGTCTTCCATTGGGGATTTCTCTTTATCAGAAGCCCTGTGTCATTGTTAGTTTTAGATAATAACACAAGACTTCGATTTACTTGATCTTATTTTATTTTTAAATCCCCAACCAGACAATCTGCGCAGATGAGAACGGCGGTGCGTAATATGCAACTTACAACCTACGAGCTCGGCTCCTTCCTTCTAACTGACTAAAATCTATTTCTAATCTAAACCGGAAGAGGGTCTCCTCCACCGATTCTCACGGTATCCACCGGAAGGTTAGGACTGAGGTCAAGCCTTGTCACTCATCCTTCAAGGCCGTGGGCTTTAACTTATAACGGCCATTTTGATTTCTACACTATTGCACATAAATATTAGGTATCTAATAATTTTGTAACATAGTAGGGCAGACTGGATTCTTTAGCTTTGACAAGGCAACCAGTCTAGGAGAATGAAAAATCTGAATTCCAATCAGCTGTACTATATTAAAAATTGATCTTGTGTCACATCCTACTTTATAGCAGAGGAGTTGCATAAATATATACAATGTTGTCATTATCTGTTGTCGTAATGTATTTTCCAAAAAAGTCTTAGTTTTTGCACAGCCTTACTGTTCCAATATTTTAAATTTGATAAAGATTTATCTAAATAATATAAAGTTCTGCATTTTTATTTTTTATTTTTAAAATTTACAAGCAAGAATATGTGCCCTCCAGGCAAAGCATTTAAGTTTTAATATAGTGAAATATATTAAATTAGAAAGACTAACAAAATTAGATAAGATCTTGTATAAAAGGTTATGCTTATTTTAATTTAATTTTAATTGGTTTCTATATAAAATTATTCATAGGATTGATTTTAATAAATTGGAAAATAGAATAATAATATTAGAGATCACTAACACCAAGTGATTATTTATTAAACCCAGTTTTGTTAAAACCAGTATGCAAATTAACCCCACCATATATTATGTAAACCTTTATTTCTCAGTGATATATAAGACACATTATAGGATTTTTAAATGCACTAATAAATAGTCTGTTTTGAGGCATCATTAATGAATAAAATTTATTCTATGTATCAATGATTTTGACTATAAATTAAATCCTCATTGACAAACTTACGCAACTCCTGAGGGTATTGTGACATAAGCAGTGATGTAGTTTTGGTTACAGACAGACAGATACCGAATCTCCATTATAATAAGATTCAGGGCTAAAATTGAGGATAAGTCCATATTTTGAGTTGCTAGATTGATGAGGTCATCATTGGCAATTCAGTCTTGAAAGACTATGTTAAAAGTTTTTGTGTGCCCCTGAAGTTACAGCGCCTCCTGTGACTATGATGTCCTATATTTGAGAAACATTCTCGACCACAGATTTTGCATTTGTAGGTTGTCCCTATAGATGATGATGTTCGATGCTTTGTTGCCGTTGCTTTCTTATGGACCTCTTAGCTTCATGATGTTGTATCAGGGTGACTTCTGACATGTACAGTCCTTTATGGAGATTCTGCCGCCACCGAGGGCGGTCTTGGGCCAAATTTTCCCAGCTGGAAGGGACAATGCCAAAGCACCTGAAATCATTTTTGCAGACATCCTTGAATTGCAGTAGGAGGCGACCAATCTGTCTTTTACCAGATGTTAGCTCTCCATACAAGATGTCTTTCGGGATTCGTCCATCATCCATCCAACGTACATGACCCACAGAGACGTTGTCTCAGTAGAGAGTACAGGCTGGGGAGTTGAGCTCTCTCTAGGACTGCTATGTTAGTGATCCTGTCCCTCCATATTTTGAGTTGCTAGATTGATGAGGGTAATGGTTAAAATATAGTTAAAGCATCGAGTTGAGAGAGAGAAAGACAATATTAAACAAAAGACAAGCCCCTTTTTTTTCTTTTTGTTTGATTTTCATTCAAACAATGCATGATCACCAGGATGTTTGTCATCTCGTTCCTTCTTGATTTTTGTCAAAAGAAATCAATAGGGAATTATACATTTTAGATAAAAATAAAATAAAAATAAAAATGGTTCCTTTCTGTTTCTGACTAACAGTCTATTAAGTTGATAACATTCATAACCGGATTTTTGGTTTCCTCTCATTGGTTGATAATTTCGTAATATTTACTATTGATTCTTATATATATATATATATATATATATATATGGGTAGGGGTGTATGAGGGAGAGACAATGAAGTTCTTACTAATTGCATATTTCAAAGGTCAATAATTTAGCTTCCGTAAGGGCACTTTCACTGGTCTGCTACCAAAGTTGTTTGTTTATAATAAAGTGATGAGATCAGATAATTTGAACTCCAGGACAAAATGTCTTTGGCATGAAATAACCCAACAATGGTTAACATGCCATAAAATCCAACCAACCAATCTACCTATAGGTCAGATCTGTTTTAGAATTATTAGTATTAGAAGAATACCTGAAACCCTATAATTGTATACAAATTATTTGTATTAAGAAAAGTTACTTGAAGTTACTCAATATAAGTCTATCTTAAAATCTACAAATTTTTCTGAGTGGATTTCAGTACGGGCTATGAAGAATTTAGAACATTCTAACTGCTAAAATAATTTCTTTCTTTCTTTCTTTCTTATCCTCAGCATAAAATGACTGAATGGGTTGACATGCTATAAAATCCAACCAACCAACTAATTGCATAATTCAAAGGTCAATAATTTTGTTTCCATAAGGGCACTTCCACTGATCTGCTACCAAAGTTGTTTGTTTATAATAAAATGATGAGATCAGATCATTTGAAGTCCTGGACAAAATGTCTTTGGCATAAAATAACCCAACAAATGTTGACATGCCGTAAAATCCAGATTTCAGCACAGGTTATGAAGAATTTAGAGCATTCTATCTGCTAAAATAATTTTCTATCTTTCTTTCTTTCTTTCTTATTATTTCTGTTTCAGGAAGAGAGAGAAAGAAAAATGAGAAGGTAGGAAAGACAAAAAGAAGGCAATAACAAAAAAAGAAAGAAGATAAAATGAAAAATAAGGAGAAGTAGAAAGAATGAGAGAAAGGGAGAAAAAAGAGGAAAGAGAAGTGTGCATTGTAACAAGATGAGGATATTATCCTGAGCTAGAACTACTATATTAGAAAAGAGAGGAAGAAGAAATAAGTGAGAGAGTAAAGGTTTAAAAAAATAGTGATGAGCACAAAACAGGATGAACGATGATTTGACCGGGGCGTGACCCCCGAATGGAGAATTGAGTGTCACCCGGAAGTTTCGGGTGTTGACCGGAACCGGAAGTCACGTGGTGACGTGGAACAACAAAGAAAGGGACCGGTCTCTTTTGGATTTGGGACAGCGTAGGGTTAAGACTTGCCCTTGGTCCCGTGTGGGATTACGGTAGTTTAATAGTTCTCTCTCCCTGTCTCTCTGCCTTTCCTCCTCTCCGACACAACCCACGAGATGAGCCTAACCTGGAAATAAAAGCTTAAGCAGCTTGTGAAGATATATTTCTCGTGTTGTTTTTTTTTTTTTCAACAAGATGACCGCCACATGCAGAATGCCTTTTTAGTACGGTGAATATATCGCCACCACCGCCACGTTACATCTATCATTTTGGGTGCTGTGAAAATACCACAACGTTACAGCATGTGTTTAAGCCATGATCATAACTGTTCGTTTGACATGTATGAATTCAGATTTTCCTCTTAAAACAGTTCTTATTTAATTTTATCATAGAGATCAGATTTCCATATGGTCATAAACCTGTTAATTCATACCTTACCTATACATATGTTTATATAGCTTTCAATAGATGAGATATTGCTACCAAGGTATATGAATGTGTCTACTAATTCCAGAGGTTGCCATTGACTACTAATAAGGCCTAACTTGACTAATTTTTATGATGTTTACAAACCTGTCAATTCATGCCTTATCTATATATATGTTGATATAGCTTTCAATAGATGAGATATTGCTACCAAGGTATATGAATGTGTCTACTAATTCCAGAGTTTGCCATTGACTACTAATAAGGCCTAACTTGACTAATTTTTATGATGTTTACAAACCTGTCAATTCATGCCATATCTATATATATGTTGATATAGCTTTCAATAGATGAGATATTGCTACCAAGGTATATTAATGTGTCTACTAATTCCAGAGTTTGCCATTGACTACTAATAAGGCCTAACTTGACTAATTTTTATGATGTTCACAAACCTGTCAATTCATGCCTTATCTATATATATGTTGATATAGCTTTCAATAGATGAGATATTGCTACCAAGGTATATGTATGTGTCTACTAATTCCAGAGTTTGCCATTGACTACTAATAAGGCCTAACTTGACTAATTTTTATGATGTTTACAAACCTGTCAATTCATGCCTTATCTATATATATGTTGATATAGCTTTCAATAGATGAGATATTGCTACCAAGGTATATGAATGTGTCTACTAATTCCAGAGTTTGCCATTGACTACTAATAAGGCCTAACCTGACTAATTTCTATGATGTTTACAACAAAATCTAAACTTTAAATTTTTAGTTAACAACTTTGTTGAAGTTTAATTGATTTTTAAGTTTTAATGATTGTTTTTTTTTTAAATTGCTTTTTTCAAGAGAACACTCAGATATCAGATTTTAAAATGGAAGTTTGCTATTTTAATTGTTTTTTGACAAAGCCATGTAAGTTTTCATTTGATGTTTTAGATGGCTGCAAACAGCCTTAAGGTTCCTGTTAACTGAAATGCTAATTAGAATCCTTCACTCCCTCCCAAATAGAAGTATCGATATCATTATGGACTGCCGTTGACTATGAACTGCAAATTAGAATCCTTCGCTCCTTCCTTAATACAAGCATCAATATCATTGATTGCTGTTTAATTACAGTTTTTATATATATATATATATATATATATATATATAAAAGAGTTTTATAATTTGCTTGAAGCATTGTGTTTATTTTGGTTTGCTGTTTGGTTTTGAAGGCTATCACAATGCAAGTGTAAAGAAAAATGAGGTAACTATGACGTTGTTCATCTACCTTTGATTTATTTTCTTGATATTTTGGGATAAAGATCCCTTCATCAGAAGATTTCTGAAAGCTAAGTTCTGGAGCTGTTACTAAGGTAACAGCTCATTTGGCTGACAAGCAACAGCAGATAATCAGGATCTAAAATTTTGAATCTTGGATGATTTGGACTGTTTCATTTTTATCCAGAGGGTATTGCAAGATGATAACGGTTGTACAATTAAGGAACACGAGTATTAATATATAGATTGAATTTAAGCTGATTTATCAGCTAAAACTTTGAAATTTACATTTTGTTGTAAAGTAAAGTCGTCGGGGTAGCCTAAAGTCGGTATCAACCAAACAGCAAGGGAGTCTGTCTCCTTTTCACTAGCGCTAGACCAAGGAGATTGTTTTGGCATCTGAGGTGGAGCGCCACACCTACCATCAGCTCCTTACTTTACCGCACAAATTCCTGTGCTACTCATACGCTGAATTGACGTGGGCCGGTATTGAACCAGGAACCTTGAGGTTACTAGTCAAACACTCTACCGACTGAGCTAAACCGACCCTTATTGTGAACATTGTAAAGATCTCTTGAGTGCTGCAGTCTCATTGGTAGATAGTAAATTTCAAAATGGCCTTTAAGCGTCAGAAGGTTTCGCAACCCAGGAAAATATATCATGCCAATAAATTTATGACCTATATACTCAAAGTCTGATTTATAAATTGTGGAAGAAGGAAGAGAAAAAAAATTCTTGTAGGTTTTTTTTTTTTTTGAAGAAGAACATGACTTCTTCCATTTTTGAAAAAGAATTAAGGAGCATTCAGGTAGACAAAGGATTCTGAGAAAATGGATATCTAAAAGCGCCGTATTGCTTCAAGTTTTATGCAAACTTGAAGAATTTAACTTTTGCCAGAATTTTTTTTTTTTTTCAAAGAGAGAAAGGATGGTGGTTTTTGAGGTCATCTGATTACTTCCTTTTATCATGAGCCTCTCCTTCTTTTGTGATAGACTTGACTTTGTAGAATAGGGAAAATTATAGCTTATTGATATGAATCAATCAGGAGACGAAAATGTCTTTAAGTGTTCCAAATATTTCCATGATGGCTTTTTCCTGTTTAAACTAAAAAAAAAAAAGAAGTTCCTTGTACATCTGAATATTGAGTCAGCAGCTTGTACAATTCTCCCTAAATAAATATCAACAGGTATCTCAGTGCATTATATATATATATATATATATATATATATATATATATATATCTTATTATAATGGAGATTGTGGGTTTGTCTGTCTGTAACCGAAACTATATTACTATACAAGTCACAAATCATATTCTCCATGATTTTCTTTTTATTTAAACCTCAATTATTAATAAAATTGGTTTACATCTTTAATACTGTTGACAATATCTACATCTACATACTAAAAACATGCAATTGTATTTATATATACAACAAAATAGCGGTTTACAGTGTGAATGGGAAGGCTAATTTGCATATTGATATTAGAAATTTGATTTTAATAAATATATGCTTAGTATTATTGATTTCTAATTGTTTTGTTTCATCTTATTGAATATGAGCAAAAATCTCGGGGATAAATCTCAAAAGGAATCCATTAACAAGAAAAAATAACTGTCATTTTATTCTTTACTTCCTATTTTAACTAAATACTTAAATTAGGAAAATTTACCAATGAAAGACGGGAGTAATGGAAAATGATGGAAGAGTTAATTTCAAAGTTGTTCTATTTTTCAATCATACCCCCTCTGTTGCAAATCTTTTTATCTACATTGTTATTCAGTTTCATTAACCTTTCTAATTTAATATGATATTTTATTATATTAAAACTTAAATACTTGCACCCGGAGGGTGCATATATTTGCTAGTATATATATATATATATAATATATATATATATATATAGTTAGGGTAGTGTGGACATGAAGTCAGTGGCACATGGTAACTGACAGTTTCTCACCTATGTGATTTTTCAAACTATTCACATAGGCGAGAAACTGTCAATTACGAAGCACTGTTGACTTCATGTCTACACTACCTAAGTTAGATATACATGCTCTATCAATGATATTGAGCACTATATACTAAAAGGGGATAGACTCCTTCGCTGTCCAGCTGATACTGACAATAGGCCACTCCGCCAACTTTATTTACTTTACTTAATCATCAATATCAATATATATATATATATATATAAAACTGTCACCTGCGTGGTATATATGAACATTTCTTCCTAGATAAATATCAACAGGTATCTCAGTGCATTATATATATATATATATTTCTTAACACCCATCCCCTTCCGTTTAAATTGTTTCGTCTTGTTGCCAACATCTCAAAAATTCGCTACATTTGTTGACAAAAGATATACATGAGACATGCCCGACATATATATGGCGCGAAATGCCCACATTGGTGAATATTGTAACGTCTTTCGTTTTTTTGCAGTATTAAGGTTTTTTTGTTTTGTAAACTCATTTTGACTTTCCTCTCCGACCCAAACAACTACGGGAGTGAATGAGCTCTGATGATGATTTTTGTAAAATCGAAATATTGATCAGTATCAGCTATGATTATATTATAAATTGTTTTCTTCTTAACAGCATTGTGTGATGTTTTCATTCCACCTTTTCTTACTCATATATATATAATATATATATATATATATATTTAAAAAATGGACTCTCCCATTTTCGACGTATGAGAGTTCATACACACAATGAACACCCACACAGGATTTGTTTATAGTGGTGAAGGCTTGTGTTGGACCATCCACACTTTTTGGCACAGTCGATAGAAAAGAATTGGTGCATCAAGGGTTGCCACAAACCCAATCAACGACCAACTTCAGGAATTTTGAATTCAGAGTTATCCCTCTCCTAGAATTTGGAATTCCAAATATACAAATTATATCATTGTTTTGATGAAAACTGTTAAGCTAGTGTATGTGTATGAAAACATTTTTGGTTTTCCTATTTTGGGGGTCAGTACAAAAAGCTTGTTTCCATTTCCTGGAACAACTAGTATAGAGTTGGCTGTGAGAAATTCCGGGTTCCACTAGATGAAGCCAGGTTATTTTCAATGATTGTCCTTCGGTGACCTTCCCTGGATTTTGCAATTAATTTTGATTATTCTGAAATTTATTCCTGAGTTATAAAAATTGTTATTGTACAAAAAAAAATTGCTGCAAAAAAAAAATCATGTTAAAAATCGCAGTAATTAAAACTTGAGAATCCAAAACTGCAGGATTGCAGGTCTGGATTTGGTTGGAATGATTTTTGATTCGCTCACAGTGTCGGTCTGATCCCAAGATGGTATGATGTGTTGGGCTATGGCTTCTAGATGTAAAGTTGAAAAAATGTGACACACTGACACACTCATTATTAGAGAAGATATATAAGTATACCATTGATTTTTCTGCTACTCTTGCTTATTATATTTTGTAGGGACAGCAGAGATGACATCATAATGATAATACACTTCTGACCTACTAATTAAACACAGACACACATGGTGTAATGGTTATCATCATAGAAAATGGATTCAGCAACCTGAGTTCAAATCCTGGACAAGGCTGGTTGCATTTCACATAGTGTTAATACCCTTGTATGTAGTTACCCAAAACCTCTGCACTAGCAGTATGTGTCACCAGGTCAATTTTTAAGCATAGTTTAACAGGTTTGAGTTTTTCTTCTCCTAGACTACTTTACCACACCAAGGTTAAAGAGCTCAGTATAGAAGGGGGGGAAAATATATGGGGGGAAATAGATATTCGAATCAAGAAGTTCCTGCTGAGGGGGGACCAAAAACAAGCGAGTTCACCGTCTTCTCACAAGCCAGACTTTCTTTTGGTCAACATATTCTTCGCCTTTGTCTAGCAGCTGGAAAATCCGTCGTCGTAGTCGAAATAATCTTTAACAGTTCAAAATCACAATTCCTATTTAGTTTTGTTTCTGTTGGACTAAAATCCATGTCTTTACTGGGTCGTTCGCAAAGCGCTTCATCATCGTTGACTGCTTCTGCTGCTGCTGACTGCCCAGCGCTCGACTCACTTGTTATTTATGGACATATTTACCCAAACATCCGGGCACATCAGTCGAACCTCGCGTTCATCCAGTGCCCAAATCGCATTTGTTTTTGCATGCGGGAGGACGTGGGTTCGATCCCGGCAGGCAAGACAATGTCTTGCTCTTTTTCCTTTCTTGTTCACCGTCACACTCAGTCTGCCCTACTATTTACCAATAGTTTCAGGAAGAATAGTTGGATATATACCTTTCCCAAGGGTATTAGCACTATGGGAAATACAAACACTCTGGTTCAAGATTTAAACCCAGGCTGACATATAAATTTCCTATGACAATAACAACACAAGCACCTCCAAATGTATGATATTAACTGAATCTAGTTTTGAAACTCCAATTCTTGTCACTCCTTTATTACCATTACTTCCAGGTCCACTCTGACCCGGAGTGGTAGTACCTGTTAGGGTCCCATCTATGGGTTAAATAGAAAAATGTATTTATAAAACCAAAACCAAAAACCAATTCTTGTGCACTGGGTCGTGTAGAGTCATACCTTCATTAACATTACTCCCATGTCCACTGTGACCTGGAGTGGTAGTACTTGCTAAGATTACTATCTATGGGTCATATATAATAGGTGATAATGTTTTAAATGATTTTGAACTACAGTGTGTCCACAAAGTCTGGGTCCATGGGGATTAACACATACTTTTAAAACAAAACAATTTTATTTAATTATAATGTTAATAGATAATATTTTTAATATGATTTCCATCATTTTCAATGCATAACTTGATGCACCTTGCAAAATTAAATTTTATTGCATTAATAAATACAATAGTGAAATCTCTATGTACCCAGACTTTGTGGATACCCTGTACATTTAATGGTTGGTTGGTTGGATTTTACAGCATGTTAACTGTTGATTATTTTATACCAGAAACATTTTTGTTTTATTCATTCTTGAGTATTCAATATATTTTCATACTCTTTTTTTCTATTCAAACACATTTTTTTTCAAACTCCCTTTTTATCTATCTAATCTATTGATGGGACCCTAACAAATGCTACCACTCTGGGTCAGAGTGGACCTGGAAATATGGCAATAAAGGGTTACTCAACACTCCAGAATTGGAACCTCACAATCAGATGCAGTTTAACATCATACCCAGGATACTAAGACCTTCACAGCCACCACCTTCTAGTACATATATCATAAAAAGGGTTGGGGTGTTGTCATAAGAGCAATATTGTCAGGACAATCATTTAGCTGCTAGGCCTTGACGTGACCAGTCGACTGATTGGTGGGAGTCAAAGTGGATTGTACCATGTCATGGACTGCTCAGCTATCAGGATTCCATCCTTAAGCATCATGGGTTACCACCTATGGCCAACAGGTGGTGCCATTAGAGTCTTACCCATCTGCTGACCGCCCTGTCGGCTAAGGCGTTAGAATGCACCGACTGCACCTCTGCAGAGGGGAAAGACTCCTCCAATGAGGCCACCTGTTGACCGTGGGTGGCGACCCGTGATGCTTAAGGATAGAACCCAGGTGGATGAGCAGTTCATGACTTGCAATACTCCACTTTGGCCTTATCTTGGGCTAGACAGGCAGTCGGAGAGGCCCCCTCCAATTAATCGGCTGGTCACGTCAAGCCCTAGCACCTATTTGATTTTCTCAACCCTATTGCCCTTATGGCAAGCCCCAACCCCTTTTTATCATATGTGTGCTAGAAGGTGGTGACTGAGGGTCTACATGTCCTGGGAATGACGTTAAACTCTATCTGATGGTGAGGTTCCAGTTTTGGAGGTTTGGGGAATGTGGAGCACCCCATTCATCACCATTGCTCCCAGGTCCACTCTGACCCGGAGTGGTAGTACCTGTTAGGGTCCCATCTATGGGTTAAATAGAAAAATGTATTTATAAAAAAAGTGTATTATCCATTAAGAATTGATTTATTTCAAAACTTTATCGGCATTAAATGACCCACCGAGGTTGATATGCCGTAAAACAAAACAAAACCAAACCATCTGCTGAAGTGCAGTCGGCATATTCTACAGCCCCAGCCAACAGGCCTTTACATTTAATGCCCTGCAAAGAATTAGTATTAGAAAGGATGGTGGTTTTTGAGGTCATCTGATTACTTCCTTTTATCATGAGCCTCTCCTTCTTTTGTGATAGACTTGACTTTGTAGAATAGGAAAAATTATAACTTATTGAAAGGAATCAATCAGAAAAAGATGTCTTTAAGTGTTCCAAATATTTCTATGTTGGCTTTTTCCTGTTTAAACTAAAAAAAAAGAAGTTCCTTGTACATCTGAATATTGAATCAGCAGCTTGTACAATTCTCCCTAAATAAATATCAACAGGTATCTCAGTGCATTATATATATATATATATATATATATATATATATATATATAGGGCAATTGGTGAGTATATATGTATATATATTGGAGGAAACTATGAAAATAATACAAATAATGACATATATATATATATATATATATATCACAGTCACTATCACCAGATCTTGCTTTTTGAGAAAATAATTAAGATATTATTTATATTTGTGATCATAATTAAAACATAAAATTTAAATGGATTTTTTTTTTTTGCATTTAATATTTTAAATAGGAGACATTCATTTTTCTTTTCACAGTGTCTGTTCACTTTTTTTTTTAATGATGCTCCACTAGGCCGGATCAATGCAAAATCTTTTTATATAGGGATTTTAATGGGCATCCTGTGAGGATCCAACTCGTAATTCATATTAATGCATCTGCAAGACTAATTTTGTTTCTTGATGCTGGTAGCTGTTTCTAGTATAATATATATATATATATATATATATATATATATATATATTTATATATAAAAAGTAAAGCCTCAAGTGGCGTATTGTTGTATCTATATTTGCTAGCTAGACTATGAAGATTGTTTTTGAGATGGATACATCCTACTATCAGTGTTATTTTGCTATGCTACTGATGTGCTGAGTTAAGGACCTGTATCGAATCAACAGATGTTATACTAATTGAGCTCATATGATTATTAATATAAGATAGGAATACTTGAAACCCTTGTTACAAATTATTTGCATTAGATAGGAATACTTGATATCATATAACTATGTGCAAAAAACTGTTAAGAAACAACTGCAAAAAAAATATAAATATAAACAATGTATACAATTACTTAACCTCTAGGCCTAAAATAACCCTATACAGGTTGACATACTATTAAAATCAATCAATTCATCCAAAAATCATAAAAATTATTTGAAACCATACAAGTGGGTGCAAATTATTTGTATTTGATAGGAATACTTGATATCATACATAAAAATAAAAGCAAATTATTTGTATTTGATAGGAATACTTGATATCATACATAAAAATAAAAGCAAATTATTTCTATTTGATAGGAATACTTGATATCATAGATAAAAATAAAAGCAAATTATTTGTATTTGATAGGAATACTTGATATCATATAACTATGTGCAAAAAAACTCTTAAGAAACAACACAAAAAATGTCCAATGAACCCAATTTCCTATCCTCCAGACTGAAAATAACCCTAGGTTGGTTGACATGCCATTAAAATCAATTAATTGGATCACTGATTCCATTTTCTATGACAATAAATGTTACACTAAGTGTATGTTCAAATACTTATGAACAATATTGTGTGTATATCCATTTACATGTATATTATTTATCCTGTTATATTATTTGAACTTTTGTTTGAAGATTTTATGGATAGCACTGAAGAACTTGACTATGAAGGAGGGTTTGTTTTGTTGTTGTTGTGTTTTTTTTTAGCATTACCCTTCCGCAGACCATTGATAAAAATCAGCAGGAATTCTACATTGGTCTTGATGTCTGGTTCACAAAGTCATGAGCCACTGAGGTGAACTCTGACTTTACTGCAATCAATTGGACGTACAACATTGAAGAAGTTTTTTCAGACAGTCCGCTTGGTGTTGGTGGATTGGTTAATTTTTGCATCTCCCCTCGCGCTGTTATCTTTCTTTCAACAAAAAAGGAAGATGCTGCTTCATTTCTGCTATTGACTAATTTCATCTCCAAGAGTTCCGAGTACAATTTGGACATGGGGGGGGGAGAAGTTCCTTGCAACAAAAGGTTTTGCAATATTTTGGTAACCCGGAAGCACAATTTTGCAGTTCCAGATGCATTTGCTGAAGTTGTGAAGGTGACTAACTGGATTGTGAGATGCCGAGCTCGCCTGATACTCTCTCAGTGCTACTAGTGTAGCCATCAGGGCAAATAAAGATATTTCCATGTATGTATAGAATAATCAAGCTAAGTTCCAATTACCGTCGAATTGGTAAGACACGGCAACAAGTAGTCGTAATTTAATACGAACCTGTCTTGCTGCAACCCTTCTGCAGAATGACAGGGTATTTATAAAACTCCACAACATCATTGAAACCAAGCAGCCAATCACAACTCAAGGAATGGAATCACCCAAATGTATGAATGGACTATTCTTGATTTCCATAAATACCAACTGTCTTGGACACTGCTTCAGTTGTGCTTAGCCAGTTGCTGTTGTTCAAACCAACAGTAGACTGATTGACTGACTGACTAGTATGTATGAACATCTGTAATTACATGCGTGTTGAAGTGAGTTGGTTTGAACAACAGCAACTAGCTAAGTACAACTGAATGAGTACCAAGACAGTTGGTACTTATGGGAATCAAGAATAGTCCACTCATGCATTTGAGTGATTGCATTCCTTGAGTTCTGATTGGCTACTTGGTTTCTATGATGTTATGAGGCTTCATAAATAACCTGGCATTTTGCAGTAGTATGGCAGCAAGATAGATTTGTATTCAGTTACGATTACTTGTTGCCTTGTCTTACCAATTCGACAGTAATTAGAACTAGTATGATTATTCTACAGTGTGTATTGTATATAAAAGTTGTCAGAGTGACCTAAAGTCAGTATCAGCCAGACAGTGAGGGAGTCTAATTCCTTCTAATTAGTGCTAGACCAAGTAGATTGTTTTTGGCATCTGAGGCATAGTGCCACACCTATCATCAGCTCTTCACTTTACTGCACAGGTCCCTGTGCTACTCATACGCTGAGTAGGCAAGGGCCAGTATCGAACCCAGACCCATGTGGTTCCTAGTTGGATGCTTTAACAACTTAGCTAAATCGGCCAATTGTTTACAAGGCTTACAATAAACTGACTGGAGTACCCCTTTCATTACCATTACAGACTTTAAATTTAGAATGGCAACCAGTCTAGGAGAAGGAAAACTCTGGAAATCAAACCAGTTGTAGACCTGAAGAAGGATGAGTTCTATCAGGCTGTTCCTGCCCAGGACATGTTACGTGAGTGGCACCCCTGCAACTAAACCAAGCTGATGGATGTGACTTTTTTACGTTATGTAATGGATGACAAATATGTTGAGTCTCTGTGTCCAGACAGTTGTGTGGTGTGATGACCTCTTGATGACCTCAGTGTCCCCAGGTGCAAAATGAAAAGAAAGTGCAAATGTCATAGAAAGATACCTAAAAAAAGCTGTAAAATAGGAGATTTGGCGTGTTAGGTATTGCGTCATGTGACCGAGACGCAGACAGGTGACAAATGGTCAGATCATTTCCACCATCTGAGATGTTGTGTTGTTGAGACTGATCAATGATCTGAGAAGAGAAATTCTGTAAATTGTTTGCTTGTAGACAACTGAATGAAAAACTCATGCCCTGAAGGCTGGCCCGAAGACACTGAATAAAGTGTATAAATTATCAAGACATTTGTATACTTCCTTCAATCATTGTCTAATATCGACAGTGTATCACAGTAGCTCAAAACATTAAAGATTTTAATTGGGGGTCATGTGACAGCAAATAACTACTGTTGCATACTCTTCTTAATTATCGTGATCCCAGAGGGCCATCACCCAGACAACATCTGGCCCCTTGATTTAAAGGAGCAGGGCTGGGTTTATTGTACAGTGCCTGAGGTGCCTTTTTTGGTAGAATGCCAACAATTTTTTGAGCATGCTATCCCATGATCTTTGGTTCGTGTGTAGCCCCCACAACCTTTGTATCTGACCTGCATGGTGGGATGTGGGAAAATACCTACTCTTCTTAATTATCTTTTAATGACCGCTTCTATAATCTTCGTCTATTGGGTTGTATCTGGGTTTCTTCTTTCGGGTCTGGGTTTCTTCTCTTTCAGACCGTGTGTGTCTCTGTTTCTGGTTTCTGTTGTTATTTTTGTGTTTATCAGAAACAAACTCTGAGATATATTTGTGTATATTCAACGCAGCAATGTCAGTCTGAATATTATTCAGCCTGTTAATCTACTTTAATTGTAGGCTATTTTATGGCTATGAGCCAGTCCATCTGGTAGAGTGCTGAAGGGGTGTTAGCTACTCTACAACAAACATTAATGGCGGAATGAGCACATGCTGCATCCCAAGAATGAACTAACAAAGTACAAGTCTGATGATTGCATAAGCGAGAAACTGACTGTTTCTATGCTATGCTTAGATCTACATATGCTCTATCACTGATATTGAGCACTATTTTCTGTTGTTATTTTCGTGTTTATCAGACACACACTTTTTATTCCCCTGAATTTCCAATAAATTCTTTGCCACACACGTGTGGAGAAGCAGCACAGTCAGAAAAAACATGCTCCCATTGCCACCTGGCTTTGATTCTACTAAATTCTAATCTCAATTTTCCCAGAGTCACCTGGTCATGTGATCCTCTAAGCCAATAATAGGCCCACTCCGGAGGATTCTGGGTTCAAGACCTGTTTATCAAACTTTCTAAATACATTTGTAATTTTCCCTAAGTGGTACTATTAATTTTAAAATCTACACTACCTTAATAAAATAATAGGCTATGCCTATTTATTATGTAACTCAGTTGCCTATCAACCACATCACACAACCCTGGATTACAATAACAGACTTGAGCTGGTCTTTCAGTATCTTACAAAAGTTTTTTAAAACCCCAGGCAAAAATCCTGCCTTTTGATAGGGCTTAGAATACACTGACTGTATCCCCCCTGCAATGGGGTCCCCCTCACCCTCACACACAAAAAGGTAGTGTTCTGGGTATGACACTAAACTATCTGATGGTGAGACTCCAGTAATTGCTCTCTGGAGAGTGTAGTGTATTCCTTCATCGTCATTACTCCTGTTGCATACTGGGTTTTTCACTAACCCAAATCAGCATATAACGTTATATACCTTTCTTACTTCTTACTCTGGTCGTATTTCTTCTGGCCGGCTTTGGTCCTATCTTCTAAAGTCTGGTCTTCTTGCTATGTTCCTGCTGGCTGGTCGTCCTGGATTCATTTCTTAGTCTTGTTACCAAGACATTCATCAACCACAAGAACATTTTACTTATATAAACTTTTATTTCCTTAACTATACATTTCATGTAACTAAATATCTGACTAACATAGCGCGCGCGAGTTCCAGCCTTAGACAGAGCACAAAATGGCCGACTGCTCTGCCTGACGTCCAACTGCAAACTGGGGACTCTGAAAAAGGTCCCACGTGACTTCACATATTTGGCGGGCTTCTGTAATTTTCCATAGAAGGACCCGGCCATGGTATGAAAGGGGTCATCCCTTCAAAATTACAGGGGATTGACAATAATCTTATGCAACCACATAGATTATGTAACACTCCCAGGTACACACTGATCCAGAGTGGTAGTACCTGTTAGGGTCTCATCTATGGGTCATAAAGATCTGTTTATCTGAATTATTAGTTAAGAAGTCTTGATATCATATAACATTAAGTTATTTGTATTAAGAATAGTTACTTGAAGCTATAATTGTTTAATAAGGAGTATTATTATTATTATTATTATTATTATTATTATTATTTACTCCTTTTGAGTTTTCACATAAGCATTAGCTGATGGTCTTTCACTGGAGTCTGAGTGACAGCAAGTCTCCTCAGGTCTCCAGGACTCTTCTGAGTATTCTGGCAGATTGCAGCAATGCAGTGTTCTGAATGGTTTCAATTCTTCCTCTGATTCCCAAACTTTCCAGACCCTTTTCCAATCCTTTTGGGACTGTTCCAAGTGCACCAACTACAATTGGTATCACTTTCACTTTCCATAACTTTTTCAGTTCTCTGGCAAGGTCCAGATATTTGTCCATTTTTTCATTTTCCTTTAGCTTTACCCTGTGATCTGCTGGAACTGCAAAATCCACCAGTTGACAAGTTCTTTCCTTTTTGTTTATCAACACTAGGTCTGGTCTTCTTGCTGGGATAAGGTGATCCATTTTTATTTCAAAGTCCCAGAGAATTTTATGCGTTTCGTTCTCAAGAACAGATTCTGGTTTATGCATTATCATAATAATCATTATTATTATTATATATTATTATTATGATTATGAGGAAACTTCAAAAATAAAACAATTAATGACAAAGTAAATATATATATATATATACACATTAAATATTACCAGGGCTTGGTTTTTGAGCAAAAATAAAGAGGGTTTGATTTTTTGCAACCCTACGACGCCAGGGTGTCCGCTTTTAGTATAACAATAAATATGAGGACAGCTGTCAAAAAAAATCTAAATAATACAAACTCCATATTTGTTCAATGGAACCAAGGTTTGTATTGAAGCAAAATGGAAACTACTAAATCTTTGACTGCTGCTGCGACGAGGAGATCACTTTCTAAAAAAAGAAAGAAAAAAATAAATTCAAGACTTTTGCCCAGATCCTCATTGACAAGTTGAGTCCAGAATGTTTTTATTTGTTCTTTGGTGTTGATTTTCACTGGTGCAACCTATTTCATAATATTCCACAGTGTCTCTATTAGATTAAGATACAGTTGAGTTGCATAGCCTATTCTTTATCATCAATGGATGGCTCAAAATTCCACAAGCCTTCAGGCCAAGATCCCTTTTCAGAATATCATTCACCCTATCAGATGAAATAATCCACAATGGAGAAAACTGACCCTTGAGTGGATTTGCTGTGAGAAACGAGTTGATAGATACTTCACATTTCATTCGCTTTTACGATGCTCTGTTACCTTTGCAGGTGAACCTGAACATTTCCATATTGCAGAAATCTCTTCAGCTGCATATCAACCACAGATCTTTGAAATTGAAAAGTTCTCTAACATTGTCGCTGGAGTCCTACAAGGAGATATATTAAAACTACTTATCCCCCCCCTTTTTTTTTTACAGTAAAAAGAAGTTAACTAAAAAGTTTACAAATAAATAAATACCTACGATTTTGTGTAAAATTGATGTGGAAAATATTCAAAATAATTTAATTTAATTATTAAAACATTTGATATGTTTACTTAAGAGCCATTGTTAAATAGTTCAATATGTAAAAATATATAATAATCTTGATTTAACTCTTTCTCACTCTTGTTTTTTCTTTCTTTCCTTCTTTTCATCTTATTATTATGTTTATCTGAAACATATTAGCGTTATCATTTCTGCATGCTCACCCCCTCTCTTTATCTTTCCTCTACTTTCTTTCTTTGTTATTATATATTTATTATATTTTTTCTGTGTAGCATGTCCTTTTTCTTCTCTTTCTTTCTTTCTTTATAATAAAAACAGAACAGTCCATTATTTAGCCGAGGTGATAACACTCATAAGAAATATGAATTCGGCGGATAAGCAACACCAGATAATCAGGATTTACATTTTTGCATTTTATCTTGGAAGATTTGGACAGTCTCATTTTTAAACAGAGGGTGTTGCAAGATGATAACAGTCATACAATTAAGGAACATGAGTATTAATATATAGATAATATAGATATTCATTTGATGAATGATTTGGATAGTCTCATTTTTAAGCAAAGGGTGTTGCAAGATGATAATGGTCATACAATTAAAGAACACAATCATTAATATATAGATAATATAGATATTGAATTAATGAATGATTTGGACAGTCTCATTTTTAAACAGAGGGTGTTGCAAGATGATAACAGTCATACAATTAAGGAACATGAGTATTATAATGTAAAATTACCTGAAGATTTTAAGCCTTTACAGCGATTACCAACAGTCGAAGCCATCTTGAATTTTTTAGTGCTGACTGAATGAGGCCAGACAGCACTAACCCTAATGTTGATATCTTTTCTTAAAATCTAGAATAATAAGTATTTCAACGAGATGTTTATTTGAATTGCTATGTTTTAAACTGGAAAATTGAAATTTGTTTCTCTTGAAATGAAAATTATAATTTTGCCACAGTGCATTGTGCCAAACAGTTCTAATTTTTCGGTTTTTGTTTTTTTCTCTAAAATACCTGGCACCAAAATGTCTGATTTTGACAGCCAAAAAATATCCTCTGTTAATCTTTAGGGCAGAAGAGATATTTTGGTAAAAATATATTAAAATTCTGTGAATGCCTCAAAGGATATTTATAATTATAGCTATTACTAGATTTCTCATTTACATGTGTGTTTGTATGTATATATATATATATATATATATATATATATAAATTTAAAAAAAACAACCACAAACAGAAATGTTGCTACTGGCAGTTTCACGTTTATATATATATATATATATATATATATATATATTCATATTACATATTATATATATATATATTCAGGTTTACATAAAATATATATTTTCATGTTAACATAAAATAGATAAATAAATATATATATATATATATATATATATAGACAGAGAGAGAGAGATAAAAGGATATGAAAACAACACAATATGCTGTTAAAGTGTAAAGATTTTATATCTTATTCATTGCTAATATTGAACAATATTTCGATTTATAAAAATCATCTTCAGAGCTTGTTTAAACTCCAGACTTATCAATAGCAGAGACGAAAATAATATGAATTCAAAACGTAAACATTGATGTTGCAAAAAAGTTATGCAGTAGTTTCAAATATAAGCACATCCGTCAACGCTCTTCTTAGTCAGCGACAGTCATGTATCTCTTATTGTAACAGTTTTTGAAAAAAGAAGACATATTCCAAACTCTCTCTCTCTCTCTCTCTCTCTCTCTATATATATATATATATATATATATATATATATATATATGTATATTATGTAAAAGTGAAACTGCCAGTAGCAATGCTTCTGTTTGTGTTTGTTTTTGAATTCATTTTTATTTTACACACACACATATATATATATGGTTTAAATAACTTCAAAACTTAAAAATACAAATAGATAAATCAGAATCTTTCGGGATTGACAAGCAATAAGAAAATCTTTTAATTTTTATATATATATATATATATATATATATATATACTTGAAGTCTCTGTCACAAAAACTCATCTCGCATCCTGAAGAAGGTCAATAAGACTGAAACATTATAGTGACAACATTACTATCAAGAATAAAAATTCATCCTTTGGAAAATTTCGTGTTTGTCTACATTTCTCCATATATATATATATATATTTATATATATATATATATTTATATATATATATTCGTGATTATTTAGGTATATGTATCCATTTGTGGGAGGTACATATATCAAGTTTGGGCATTAGTGTTAAGCATTAAAGAAATTAAAAATATAAGAAACTTGGTTGTTTTAGAGAAGAGTTTTGTTTTCTTAGTAACTTTTCAGAATTGTAATACTCCCTTCCTCAGACTGGTGAAAGAAATAAAATCTGTTTATTACTCATGGATAGGTTGCATCCCTAATTCATGGTTGTCAAAGTGGGTATTTGTGGGTGACCTGCAGACTGGTCACATTATAATCTGGCTAGATACATGACCTATTCTAACATAAAACCCATCAAATATTGACCTTTGATTCAAGAGTTTGCTTACAAATATTAGATCTTGAATAATTTTTCATAGACTGTGATGCATCATGCAAACATATAGAAATAAGGGTTGCGTTTCTTAGTACTATAATCGTAAATTAGACTGCAATTGCTGATCGCTGCAACTTAATGCTAAATAAAAAAACTAATAATGCTGTTTTACATTTATGTCGAATGGTTTCCCAACCCTATTGCCCTTATGGCAAGCCCCAACCCTTTTTATCATATGGGTGCTAGAAGGCAGTGGCTGCGGGTCTACATGTCCTGGGAATGACGTTAAACTCTATCTGATGGTGAGGTTCCAGTTTTGGAGGTTTGGGGAATGTGGAGCACCCCTTCATCACCATTGCTCCCTAGTCCACTCTGACCCGGAGTGGTAGTACCTGTTAGGGTCCCATCTATGGGTTAAATAGAAAAACATGAGTTTATAACAAAATTGTATTATCCATTAAGAATTGATTTATTTCAAAACTTTATCGGCATTAAATAACCCAGTGAGGTTGATATGCTGTAAAACAAAACAAACCAAAAAAATTATGTCGAATGGATAGGTTACACCACTGATTTGGGCAGAATTTTTAGTTAAAAAAATGTGACCTATCCATCAGAATATACAATATATTAAAAAGTCGTCGGGGCGGCCTAATGTCGGTATCAGCCATGCAGCAAGGGAGTCTATCCCCTTTTCACTAGCGCCAGACCAAGGAGATTATTTTAGCATCTGAGGTGGAGCACCACACCAACCATCAGCTCCTTACTTTACCGCACAGATCCCTGTGCTACTCATACGCTGAGTTAGCGAGGGTGGATATCGAACTAGGAACCTTGTGGTTTCTAGCCGAACGCTCTACCAACTGAGCTAACCCGGCCCTTATATATATATATATATATATATGAAGTTGGTGTCAGAATCATTGACCCCTACTGAATATTTGTATATTTTCTCCGATCAATCAGCTGGTCATGTCAAGCCCTAGCACCTATATGATTTTCCCAACCCTATTGCCCTTATGGCAAGCCCAAATCCCTTTTTATCATATGGGTGCTAGAAGGCGGTGGCTGAGGGTCTACATGTCCTGGGAATGACGTTAAACTCTATCTGATAGTGAGGTTCCAGTTTTGGAGGTTTGGGGAATGTGGAGCACCCCTTCATCACCTTGCTCCCTGTTCCACTCTGACCTGGAGTGGTAGTACCTGTTAGGGTCCCATCTATGGGTTAAATAGAAAAACGTATTTGTAAAAAAATTGTATCCATTAAGAATTGATTTATTTAAAAACTTTATTGGCATTAAATGACCCACTGAGGTTGATATGCCGTAAAACAAAACAAACCAAAATTGTATATTTTCTAAGAAAATTTGCAAGTGCTAACTGAATCTATATGATGCCTTTCTTGTAGTATGATTTGTCTTTGGCCTTAAAATACGTCTCAGTTTCCGATATCGCTTCTTCATTGCATTTTATCTTGGAAGATTTGGACAGTCTCATTTTTAAACAGAGGGTGTTGCAAGATGATAACAGTGATACAATTAAGGAACATGAGTATTATAATGTAAAATTACCTTCACCTGCACAGAAATGAAGACAGAAATCTAAACGAGTTTTTCTTGCTTCATAAGAAGTGGTTTAAAATCTTTTGAACAACCCTCATATTTGTGTCTAAATTATTAATATTAGATAAGATTTGGTTTGTTTTGTTTTACGGCATATCAACCTCAGTGGGTCATTTAATGCCGATAAAGTTTTGAAATAAATCAATTCTTAATGGATAATACATTTTTTTTATAAATACATTTTTCTATTTAACCCATAGATGGGACCCTAACAGGTACTACCACTCCGGGTCAGAGTGGACCAGGGAGCAATGGTGATGAAGGGGTGCTCCACATTCCCCAAAACCTCCAGAACTGGAACCTCACCATCAGATAGAGTAACGTCATTCCCAGGACATGTAGACCCTCAGCCACCGCCTTCTAGCACCCATATGATAAAAAGGGATTGGGGCTTGCCGTAAGGGCAATGGGGTTGGGAAAATCATATAGGTGCTAGGGCTTGACGTGACCAGCCGATTGATCGGAGGGGGCCTCTCCGACCGCCCGTCTAGCCCAAGAAAGGGCCAAAGTGGAGTATTGCAAGTCATGAATTATTAGATAAGAATATTTGATACCATATAACTGTTGGCAAAGAAATTAGTATTATTAAATAGAAATTGTTACTTGAAACTATCTGTTTTCCAATGATTAGTATTAGATAGAAATATTTGAAATTATATAATTGTGTCCAAATTATTTGTATTAAGAATAGTTACTTGAAGCAATAATTGTTTACAAAGGATTATTATTATCAGTTACTTGAAACCATATAATTGATGAAACATAGATACACCACTTCATTCCTGAGTTAAATTGGCAGTCACCTGAGTGGACAGCAGCAGGTGAAAGCCGTCCAAAGCAACCAAAGACACAAACATCAGCAGGCAAGGTAGTACCTGTTAAGATTCTATCTATGGGTTAGATAGAGTCTTAGGAATACTTGAAGCTTGACTAGGTCACATCAAGCCCTAGTACCTATATGATTGTTCCAAACTTATTGCCCTTATGGCAAGCCCCAAAAGCCCTTATACATATATATTATATATATATATATATATATATATATATGAAGTTGGTATCAGAATCATAGACCCCTACTGAATATTTGTATATTTTCTCCGATCAATCGGTTGGTCATGTCAAGCCCTAGCACCTATATGATTTTCCCAACCCTATGCCCTTATGGCAAGCCCCAACCCCTTTTTATCATCTGGGTGATAGAAGACGTTGGCCCTTTTGAAGAATTGTTTGGTTTGATTTGGTTTATTTCTTTAATAGCAAATCGATCTTCACGTATATGTGTACTAATACGTAGTCAATTTGTTCAGTGGTTAAGGAACATTTTGAGTGCCCACTATTTTACCCATTCCTGGTAGGATGAAGAGATAGATTCATGCCTTTCGTAAGGATATTGGTGTGAAGTGAGCAGCCTCAGGCAGAAATTGAACTCGGCTCTCTGATATTCATTTCAGTGCCAATAACCCTTACACTACCTGCACACCCGTAATAAAATCAAAATGACGTTTCAATTTTCGAACAAAAAACTACAGACATAGAATAAGATCATTAAAGCATAATGAATTACTCTCGGTTGAATAACATTTCCGCCTAAGAGACCATGACTTTAACAGAGACAATAAATTCATTGTATTAGAGAAGAGGTTCTCAACCGGGGTCCATATGGACCATATAACATTTTTTGGGAAAGGTATGAATCCTACTCTCCCTCCAGCTATGGATAAATATTTAGTGCCCCCCCCCCTCTGCAGAGGGTTGAGATACCCGACCAACAAGGGGTGTTCTGATGCTAAAGTGCATGTAATTGTGAGGCTCCAGTTCTGGAGATCTGAAGAATATGGAGTCACTTTTTCATTGCCATTACACCCAGGTCCACTCTGAATTATTACAGATAAGTCATACTAAAAGCACTGGTTCCCACAATAATCCTGTTCAATATCTTAATTGGGTGACCACTTAAGCAACAGTAGGTACTGTAAATAACCTGAGTCCTTTGTTTATCAAAATGACTTGATTTGGCATTAAATGACCCCAAAAGTGTTGATACGCCATAAAACAAAACAACCAAAGACTCTGAACCCAAGTGGTAGTACATGTTAAGATTCTATCTATGGGTTAGATAGATCTGTTTAAAAATTATTAGTATTAGGAATACTTGAAGCTTGACTAGGTCACATCAAGCCCTATTACCTATATGATTGTTCCATCCTTACTGCCCTTATGGCAAGCCCCAACCCTTTTTATCATCTGGGTGCTAGAAGACAGCTGAGGTCTTCATCTCCTGGGAATGACGTTAAACTCTATCTGATGGTGAGGTTCCAGTTCTGGAGGCCTGGGGAATGTGGAGCACCCATTTATCACATTGCTCCCAGGTCGAAGTAGAAGTTATTCCTCAGATATCATAGAAACAATACAATACTCACCGTTGCAGTGGGATTCTAACTACCGTCGAGTTAGCAGACAAGAACAACATGCAAGCTGTAACTTAAATACAGTCCTTGCATGCTGCTGGCATAGTGCAGACTGATGGCTGAAGAGTGGGTACTTATCCATATCATTACTCACCCTGAAAACCATCAGCCAATCAAAACCCAGGAAGTGAACTTGCCAGAGTTCATAATGGAATAACACAAAGCTGTATATAAACCACTTACCGATACTCTAGAGTTAGTTATGCATTCAACTTGTAACAGAGCTGAATACTTGACACAAAATCCAACACACTCTGACCCGGAGTAGTAGTACCTGTTAGGGTCCCATCTATGGGTTAAATAGAAAATTTGTTTACCAGAACAAAATTGAGTACTAAACTATCTCTATGAAACGTTCAAAACTTTGTTGGCATTAAATGACCCACCATGGTTGATATGCCATAAAACAAAAAAAAAAAACACAAAAAAAAACAATTGAATAACCCAGGAAGGTTGATATGCCATAAAACAAAGAGACCAAACCAAACCCTTACTTCTAGGCATAAAATAACCCCAGACTGATTGACATGCTATTAAAATCAGTCAGACATGCATATATATGCATATGCACATATCTCTAATGCGTTCAGCATAGATTTAAGACATATTGTTTTTGTCAACGTGAATTCATTGAATATCTTTTATTTATGTCATTCACTTGTGCAAAACTAAAATTATACAATTAGCCTCTAACTACAGAAGTTTTCAAAGCCTTAATACATTGTGCCAGATTTGCTTTCATGTTTCGTCAGTCTACAGAATAAGTTCCATGCGGGTGCCAGCGTTTGATGTTGGTTTGTGAATCTGTTAATTCTGTTTGCAAGACGACATGTCAGTTTTCCTGCTTCCAGCAACATTCACAGACGGTGAAATTTTCTGTCTCAAAAGGAAACCACTTATGTGCTTGTGTCAGAGTTTAGTCTGGCTGTTGTCGATTTCTTTCTACTTTTTTTTTTTTTTATATCTTGTCCACATTGTTTAATTTCTACTTTCACTTTCACTTTTGACTGAGCTTTTTATCTTACACTATTTCTTTGTTTAACTTAGCTCTCCTTCTGTTCCATACTAGACGATCCATAAACTCATTGGGTCCCCATTGTAACAGCAGCTTATGATAATATTGATGCTTCTATTTAGCAAGGAGTGAAGAATTCTAATTAGCTTTTCATGATTGGAAATCGGGTTGGAAAAATATTGGATTTGTTAAAAGTTAGAGCATTTTAAGTTTATTGCACTAACAAAAATCTTAGTTTCATGTTTCATTTCAACTGACTTATTGCTCACTCTCTCTCTCTCTCTCTCTCTCTCTCTCTCTATATATATATATATATATATATATATATATATATATATAGCATCATACACAAATAAGTACCCAGCTATGGGGCGGGTTAGCTTAGTCGGTAGAGCATTCGGCTAGAAACCACAAGATTCCGAGTTCAATACCGGTCCTCGCCAACTCAGCGTATGAGTAGCACAGAGATCTGTACGGTAAAGTAAGGAGCTGATGGTAGGTGTGGCGCTCCACCTCAGATGCTAAAAACATTCTCCTTGGTCTAGCGCTAGTGAAAAGGGGATAGACTCCCTCGCTGACTGGCTGATACCAACTTTACGCCGCCCCGTCGACTTTACTTACTTACTGTTCTTCTACAAGGATGGCTTTGGCATTAAATAACCCATTAAAATTGATACGCCTTTAAACAAAGAAACCAAACCAAACAAATATTTTTCTTCTAAAATAAAGATGATATTCTCATAGGAAATAAACTTGGATTGATTGATTGATTTTAACGGCAAATCATGTAGGGTTATTTTATGCAAAGTGGTGAATTGTGAGGGATGGTCTGATTTATTGTTTTTCCCTTAAATCAAAGACTGCTGAATATGTTTCATATTATATTTAAACAAAGGCTATCGTTTGGGGTGATTAGGAAAACGAACGTGATTTCTGGCTGGGTGGAATGAGGTGGTATAGGACGTTAAGAGTTAAGATAGAGAAATAAGAAAAGTAAATATTTTCTTCCTTACCAACATTTTCTTGAGACACAGAAGTGACTGACTGTAATTCTGATTCAGGAATTGCTGATTCTGGCTTGAAGCGGATATGTAATTCTTGCAAAATCCTAAGGGAATAAAAAATTAAAATTAAAATTAAAAAAATTAAAATTAAAGAAATAAATTGTTGTGTCCTTAAAAGGGATACAATCAGAAAAGGTTGTAGTCAAGCAGAATGACCAATCAACACGTTCTTGATTTAAGATAGAGAGTTAAAATAAGACAGACCAGGAATAGTGAGGCACGTTACTAATCCTTGAAGCCAGCCCAGTATAATGCCATGCTCAGAATATTTTTCCAAGGATTTTTCTTGATTTTGACAATATGTTGTTTGCAGCTGTATGGATTGGGAATCGCTTTTTGGGATAAGTTTATAGAGTAAAGTTAAAGTTTATTCTTGTATTTTTGGTATAATTCTGTTTCTTTCAGGAAGGAAACAATGTCATCTATACTGACATTTTTTAGATATTTCAAATATACTTGGAGGCCCAAGTTCAAATCAGGGATGAAACTGTTTGCATTTCACTTCACACTCATGCTTTTGGGAAAGGCATGAATGCATCTATTCTCACTCCAGGTAAATAGTAGGGCAGACTGGGCTCTTTTGCCTTGGTATAATAACCAGTTAAGAAGAAAAACTCTGAGTCCAA
>CM042165.1:14020305-14052805 GCA_023376005.1 Doryteuthis pealeii | reverse complement strand
CTCACAATGGTCTGCGAATCTAACTTGCTAGCCATTACACCACATAAGGTGCCCAACCAGCTCTGATATATAACTGCCCTATCAGCTGGGGCGTTAGAATACACCGACTGCACCTCTGCAGAGGGATAAGACTCCCCCAATGGGGCTACCAGTCCATGACCTGCAACACTCCACTTACTTAGGCTAGACAGGCGGTCAGAGAGATCCCCTTCGATCAATCGGCTGGCCACGTCAAGCCCTAGCACCTATATGACTGCCCCAACCCTATTGCCCTTATGGCAACCCCAAGCCCTTTTTATCATATGGGTGCTAGAAGGCAGTGGCTGAGGGTCTTCATGTCCTGGGTATGACAAACTCTCTGATGGGGAGGTTCCAGTTCTGGAGGTCTGGGGAATGTGGAGCATTCCTTGATCACCATTGCTCTCTGGTCCACTGTTAGGGTCCCATCTATGGGTTAAATAGAAAAATGTATTTATATACATAAAAAAAAATTGAGTATCCATTAAGAATGAATTTATTTCATAATTTTGTTGGCATTAAATGACCCACTGAGGTTGATATGCCATAAAACAAACCAAACCAAGATTCTTTCCTTAACTCTTTGCCTACTAATTTTCCCTGATCCACTCTGACCCAAAATGGCATTACCTGTTAGGGTCCCATCTATGGGTTAAATAGAAAAATGTATTTATATACATAAAAAAAAAAAAATTGAGTATCCATTAAGAATGAATTTATTTCATAATTTTGTTAGCATTAAATGACCCACTGAGGTTGATATGCCATAAAACAAAACAAAACAAAACAAACCGATATATAATGTTAAAAAGAACCTTAAATTGAACCCATTTAACTGGATGCAAATTATTTTTCCTAAAACCAACCAACCAACCAGCCAAATTGCAAAGAATATGATAACAAAGGATAAAGATTTGTTGCCCTTGGTATTTGGCACTTGAAATTCCTAAAGCATCATGTGATTGTCTGGATAATTTTTATTGAGACTTTCTTAAAATCTAAATGTATATGCCATAATATTTTTTCTCTTTCATTTTCTGAGACTTTATCTTTTCTAATTTGTTGTTCCATTAACCTCAAAAGATTGGGGTCAACTTAGACACAATGCATATTATAAATAAATGATTTCTCAATTTAGGTTTAGTTGGTTGCTTGGTTTTATGGCATGTTAACCCTTGCTGGGTTATTTGATGCAGTCAGTCTTTTATTGGGGGGGTAAGGGCAGGGTTAGCTCAGTCGGTAGAGCGTTCGGCTAGAAACCACAAGGTTTCTAGTTCGATACTCGCACTCGCCAACTCAGCGTATGAGTAGCACAGGGATCTGTGCGGTAAAGTAAGCTCAGTTGGTAGAGTGTCTGCCTAGGAATCACAAGGTTCCTGGTTCGATACCGGCCCTCGCCAACTCAGCTTATGAGTAGCACAGGGATCTGTGCGGTAAAGTAAGCTCAGTTGGTAGAGTGTCTGCTTAGGAATCACAAGGTTCCTGGTTCGATACCGGCCCTCGCCAACTCAGCGTATAAGTAGCACAGGGATCTGTGCGGTAAAGTAAGCTCAGTTGGTAGAGTGTCTTCTTAGGAATCACAAGGTTCCTGGTTCGATACCGGCCCTCGCCAACTCAGCGTATGAGTAGCACAGGGATCTGAGCGGTAAAGTAAGGAGCTGATGATAGGTGTGGTGCTCCACCTCAGACGCTAAAACAATCTCCTTGGTCTAGCGCTAGTGAAAAGGGGATAGACTCCCTCGCAGCATGGCCGATACTGACATTAGGCCGCCCCGACGACTTTACTTACTTAGCTCAGTTAGTAGAGTTCCTGCCTAGGAATCACAAGGTTCTCCATTCGATACTGGTTCCCGCCAACTCGGGTAATCTGATCTGTGTGGTAAAGCTGGGAGCTGACTGTAGGTGTGGCGCTAGCAAAAAAAGGATAAACTCCCTCGCTGTCCGGCTGATACTGACAATAGGTCACTCCACTAACTTTACTTTATATGGTTTTAGGCAATTAATGATGATAATAATAATAATAATATTAATACCTTCAACTATTCTTAATACAAACATCTTTTTATGATATGGTTGCAAGAAGGCAGTGGCTGAGGGTCTAAATGTCCTGGGAATGACATTAAACTCTATCTGATGATGAGGTTCCAGTTCTGGAGGTTTGGGGAATGTGGAGCACCCCTTCATCACCATTGCTCCCTGGTCCACTCTGACCCAAAATGGTAGTACTTGTTAGGGTCCCATCTATGGGTTAAATAGAAAAATGTATTTATAAAATAAGAATTGAGTATCCATTAAGAATGAATTTATTTCAAAACTTTATCGGCATTAAATGACCCACTGAGGTTGATATGCCATAAAACAAACTAAACCAAGATTCTTTCCTTAACTTTTTGCCTACCAAATTTCCCCCACAGCTGTACCAAATGTTCTTAGTACTTTATACCTGTAGGATGGGATATTTCAAAATTCCCTATCTATTCACCTCAGAACTCATTCTATTCAAATAAAGTCCTATTATTATTGTAATCTGGGTCCTTCTGCTCAATTATAATGAACTATCAGTTTTTGTATCTGTATGATGGGATATTTCAAAGTTCACTATCTATTCACCTCAGAACTCATTCTATTCAAATAAAGTCCTATTATTATTGTAATCTGAGTCCTTCTGCTCAATTATAATCAACTAATCATCAATTTTTGTACAGTGGGTTATGGTAGGATCACAATGGTGAGAGAGCTGCTGTGAGCAGATTAAAGTAGGCAAAGAGTTAAGCATCATGGGCCACCACCCATGGCCAACAGGTAGCTTCATTGGTAAGGTCTTACCTCTCCATTGAGGTGCAGCAGCATATTCTACAGCCCCAGCCGACACAGTGAAAAAGTGTTGGAGAAATACATACTTTTTCTACGTATTATATATACTTTTCTCTATACAGCTTTTATGTATGTGTAAGAATAGTTCAAAGTTATACATTTGGATACACGACTCCGACAAGGGTTGATAGACAAAAATTTAATATAGTACAGCACATGGATATGACGAGATACAAAGTACGTAGGTAAAAAGATAGATACAAAGTACATAGGTAAAAAGATACATATAGAACGATAAACACACATTCATGAATGGTACAAGATATACAAAAAGTACAGACATGAGACTAGGGATAGTCCATGCTGTGAAGAACTTACAGTAATGTAAGTGGGGCCAAAAGCCCCCAACGAGAAGGGATAGACCGTGACTAGCCCATGTGTCTCGTAGTATCAGGAACAGGAAAAGAGACCGAAAGGGTTTGAACCCGGCGCTTAAATACTATAGCCCCCTAGCGGGCACCAGCAAACTAAACCGGGCAGACAACTCTCCCAGGCAAATACGAAACTAACGCTACATATGTAAATAATTTTTGACATCACTTTTGTTCTTAATTAACACCTCGGTAAAATGATGATATAAAAAACGTTCTTGCTTCGTTGCTCCAAACTTGTCCAGCTTAAGGAGAAGAAAATATGATATTATGTTGTTGTTTTTTTTTAAGTGTTACCTCTTCAGAGTTGGGCGGAATTAATTTCATCAGGTTCACAGTGCTTGAAAATCAAATTATGGTTAGTTCAAAATAATTAAATCTGTTGAAATTAAAATTAGTTTGCGCCCAGATCAGCAAAAACCTTAATTAGATGTCATATTTGAGGCATTTCATGATTTTTGCTATCAATTACAGATTTATCATGATATCCGCAACTCCATTTAATGTTCATCAAATCATGAAATTACTTGAGAGAAAATTTTATAAACGATTATACGCTCGCTTGTATTTCTCAAGCAGTCGCAGTTTTTGACTTGACAACCTACTTCATAAGTTGACAAACATATATATATATATATATATATATATATATATATAGTCATCCACAGACACCGTGTTTCAATGTATCAGATCTCTTCAGTGTGGCTAGTTGCAAGCTACCTACAGCCGGGATATAAGCCTGATCGATTCATCATCAGTCGGACAGCTTAACCGTTTGGCTATCGTCACCTACAGAATGGGAAGCAAATTTTAACTATTTAATACACACATTTGTATGTATGTAAAGGCCGCCATAGAGTGCTCCATCCCTTTTATAGGAGACTGTTGCATTTATACTTTAGTTGGCAGTCGTCAGCCAAATCCTCTTCAAAGTGCTTAACCCCCTGGGGGATGGGGAGCATATATATATATATATATATATATATATATATATATATATCCTGATGATCCGTTAGGAGAAACCTAGGTTGATATTCTCTGACTCATTAGGCTTACTCTATTATTATTTATTAGCTCTACTTTTTGTATTGACCACTTTAGTATATTTAACTTAGGAAACTTTTACAGTATTTTTTCTTTTGGCCATTTTTACCCTCTGATTTTTTCCAGGAGGTGCATATGATTCGGTCTTTTCTTTTTTCATATTTTTCTCCAGGCAAAAGTTTGTATTGTGTAATTACAAAATATAAAGCTGTTTTTTTAATACTGTCAGAGTTTAGAAGTAAAAAAAAAAAATATATATATATATATATATATATATATATATATATATATATTATAAAAGAAGAAGGTTTGCAAAAAGGATTGTTTTTTTATTTAAATTTTTATTATCTTATATTTGTGACACATGTATGATAGGAAGCAAGTGGGCGTACAGCTGTTTTTTTTTTTTTTTTTTTTTTGTCGGGTGCTTCTTCCAGGATTTGTTCAAGACAGCACACAGCATCTTTGGGTAGTTTCCATCTATCTTTTTCTCTAAGTGTTTTGTTAAAGTCCAAATGGTGCAGCCATACAGTAGCACTGACATGGCTACAGCCTGAAATAATTCATGCTTAGGCAACTCTTATAAAAGAGATAAAGCTTCCATATGATCGATAATCTGTGTATAGCAGTTCATGCCTTTCCGATGCATATATTGACATTGCTTTCTGTAGATGAGATATTGCTCCTTAGCTATGGTCTCAAGTATTTATTCAAGTCAATTAGAGTAATAATATTTTGTAAAAAAATTTTTTTGTTTTTTTTGTTTTTGTTTTTGTTTTTTTTTTTATGAAACTGAGTTCTGCTCTAAAAGATTTTTATAAGATATACTGTCTGTGACCCAGTTACCTGATGATGGTTGGAAATCAGACTGGAATCAAGAAAGCTGAATTCATGAAAAAACAGACGTTACATATTCAAAAGTTTACCGGAGCGGAAAAAGTAATAAAAATGAAAGAACATTATTTTATTCATACTTTATTAAACTATAAAAGATATTCAGGAATTTATTTTGGTCATTAATTTAAAAAAAAATTGGTCGGCGCCAGTGATTCTTTCTTATCTATTTTTTTTCCTTTTTTTTTTTTTTTTTTTTTTTTCCCCCCCCCCCCCGTTTTATTTATCGTTTTATTTGTCTCAGAATGGCTTTTAATGCATCTGAAATTTCCAAAAGGTATTTTCGCAATACGACATCAGTCAAAGAGTTGAACCTAATGACGGCACCAATAATTAAGGTGAATCAGCAGTGAATACGACTTTCTTCCTTTCCTTCCAGAATTGGGTTTGATGGCTTCGGATAACTTCTTATTGGGGCTGGGGGGGGGGTAGGAGAGAGAGAGAAAGAGAGAGACTAAGTGGCAGACATTATCGGAAAAATTGTTCACATATTTGCCAGACAGACGACTCCGGGGGGGGCGGTTTGGTAGGGGAGGAGATCAGTCGTTCATTGAGTGGCTGGGAGTGGGGTGGGGTGGGGGTACAGATCGAAGTTGCTTTTATGTTGACTTATCAACATTAGATTAAAGGGAAGTGATGCGGCTGAATCTTGGTGATTTGTCCGACAAAATACTGCAATGCCAAATTAATATGAATTATTTTCTCTGTTATCTCTTGTAGACAATTTTCATTCTTTCTTTCTTTCGACTATCACTCCATTAAAATTTTTTATTTTTATTTCATCACTTGTCTGGTATTTATTCTAAATCAGTCACCTATAGGTGTATGCCCATTAATATAAATTCTTAAACACATATATAAAAGTAGAGTCGTCGGGGTGGCCTAAATTCGGTACCAGACAGACAGCAAGGAAGTCTATCCCCTTTTCACTAGCGCTAGACCAAGGAGATTGCTTTGGTGTATGAAGTGGAGCACCACACTTACCATCAGCGCCTCACCACACAGATCCCTGTGCTGCTCATACACTGAGTTGGTGAGGGCCAGTATCGAGCCAGGAACCTTGTGGTTCCTTGTTGGATGCTCTACCGACTGAGCAAAACTGACCCTATATATATATATATATATATATATATATATATATATTATAAAAAAAGAAGGTCCGCAAAATGTATCGTTCTCAGAAAAAATGTTTTATTCTTTTTATTTCACATACGCAACACGTGTTTCAGATATTCTGGTATCTTCTTCAGGCTTTGATCAATACATATATTGATATACATATATATATATACACATATACACATACATAGGTTGTGCGTGTTTCTGTAATTTTTCTGTTATGGTTGTTTAATAACGGTTGAACGCTACGTTATTCTTTTCAATATTTGCGTGCGATTTGCACGTAACCTGCATGTAACCTGCACGCAAAAATTGAGAAAAAATGATGATGTAACGTTCTACAATCTTTGCGCGTAATATATATATATATATATATATATATATATATATATAGGGCCGGTTTTGCTCTGCCGACTGATATATATTGTGGTTCCTTGTTGGACACTCTACCAACTGAGCAAACCGACCATATATAATATATATATATATATATATATAGCTTAGTCGGCAGAGTTCCTTCTAGGAATCACAAGGTTCCTGGTTCAATATCTGTCCCCACAAAACTCAGCATATGAGTAATACGTATTGGATAATTTGATCTGTGTGGTAAAGTCAGGAGCTGACAGTAGGTGTGGAGTTCCACGTCTGCAAAAACAATCTCCGTGGTCTGCACTAGCAAAAAGAGGATAGACCCCTCGTTTTCTGGCTGATACCAACAATAGGCCACTCCACCAACTTTACTTACTTTATATATTATTTAATTTATCAAATCAATTTTAACCATTGAAATAAACTGAAATGCCATTAATCCGTTCCAGCACCCTACCACAAACACCCAATTTTTTTTTTTGTTACTTTTTTTAAAAAATAAGATAAATAGGCCTATATTTGTTGTATTATCGTCACCCGGAAGAGGAAGCTTCCGGAAAAAAGACGAAGAGAAATATAAAAATATATATATTTTTAAAAAAGGGGAAAATGGAAGGGAGGTTTTCTGGTCAAAGAAGCAGGGAGAAGATAAAGAAATATATAACAAATATCCGTTATGATATCAAAAGATAAAAATGCGTAGGCATATTAGCGGATGTAAAGACCAGATCAAAAGATAAAGATACGTAGGCGTATTTATCAATATAAAGGCCAGAGAATTCGAGCCGACAGAGAGATCCCAGCAGCAGCCGAGAAGATAACTTTGTCTCCTGTAAAACCCTCGGGCATTTCCACTGTGAACACTCGTCGCCGCCTTCGCCAGCCACCCAGCATTTTCATTGTGAACATTTGTCGCCCTCACCACCCACACACCGAAGGAAATAAAGACGGGTCCTATTTTTATATATACGTGTCTGTTAGTCGGCTATACAACATATTGTAAAAGCACAATAAAATAGAATGTAATGAATTCCTTGCTGTAATAGTTTTTAATGTTTGTCTTTTTATAAATAATATTTTTCTTTGACATTATAAATTTCAAAAGTTAAATGTTTTAGTGAACTTATTAACATAAGCCTATCTGAAGCTCGCTCGTTCCTCAAATTTTAGCTCTAAACACAAAGCAAAAAATTGACCAAGTGACAACTCATAACTTGGGGCACTCACAAATCAACGTACCACTGTACACATGTGTGGCCATCATATTAATGACAATTTTTCTTCTGGTTTAATTAATGGTTATAAAATAAATTAAATTAATAAAAAGATAAAACATAATATCATCATCATTGGCATCACATCCGACCTTCTTCAGGTATTTCTTGTCAGACTTGGGAACCTTCTCAGACTTGGGAACCTTCTTTTTGAACTCGGGAACTTTCCCAGCTATGGTTAACGGAATGAGAACAGGATACTCCCGTGGACTGAATAAAGGGTTAAGTTCAAAGTTCTGTGATGGCTCCCGATTACGACAAGAAAGTTCCCAAATTCGAAAAGAAGGTTCCCGAGTCCGAGAATGTCCGACAAGAAATACCTGAAGAAGGCCGGAGGGTATATTGGCCATAACGTTGTACAAATAACAATAAAGATGAGGACAATAGTCGAATAACGCAGATAATACTAATCATCAAGCCTCATCTCAAACATTCAGAGAAATAGAAAAATAGGACTATATATAAAACATAATGAAATAGAATGTAAAGAATTATGTGCTGTTATATGTTTTTTTAATTAATCTCTATATAAATATAAGGCGTTGGCTGCGGGTCTACATGTCCTGGGAATGACATTAAACTCTATCTGATGGTGAGGTTCCAGTTCTGGAGGTTTGGGGAATGTGGAGCACCCCTGCATCACCATTGCTCCCTGGTCCACTCTGACCCGGAGTGGTAGTACCTGTTAGGGTCCCATCTATGGGTTAAATAGAAAAATGTATTTATAAAAAAATTGTATTATCCATTAAGAATTGATTTATTTCAAAACTTTATCGGCATTAAATGACCCACTGAGGTTGATATGCCGTAAAACAAAACAAACCAAATCTATATAAATATAGATAAGAGAAATATTTTAAACTTTTAAAATCCCAGCCAATGTCGGGTAGCTCTGCTAGTGGACTATAAAGTTCAGATGTGCAAGTACTTTTCCTTTGGTGCATTGTTGTTTAAATATAAACATTTAATAATCGTGCCAAAATGAATATTAGCAAAGAATGTTCCGAGCAAATATCATTTAGCATCTTAACTCTCCTGAAACTGTTCTTCTTCTTTTTTATTTCATCTACAAATTTCTTTGGTGTATTTTGGTATTTGAATTATTTGCATGTTTATTTTTGTGCATAAGAATAATGTAAAGATCTGGAAGAAGTTGTTGGTATGTACGAAAAAGGACGGGGAGGGGTAAGCAGGGTGTAGTATGGCTCAGACACTTTTTTTTTATTTATTTATTTATTTGTTTTTGTTTTTGTTTATTTTTGTGGCTTTTGTTGTGTTGATTGTTAGATGTTTGTTTATTTGTTTGTCTGTCTGTCCCTTCCCTTCTGGAAGTCAAAATTAGTGCAAAATTTTGATGCCTACTTCTTTAAGACTCGTCTCTTTTCGTTCGGAATAACAATGCATTTTGTCCTGAGGAGTGGAAAGGTTGCAGAGTCGACATGACAAGTATGCAATATGAATAGACTAAAAACATTACTCTCACAAAACTCTCTCTCTCTCTCTCTCTTTATATATATATATATATATATATACATATATGTGTATTTGTACACAGACACATATAAGGAAGGTTTGGAATAAAATCTGATGGTATTTGAAAAGGAAGACAATATGTAAATTTAAATTGACATGTTTCACTCTAAGGATGAATTCTGATGAAGTTATCCTTATTGCAAAACATGTCAATTTAATTGCCCATATTGTCTTCCTATATATATATATATATATATATATATATATACACACAAGCAAACAAGTCTTATTGAATGTGACAGATAAGGAAAATTTTATTTTTTTATTCTATTTTACTCTCAAATGGACACACACACACATATATGCATGTGTATATCACCTTCAAACGCTCACACACAAACATATATGTATATATATATATATATATATATATATATATATATATATATAAACCTTCAAACACACATATACACATAATAATTTCAAACACACACAACCCCCCCACACACATATATATGTATATTACCCTCAAAAACACACACATATATCTGTATATTACCTTCACACACATATATGTATATTACCGTCAAACACACACAAACACTCACACACATATATATATATATTAGAAATATGGAAGTGCGTGGTGTAATGGTTAAAGTCATGGAAAATGGACTTGTTGCCCCGTGTTCAAATCCTGGATGTGGTAATTGCATTTCACTTAGCACCAATACCCTTGGGAAAGGTATGAATCCTAATCTCCCTCCAGCTATGGATAAATAGTAGGGCAGACCGGGCTCTTTAACCTTGGTTAGGCAACTGGTCTAGGAAGAAGGAAAACTCTGAATTCAAACCTGTTGAACTCCGCTTAAGAAATTGACCTTGTGTCACATCCTGCATGTGCGGAGGAGTTGGTAAATATATATATATATATATATATATATATATAAAAAAGTTAAGTCTCCAAAGTGGCTGTTGTTAACAACTGAACAGTAAGGGAATCTATTCCCTTTTTGCTAGCACTAGACCAGATATTGTTTTTGCTGAGGTGGATCGCCACACCTACCGTCAGCTCCCAGATGCTTTAGTGCACAGATCAGATTATCCAAGCCGTATATTTATCTGTATTTTACCTTCACACCTAAAATAAACTGTTCATTTAAAAGGCAAAAACATTGGTTTATAAAGTAAAATTACAGTACCAACAGTAGTAAATAATTGAAGACTCAATACAAAAATATCCTTGAGCCAATCTATATATTAATACTCTTGTTCCTTAAAATTCCAACCATCATCATCTTGCAACACCTTAGTTAAAAATGAGACCATCCAAGTCACTAAGATGAAATCCAAAAATGTAGATCCTAATTATCTGGTGTCACTTATCTATCGAATTCTTATTTCGTATGAGTCTCATCACCTCAGCTAATTATTGAACCATTCCATTTTTATTATAAAGAAATAAAGGGAAAAAAGGGACATGCTACACAGAAAAAATATGATAAGAAAGAAAGAAAGAAATGGAAAGATAGAGAGAGGGGGTGAGCGTGCTAATCTGTTTCAATTGAACATAATGAAAAGATGAAAAGCAAGATAAAAAAAGGGTGTGAGAGAGAGAGTTAAAACAAGATTATCATACTTTTTACATATTGAACTATTTACCAATAGCTCTTAAGTAAACATATCAACCACTATAGGGTTTTTGCAAGATGTTAACGGTTATAATTTTAAGGAACACACGTATTTATATATAGATTATTGAAACTGAAACTTAAAATATTTCAAATTTTAGAATTCTAAATTCAAATGAATATGTAAGCACGCATAAGTGATTGGTTTGGTTGGTTTTGTTTTACGGCATATCAACCTCAGTGGGTCATTTAATGCCAAAAAGTTTTGAAATAAATCAATTCTTAAATGGATAATACAATTTTGTTTATAGACTCATGTTTTTCTATTTAACCCATAGATGGGACCCTAACAGGTACTACCACTCCGGGTCAAAATGGACCAGGGAGCAATGGTGATGAAGGGGTGCTCCACATTCCCCAAACCTCCAAAACTGGAACCTCACCATCAGATAAAGTTTAACGTCATTCCCAAGACATGTAGACCCGCAGCCACCGCCTTCTAGCACCCATATGATAAAAAGGGGTTGGGGCTTGCCATAAGGGGCATAAATGATGTTCTCCTATGGAAACCAACACATGGGCATGCCAGTATGGATACTTGATGCTGCACAGAGGACCTCCTAAAAAGCAATGAATGATAGGGATGGTTAAATGATAAAGTGATGAAAGCCAGTCTTTGTACTTTTTGAAAAGTAGTTTTTGGTGAAACACAGGATTGTTCAGCATCCTATGGAAACCAACACATGGGCATGCCAGTATGGATACTTGATGCTGCACAGAGGACCTCCTAAGAGCAATGAATGATAGGGATGGTTAAATGATAAAGTGATGAAAGCCAGTCTTTGTACTTTTTGAAAAGTAGTTTTTGGTGAAACACAGGATTGTTCAGGATCCTATGGAAACCAACACATGGGCATGCCAGTATGGATACTTGATGCTGCACAGAGGACCTCCTAAGAGCAATGAATGATAGGGATGGTTAAATGATAAAGTGATGAAAGCCAGTCTTTGTACTTTTTTGAAAAGTAGTTTTTGGTGAAACACAGGATTGTTCAGATCCTATGGAAACCAACACATGGGCATGCCAGTATGGATACTTGATGCTGCACAGAGGACCTCCTAAGAGAAATGAATGATAGGGATGGTTAAATGATAAAGTGATGAAAGCCAGTCTTTGTACTTTTGAAAAGTAGTTTTTGGTGAAACACAGGATTGTTCAGGATCCTATGGAAACCAACACATGGGCATGCCAGTATGGATACTTGATGCTGCACAGAGGACCTCCTAAGAGAAATGAATGATAGGGATGGTTAAATGATAAAGTGATGAAAGCCAGTCTTTGTACTTTTTGAAAAGTAGTTTTTGGTGAAACACAGGATTGTTAAGCACCGTCACCAGACTTAGTTCTATATGATTTTTTAAAACATTTTTGTTTTGGTTTCCAAAATTGAAGATTCATCTCAAAGTAAGAGAATCGTAAACATGGAGAACTTTAAAAGAAATACGACAGTGCATCTTCACACCACATCAAAAGAGAAATTTCAGAGGTGCTTTAGCCGATAGGAACCCAATGGAATAAATGTGCTAAATGCCGAGGGGGCTATTTTGAAGGAAATTAATGTTTCATGTGTTGTTCATTTCTGTCTTTGTAAATACAGCTCCAATCTCAATACTTTTTTTTTAACATACTTTATATTTGGAATCAACTCTATTTTCAAGAATTTACTGTCTTTGGTGGGTGTGTTGCACTCATCTAACACACCCTGAATATACTCACTTGTTTCCCTGTTTTATCATTGTACACTAGCTGAATAAATGTACTGAATATCAAGGAGACTATTTAGAAGAAAAATAATGTTTCATTCCTGTCTTGGTAAATACAGCTTCCATCAAGCCCTAGCACCTATATGATTTTCCTAACCCTATTGCCCTTATGGCAAGCCCCAACCCCTTTTTATCATATGGGTGCTAAAGGTGGTGGCTGCGGGTCTACATGTCCTGGGAATGACGTTAAACTCTTTCTGATGATGAGGTTTCAGTTTTGGAGGTTTGGGGAATGTGGAGCACCCCTTCATCACCATTGCTCCCTGGTCCACTCTGACCCGGAGTGGTAGTACCTGTTAGGGTTCCATCTATGGGTTAAATAGAAAAATGTATTTATAAAAAAATTGTATTATCCATTAAGAATTGATTTATTTCAAAACTTTATCGGCATTAAATGACCCACTGAGGTTGATATGCCGTGAAACAAAACAAACCAAAAAAAAAAAAAAAAATACAGCTTCAATCTCAATACTTTTTTAACAAACTTTATATTTGGAATCAAGTCTATTTTGAAGAATTTGATGGGTGTGTCACACTCATCTAACACATCCTGAATAATGTTTTATTCATTGTTCATTACTGTTTTGGTAAATTCCGCTTAAGTGTCATTCCTTTTTGAACTCACCTTTATATTGGAAAACAGTCTCAAATAAATTTCTTGGAGGCCAAGAGAACTATTATGTTTCATTTGTTGTTCATTTCTGTCTTGGTAAATACAGCTTCAATCTCAATACTTTCTGAACATATCTCATATATACATTTGTATGTGTATGAGAGAGAGAGTATGTTTTAGAAAAAACCAATGGAATGGTAAAAGATATATATATATATATATATATATATATATATATGAAAGTAAGTAAACAAACAAACAATGTGTTTTATTTTTTATATGGCCTTTTTAGACAATTTTTTGAGGATATGTGCTTAATTGAAGTCATACCTAATTTTGAAAATTAATTAGTTAATAATTAATGAATTTAGGCAGGCATATATGTTCAAATGTAAGGCTAAACAAATCGAGAAAATGTCAATCCCTGTATGTACATTTCGACCTATTAGGTCTCATCAGCAAGGTTATAGACATGGGAGACTGCTCCGTGTGTGACTCGAAACCTCGACTCTATAACCTTGCTGATGAGACCTAATAGGTCGAAATGTACATACAGGGATTGACATTTTCTCGATTTGTTTAGCCTTACATTTGAACATATATGCCCGCCTAAATTCATTAATTATTAACTAATTAATTTTCAAAATTAGGTATGACTTCAATTAAGCACATATCCTCCATATATATATATATATATATATATATATATATTTATAATACTAGTAATACTAAAAGTGGAAAAGAGTTATGGGTCTACCATGGTTTTGATCTAAATGATCTCATCAGGATCCTACCTTATAATTGACTAAATATCATTACTTAGCTAAACTGAGATAAACGTCTTTTCTAATAGAAATGGTTAAACACTGTTAGTTCATATTTTTTCCTAACTGCCACATTCTGCTTATTCTATTCATTTATCTTTTCCTTTCATCCCATTTCTGTATTATTATTAAATTCTAATTCTAAACAATAGTTTTGTTAAAACAGTTAAAATTTAATTTTAATCATATTTTAGGAGTTTAATATTTCTAATTCCTAGTGTTTCACTGTTCTATTTCAGTATCTCTTCTGTTTAAAATTAATAACTATTCCAAAAAATACCTAATGTATTTAGTTAAAATTTAATAGTCTAATTGTAATGATATTTTAGTGACCGATTCAACCTCTGTCTTCAATTGCAAATTGATTCAATTTCATTATTCAAAAGATTTTTCTTATCAGGGAATCTAATTATAGCTAATTTTTTCGTATAGACATAGGAAACATGGAACATTTAGAGATTTGCACACGTTTGGTTTTCGTAAGATATTCCATTCAATAATTGATGTCATATTCTGATTCTTTACATCTCAAATACACCTAGATAGATATTAGAAAATGAGTGTGTGTGTGTGTATGTATGTATGTATGTATATATATATGTGTGATTGATAAGGCCGCAGCATAAGCCTAGGAAGAGGTATAAGGATTGCTTAAAAAATAACCTTGTAAAAATAAAAATAAATCCTGACAACTGGGAAAAGCTGGCACTGGAGAGGACTGACTGGAGAGTTCATGTGGATGATGGTTGTACCAGTTTTTAGAGTGAAAGAATCGTGCATGAAAACCTAAAGCGTCAACTTCGAAAGGGTTACACCTGTCATATTGGAGAGAACATGGAGGGTTGGAAATGTCTGACATGTGGTTGAGTTTTGCTTTCTAAGGCTGGATATGTCAATCATAGGAAGTCTCACCTGGGTCAATCCATGCAGATTCCAGGAGCAAACAATGTGTCTTGTGCTATCTGTGGCAAGGTCTGTAAGTCGGCTTCTGGTCTTAAGAGACATATGGTGGTGCATAAGCATCAAATTTTATCATCTGATTCATCTGAATCATCTCATTCAACAGGAAGGAAATCTTTTCAATGTCATATTTTCATCAAACTTTGTGGATCTGCAGCAGGTTTGATGAGTCATTTGAGGGCTCATGCAAGGAAGGGTTCTGGTGGTGGAGTTGTGGGATTGTGAGGGACGGCAATGATCTGTAAAGATTATGCTATTGCCATGATATATATATATATAGAGAGAGAGAGAAAATTTAAAAACAAACACCGGATGTTATGATGGATGGAAATTTATAGTCAACATTCAAGCATTTCGGTTTACAATGGAAACCTTCATCAAGGCTGTGAAAATGAGAAGAAAACAAGGATTTATGTGGATAAAAGATATTGGATGTTTTGTATGCGTTGAATTAGAAAAGTGTGTGGAAAAAAGGTTCTTTCCCATTAGTTGAGTGGTGTTTGTAGTTGAATGATGATGACATGATTACAGCGTGTGAAAGCAAAAATTAATGATAGGAACATGTGAAATCGAAAAGCCAAACATGATTGGCCCACGAGTAGATGTTGAAAAGGTGTGACGTATTCCTTATAAATATCAATGTATAGAAATGAGAGAAGTATTAATTGTTAAACTATTTAACAGACAAATACACACACACACACACACACACACACACACACACACATATATATATGTATAAGTAATTTACTAACTAATTTTACTAACTCTCCCGACTCATCAGATGTGAATCATCATTCGCATCTGATGAGTTGGGAGAGTTAGACACTTTGTCTAAGCTCCCTGAAATAGACTATAATGCTAAATCTCTAAGTCTTTGTTATTTCTTTACTTATATATTTGCTCTGTGACTCTAACATTAAGAGCACACATTGAGCTCTCAAACTGCAACAGGTTTTTAAAATAAAACTCTTGTGTCGTGAGGAAGATTTCTTCGCTGGACTTTTGGATTATATATATATATATATATATATAATGTTGTTGTTATTGCTATGACCCGGGTTTGTAGTTTTATAGCTATTAATTATTGATTTACCTAGATGTGATGATATGTTAAAGATATATATATATATATGTGTGTGTGTGTGTATGTTGAGATAAGTTTAGGAAATAGCTATCTAAAAATATGCCTAATCCTAAAACACTCTAAGACAGATTCACGTAAATTTAATTTTTGGCCCCAGACATTTCTGTCCATTTGCCTGGCAAAGCTAAGTATATATCAATGACATCTCCCTGTAAAGCAATGTTTAACAAGTTAGACAATTCTGTTATATCAAGAAGCACCCATAAAATAGAATTATATCAAATTCTGTTAGGGTACCACCTATGGTTAAATAGAAAGAGTTTTAAAATATGACTTCAAAAGTGTTCATAAACTAGAGGTGTTGCAAGATGATGATGGTTGGAAGATTAAGGAACAAGAGTTTTAAAAAAAATTGAATACCCCAAGAATGAATAAAACAAAATGTTTTCAGCATAGAATAACCCAACAAGGGTTTACATGCCGTAAAATCCAACCATCCATCCATATCCACCACAAACTCATATGGTCTACTGAATATATATATATATATATAATCAAATATTATCTATTATGGATTTAATATCCCGTAACTAAAGTTTCAGGCTTACTTGCAATCATCAGATGGTCAAAATGTTAAGATTTAAAAAAATCTTAACATTTTGACCCACTGATGATTGCAAGTAAGCATGAAACTTTAGTTACGGGATATTAAATCCATAATACATGATATTTGATTGTAAAACTGCTCTGCTATTTTAGCATTGAGCACTTTCATATGCCAATACTTTTCTCATTCATTCTCCAGTCATTCTATATCATATATACTAGCAAATATATGCTAGTTTTTAAGTTTTAATGTAACAGAATATCATATTGAATTAGAAAAACTAACTAAATAAGAATGAAAAAAAAGATTTGAAACAGAAATAATCGAAAAATAGAACAACTGCAGTTATTTCTTCTTGTATATAATAAGATTTACCCGAGACATATTCATTAAGATAAAATAAACAATTAGAAATCAATAATACAAGCAATATGCAAATTATTCAAACTGTCGTATATATATATACAATTGCTACGTAGATATGGTCAACAGTATTAATAATGTAAAACAATTTTATTAATAATTGAAGGTTTAAAAGAATGAAATCTTACGTAAATATTTAGGGAATTGTGACTTGAGTAGTATATATTATAGTCCATTATAATAAGATATATATATATATAGAATTAAACAAAAGACACATCTCCTGTTTAACAATTTTTTTTTTTTGTTTAATTCTACATGTATAAATGAAAGAATGCTGCCCAAACACACACACACAACATATATATATATATATATATTTTAGAAAAGAGAGAGTTCACACAGCACAAAATAATATTTTGCTTCTACTTTAATAAACACTAAACAGTTGCACGTATCTTTTTTTTTTTAAAGTAGAGACAGTTTTTAGATCCAGTGATAAGTTAGAATGATAGACTTTTTTTTTATTCTATCATTTTCAGATATTTATTTTGACCATTTTGTTGTTCATAAAAGGTGAAGGGAGTACTGTTTAATGATTGATATCTTTAGAAATAAGGGACACTAACCTTTTCTTATTTTTATTTTTTATTTTTTGCTGCTTTTAAAAAAGACTGTCATCTCTTTTTAGGATGAATGGGAATTCATCATTATGACATTATTTTGTTTCTTTTTGTTTCTTTTTTTTTTTTGTTTTTTTCTTTTTTTTTTTTTTTTTTTGGTTAGCAATTTTTTTTTGCCTGTGATTAACCTGGATGAGTAGATGAAATCTTTCAAAACTGTTTATCTGGAAATTATCCGATTCCAAACCAAGAAAAAATTTCATACGCAACAAATGTAAACCATCTCACCTATATTTAACTCTTTGCCTACTTTAAGCCGCTCATAGCAGTCCTACTATAAGCAAAGTAGAAAAACTGATAAGTAAGTAAAGTCAAATCGTCAGGGTGGTTTAAAGTCGGTATCAGATGGACAACGAGAGAGTCTATCCCCTTTTCACTAGTGCAAGACCAAGAAGATTATTTTGGCATCTGAGGTCAGAGCTCCACACCTACCATCAGCTCCTTACAGAGCCAGTATTGAACCCAGAACCTTGTGGTTCCTAGTCAGAGGCTTACCAAGGACTTTATTTGAATAGAATGTTTTGAGGTGAATAGATTGTAAATTTTGAAATATCCCATCCTACGGGTAAAAAATACCAAGAAAATTTGGTACAGTCGTGGGGGAAATTTGGTAGGCAAAGAGTTAAGTTATTTTTCTGCATGTAATTAAATGGTTTCAAGTAGCTATGTTACTTATTCTTTTATCGATTCAAGTAACTATTTTTAATACAAATGGTTTACATTAGTATTATCTGCATTATTCGGACTATTGTCTTCATCTTCATTGTTATTTGCACAATGTTTCGGCCAATGTGCCCTCTTTCAGACTCGGGAACCTTCTTGTTGTAATCGAGAGCCATCATGGAATGTTGAACCTAACCCTTTATTCAGGCCACAGTAGAGGTGTTAAGCTGTGTTAATTATTATTCTATGTTACTGCTGCCTTTGACCAGGATTGAACATTCAGAGAAATGGTTTACAGTTATAAGGCATCAAGTATTCTTATCTAGTATTTATTGAAGTCAGTCAGTCAGTCAGTCTTAACAAGTGACTGGCCAAGCACAACTGAACCAGTGTCAAGACAACTGGTACTTATGAGAATTCAGAACAGTCCACTCATGCATTTGGGTGATTCCATTCCCTGAGTCCTGATTGGCTGTTTGGTTTGTATGATCCTCTGAGGCTCCATAAATCCTGCCACTTTGCAGTGGTCTTTACAGCATACCAGAATCATATTGGGTTACGACTGCTTGCTGTCTTGTCTTGCCAGTTCAACGGTAATTGGACTTAGTATGATTATTCTACAGTATTAATAAACAGTATTTTAAACAGATTCTGTTTGACCCCCATAGATGAGACTCTTAACAGGTTACACCTCTCTTGGTAGAGATGTGCTTTGTGTAATGATCTATTGTCATAGGAAATGGAATCAGAAATCCAAGTTCAAATCCTGGATGAGGCTGTTTGTAATTCACTTTGTACTAAAGGCATGAATCCATCTATTCTCTGAACCAGCTATAAGTGTATAGGAGTACAGAATGGATTCTTTAGTCTTGGTTATGCAACCAGTCTAGGAGAAGGAAAACTCTAGGAGTGATGGCAACAAAGAAGTGATATATTTACCAACCTCTCCGCATGAGTAGGATGCAACACAAGGTCAATTTCTTAAGCGGAGTTTAACAGGTTTGAATTCAGAGTTTTCCTTCTCCTAGACTGGTTGCCTAACCATGGTTAAAGAGTCCAGTCTAACCTGCTACTTACCCATAGCTGGAGGGAGAATTGGATTCATACCTTTCCCAAGGGTATTAGCGCTATGTGAAATGCAAACAGCTTCGTCCAGAAATTGAACTTGGGTCGACGAGTCCATTTCCTATGACTATAACAATTAGACCACACACCTCCAAACAAAGAAGGGATATAATTGCTTGCAAAAACCAAAAAACCAAAAGAACGAAAGACTGACTTCAACATTAAATAACACAACAAGGTCTGACATGCCATTAAACCAACAAAGTAAAGTAAAAATTCTTATATAAATTTGTTTGTTATTTCGTAATGTGTTTGCATAATCTTTGATGGCTTCATCCAATGACAGGAAACAAAACTTATCTCTCATATTAATGTGTCAATATAATCCTCACCTTTTTACTAAAAAAAAAAATGCACAAAAAACATTCTTTACACAACATAACTTCAAACTTGGTAGATTTATATCAGACTAGCAGAAACCCATGGAATTTCCACAAAACAAAACGAAAGTCAAGAAAAAAAATCTTCCTTAATATACAATTTCAATATCACAAATAAAACATTTGAAAATCTTTTTTTAAAAAATGGTTAAGTTTTGCAGTCTCACATATTTTCAAATGTTTTTTTTTTCTTTTTTCTTTTTAATTCATTTATTATTTTTTTGTTTTTCTTATAGAGAAAATCATTTTTTGTTGTTGCTGTTATTGTAGTTGTAATAAATATACCAATCTAAATAAATTTTTAAATGGACTAACTGACAAAGCAAATGAGTCTTGCAGATTTCTTATTTTCTGTGATAAAATTTATTTTAGTTCCTCAAACTAAAGAAAGCCCTGATGAAGATCTATTGAAACAGATCGAAACACTGCAGCGTAGGCGAAATAAACATTACTCGTTTATGAACTTGTGTTTTTTTCAATTTTTCATAATACTGTCGGATTCACTTCCACTTTTTCTTCATATACCAATCTATGTTGTCTTCCTGAAATAAAGTAGTCATTCTTGGACTATTCTCAGAATAAAATTGGGAAAACCCTCATCCTTGATTTACCACCAAAATGTCTTCACTTTTTCCAGAGGGTCATTCCATGTCAATTCACCAGGGCGTTACACCCACCGACACCGAATTACTTGAAATTTGGCACAAATGTTCCCCTTCATGAGTTAGGAAAGTGTGCCAAATTATTTTGTGTTAAACTTTACCGTTTCGATTTTAGAGGTGGGGAGGTTATAATTTTCCTATTTTGCCTCAAAATTAAGGTCATGCTGTGTTGCAGAATCTCAGTGTTTTTTTTTTTAATTTAAAAAAAATACTTCCATGCATTCAATATTTTGAAATTTGGGATGTAGGGACAAATAAGGATTGTAGAATCCAAATATCCAACTATTCTAACCCTATACCTGATAGAAAATTTTATTTTGCCCACCCAAATGCATGACTCCAAAATCAACAATTTTTCACCTATGTAGCTTACGGTCAGTCTATAGAAAATATGTCCCTTCAATTTTCATAATATTTTTTTCCTAACATTACTATGCTTGCCTAAGTTCATTAAAGAATTTTGTGTGGGAGCAAAGTCTACTTTAGAAGATATGAACCTGCCAAGTTCAGAGTTTTTTTCCTATGTACGTGCAGGATCTCAGTGAAAGATTATAATTAAAGACAATCATCCTAATGCTCCATGAACTCTCAAATGTTGATATTGTGCTCAGTGACTTCTTAAACTATTCAATAATATTTTTTTTATTAATTTAAAAAAAACAAAAATTAAATATGAGCACGAGTCAAAAAGTAATGCCATTTTGTTTAGGACAGGTATAATTACCGACAGATCATAATGTCATGTTCTAATTGAAAAATTGGGTAGCATAAATTTTGGTTTGTGAGTGGGAGTAAGGTCGGTTTTGTGAATATTCTACTTTGTATCAGTGTGTTGCCTTCATCTAAGGTTCCTCTTTTGCCCCACACACATCTCTGTTTGTACATACACCTCTCCTCTCTGTTTAAATCTATCCATGTCTATTATGGTCACAGGCCCCTAAGACTCATAAATCGAAACCTTCCTAGCAACAGGGGTAAAATCCTTAGTCCACCTGGCACCACAGCATCAAATTGGTGGTTTCTTCAAGTCTTTTCCAGTTTCCTTGAGTTCATTGTACAAAAGAGACGCATGATCTTGAAAGAGACATTTTATAATCTTTTTTTACCCTGAGTCTGAGAATATTCAACTCATCTTTACATTTTACTTTTCTTCCTTAAATGTCTGTATTTGTTTAATAATATCTTATCTTTACATTATACTTCATCATCCATCTCGCCAACCAGTTTTGGTCGGCCATTTTCATTTCACCGTAAATCTACACTGAAAATACAAATTTGTTCAAATCAATACAACTGCATGTTTTAACACAAAAATATCATAAAATGTGTTCTTAATAACAATTAAATTCATTTCAAATAACGCGAAAGCACAATTAAGAACACGTTTTATGATATTTTCATGTTAAAACATGCAGTTGTATTGATTCGAACAAATTTGTATTTTCAGTGTAGATTTACAGTGAAATGAAAATGGCCAACCAAAACACACGGCTTCTTCAAAGTGAAACAAACTAGAGGAGGTTACTCTCATTTATGTTCAGATTACCCTTATTTTACCCTGAGGCTATTGGAGAATATTCAACTCATCTTTACTTTTTCTTCCTTAAATGTGCGTATTTGTTTAATAATATCTTATTTTTACATTATACTTCATCATCATCCATCCCGCCAACCTTCCCTATCATTCATTGCCCCCGGGAGGTCTTCTGCACAGCAACCAGCATCCTCACATAGTTGGCCAATGTAGATCCTTGTGGGCGCCCCACATTAGCATGTCCATGTGTTGGCTTCCACAGGAGAACATCACTTATGAGCTCGTCCTTGCTTCTCCAGCAGTATCCTGCATGCCTAGTCCGTTTCACTCAGATGGTTTGTAAGATGGGGGGCAGGTGGCCATATAGCTGCTTCCTTGTTGTAAAATAATCAAACTAAGTTCCAATTACCATCGAATTGGAAAAACAAGGCAACAAGCAATCATAACTGAATATGAATCTAATCTTGTCGCAATACTACTGCAGAATGCCAGGGTATTTATGAAGCCTCATAACATCATAGAAATCAAGCAGCCAATCAGGACTCAAGGAATGGAAGCACCCAAATACATGAATGGACTATTTTTGAATTCCATAAATACCAGCTATCTTGGGGCACTGGCAGTTGTGCTTAGCGAGTTGCTGTTATTCAAACCAACAGTAGACTGACTGACTGATTGACTGACTTCAATACTTGTGGGGTACTCATTGTTTTATATTATTTTGTCACCGTTATAAGTTAAGTGATTGCCCAATTCTTTTACACAATTAAGAATGCAGAATAATCTGACTTTCGATTTAGATTTCATTACCCAGATACGGACCTCATTGCTACCGCTTATGAATTCAGTTATTAAACTGTAGAATTTCCATGGGGTCAATGAGTAAAAAGAAATCATTAAAAAAATCTTTTAACATATGAAGTGTAGAAGAACAGGTAATCCTTAACTTTTTCCTCATAAATTCCTACCATAAAATAAACTGAACCCTCATTTTATATAGTATATTTTCTTTATTTGTTAAAGAATAAAGAAAATATATTTAGTATTTTAAAATAACGGGTGCAAGAAAAATAAAACATTTATTGCAAAAACACAGACATAAAATGAGGGTTCAGTTTATGGTAGGAATTTACGAGGAACAAGTTAAGGATTACCGAAAAACAATAGTTGGTTGAATATATCGTTTCCTCATAAAGAATAAACATAAGAACAATTCACAACAAAGTGATAGCATTCTATTGCATGAACAAATTTAATAGAAGAGAATACAGACATGTCAGAGCTTATACATAGTTGTATGAGAGAAATGTCCTAATAGGAAAATTGTCATGATGATTTTTTTTTAAATTTAGCGTAGGGAAATAATGAAAATTATAAACGGACACAATGTTTAGATTTTCACACCGTTAAATCAATTGAAATTTAACGTAGCCCAAAACAAGTGGTAAAGAAGAACGGTTTTCTCATTATTTTACAATACTAAATATATTTTCTTTATTTGTTAAACAATAAAGAAAATATATTTAGTGTTGAACAATAACAGGTTCAAGAAAAATAAACCATTTATTGCAAAAACACAGACATAAAATGAGGGTTCAGTTTATTTTATGGTCGGAATTTACGAGTAAAAAGTTAGGGATTACCGAAGAACAATAGTTGGTTGAATATATCGTTTCCTCATAAAGAATAAACATAAGAACAATTCACAACAAAGTGATAGCATTCTATTGTATTGTAGGAGTTATTTTCATATTTGCCTGGGCAGTTGTCTGCCCGTTTAGTTTCGCTGGTTCCCACTAGGGGCCTCGGGTATTTAAGCGGCTGATTTGAACTTCTCTGCTCTCTTTGCCTGCTGCTTGCTATGAGACCACATGGGTTAGACACGGTCTACCCCTTTCTTATTGGGGCTTCGGCCCTTAACACTGGCCACTCACTGCTAGTAAGTCTCTTATACGATATATGATTATCCTTTAGTCATGTATCCGTAACTACGTTTTTATGTACATTTAGGTATCTCTTTGATACCTAAATATCTCGTATTTTACCATTCATGAATGTGTCATTATCTCTACTCTTGTATATGTATCTATGTACTTTATGTATCTCGTCATATCCATGTGCTGTATACCTATTAAATGTTTTGTCCCTCAACCTTTGTTGGAGTTTGTTTGCGTTCCAACGAGTTATGACTTTGTCATAACCTTTGAATCTTACAGTATGAACAAATTTAATAGAAGAGAATACAGACATGTCAGAGCTTATTCATAGTTGTATGAGAGAAATGTCCTTATAGGAAAATTGTCTTTTAGTAGATAAAAGTCTTGAGGCTGCTGGTAAAAGAGAAAAGTATAAATGCTATGTTCTCGTATGCATGCGATATGAAATGGAAGGGGTTCAAAGCTCCTCCGTGTCCATAGACAAGAGACACAACTGATGTGTGCGCTCTTGAGGAATAAAAGGGACTTTTGACTTTGCTGCTTCCACTTTTATATTACTGCTCACTACATCACTTAGCACCTACTGACAGACATGTAAAGTAATTGCCTTACATGTCCCCTAGTGTCAAATAGGAGAACTGTGGCAAGTAAGGAATGTAATCCCTACAGCAGAAATATTTTTCAGAGTTGGTTACTTTTGACAAAAGATATTTATTTTCTATAAAAAAGTCCATTCATTTCTTAAAAAAATTATATTGTTGAGTATTGTGTGGGAGTATCAGGAGTTTCACTGATTCCAAATGAGTTCTACTCTGCTCATTGTTTCACTGAGCATATACTGACAAAAAAGAAAAAAGAAAAAAAAGGACTCTCACAACATTTGAATTATGAACGGAAAAATAAAAATGAAATTAATATTTTTTGAAATGTAATCAATATTGGGACAAGATCTTTAAAAAAAAAAACAACAAAAGAACAGATCTTCATCGTTCGTGCAGCCTATGATCTTCAAAAAAAACTTAGAAACTTATCTTATTGGGTAAGTTCAGTCACCGAGGGAGATCTGAGGTGCGCATGTAAAGCAGTCTATAAGCAACAAAAACAGCTTACGTTGAAAGTAAGGCGGACATTATATTTCAATTGAAAAAGGAGAATAGGTCATCCTTTTGGTTGGTTGGTTGGTTGGTTGGTTTTATCTTATGGAATAATTTTGGATCATTTAATACAAAATTAAGTTATTTTGATATCAAGTTGCTTATAGTATTTTTCTGAATGTTTGAGATGATTGATGATTACTATTATCTGTGTTATTCGACTGTTGTCCTCATCTTCATTGTTATCTGTACAACGTTTCGGCCGATGTGCCCTCCAACTTCTTCAGGTATTTTTTGTCAGACTTGAGAACTTTCTTTTCAAACTCAGAACCTTCTTGTCGTAATCAAGAGCCATCACGGAACTTTGAACCTAACTCTTTATTCAGTCCATGGGGTATCCTGTTCTCATTCCACTAACCATAGTTGGGGTAGAGGCGTTAAGCTGTGTTAATTATTATTCTATGTTACTGTTAGTATATATATATGTATATATAGAGCAGTTGGTGTGCATGTATGTCCGGATCAAACTACCAAAATAAAACAATCAATGACAAAGTAAATATTCATACACATTAAATATCACCAATTCTTGCTTTTTGTGCAAAAATTATGAAGATTTGATTTATATTCGAAGATATCCAAAAATAGAAATAGCATTGAAATTCTACTTAAAAATGTCTAGCATTTGTAAATCTCAAGAGTAACCAAATCAATACACCAGAGTTTTCCCCCTCTCTACCTTGGTGATGCTGGGTAGCTGCTTCTAGTGATGCATGAAAAAAGAGCAGTGTAGATTATATAAGAAACCCTTGGAAAAAAAAGCTAGATGGAAACCATAAAAAGAATGCTGAATGCTGTTTTGAACAAATCCTAGAAGCAGATCTCTACAAAACAGGATCTGTACAGCCTATTGTAGTCAGTTAGCCTACCAGGTTTTGATAACAGTAGCTAAGTACAACTCAAGCAGTGTCCAAGACAGTTGGTATAAATAGGAATCAGGAATGATCCATCCATGAATCTGGGTGATTTGGGTGATTCCATTCCTTGAGTTCTGATTGGCTGCTTGACTGCTTGATTTGAATGACATTGTGGAGTCTTATATATACTTTGTCATTTTGCAGTGGACTTTGTAACTTTCGGGTTTGTATTTCAGTTACAACCGTTTGCTGCCTTGTCTTCCCAGTTCGACGGTAATTGGAACTTTAATTATTCTCCACAGCCATTCATGTAAGACGAATAAAAAAAGGTTGGGTACTGCTGGAGAAGCAAGGACGAACTCATAAGTGATGTTCTTCTATGATCTCCTGCACATGGACACACCCATGTTGGAAAACCAGCAAAAACTTGCATTTATCAGCTTTGTGCAGACACTGGATACCGTCTAGAGGTCTTATCAAAAGTGATGAGCAATAACAGTGGATGTTGAGTAAGTAAAGTCGTCGGGTTGGCCTAAAGTCGGTATCAGCCAGCCAGCAAGGGAGTCTATCCCCTTTTCACTAGCACTAGACCAAAGAGATTGTTTTTAGCTTCTGAGGTGGAGTGCCACGCCTAGCATCAGCTCCTAGCTTTACCACACAGATCCCTGCACTACTCATAGGCTGAGTTGGTGAGGGTTGGTATCGAACCAGGAACCTTGAGGTTCCCAGCCAGACATTCTACCGCACAGATCCCTGCACTACTCATAGGCTGAGTTGGTGAGGGTTGGTATCGAACCAGGAACCTTGCGGTTCCCAACCAGACATTCTACCGACTGAGATTAATACAAGATATTTTATTCATTTGTTTATTTTCAACTCTCTTTTTCCAGTTCAATTTGTTTCGGATAAAAATTTGCCTTCATTTTTGCCCCCGGTAATTCAGTATGTTCAGTACCCGGCCAGGAAAGAGTTAAAACATAAAAGAGAAAGCAAAATGAAACGCAAGCACTGGCTGACCAAATCGAGGAGGTTGTGGAATGTTCAGTGTATTCAAAACAAAGCTGCTGCTGATACTATGGCAAGAATGTCAATGAGTGTTTTGTAACCAAGGCCGACTAAAGGCTAACTGGTGTCATAAGTGCAGTGAAACAAGAGTTACCACCCTTCTTTACAACCAGGCTGAGAATTACTGCTTTTAATTTAGTTTGGTTTGGTTTGCTTTACGGCATATCAACCTCAGTGGGTCATTTAATGCCGATAAAGTTTTGAAATAAATTCATTCTTAATGGATACTTAATTTTATTTATAAACACATTTTTCTATTCAATGGGACCCTAACAGATACTACCACTCCGGGTCAGAGTGGACCAGTAAGCAAAGCTGATGAAAGGGTGCTCCACATTCCCCAAACCTCCAGAACTGGAACCTCACCATCAGGGTTTAGCATCATTCCCAGGACCTGAAGACCCTCAGCCACCACTTTCTAGCATCCATATAATAAAAGGTTGGGGCTTGCCATAAGGGCAATAGGGTTGGGAAAATCATATAGGTGCTAGGGCTTGACGTGACCATATTCTATATGTGCTAGAAGATGGTGGCTAAGGATCTTAGTGTTCTGGGTATGATGTTAAACTGTATCTAGTGGTGAGGTTCCAGTTCTGGAGCTCTGGGGAGTGTGGAGTACCCCTTAATCACCGTAAAAAGGTTTGGGGCTTGCCATAAGGGCAATAGAGTTGAGGCAATCATATAGCTTGACATAACCAGCCGATTGATCCAAGGGGGCCTCTCTGACCGCCTGTTTAGCCTAAGTTAGGGTCTAAGTGGAGTGTTGCATGTCATGTTCATCCACCAGGATTCCATCCTTAAGCATCACAGGTCATCACCTACAGCCAACAGGTGGCCCCTATGGCAGATCATGCCTTCTCTATATATGCATTAACATCCCTTTATTCTCTAGGCACTTTGTTAGAGTCCTAGTGGTGCAGCCATACAGTAGCACTGATACAACTACAGCTTGGAAGAATTGTCTCTTTAACTTGTCAGTGGGATCGGACTTCCATATGACTGATAATTTACCGGTCTATTTATTTATTCTTGTGCAACTGCAATCTAGCTTATTATCTAGGCGTTTTCTTAGGGTCAAAGTGGTGCAGCCATACAGTAGCACTGATACAACTATGGCTTGGAAGAATTGTCTCTTTAACTTGTCAGTGGGATCGGACTTCCATATGACTGATAATTTACCGGTCTATTTATTTATTCTTGTGCAACTGCAATCTAGCTTATTATCTAGGCGTTTTCTTAGGGTCAAAGTGGTTCAGCCATACAGTAGCACTGATACAACTACGGCTTGGAAGAATTGTCTCTTTAACTTGTCAGTGGGATCGGATTTCCATATGATTGATAATCTATCTATATCAGACCATGCCTTCTCTATTGTTGCATGTCATGGAATGCTCATCCACCAGGATTCCGTCCTTAAGCATCACAGGTCACCACCTATGCATTAACATCACTTTAAAGTGATGATAATGATGGAAATAAATTATGGAATGATTACAAAATCAATCGCATTTCTTGTTTTGTTAAATATTGATCTACAAGCTTGTTTGTAGGGTTTTTTCTTCACCCTTTTAAAATTCCCTCATAGATAAGATTTTTCAAACAACCACTTTCTGGAAAGCATCAACATGTTCCAAAAAAGATAGTGTTGATTAAAAGAAAGAAGATAATTGATAAAAAGATAACAGTATGAATTTTAAAATATTTCATAATAAAATTATTTAAAAAAATTTAAAAAAAGGTTTAAATTAAAATAAAGAAATTCTTTAAACCTGCAGACATGGAGAATTCTAAGTGCCATATTTCTTTGCTTTTTGTTTGTTCCTTTTTTTTTTTTTCTTTAAAATAAAATTTAAAAAAAAGAAAAAAAAAAAACTTCTATTTTGTTGAAAGGTTATTGTCTCCTTTTGTGATGGCTTCTCCGGATTCATTTATCGCTTGCTCTTGTATAAGTGCCGGTGCTAATTCAACTTTTAATAGTTCATAATCTTGAACAAAAGGCATCTCCACATTTTGTTCGATGAAAGTGGAAGAGCAATTTATGTATAACAAACAAACTAAAAAGCAAACCCTTTGACAATAGCCCGAGGATCCTCCTTGAAAGAAAAAAAAAACAAAACAAAAACAAAACAAAACATCTCTGTTTTGTTTTTAGCTCTTATGAAAATTTCTTTTTTGGTTTTTCTTTTTTTCATTTTTTTTTTTTTTTCACCCTCATTGCAAAAAGGAAAACGCTGTATGAGCAAAATTCTTTACAAACCAAAACAATTAAAGAAATTTTAAAAAATTTTTCATTCAAGAATTACACCAGTGGCTCCTTAAACTTTTTTTTTCTTGGTTGGTTGGATTTTATGGCATATCAACCCTTGTTGGTCTATTTTATGCCAAAGATGTTTTGTTTTATTCATTCTTGATTGGCACTGAATTTTTTTAAACTCAGTTTTTTTTTAAAAACTTTTTTATTTATTTAACCCATAGATTGGACCCTAACAGGTAGTACCACTCCGGGTCAGAGTGGACCTGGGAGTAATGGTGATGAAGGGGTACTCCACACTCCCCAGAGCTCCAGAACTGGAACCTCACCACTAGATACAGTTTAACATCATACCCAGAACACTGATCCTTAGCCACTATCTTCTAGCACATATAGAATATGGTCACATCAAGCCCTAGCACCTATATGATTTTCCCAACCCTATTACCCTTATGGCAAGCCCCAACCCCTTTTTATCATATGGGTGCTAGAAGGCGGTGGCTGCGGGTCTACATGTCCTGGGAATGACGTTAAACTCTATCTGATGGTGAGGTTCCAGTTTTGGAGGTTTGGGGAATGTAGAGCACCCCTTCATCACCATTGCTCTCTGGTCCACTCTGACTCGGAGTGTTAGGGTCCCATCTATGGGTTAAATAGAAAAATATATTTATAAAAAAATTGTATTATCCATTAAGAATTGATTTATTTCAAAACTTTATCGGCATTAAATGACCCACTGAGGTTGATATGCTGTAAAACAAACCAACCCCCCCCCAAAAAAAAAAAAACCAAAGACTTGTGTAGAACCAGTTCCACTTTTTGGATGAGCTGATAGCAAAGTAGCAGGGCAGTTCCTGGTTTCTATCTAAACTTAAAGAGCTCAGTTGGCCTTGTTATTTTACCCATAACTGGAGCAGGAGAAGAGATGGAAAAGGCATGAAACCATATGTCCTTTTTCCTTAACCTTGTATTACGTCCTTGCCTATGCTGGAGGGGCTGGGTAAATACATTCTCATGATTACAGATGCTAAGCTTAGTAAATATTCAGAATAAAATTTTGTATTTAAATAAGAAGACAGAGAAACAAAAATCAGTATCAATATTATATCAGATTGGAAAGAATTAGTTTTAGACATTTTCTGTCATCAGAAACATCAGCTTAAAAGATGGAAATATCTTGAAAGCTGACAAAACCAAGGAAAATGCTGGAATTGTTGTTTTCGTTTCATTTTATTATTTTCTTTTTTTATATATTATTATTGTCACTATTATTGTTATTTATTTTTTTATATTTTTTATTTTTTTATCCAGTCTTCTTTCCTTTTGAATCAGGACAATTCATCAGTTATTATACAACTAGCTTAAAAGCCACTCTATTGGGCAGAAATTAAGCGAGCTCTGTAGAGGGGCCTTGATTGGTCCCAACAATAACACTTGTCTACATTTAAAATTTTATTAAACTAGTGCAATTTTTTTTTTTTTTTTTTTTGGTTAAATCGAACTTAACGGACCTAAATTCCACTATCGTATGTCACCCCTGCCGAATGAAAAAAAAAAATACCAAAAATCATGGAATTAACTGAATTTAATGAAATTTTCAGTGTTGATATATTAATGAAAAAAAGATATAATCCACCAGTTATTTTATTTAAAAACTTTTACATTTTTCAGGTCAGTTAACTTTGAACCACGGGTCTTTGAGGCGTAACACAGATTCTCAAAGATACATGGTTCAGAGTTAACTGACCTGAAAAAATGTAAAAGTTTTTAAATAAAATAACTGATGCATTATATCTTTTATTCATTAATATATCAACACTGAAAATTTTATTAAATTCGGTTAATTCCCTGATTTTTGGTATTTTTTTTCTTTCAGCTGGGTGATATACAATGGTGGAATCTAGGTCCGTTAAGTTCGATTTAACCTTTTTTTTTTTTATGACAATTAACTTTTTTCATCAAAACTATGATAGAATTTGTCTATTATTTTGATTTTCTGGATTATTTTCTTCATCTTTTTACTTTGATATATTTAGAAAACACAAAAATGCTGCAAGCAATCAATAAATCAATTTATATATTAATACTCTTGTTCCTTAATCTTCTGACCATTATCATCTTGCAAAAACCCTCTGGTTAAAAATGAGACTGTCCACATCATCCAAGATGTAATGCATTGTCTGGAATTGGTAGCTTCCGTCTTCAGCTGTTCTTAGAAAAGGAGTAATAAAATGAATCAGTGACACAAGATTCTTCCTCCCCTCTTCACGTAAATGCAAAAATGTAAATCCTGATTATCTGGTGTCGCTTATCTACCAAATTTTTATTTCTTATGAGTTGTCACCTCAGCTAAATAATGGACTATTTAGTTCTTATTATAAAGAAAGAAAGGGAAGGAAAAGTACTTGCGATACAGAAAGAAATATAAGAAAGAAAGTAGGGGAAAAATGGAGAGGGGGGGGAATGCACAGAAAAGCAATAATGTTAATCTGTTTGAATCAGACATAATGAAAAGAAGGAAAGAAAGAAGGAAGGAAGGAAAGAAAGAAAGAAAGGAAAGAAAGAAGGAAAGAAAGAAAGAAAGGAAGAAAGAGAAAAAAGAAAGAAAGAAGGAAAGAAAGAAGGAGAGAAAGAAGAAAGAAGGAAGGAAGGAAAGAAAGAAATAAACAGTGAAAGAGAATTAAATCAAGATTATTATACTTTTTACATATTGAACTATTTAGCAATAGCTTTTAAGTAAACCTATCAAATGTTATAATCATTTTTTAACATTGGGATGGCAGTCAGTCTAGAAGAAGGAAAACTCTGAATTCAAACTTGTTAAATTCTGCTTTAAAATTGACA
>CM042165.1:13990305-14015305 GCA_023376005.1 Doryteuthis pealeii | reverse complement strand
ATGGGTCCAATGGGAGAAAAATAGATATTTTATAAAAAAAGAAGGTTTGCAAAGATTTTTTTTTTTTTAAATTTTTATTAACTTACATAGTGCGACACGTGTTTCGATCTGTTGTCTTCTTCAGGCATTGAATTATTATTTTGGCAGAATATGTCCATATTTGATAGGTTATGTGTTTTTTGTAACTTTTTATTATAATAAATTTATAATTTATATTATTATTATTATATATTATAATAAATTATAATGATATTTTTAATAATAAAAAAGTTACAAAAACAACACAACCTATCAAATATCGACATATTCTGCCAAAATAATAATTCAATGCCTGAAGAAGACAACAGATCAGAAACACGTGTCACATTCACATGTAAGTTAATAAAAATTTAATAAAAAAAACATAATCCTTTTTGCAAACCTTCTTTTTTATAAATATATTATATATATATATATATATATATATATTAATATACCAAGCTGTTGGTAAATCCTTGCGATGAGAAAACACAGCAAATAGTTTGATTGTAAAAATATACTACCAAACATCAACCGAGGAGAAATTTTTTGAAAAAAGAAAGACCAAGATAATCGTACAACAAAAATAATCTATTGGTAATATTTGGCCAAAAAAAACCAATTTATATAAATATATATATATAAGATATATGTATATTCATACAACCGCTAGGAAAATAAGCTAATAAGTAAAAGTGCTCAATACCTAAAGAGAGCAAATAATAAAGATAAATCTAATGAGTCAGACGAACTACTATTAGTTTCGCTTAATGCTCTTCAGATATTAGCTGAAGAGCATTAAGCGAAACTAATAGTAGGTTCGTTTGACTCATTAGATTTTATCTTTTATATATATATATATATATATACTAGCAAATACATGCACCCTCGGGTGCAAGTATTTAAGTTTAATGTAATGAAATATCGTATAAATTAGAGTCAGAAAAAAGATATGTAACAGAGTGGGTGTATAATAGAAAAATAGAAATAAAACTTACTCTTCCATCACTCCCGTTTTCATTGCTGAATTTTACTTATTTAACTATTTAGTTAAATTAGGTAAGAAATAAAATTACACTTATTTTTTCTTGTTAATGGATTTCATTTAAGATTCATGTGAAGAGATTTTTGCTTAAATTCATTAAATAAAAACCAAACAGTTTAGAAATCATAAATACTAAGCACATATTTAATAATCAATTTTTTAATATCATTGAAATTAGCCTTCCTATTCACACTGCAAACCGCTATTTTTTGTATATATAAATACAATTGCATGTTTTTGTATGTAGATATGGACACCTAATAAAAAGGTGAAGCAATTTTATTAATAATTGAGGTTTAATATATAAATAAAATATGGAGAATGTGATGTAAATACTATGTTAATTTGTGTCGATTAGTAATATAGTTTCGGTTTCAGACAGAAAAACACACAATCTCCATTATAATAAGATATTATATATATATATATATAATATTTATAAGATGAATAAAAAGTGATAAACAAATAGGAATATTCTTTTATGTTATTTATTTTTCTCAACTAGTTTCAACCTAGGTCATCTACAAGAGAAATTTTTTGTTGAAGAAATTGTTTTTTAGAGGTTTAAAAAATGTTTAAAGTGTTTGACAAGCCGCTATAATCGGGTAGAGAAGTGTATTAGAAGTGGCGAGTCCATCTGTTCAAATTCAATATATATATATATATATATAATGTATGTATAATGCGTATTTAAGCTGCAATTCTCTTTTAGACATGTTTCATTGAAATGACAGCCGAGGATTGTTTGTTTAAAAATATGGGATGTGAATTTTGGTAATCCCTCTCAGGAAGAAAAGAAGAAAGTCTTTTTAGTGTCAGTGGGGAAAGGAGAGTGGTTGTGGGTGGGGAATATAGGGTGAGGAGGAATTGGTAAAATATTTCAAAGAGAAGGAGGTCAACAGCAGTTCAGTCAGTACTTCAGGAACATGGAATTTGGCACACAGGAGTGAGGGTGTGAGGGGTGTCACATGAATGGGTGCAGAACAATTGCTGGATTTAAAAAAAAAAAAAAAAAAAAATAGGAACGAAAGAGACTGGGAGGGATGCAAAATTCTTCAGTATATAAAATTCTAAAAAAGAATAAACATAGCTCGTTAAAGACATCTCACATCTCCTTCCATTCTTTTTTTTGCCTGTCTGTCTATCTGTATGTTTGTATGTACAGGGTGATTGTAAAGTAACTCCCTATTGGTAATTTATAGAAGTGCGTCCCGGTCTCCTGCTCAAAAACTGCTACCCGGCGACTATCAAAATACGACCCACTCGTCGTAATCTTGTTTATTTATCGTAATTTGTCGTAATTCTTGTTTAGATATAAAGATGGATATATAGTTTGGAATAGACTGAGATAGATAGTAGATAGATAGATAAACAACAAATAATATAGATAGATATGAACAAATGGAGATAGATAGATATTTTCGACAAGTCAATGTATCTGGGGGGGGGTCGCTTCTTTTTTTGTCGTAATTCTTGTTTATTTAAACTAAAAACAAGACATTAAACAAACATGAATAAAAGAAAATTAGTATTTAAAGATATAGATACATATGAACAAATTGAGATAGATTAGATATGAAGATGGATAGTTTTGAGTAGACTGAGCTGGGTGTTATTTTAATAGTCACCGGGAGCAATTTTTGAGGCAGGAGACCGGGAGCACTTCCTCATAAATTACCTCTCCCTATTTTAAAAATCTTATATTTATTTCTGAATCATTATTTTACAAAAACATGATATTAGAAGAACACACATGACATGGAGTTTTATTCAAAATCTATAAGGAATCAGCTAATCTCATCAGTTAATTGATATTCCCAGGAACTCTTGTGGAATGGTAGAAATAAATTCTTGTATTCATCCTACATGTTCTTCCAAAGTCATTGGTTTCGTAGGGTAAAGTTGATCCTTCAACCAACCCCAAAGGAAAAAGTTGCACAGTTTAAATCAGGGCTTCTAGCCGGCCACTCATGTGGACCATGTCTACCTATCTATCTCCTGAAGAATAATTAAAGTTCCAATTACCGTCGAACTGGGAAGACAAGGCAACAAACGTTGTAACTTAATACAAACCTAAATAGTCCACAAGTCTACTGCAGAATGACCGGGTATTTATAAGACTCACAATGTCATTCAAATCAACAGAATCAAGGAATGGAATCACGCCAAATCACCAAATTCATGAATGGATCATTTCTCGATTTCTATATATACCAAACTGTCTTGGACACTGCTTAAGTTGTACTTAGTTAGCTGCTGTTATTCAAACCAACAGTAAGACTTACTGACTTCAATATCTCCCAGGAAAATTGTGATTCAGCCATTCACAAACACAATAGCAAAATATGGAGAGCACACCATCTTGCATAAAAATCTTCAATATTCTCCCAAGTATTGACAACTGGCCAGATTTCATTATATTATAAATAGCTTAAAATTGGGAGTTACTTTTCAATCACCCTTATGTATATGTGTACCAGATAGTTTTCTTCTATGTCTGTTCCTTAGAGAGTAAGGGTCCCAGTGGTAATGGTTAACAAGCTACTATCACAGATCCATTTACTATGAAAAGTGAGTTTGATCCTTGCTTGATGTCTCATATTTGTGACCCTGTATCAAATCCTACCCGTGGTGATGGGTTGGGTAATGAATTTTTTTCCATAAAAGTTTGTTACATTTGAATATAATTTCATGCCCTAAATGAGGGCCGTAGCTGAGAAAAATGTTTGGGGATGGGGGAGACAAAATTTAAAAATTTGGCCTTGTGAAAGGTTAAAGGTTAGGGTTAGGGGTAAAAATTCAAATGAAAAAAAATTGCATAGTTTAAATTTATTGGTGCTCTTCCAATATGTGATCTACCGAATGGTTTCTAGTCCAATATGTGATCTACTANATATATATATATATATATATATATATATATATATATATATATATATATATATATATATATATATATATATATATATATATATATATATATATATATATATATATATATATATATATATATATATATATATATATATATATATATATATATATATATATATATATATATATATATATAATATATATATATATATATAAATATATATATATATATATATATATATATATATATATAATATAAATATATATATATATATATATATATATATATAAAATATATATATATATATATATATATATATATATATATATATATATAATATATATATAATATATATATATATATATATATATATATATAAAATACATATATATATATATATATAAAATACGTATTCATATTTTACATGGGAATTTTTGTGACCCTAGGTTTCATGCAATAGTGCATTCGTCAGAGTGAAGTCACTATTGCATGAAACCCAGGGTCACAAAAATTCCCATGTAATATATATAACAGCTCTATCACTGATATTGAGCACTCCACTAATAATACCACAAAAATCTTGGTCCACCACTAAATCACCAAGTGAGCCAGTGATAACTATATATTATTATGATATAAATATTTATGTGCGCATGTGTGTATGTGCATATTATGTAATCCTTTTCTTTACCTCCATATTCAATTACCCGTTTACATCTATCAATGTCTTTTTGTATTAATTTTTTTTGTCTTTCAACACCTGCAGCCGGTTTCAGCACTAAACAAGACTTCTTTTCCACACTGCTTTAGCCTAATTGAACTAGAGCACACAGACAACATTGAATATATCAAATCTCTTTACATGACTGAGCGAGACAAAGGTGGGTGGTTGGATAAAAAGGGTCAATTGAGCCACACATTTTGCTAAAAACAGAGGCAGGTGGAAAGGAAATGAATCAAACTAATTTTGTTGTGTCCCTTCAATTAAGCTGATATTTCAGACGCCATTTTCAGAGGAAATATTTTATATTCCTTAGAATATTATTCAACCGCATCAGAAAAAAAAAAAAATGAAGGTTCAAAGGAGAGGGAACCTGTAAAAGTCTTAGGTTTACTGTGCAATGTCTTTTAACTCTTTCAGTGGCGTTGAAAAAACAAAAAAAATTTTTTTAAATTAAGGTTCAAAGGGAGAAAATTGCCTCATTCGGAGGACAACTTTACCACATACTCCAACACTCCACACAGATTTAGCACCTTCAGACTATCATCTCTTCGTCCCATTAAAGTGGGTTTGAGAGGTAAACATTATTCCAGTGATGAGGAAGAAATCTGTAGTGAAGAAGTGGTTCAAAGACCGTCAACAGAATTTTACGCGGCAGGGACACATGCTCTCATTCGAAGGTGGAACATTACGATTGAGAGAAACAGTGACTATGTAGAGAAGTAGGAATGTGATCCACAAAGGACCAGCTTCCTTTTGATGTATGATACATGAACCTGTAAAAGTCTTAGGTTTACTGTGCAATGTCTTTTAACTCTTTCAGTGGCTTTGCAAAAAAAAAAAAAAAAAAAAAAAAACACTAAAAAAATTATTTAGGTTTTTGGGACTGTTGCCTCATTCGAGAGGACAACTTTACAGCATACTTCTTCAGGTGTTTCTTGTCGGACACGGGAACCTTCTCGAACTCGGGAACCTTCCTGTTGAACTGGGGAGCCTTCAGGGAACTTAGAACCGAACCCTTTATTCAATCCACGGGGTTACACTGTTCCCATTCCGTTAACCATGACCAGGTAAAAGTGTTAAGATGTGTTGAGTATTCTATGTTGCTACCGCTCTTGGCCAGGATTGCGTAACGTGGTGTGGGGGGGACTACAAGCGCACTTCGTGTGTGTGCATTATGAAAAGCGTATACAAGATGCGGACGCAACACGTTAGGCTTTGTGTACCAAAGCAAACTTCCTACTAGTAGCAGCGATAGATAAGTCTAAGTATTTGGCGAAATTGTTTACAAAAAGAAAACATAGGGTCTGGTTTGTTTATTTCTAGCCAGTAATGAGAAATTAATATCTCTCTCAATCAACTTTTTTCTCATTATCATATTTCCCTCAGATGCTAGGGACACATGTTTTAACCTATCCTTGGATATCATTTTTCCTTCAGGCTTTGAGACACCTGTTTATCATTTGAACCTAAATATATTATAATTGAACCTGCAACCCAGAAATGAGTGTCACTTAGAACCTTCATTATAGCACCTTCAGACTATCATCTCTTCAGTCCCATTAAAGTGGGTTTGAGAGGTAAACATTATTCCAGTGACGAGGAAGTGAAATCTGTAGTGAAGAAGTGGTTCAAAGGCCGTCTACAGAATTTTACGCGGCAGGGATACATGCTCTCATTCGAAGGTGGAACATTGCGATTGAGAGAAACAGTGACTATGTGGAGAAGTAGGGATGTGATCCACAAAGGACCAGCTTCCTTTTAATGTATGATACATGAACCTGTAAAAGTCTTAGGTTTACTGTGCAATATCTTTTAACTCTTTCAGTGGCATTGGGAAAAAAAACAAAACAAAAAAAACACTAAAAAAAACTGTCATTAAAAAAAGGGAATTTTGTATTATTTAGGTTTTTGGGACTGTTGTCCTTATCTTTATTGTCATATACACAATGTTACAGCCAATGTGCCCTCCAGTCTTTTTCAGGTGTTTCTCATTGAACTTAGTAACCTTCTTGACAAACTGTAACAAGAAACACCTGAAGCAGACTGGAGGATAGATCACAGCCAAAACATTATGTATACAATAATTAAGATGAGGACAACAGTCCCAAAAAATCAAAATAATACAAATTATCAAGTCTTGTTTCAAAAATTAAGACAAATAAGTAAAGTTTTTAATGTACATAAGGTACATAATAAAAGAACAATTTAATTATATAATCTTTATTTAATTGCAAAATGAAATTAGATACATTAAGGAACAGAAATAAAGATCAAAGAAAGGTTATTACTTATCTGTAATACATGCAAGAAAAATGTTGAGTTGCTTGAAACACCAGTATGCCCTGAGCCAATCTATGATTGTAAGTCCTTTAATCTAATCAGCACGGTACCTGTATTTACATCAGATAGAAGTCAGCCATTTTCATTCACTGGCGATCAGTGCTCCAATTCTAGTGTGGACAGCAACACTTTATTCATATACTAAAAGCGGTTACCCAGCGTCGAAAGGGGGGTGGGGACCCTGGTATATTGATTTGTCTACTTTTGAAATTTATAAATGTTGGACATTTTTAAGTAAAATTTAAAAAATTTCAATGCTATTTCTATGTAAATTTTGATTTTTAAATATCTTTGAATATAAACCAAATCTTCATAATTTTTGCACAAAAAGCAAGAACTGCTGATGTTTAATAAAATGATTGATGTTTATTTCGCCAATGCTGCAGTGTTTCAATCTGTTTTAGTAGATCTTCATCAGGGCTTTTGTTTATTTGATGAAAAATAAATTTATCACAGAGAATAAAGAAGGCTGTTGGATGTTTGAAATTATGAATGCTAAGACAAACGGTTCTGAAGTTGACATATATTTACTTTGTTGTTAATGGTTTTATTTTCAGAGTTTCATCTGGACATACATACATACATACACACCAACTGCCCTTTATATATGTACTAGAAGCATCTACCTGGCATAGGGTGGGGAGAGAGGGAGATAATAAAAAGTTAGTATCGCAAATTTTTTGGTCTTACATAACTGATTTATGTTGTTAATCCTGAATGCAACCAATGATTTTCCCTTCTCTTATCATTCAAATCCTAATTTTTAAATATCTTCCAAGATCTAAATAAAATCTTCATTATTTTTACACAAAAAGCAAGCGCTGGTGATAGTGAATGTGTATATATACTTACTTTGTCATTAATTCTTTTATTTTGGTAGTTTCTTCCAGACATACACACACACACATACATACTTACACACAACTGCTCTTTATATATATTTACCAACCCCTCCGCACGAGCAGGATGTGACACACAGTCAATTTCTTAAGCGGAGTTAAACAGGTTTGAATTCAGAGTTTTCCTTCTCCTAGACCGGTTGCCTAGCCAAGGTTAAAGAGTCCAGTCTGCCCTACTATTTATCCATAGCTGGAGGGAAAGTAAGATTCATACCTTTCCCAAGGGTATTAGCGCTAAGTGAAATGCAATTACAACGTCCAGGATTTGAACTCGGGGCGACGAGTCCATTTCCTATGACTTTAACCATTACACCACGGGCTTCCTACAACTGCTCTTTATATATGTATAGATAGATGACAGGAAAATCAAGTGTATAATTTCCACTATTCTTAGTTTATATTTGTAATAAGGTCACATGTGATATTGTGATGGTCTCACAACATTTTTCCGCAGTCTTTTTACAAACTATTTGTTTTTATTGCTTGTCAGCTTTTCTATTCATTCTATTGTTTTGTTTTATGGCACATCAACCTCAGTGGGTCATTTAATGCTGATAAAGTTTTGAAATAAAGTTATTCTTAATGGATACTCAATTTTTTAATAAATACATTTTTCTATTTAACCCATAGATGGGACCCTAACAGGTACTACCTCTCCGGGTTAAAGTGAACCAGGGAGCAATGGTGACGAAGGGGTATTCCACGTTCCCCAAAACCTCCAAAACTGAAATATCACCATCAGATAGAATTTAACGTCATTCCCAGGACAAGAAGACCCTCAGCCACCGCCTTCTAGCACCCATATGATTAAAAGTGTTGTGGCTTGCCATAAGGGCAATAGGGTTGGGGCAATCATATAGGTGCTAGGGCTTGACGTGACCAGCCGATTGATCGAAGGGGGCCTCTTTGACCGCCCGTCTAGCCCAAGAAAGAGCCAACATGGGCCTGGGTTCTATCCTTAAGCATCATGGGTCACCACCCATGGCCCCATTGGGGAAGTCTTACACCTCTGCAGAGGTGCATCAGTGCATTCTAACGCCCCAGCCACTATTTTTTTTTTTATTGCTCGTCATCTTTTCTTTTCATTTCATTGGTTTCCCATTAAACAACAACAACATAGAAGTTGAAATATGATATCATTGTATAAAAGCCAGAATAACCAGTTGACCATTATATTACCAAACTTCACAAAAGATCTACAAGTTTCAACCGACTTGTTTTTTATTAGACACAATGTCATTATTGCATATAACTTCTTTTCATTAGTAGATTTCAATACTAACGGAGGTGTGTGGTGTAATGTTTAGACTCGTAGGAAATGGACTCATCGACCCGAGTTCAAACCCTACATTTCATATACTCCTAATAACCTTGGGAAAGGTATGCATCTCCCTGCAGATATTGAAGTTCTGTGAAGGCTCACGATTATGACATGAAGTCTCCAGATTTTGATAAGAAGGTTTCTGAGTTGGACAAGAAACACCTGAAGAAGGCTGGAGAGCACATCGGATGAGATGTTGTGTATATAACAATAAAGATGAGAAGAACACTCCAAAAAATCTAAATAATAAAATTATCTATCTCTATCTATCTATCTGCCTCTTTTACACTATATCTTGCTTTCTTTCTCACTGACTATTTTTCTCTTTCTCAGACACATAAACATTCCTTCTTGAGCACCCTATGTGGTGTAATGGTTAGCAAGTTAGATTAGTAGGCGTGAGTTCGATTCTCACTGGGTGCCATTGGCCTTATGCCACATCTAAGCTACGCTTAGTAAATAACTATACACACCCTTTCTCACTCACACATACACGCACACTTATTCTCCAATTATAATGCTAATATTATTTATTTATTCATTTAAATATTTATTTTATTTATTTTTATATTTTTTATTTTATATATTTTTAATATATATTTATTTATTTAAATATTTGTTGTTTAAAATGTAATTAAAATTATTCTTAAAAACAAAAGTAAAACGAAAGATGTTTGCTCGGTTGGGTTTTGGCTTGGATGTTTTTTTTTACAGGGGAATTCGCTCAGCATTTTCTTCAAAAATCAACACTTGAGAAACATCAAAGTTTTTTGTATGTTGCACCCCTAAAAAATTCAGACAGATACTAAAGGTATAATTTGGATTATTCGGACTCATCTTTATTCTTATCTACACAACGTTTCGGCCGATGTACTCTCTGGTCAGGTATTTCTTGTTGGACTGCAATTAGGTTAATACATGTACCTGGTGATGGTTAATGGAATGAGAACAGTCTACCCCCATCGATTTGAATAAAGGGTTTGGTTCAAAGTTCCATGAAGGCTACCGATTATGACAAGAAGGTTCCCGAATTCAAAGAGAAGGTTCCCAAGATCGAGAAGGTTTCCGAGTCCGACAAGAAATACCTGAAGAAGGCTGGAGGGCTCATCGGGTGAAATGTTGTGTATATAATAATAAAAATGAGGACAATAGTCTAAATAATCCAAATTATCAAGCCTCATCTCAAAAATTCAGAGAAAGAGAATAAAGGGTCGAAGTTGACCTAATATTTTATTGTTACATAATCTATGATGTTGTATAAGATTATTGTCAATCCCCTGTAATTCTAAAGGGATGGCCCTTTTCATATCATGGGCGGGACTTTCCATGGAATAGTACAGAAAGCCTGCGAAATACGTGAAGTCACGTGGGACCTGGTTAGGTCCTCAGTTTTCAGTTGGACGTCAGGCAGTGAAGATGTCCTGCCTTAACTGGAACTCAGCATACGCGCCTATGTTAGTCTGATATTTAGTTATATGAAATGTATAGTTAAGTAAATAAAAGCTTAAGAAAAATAACACAGTTTTGTGTTTGGTGAATGTCTTGGTAACAAGACTGAAGAAGAAAAGAAGAAGAAGAAAGAAAGTAAGTAATGAGAAGGGTATACAACATTATCTACAGCAGGGAATAGATGGTTTCATGCCTTTCCCAAAAGCAAAAATAATTCCATTCAAGATTTTGGTTTGGTTTGGTTTGTTTTGTTTTACGGCATATCAACCTCAGTGGGTCATTTAATGCCGATAAAGTTTTGAAATAAATCAATTCTTAATGGATAATACAATTTTTATAAATACATTTTCTATTTAACCCATAGATGGGGCCCTAACAGGTACTACCACTCCGGGTCAGAGCGGACCAGGGAGTAATGGTGATGAAGGGGTGCTCCACATTCCCCAAACCTCCAAAACTGGAACCCCACCATCAGATAGAGTTTAACGTCATTCCCAGGACATGTAGACCCGCAGCCACCGCCTTCTAGCATCCATATGATAAAAAGGGTTGGAGCTTGCCATAAGGGCAATAGGGTTGGGAAGATCATATAGGTACTAGGGCTTGACATAACCAGCCGATTGATCGGAGGGGCCTCTCCGACCGCTCATCTAGCCCAAGATAGGGCCAAAGTGCATTTAAGATTTGTACTTGGCTTACCAATTCTATACAATGATAACCACTACCCCCCACGCACCCATTATTTATGCAATTCTGGGTAATCTTAAAAAAAAAAAAAGGAATATTTCAAATTATTCTGAGTATTTAATGTCCTTCTAGGCATTTTAATGTTTTGGATATTTGGTTAAACAGAAAAAAAAAAAAAAAAAAAATGATTTTTAAAACATTTCTAATCAAATATCTTTTAAAACTGGAGAATTTTTTTTTAAATGAAATAACAAGTAGTAAGATGAGGAATGGGATTTTAAGGATTTCTGGTTGAAATTTGAAATGGTACCAATTCCAGAACGGCAGACACTTCCAGGGAGAGAACCCACTGTGGTGGCAGCAGAAGCAGCAACAGTTGCATCAGCATGGATGTTGCCAATGGCAACAACAAAGATTTTGAAACTGTGATTCATAATCTGAGTCATGGAATCTATGTCTCTTTAGAGGAGGAAAATCTTTACAGGTGTCTGTCTTGAGTGTAAAAAGATGCACACACACACACACACATCTATATATATTACATATATATATATATATATATATATATATACATATATATTACATATATTATATATTATGACATACGCACTATATATTGACATACGCACTATATATATATATATATTATATATATATTATAAAACATATATATATATTATATATATATATATATATACATATATATACATATATATATATATATATATATATATATATATAATATATATATTATATATATATATATATATATATTATATATATACAATATATATATATATATATATATACATATATATATATTATATATATATATATATATAATATATACATACTTATATATATATGTGACATATACATACATATATCTATATATTATATATGACATTATATACATTATACAACATATATATATGTTATATATATATACATATATACAACATATATATATGCATTATATATATACATTATATACAACATATATATATGTCATATATATATATACATATATACAACATATATATGTCATATATATATACATATATACAACATATATATATGTCATATATATATACATATATACAACATATATATATATGTATATATATATATATATATATGCATATGAGTAGCACAGGGATCTGTGTAGTAAAGTGAGGAGCTGACGGTCGGTGTGGCGCTCCACCTCAGACGCTAAAAAACAATCTCCTTGGTCTAGGAATCTCGATGATCCTGGTTTTATTCCGGCCCTAGCCATCTCAGTGTATGAGTAGCACATGGATATGTGTGGTAAAGTAAGGAGCTGATGGTAAGAGTGGCGCACCGCATCAGACACCCAAACAATCTCCTTGGTCTAGTGCAAGTGAAAAGGGGATAAACTCCCTTGTTGTATGGCTGATACCAACTTTAGGCCTCCCCGACGACTTTACTTTATTTTATATATATATAAATATGTAGTATATTAAGAAAGAACACAGGTTTAAATGAGTTAAGTGGTGAGTTTATTGGCTGACACTGCAGTGTTTCGATCTATTAATTAGATCATCTTCAGGGCATTTGTTGGTATATCTTTTCGATACACACACTTACACAGTCCCATACTCACACCATAAAAGAGAATATTTGACGTCATATTTCAAACCGTTTCCTTTTTTCAAACCTCAAATTTTAAACAGACTGAATAACAAGGACTATCACTCGCTTTTCTCATTATTCTGTGATAAAAAAAATTCTTATTACCTTCCATATACCAACAAATGCCCTGAAGATGATCTAATTAATAGATCGAAACACTGCAGCGTCGGCCAATAAACTCACCACTTAACTCATTTAAACCTGTGTTTTTTCATTCTTTCTTAATATACTACATACCGTCGGATTCACTTCCTTTTCTTCACATATATAAATATATATATATGACATATATATTTACATATATTTATACATGTCATAGATATATATACATATATATCATACATACACACACACATATATATATATATATTGATGTTTGGTAGTATATTTTTACAATCAAACTATTTGCTCGGTTTTTTCTCACCGCAAGGATTTACCAACAAGTTTGGTATATTAAATTATATATATATATATATATATATATATATATATATATATATCATACTTACACATTCATACATACATTTAATTTATATATTTGGTTTAAAAGAAAATTAACTTTTTATAAGAAATTGATAGAGAGTGTACTTATTTATGGGTGATACTGTAATACTTAATAATATCTATTTTGATTTCATTAGAAATAATAAAATCCTGTTATCTTTGCGCTAGAAGAAAATTAAATTTTCATAAAAATTGGTAGGTGCTGTACTTATTTATAGGTAATAGTATAAATAATGGCTAATAATATCTTAATGTTATAATAATGTTTATAATAATATCCTATATAATGTCAACTACAAATAAGTACTAATAAAAAATTGGTAGGTGCTGTACTTATTTATAGGTAATAGTATAAATAATGGCTAATAATAACATACATAATGTTTGACTACAAATATTAAACTTTTGATATGTTTGGTTCAGAAAAAAGTTAATTTTTAACAAAAAAATGGTCGGGTTGATACTGGGAATGTTATTCATTTATACACCTCAAAGCCAAACACTAAGATGCATCTGATGGTGAGGTTACAGTTCTGAAGATCTGTGGAGTGTGGTATGCACTTTCATTGTCATCACACCCAGGAGAGAGTCAGTCATGATCATGAATAGGTATACTCTTAAAAAGATCATTTTGTTCTAAACAAAGATCTTATTATTTCTAGTAAAATGGATATTATTAGGTAGTATTTAGTACCAAATTTTACTGTATTGTAATTCTGTAACAAACATATTTTACACATCATTTCTAGAATTTCTTTAAACCTTACAAAAAAGAAAAAAAAGAAAAGAAATTTAATTTTTTAAAAAAGAGAAAAAAAAATTAGAAAAAAAAAGAAATTTAATTTTAAAAAAAGAGAAAAGAAAAACGAGAAAATAAAAAAGAAATTTAATTTTAAAAAAAAGGGAAAAGAAAAACGAGAAAAAAAAAAAACAAGAAATTAATTTTTTTTTAAAAGTGAAAAGAAAAACGAGAAAAAAAAAAAAAGAAATTTATTTTTAAAAAAAGAGAAAAGAAAAACAAGAAAAAAAAAAAAGAAATTTAATTTTTTAAAAAATGAGAAAAGAAAAACGAGAAAAAAAAGAAAGAAATTTAATTTTAAAAAAAGAGAAAAGAAAAACAAGGAAAAAAAAAAAGAAATTTGATTTTAAAAAAAGAGAAAGAAAAACGAGAAAAAAAAAAGAAATTTAATTTTAAAAAAGAGAAAAGAAAAACGAGAAAAAAAAAAGAAAGAAATTTAATGTTAAAAATGAGAAAAGAAAAACAAGAAAAAGAAATGAAAAAAAAATTTAATTAAAAAAAAAGGGGAAAAAAAAAAGAAAAGAAAAAATAAGGTCATACCCATTTTGGTTGGACCTAGAATTTTTCTGCATTCCCTCATATGTAACTATAAACAAACAAACAAAAAAAAGAAGATGGAGCGACTACATTAGCTTAAGTGACCATAAAGGCTAATATGCTCTGGAGTTGATGTTCAGAAAGTGTTTCTTCTAATGTCATAAAGATCTACAACTCAAATGTCGTCTATTTGGATTGGCTGAGATCTGGACAACCAAGAACATCTACGATGTAAATGGAATGGTGAATTTCACAATTTTCAAAAGAAGAAAATTGTAGCCATTGATATAAGAAATAACATAAACCAACAACATGATTTGAAAATGGGTGTGACTCAATGAAAAAATCCCTAAGTAACTTAGGGTTATAAGATGTGTGGCCTTCTTCAGGCCAACGCACATTTTCCTTAAAAGGACAGACGAGAGTACATGCACAATTTGTCAAAAACCATGTGATCTTACATATATGGTTGAAATCAATATGGATTGACAAAATGAAAATTAATATTTTGGTTTTTATTGGTTTGTTTTGTTTTATGGCATATCAACCTCAGTGGGTCATTTAATGCCAATAAAGTTTTGAAATAAATCAATTCTTAATGGATAAAACAATTTTTTTATAAATACATTTTTCTATTTAACCCATAGATGGGACCCTAACAGGTACTACCACTCCGGGTCAGAGTGGACCAGGGAGCAATGGTGATGAAGGGGTGCTCCACATTCCCCAAACTTCCAAAACTGGAACCTCACCATCAGATAGAGTTTAACGTCATTCCCAGGACATGTAGACCCGCAGCCACCGCCTTCTAGCATCCATATGATAAAAAGGGGTTGGGGCTTGCCATAAGGGCAATAGGGTTGGGAAAATCATATAGGTGCTAGTGTTTGACGTGACCAGCCGATTGATCGGAGGGGGCCTCTCCGACCGCCCGTCTAGCCCAAGATAGGGCCAAAGTGGAGTATTGCATGTCATGAATTGCTCATCCACCTGGGCTCTATCCTTAAGCATCACGGGTCACCACCCACGGCCAACAGGTGGCCCCATTGGGGGAGTCTTACCCCTCTGCAGAGGTGCAGTCGTTGCATTCTAACGCCCCAGCCGACAGGGCGGGTTTTTATTGTAAAAGTATGTATTTACCAATCACTCCACACACGAGCAAGATGTGACACAAGGTCAATTTTGTAACAGAGTTTAATAGGTTTGAATTCAAAGTTTTCCTTTTAGAATGGTTGACATAACAAGGTTAAAGAACCAATTCTACCCTACTATTTACCCATAGCTGGAGAATAGTTAGATGCATACTTTCCCAAGGGTATTAGCTCTATATTAAATGCTACCAGCCTTGTCCAAGATATGAACTCATGTTGCCATGTCCATTTCCAAAAACAATAACACAAAAAGACTTTCATGTTTGAGTGTAGTTTTTTACCAACCCCTTCGTATGAGCAGGATGTGACACAAGGTCTATTTTTAAATGCAAACAACCCTGTCCAGGATTTGAACTCGGGTCACCAAGTCCATTTCATACAAGGATAACCATTACACCATATGCCTCCACAATATCAGATAGCACGCCTACATTATACCATATATATATATATATATATATATATATATATATATATATTATTACCCCCCCCCCCCGCACAAGCAGGATGTAACACAAGGTCAATTTCTTAAGTGGAGTTTAACAGGTTTGAATTCAGAGTTTTCCTTCTCCTAGACTGGTTGCCATAACAAGGTTATAGAACCAAGTCTGCCCTACTATTTACACACAGTTGGAGGAAGAACAGTTGGATTCATATCTTTCCCAAGGGTATTAGTGATATGTGAAATTCTACCAGCCTCATCCAGGATTTGAACTTGTGTCCCCGTTTCCATTTCCTATGAAGGTAACCATTACACTGCAGCCGTTAAAAGCAATGTGGATTGACAAATGGAAATTTAGCATTTTGGAGTTTTATAATAAAGTACAAGATGAACAGATGCAAAATTACCACCCACACAGTATTTAGCAACATTTAAACAAAAAAAACTTTGGCTTTTGAGTGTAGATATGAAAACCAAGTTAGATGATTCTATTGAATATCAATCATATATATAAAGTAGGTTACACTGATATCTATGATGATGTACTATATATATATATATATATATATATACAAATTTTTGGTACAGCTAAACTTGTATAAGATTTTGAAAAATAACGACATACTTTATTGATCAGCAAAATCTTTTTATTGTTTTCGAAAGAGAAAAGAGAATAGAAACTTAAGGGCCCTTTCGACCGGTGCTTTGTCAAAAGTAACGACCAGTAGATCGCTTAAAAGTCACAATTTAAATCAAATGGGTAAAAGAGAAATTCAATATATATATATATATATATATATATATATATATTGTGTTATGTCACACAATTTTAAAAGAAAAATAATGGCTAAACAATGCCAAATCCTTTCACTTCATTCATTTTTTTCTCTCATATACAGTATTTTATTTTTCTCCAGATTGAATATTAAAATTCTGTTTTTTGTTCTTTTTTTTTTCCAATGCTTCAAAATACAAAAAAAAAACAACGTTCACAAGAACAAAGTATATATATATATATATATATATAATATATATATATATATGTAGAATTAAACAAAAGACACATCTCCTGTTTAACAATTTTATTTTTGATCTTTTCCAATTTTCTGGCCAACTTTTTAATGTTTGGGTGGAATTCGTGGATAAGTCCACCAAAGTTCAAGTCCGAGTACTTTCATCAGGGGTGATGTGTTCCAGTTTTTAAAAAAATTATATTAATGTAGAGGCTAGAAGGAGAAGAATTGATGAGAAAGGTGTTATAGGCATTTTAAAATGTGTGTACTGTATTGGAAATTAATTTTGTTTAAGGATGGTTTATATTGTTTTATGTATAAAGCTTCTAGTATTTGGAGTTTTTGTTTATTTTTTTCTTTGTGCAGAATGTGTGTATTTTCCGAATGTATATATATATATATATATATATATAAAATATGTATCATATAAAACTGTTATCCCAAATAACACCAACATGATGCTGTTTTAGACTACTTATTTATAGCCAGCAGAATGCCACATAACTTTGCGGTTTTTGCTTTATGGTGAAACCTAATTTGCATATTCATATATCATTGGCCTTTGAAATCAAAGCTTTGGTCTATGAAAAGGAGTAAGCAACTGTTATGATGTTTCTGGTGACAGCTTTAACGCAGTATAATCTGATACAGGGTATGGCAGAAATACTTCCCACATTTTTTAACTGGCACCTGTGTGGTGCAAATAATATATTATAGGAGGAAGGTGATAAAGAAATAAAAAAAAGAAAGAATGACTTAGTCAACCAAAAATCTTAAGTGAGAGTCAACAAATAAATAAATAAATAAATAAATGGATCCCACACATAGATGGAGTAAAGGATTAAAAATCCAGACAGTTTGGCGGTCATCCTCAAAGGAGTTCCTTTTGAAGTTGATGAATCTAAGGATTCTTAGGTCAAAAGTTTAAAATAAGAAACTATCAGATTTGGAATGTGCAAGAAATGACCAGAATAAAGATTAATGACTTTCTAATTACATTTTTAGAGATTTATATATACGAGCAAATATATGCACCCTCCGGGTGCAAGTATTTAAGTTTTAATGTAATAAAATATTGTATCAAATTAGAAATGCTAATGAAACTAAATAAGAAAGCAGATAAAAATATTTGAAACAGAGGAGGGTATAATAAAAAAAATAGAACAACTGAAACTTACCCTTCCATCACTCCCGTCTTTCATTGCTAAATTTTCCTAATTTAACTATTTAGTTAAAATAGGAAGTAAAGAATAAAATTACAGTTATTTTTTCTTGTTAATGGATTTCTTTTAAGATTTATCCCTGAGATTTTAGATAATATTCATTAAGATAAAACCAAACAATTAGAAATCAGTAATACTAAGCACATATTTATTAAAATCAGATTTTTAATATCAATATGCAAATTAGCCTTCCCATTCACACTGTAAACTGCTATTTTGTTGTATATATAAATACAATTGTATGTTATTAATATGTAGATATTACCAACAGTATTAATAATGTAAAACAATTTTATTAATAATTGAGGTTTAAATAAAAATAAAATCCTGTAGAATGTGACATAAATAACTGAGGGAATTGTTACTTGAATAGTAATATAGTTTCGGTTACAGACAAAAAAACACACAATCTCTATTATAAGAAGATATATATTATATATATATATATATATATATATATATATGTGTAAGGTAATCCAAATGACTGGTTGTAAGGGATGATTCTATTTGGGATCTTCGAAATCTCACTGTACAACCATACCGTAGTTCTTGTAGGTGCAAACATATACTCATACAAGGATTTTTATAAATCCCTAAAGAGAGCTCAATGTATAATAACCAATAAATTAGATTATATACAGAGCAATATTTAACTTTCAAAGAAAGAAAAATTTTAACAAACCGTCATCCCGTTATAATTTTATTTCAACCAGAAACTAAAAAAATAAAATCTTTAAGTTCTAGCCTCATCAGACGGGTTTTACAAAATACAAAATTGATTTTGTAAAACATGTCTGATGAGTCTAGTATATATATATATATATATATATATATATATATATATATATATATATAAAACTCTGAATTCAAAATTCCCTCCAGCTATGGATTAAATAGTAGGGCAGACTGGGCCCTTCAGCCTTGGGTAGGTAACCAGTCTAGGAGAGGGATAACTCTGAATTCAAAATTCCTGAGGTCGGTCGTTGATTGGGTTTGTGGCAACCCTTGATTCACCAATTCTTTCCTATGGACTGTGCCAAAAAGTGTGGATGGTCCAACACAAGCCTTCACCACTATAAAACAAATCACTGTGTGGGAGTTCATTGTGTGTGTGAACCCTCATGCATCGAAAATCGACGAGAGAGTCCATAATAATATATATATCTACCAACCTCTCTTATTTATATATTTGTGAAGATAAATGAAAAATAAAATTTAAATAATAACAGCATGGATTTTTTTTCCATTTAATATTTTAGATAGTAGACATTAATATTTATTTTCTGAGTAACTGGAGCAATGCAATGTGTATTTTTTTATATAGGGATTTAAATGGGGCATCCCATGAGGATTCAACTCACGATTCTGTAATAATGGATCTGCAGGACTAACTTTAAAAAATCCCCCCCTCTACACTGGTGACGCCGGGTAGCCGCTGCTAGTACATATATAAAGGGCAGTTGAAACTTCAAAAATAAAACAATTAACGACAAAGTAAATATATATACACATTAAATATCACCAGAGCTTGGTTTTTGAACAAAAATAATGAAGATTTGTTTTATATTTGTGAAGATAATTAAGAAATAAAATTTAAATGATAACGACATGGAATTTTTTGCATTTACTATTTTAAATAAGAGACATTAATTTTTCTTTTGAAATTATCTGGATTAATGCAATGTCCTTTTTACATAGGGATTTTAATGGGGCATCCTGTGTGGATCGAACTCACGATTCAACAATAATGGATCTACGAGACTACCTTTTTACCGCCGCCTCTACCCAGGCATCACCGGGTAGCCGCTTCTAGTATCTCTATATGAGTCATTTTCTAAATTTACTGGCCACTGAATGTGCTCATTTAATATTTCAGATTGTAGACATTAATATTTCTTTTCAGAATAGCTGGATCAATGCAAGATCTATTTTTTTTTTACATAGGGATTTAAAAGGGGCATCCCACGAGGATTCAATTCACGATTGAGTAATAATGGATCCGCGGGACTAACTTTAAAAAAAAATCCCTCCCCACCTCTACTCTGGCGACGCCGGGTAGCCTCTTCTGGTATCTCTATATGAGCCATTTTCTCAATTTGCTGGACACAGTATTTTAAATAGGAGACATTAATTTTTCTTTTCAAATTGTTGGGATCAATGTAATATCATTTTTACATAGGGATTTTAATGGGACATCCTGTGTGGATCGAACTCACGAGTAACACAATAATGGATCTACAAAACTACATTTTTACCCCACCCCCCTTCTACCCAGTGTCGCCGGGTAGCCGCTTCTAGTATCTCTGTTATGAGCCATTTTCTCAATTTAGTGGCCAGGTATTAGCGCTATGTGAAAAATGCAAACAGCCCCATCCAGAATTTGAACCCTGGTCGACGAGTCCATCTCCTATGACTCTAACCATTATCACCACAACGGCTAGATAGCAATGATAATACTAAGGTCGTTCATGATAAAGGTAATTAAAAAACGAAAATACTTTTGATACATCCTATTAACTGATACCGCTACTCATAGTTCCTCCCCTTTCTCTCATCTTTTATTATCATATCTCTATATGAGCCATTTTCTCAATTTACTGGCCACTGAATGTACTCACGAATCTGAACCTGTTTAAATAATTGTTTAATCATTCTCAGTTTATTCACATCTATTAAAGTATTTTCCTATCTCTATGCATCTCTTTTCTCTAGTCGTGTCTATTTCTGAACGTACAGTATTGATCTAATCTATTATATTCATAGCTATTTGTCTACCTTGCCCTGTTATATTTAAACCTCAGAATTTATCGGCAAATTTGACTCTAATAAATTTATCTAAAGGCACACAACCCACAAATTTTTTCTAATCATTTGTAGCTGAAAAAATTAATAATCAAATACCCCCCCCCAAAAAAAAACCCAAATAGGTCTCGTTGCTAGGGTTCTATTCTCTAGGCAGCACCATCTCACTGAACTTAAAGAGTATGGTCAAAGGGCCTGTTCTGATGTGTGTGTTCCCACAATTCAGTACTGCCCATGATTGATTGACTGATTTTAATGGCATGTCAACCTATCTAGGGTTATTTTATGCCTAGAGACTGATACTAACAATTATATAAGTAAAAAAAAGTGAAGTCATCAGGGTGGTCTAAAGTCAGTATCAACCAGACAGTCAGTGAGGGAGTCTATCCCCTTTTCACAAGTGCTAGACCAAGGGGGTTATTTTGATGTCTGACGCGGAGCACTACTCCTACCATCAGCTCCTCACTTTACCTATCCATGTGCTACTCATATGCTTAGATGGCTAGGGCCGGAATCGAACCAGTAACCTCGAGGATCCCAGCCGGACACTCTACCGACTGAGCTAAGCCATTTCTATTCAATAATAGTCATTTCTTTGCACACAGTTATATGGTTTCAAGTAACTAATAATCTTTAGTAAACAATTATAGCTTTAAGTAACTTTTCTTAATACAACTAATCTATAGTTATATATATATTTACCAACTCCACCGCACGAGCAGGATACGACACAAGGTCAATTTCTTAAGCGGAGTTCAACAGGTTTGAATTCAGAGTTTTCCTTCTCCTATACTGGTTACCTAGCCATGGTTAAAGAACCCAGTCTGCCCTGCTATTTACCCATAGCTGGAGGGAGAGTAGGATTCATACCTTTCCCAAGGGTATTAACGTTAAGTGAAATGCAATTACCACGTCCAGGATTTGAACTCGGGGCGACGAGTCCATTTCCTATGACTTTAACCATTACACCATGGGCTTCCTACCAATCTACAGTTATATATGGCACCAAGTATTCCTACAGAATACAAATAATTTGCAAAGAAATCTATTTGAGTCATAGATGAGGCCCTAGCATATTGTAACAGAATGATATATGTCGGATAGAACCAAGTTCGAATTGTAGTAGTAGTAGTTGTCATTAGTAGTAGTAACAGTCATTAGTTCAGAAGCGCCATACTTATAGTCACAAACATCTCACTCGCACCAGAGCACAGCCAAAAAAGGAAAGATTTTTCTCTTCTTCCGTTTCTCATTCTGGTGTCACATCCATTTGGGGTTTTTAGAGAGGAGGCGTATGTCAACTCAAAGTCATAACACAAACATCTTATTATAATGGAGATTGTGTGTTTTTCTGTCTGTAACCGAAACTATATTACTACTGAAGTCACAATTCCCTTAGTTATTTGCATCACATTCTACATGATTTTATTTTTTTATTTAAACATCAATTATTAATAAAATTGTTTCACATTATTAATAATGTTAGCACATATACATACTAATAACATGCAATTGTATTATATATACAACAAAATAGTGGTGTACCAGTGTCAACGGGAAGGCTAATTTGCATATTGATATTAAATATTTGATTTTTATAAATATGTGCTTGGTATTTATTGATTTCTAATTGTTTGGTTTTTTCTCAATGAATACAAGCAAAATCTCTTCAATAAATCTTAAAAGAAATCCTTTAACAAGAAGAAATAACTGTAATTTATTCTTACTTCTTATCTTAACTAAATAGTTAAATTAGGAAAAATTAGTCATGAGAGACGGGAGTGATGGAAGACTAAGTTTTCAAATCTTTATCTGCATTCTTATAAGTTTCATAAGCCCTTCCAATTAAATATATTTTATTACATTAAAACTTAAATACTTGCACCCGGAGGGTGCATATATTTGCTAGTATCTATAAAATACAATTTAAACACTCTTGAGTTGAAAGGAGTTCACATACCAAGTTTAATTAAGATTGGTCTTGGAATCTATATGTAACAAACAAACAAGTAAAAATTATATTTGTCAATAGGCGACGCACAGCAAACCACATTATTACTGATCATAATATAAAAATGACTCTTCACTGTAGACAGACTCAAAATAAAATTTGATTAAGAAAACATATTTGTTTTAAGTGAATGTATTGGACACAGGTGATGGCAGATTAAATATAAACCTGTTTTAACACCCAACTGACAATCCACATTCTTTTTGGAAAGAAAACAGAAAACAACAGCAACGACAACTTGTATTACTATTAAGTATTAGCTTTAAGAAACAATTTCATAACAGTTTCTCTGTCATTGTCCACTGTCATGACTGGTAATGGAGTATATAGCAGGTATTTTTCTTGCAGACTCTCCCATTCAGAAAGACAACAGCTTAAAATTTACAAACCTCTTTTATCCCATATTTCTCTGAATTTTTTTTAGAATGAGGCTTTGCTTATTTTGGATTATTCAGACTATCGTTGTCCTCACTCTTATTGTTGTCTACAAAATCTGTCTGCCCTATGTCAAATGCGTAGCTGAAAAGATTCAATAGATATGTAATCCATTTGACATCATTTCAGGAGTGACTTGAACTCTTTGTAAACCATCTCAACTGAAGCCCTCAACAGAATACTTAATGACCCAAAGAATTGTGTATTTCCATCCGATGCAGCTGTGGCAAAGTATACAAAGGCGAAACACTCTGTCTTTTGAAAGTAGATCAACGACAACAGTGCGTACAATGGAAATAGAAAATTTGGGTGTGGTTGACCCAGGCTTGACATTAACGCTGTCCCGTTGTCCGGGGACAATAAAAAATACATCGGGGGACAAAAAAAATACATCCGGGACGATCAATACGTCACTCGCGGACAGTTTGCGGGACAGAAATATTTTCCTAAAAGTTAGTACTACCATTCCCATATGGCCCGTCCAGTGATTGCCCGAATGCTGACCTCAAAAAAGGTCTAGTTCTAGACTTAAAATTTTACTAATAGGCAACAACACTGAAGAAATAGACACAGTCACACAGTATATATTTTTATGATTGGAAAATGTCCGTATAAGATGAAATAGAATAAAAAAATTTTAGTTTATAAAAATTTCTATTTATTATTCTTGATTATAAATAAATGTTTCTGTCAAACTGCTTCAAGGCTTTTCTTAATGTTTATTACATGTTATTATGCCTACTGCATGACTGACAAGCTATAGATGATGCTAATGAATTAAACAAAATATTTTGATTTCAGCGGACGTGGACCGTTCCTGAAATCCCATTCGGAGGACGGTTAATACATTTTTTTGTTTCGGACGGTCAATGAAAAAGTTAAGTGTCGGGCCTGGGTTGACCATATATTGGAACGAAAAAGGGAAACCATCTGCCCATTACTGGATGAAGTCTAACATATCAATAGATTAAGCAAGAACCATTGAGAAAAAAAAATGCCTCAAAGAATCAGCTTCATCTGCTTTAGGCTATAGCTAAACGTCTTTAAGTAGACCAAGTATAGAGATCAATAC
>CM042165.1:13987919-13990205 GCA_023376005.1 Doryteuthis pealeii | reverse complement strand
GAGAGAGGATATATTATATGAGAGTCATGCATTGTCACTGATGCATGTATACTTCGGAGCAGTAGTCATGGCCATTCAGTGTTTCTCTGGCGTTGTGCTGTGCTGATATGACACAACTATCCCTTGGGTAGGGTTCGACCTCAGTGACTGACGGCGAGAGTATGTTATCTCCTGTCCACTGACAGGTGAGGTGCGGGGACTGGTGTTTTTAACTATAAATACATAGGAATGTTGTATCATTCGGTCACTGAGAGATCAAATTTCCGGAGAAATGATCATTGCTTATTTGCTTAGTAGTGAGAGTTAATTTAAATTACCAATTAGAGAGCTCATTACCAAATTTATGGGAGCATATATTAATAAGTCATCCACAGACACGTGTTTAATCCAAAAGTCCAGAGAAGAAATCTTCCTTACGACACAAGAGTTTTATTTAAAAAACCTGTCGCAGTTTGAGAGCTCAATGTGTGCTCTTAATGTTAGAGTCACAGAGCAAATATATAAGTAAAGAAATAACAAAAGACTTAGAGATTTAGCATTATAGTCTATTTCAGGGAGCTTAGACAAATTGTCTAACTCTCCCGACTCATCAGATGCGAATGATGAATTCTTTATTACTTTAAAGGCATTTGAAAACCAAATATTTGAAATAAATTCTTTATTACTTTAAAAGCATTTGAAAACCAAATGCCTTTAAAGTAATAAAGAATTCATCATTCACATCTGATATGCATGCCTAATTCATTTAATTATAATTAATTAATTAACAAATTAGGTATGACTTTAATTAAGCACATAATCTTCCACAAATTGTCGGCCTTCGCCATTTCAAACACATTGTTTGACCACTTCATATATATATATATATATATATAGATAGATAGATAGATAGGTAGATATATCTCAATCTTTCATATTCATCTAATCTGTTCATATATCTATTTCAGTCTGTATATATATATATATATATATATATATATAATATATATATATCTCTTTCATATTCATCTCAATCTGTTCATATATCTATCAGTTTGTTCATATATCTATCTATCTGTCTGTTTGTATATCTATCTCATCATATATCTATCTCGGTTCATATCTCTATCTATCTCAGTCTCTTCATATCCATCTATCTCAATCTTTTCATATCTATTTAAGTCTGTATATATCTATCTATCTCAATCTTTCATATTCATCGCAATCTGTTAATATATCTATCTATCTATCTATCTCAGTTTTTGGTATATATCTATCTATCTCAGAAGGTTTGTATATCTATCTATCACTGTCTGATCATATATCTATCTCTTTGTTCATATCTATGTTAGTCTGTTCATATCCATCTATCTCAATCTTTTCATATCTATTTAAGTCTGTATATATCTATCTCAATCCGTTCCTGTATCTATCTCAATTTTTTCATATTCATCTCAATCTGTTCGTATATTTGTCACTGTCTGTTCATATATCCATCTATCTCAATCTGTTCATAAATCTATCCATCTCAGCCTGAATCATATCCATCTATCTCAATCTGTTTATATATATATATATATATCCATATCTATCTATCTCATGGGTGGGGTAGACTTTGGCATTGTTTTTACAGTTAAAAAAATTAAATAATTTTTTTTTTTTTCTGTAGGGCGAGATTCCACTTCTTGATGTTGCAAACATTAACTTCATCTTGTATCCATCTTCTGATTCTGTATACAAAAAACAAAAAAATAAAGAGAAAAATAAAATAAAACAAAAACAAAAACAAAAAAAATCCCACAAAAACATTTCTATCATCAGTCGGATGCGTTGGCCTTAGTCAGATAGTCATAATTTCTTATTGCAAATCACCCGTGCCAAAAACCTCAGAAGTACAGAAGCCTTACGCGACAAAATCAGTGCGGAAAGCTTGCTTCACCTTTTGGCTTGCACACACTTGTCCACAGAGCAGAGATTTAACCTCCGAATGAATATCTGGTATTTTTGGCACGGGGGGGGGGGGGAAACCTCCACATGTTCGAGGTTACTTAGTACATATACCGATGTTGATGATGATAGCATTGCGCTGTGTTAGCGTCTGTGAGTGAGTTCCATTCAGTTCCAATCAGATCAATAATATTGCTGCACCACTTACATCTGCTTCTGTAGCACTTTAATCCTCCTTGCACACCCACAATCAACCTGATTCCTAGTCATGGATGCATATATATATATATGTATATTATATATATATATATATATATAGAGAGAGATAGAGAGAGATGAGAGATGCATATATATATATAT
>CM042165.1:13960419-13982919 GCA_023376005.1 Doryteuthis pealeii | reverse complement strand
CAGTCTGTTCATATGTCTATCTACCTATCTCAGTCTGTTCATATATCTATCTATCTCAGTCTGTTCATATGTCTTCTACCTATCTCAGTCTGTTCATATATCTACCTACCTATCTCAGTCTGTTCATATGTCTACCTACCTATCTCAGTCTGTTCATATCTATCTATCTATCTCAGTCTGTTCATATATCTATCTACCTATCTCAGTCTGTTTATATCTATCTATCTATCTATCTCTGTTCATATATCTATCTATCTTAGTCTGTTTATATGTCTATCAATCTCAGTCTGTTCATATATCTATCTATCTATGTCCGTCTGTTCATATATCTATCTATCTACCTATCTCAGTCTGTTTATATCTATCTATCTATGTCAGTCTGTTCATATATCTATCTACCTATCTCAGTCTGTTCATATATCTATCTACCTATCTCAGTCTGTTCATATATCTATCTATCTCAGTCTGTTCATATATCTATCTATCTCAGTCTGTTCATCTATCTATCTATCTATCTATCTATCTACCTATCTCAGTCTGTTCATATGTCTATCTATTCTCAGTCTGTTCATATATCTATCTATCTATCTCAAGTCTGTGTCTGTTTATATCTATCTATCTTAGTCTGTTCATATATCTATCTACCTATCTCAGTCTGTTTATATCTGTCTACCTATCTCAGTCTGTTCATATATCTATCTATCTATCTCTATCTATGTCTGTTCATCTATATCTAGTCTGTTCATATATCTATCTACATCTCAGTCTATATATCTATCTACTATCTCAGTCTGTTCATATATATACTACCTATCTCAGTCTGTTCATATACCTACCTATCTCAGTCTGTTCATATATACTACTACCTATTCAGTCTGTTCATATATATCTATCTATCTATCTATCTCAGTCTGTTCATATATATATATCTATCTATCTCTCAGTCTGTTCATATATATATATTTCTACCTATCTCAGTCTGTTCATATATATATATCTACCTATCTCAGTCTGTTCATATATTATCTATATCTCAGTCTATATATCTATCTATCTGTTCATATATCTATCTATCTATCTATCTATCTCAGTCTGTTCATATATCTATCTATCTATCTATCTATCTCAGTCTGTTATATATCTATATATATCTATCTATCTATCTATTCTCAGTCTGTTCATATATCTATCTATCTATTTCAGTCTGTTTATATCTATTCTATTCAGTCTGTTTATATCTATCATCTCAGTCTATTTATATCTATCTATCTATCTATCTCAGTCTGTTCATATATCTATCTATCTATCTATCTCAGTCTGTTTATATCTATCTATCTACCTGTATCATCTGTACATATATAAAGGGCAGTTTGTGTGTATGTATGTCCAGAGGAAACTATGAAAATAAACAATAAATGACAAAGTAAATATGTATAAACATTCACTATCATCAGATCTTGCTTTTTGAACAAAAATAATGATGATTTCACTTCTATTCATGAAGATAATTGAAAAATAAAATTTAAATGATAACAGCATTGACCACAGAAGTATTAGAAGAGAAGAAGTAATACTCGCCAGATTGCGTATTGGGCACACCCACATTACCCATTCGTACCTGTTAAAAGGGGAGGGTGCCCCAGTGTGCCCAACATGCAAAGTACAACTTACAACCAAGCATATCCTTCTAAATTGTAACAGACTTAAACATATCCGCGCAAATTACTATCAAGCTAGAAACCTGAAAGACATCTTCAAGAATACAAACCCTGAAAACATTTTAAATTTTATTAAAAAAAGCAACCTTTTCAACAAAATATAACAGAACATAACCAATTATCTCCATAGAACCACTACCTTAAAGTCTGAAATCCAAAATAACCTTTTTGGCATTAAATGACCCACAGGGGTTGATATGCCGTTAAACAAAACTCAAACTCAAACATAACAGCATTGAAACTTTTTTTTTTTTTTTGCATTTACTATTTTAAATATGAGACATTAATAATTCTTTTCAGAATATCTAGATTAACGCAAGGTATTTTTACATAGGGATTTTAATGGGGCATCCTGCGAGGATCCAACTTATGATGGACTGGATCTACCTGTTAGGATTCCATCTATGGGTTAAATAGAAAAATGCATTTATTAAAGAATTTGAGTATCCATTAAGAATGAATTTATTTGTAAACTTTGCCGGTATTAAATGACCCACCGAGGTTGCTATGCCATAAAACAAAATAAAACAAACCATCTTGCGATTCAACAATAATGAATCTGTCAGACTACCTTTTTTACCCCCCTCTACCCAGGTGACTACGGGTAGCCACTTCTAGTATCTACCTAACTCAGTCTATTCATATCTAACTATCTCAGTTTGTTCATAACTATATATCTATCTATATCAATCTGTTCATAGCTCAGTCGGTAGAGCGTTGGGCTAGAAACCACAAGGTTCCTAGTTCGATACTGGTCCCCACCAACTCAGCGTATGAGTAGCACAGGGATCTGTGCGGTAAAGTAAGGAGCTGATGGTAGGTGTGGCGCTCCACCTCAGATACTAAAACAATCTCCTTGGTCTAGCGCTATTGAAAAGGGGATAGACTCCCTCGCTGACTGGCTGATACCGACTTTAGGCCGCCCCGTCGACTTTACTTTATATATATATATATATATTTGTTCATATTTGTATATCTATCTGGATAAGACTGTATTTCACATAGCACTAATACCCTTGGGAAAGGAATGCATCCAACTACTCTCCCTCCATCTATTGGTAAATAGCAGGGACAACTGGGCTCTTTAAACTTGGTTAGGTAACCAGTCTAGGAGAAGGAAAACTCTGAATTCAAACCTGGTAAACTCTGCTTAAGAAATTGATCCTGTGTCACATCCTGCTCATGTGGAGGGTTGGTATAACAATTATCTATCTATGTGGATGTGTATGCATGTGTGTGTTCATGTGTGTAGCTAATTTGGATCATGAATGATTTAGTATATTACAAAAATTCTCATCTTTGAGCATATATATATATATATATATATATATATATATATAATATATGTAATAATGCACATAGATTTATTTTTCTATTGATCTCAAAATTTGCCCCACATCAATAGCAAACAAATCTGCACATATAAAAATAACATCAGAGTTGCTGATATAAAAAACAGTTTAACCAAACCTTTTTTGAAATATATATATATATATATATATATATATATATATATATATATATATATATACATGTGCATGTTTGTACATGTAACTCAACAGGAATGGTATGTTATTGAGAGGTTTTTATAAGAGCAACACATTCAAAATGTTCTAACTTTAAGAATAAAGCAATTTCCAATCCAGTTTGCAACTGAATACAGACTCTCCCCACTCTCTTGTCTGAATTCATACTGAATATAATTTTTAGTGCTCAATATGATAGAGATAACTATGAAATGCTAATTAGAATTCATCATTCCTTTCTAAATAGAAGCATCAATATCATCATGGACCACTGTTAACTATGAAATCCTAATTAGAATATTTCACTCTTTCCTAAATAGAAGCATCAATATCATCATGGGCAGCTGTTAACAATGAAATGCTAATTAGAATCTATCACTCCTTCCTAAATAGAAGAATCAATATCATCATGGACAGCTGTTAAGTATGAAATGCTAATTAGAATCTATCACTCCATCCCAAATAGAAGCATCAATATCATCATGGACAGCTGTTAACAATGAAATGCAAATTAGAATCTATCACTCCTTCCTAAATAGAAGCATCAATATCATCATGGACAGCTGTTAACAATGAAATGCTAATTAGAATCTATCACTCCATCCCAAATAGAAGCATCAATATCATCATGGACAGCTGTTAACAATGAAATGCTAATTAGAATCTATCACTCCTTCCTAAATAGAAGCATCAATATCATCATGGACTGAAATGCTAAATAAAAGCATCAATATCATCATGGACCACTGTTAAGTATGAAATGCTAATTAGAATCCTTCACTCTAACCCAAATAGAAGAAATAGAAGCATCAATATCATCATGGACAGCTTATTACACCTGTAATCTGATGGGTTAACTGAAGTCCACATATATATTTTATAACCTATGTCAATTGTACTTGAATAAGCATGCATCTTCTGGTTAAAGAGTCAGACAAAAAAATGACCTTAGGTTTAAGACTCTTAGAAATGCTATCTGAATTGTCCAATGGGACAATGGGTGAGATGATAAAGGCGTTAGCTAAGAGCTTCTAATTGGAATCTACCTAGAAGTTGTGATTTCAATCCTTAAGCCCAGGTTCAGCAGAAAGGGAAGTTACATTACTTAGAAGACAAATTAACTGATATGAAATATACCAAGGCCGGAAGGTGCAGTGGCTGAAATTGTTCTAAATAGATATTTACCCAACCCATTTGCCATAGACAGGATGTGATACTAGTTTATAAGAATGGTGCATTCGGTGAGGATTGAACTCACTATTCAGTAGTAATGCACCTGGGAGATTAGCTTGCTAACCAAGATAGGACTCCTTTAGAATTTTTAATATTTCTAAGAGAGTAGGTATTTACCAAACCTCTTCACCATGGGTGGGATGTAACACAAGGTCGCAAGTTGGATAATCTAAAAAAATCTACATAATACAAATTATCAAGCCTCATCTCAAAAATCTAAATAATACAAATTATCAAGCCTCATCTCAAAAATCTAAATCAATTATCAAGCCTCATCTCAAAAATCTAAATAATACAAATTATCAAGCTCATCTCAAAAATCTACATAAACAAATTATCAAGCCTCATCTCAAAAATCTTAATACAAATTATCAAGCCTCATCTCAAAAACTACATAATACAAATATCAAGCCTCATCTCAAAAATCTAAATAATACAAATTATCAAGCTCATCTCAAAAATCTCAAAAATCTAAATAATACAAATTATCAGCCTCATCTCAAAATCTAAATGCCTCATCTCAAAAATCTAAATAATACAAATTATCAAGCCTCATCTCAAAAATCTAAATAATACAAATTATCTCATCTCAAAAATCTAAATAATACAAATATCAAGCCTCATCTCAAAATCTAAATAATACAAATTATCAAGCCTCATCTCAAAAATCTAAATAATACAAATTATCAAGCCTCATCTCAAAAATCTAAATAAATACAAATTATCAAGCCTCATCTCAAAAATCTAAATAATACAAATTATCAAGCCTCATCTCAAAAATCTAAATAATACAAATTATCAAGCCTCATCTCAAAAATCTAAATAATACAAATTATCAAGCCTCATCTCAAAAATCTAAATAATACAAATTATCAAGCCTCATCTCAAAATCTAAATAATACAAATTATCAAGCCTCATCTCAAAAATCTAAATAATACAAATTATCAAGCCTCATCTCAAAAATCTAAATAATTACAAATTATCAAGCCTCATCTCAAAAATCTAAATAATACAAATTATCAAGCCTCATCTCAAAATCTAAATAATACAAATTATCAAGCCTCATCTCAAAATCTAATAATACAAATTATCAAGCCTCATCTCAAAAATCTAAATAATACAAATTATCAAGCCTCATCCAAAAATCTAAATAATACAAATTATCAAGCCTCATCTCAAAAATCTACAATTATCAAGCCTCATCAAAAATCTATCAAAAAAATCTAATAATACAATTATCAAGCCTCATCTCAAAAATTCAGACAAAAATTTACTAAAGTAGTTTTAGATTTCTTTGAAACTTAATTTATTGCCCTGTATGTGAATTGTATCTGATAGATATCCAGCAAGGTTACCTTGAATTGCTCAGTGCAAAACAGATAGAAGAGTATTATTTGGATTATTGTCCTCATCTTTATTGTTATCTACACAACAATATGCCTTCCAGCCATCTTCAGGTATTACAGGAACCTTCTTGAACTCAAGAGCCTTCATGGAACTTTGAACCGAACCCTTTATTCAATCCATGGGAGTAGATGGTTTTCCTTACATTAGCCATAACCGTACAAGTGTTAAGCATTCTATGTTACCATTGTTGCATACCTCTTTCCTTACTTTCTTACTTCTATTCTTCTAGTGTCTGGACTTCGTCTTGGGGACTTCGTGTCTGGTCTTCCATTGGGATTTCTCTTTATCAGAAGCCCTGTGTCATTGGTAGTTTTTAGATAATAACACAAGACTTCGATTTACTTAGATCATATTTTATTCTGAAATCCCCCACCAGACTACCTGCGCAGATTGAGTCAGCTGCGTGCATAACATGACTTACCATCATCGTGGTCTTGGCCGATCTGACTAAAAATCTATTTCTAATCTAAACCGGAAGAGGGTCTTCTCCACCAATTCTCACGGTATCCACCGGAAGGAGGATCAGGACAGGTCAAGCCTTGTCACTCAATCCTTCGAGGCCACCGGCTGCAACTTATAACAGCCATTTTGGTTTCTACACTACTTTACATAAATATTAGGAATCTAATAATTATGTAACACTATGCCAGCAACCCAGTGATGATTGTCTCTTAGAATTGTATTCTGCATCCTCTATATCCGTTGTGCCATGTGTCCAACTGGATGATTCAGGGTGAATTTTTGGAACCTATAAAGCTAATGTTCTAGGGGCCGGGTTATCTCAGTCGGTAGAGCGTTTGGCTAGAAACCACAAGGTTCCTAGTTCGATACCGGTCCTCGCCAACTCAGCGTTATGAGTAGCACAGGGATCTGTGTGGTAAAGTAAGGAGCTGATGGTAGGTGTGGCGCTCCACCTCAGATGCTAAAACAATCTCCTTAGTCTAGCGCTATTGAAAAGGGGATAGACTCCCTCGCTGACTGGCTGATACCGACTTTAGGCCGCCCCGTCGACTTTACTTTACTCTATTTACCTAAAATATTTACTTTTATATTTGTGTATGATTTTTTACTTTGACTTATATTGCATTTTTTTTTAAATCTAATCTAGCCTTTTTAATTATAGGTTCCCATTTGTATTGATCTCTATACTTGGTCTACTTAAAAGGTTTACTATAGCCTAACGTATGAGCTGATTCTTTGAGGCATTTTTTCTCCAATGTTCCTCCCTATCTATTATATTAACTTCATCCCATAAGGGCAGATGGTTTCCCTTTTCATTCCATATATGGTCAACCACACCCAAATTTACCTTCATATTTGTTTTTGGAGGATATGTGCTTAATTGAAGTCATACCTAATTTTGAAAATTAATTAGTTAATAATTAATGAATTTAGGCGGGCATATATGTTCAAATGTAAGGCTAAACGAATCGAGAAAATGTCAATCCCTGAATGTACATTTCGACCTATTAGGTCTCATCAGCAAGGTTATAGACATGGGAGACTGCTCCATGTGTGACTCAAACCCTCGACTGTCAAGCTGACAGGACAAAGTCTCTAACCATTACACTAGCTTGTCATTCCTACATTACTTTGACTTATATCGCATTTTAAAAAATGATTTTTTTTTACCTCGACTCATATTGCGTTTTTTTTAATCTAATCTAGCCTTTTTTAATTATAGCTTCCCATATTGTATTGATCTCTATACTTGGTCTACTTAAGACATTTACTATAGCCTAACAGATGAGCTGATTCTTTGAGGCATTTTTTTCTCCAATGTTCTTCCTTATCTATTATATTAACTTCATCCCATAATGGGCAGATGGTTTCCCTTTTCATTCCATATATGATCAACCCAGGCCCTGACACTAACTTTTTCATGACCGTCCCGAACAAAAATTATCAACCGTCCCAAATGGGGTTTGGACCGTCCCGAAATCAAAATATTTTTGTTTAATTCATTAGCATCATCTATACTTGTCAGTCATCAGTAGCATAATAACATGTAATAAAACATTAAGAAAAGCTGAAGCAGTTGACAGAAACATTTATTTATAATCAAGAATAATAAAATAGAAATTTTATAAACTAAAATTTATTCTATTTCCATCTTTATACGGACATTTTCCAATCATAAAAATATATACTGTGTGACTGTCTATTTCTTCAGTGTTGTTGCCATTAGTAATTTTAAGTCTAGAACTAGACCTTTTTTTGAGGTCAGCATTCGGGCAATCACTGGACGGCCAATATTGGAATGTAGTACTAACTTTTAGGAAAAATATTTACTGTCCCCGGCAAACTGTCCCGGATGACGTATTGATCATCCCGGATGTATTTTTTATTGTCCCCGGGACAACAGGACAGCGTTAATGTCAAGCCCTGGGTCAACCACACCCAAATTTTCTATTTCCATTGTACCACTGTTTGTCGTTGATCTACTTTCAAAAGACAGAATGTTTCGCCTTTGTATACTTTGCCACAGCTGCATCGGATGGAATATACACAATTCTTGGTCATGTAGTATTCTGTTGAGGGCTTCAGTTGGAGATGTTTACAAAGAGTCAAGTCACTCCTGAATGATGTCATATGGATTACATATCCATTGAATCTTTTCAGCTACGCATTTGACATAGGGCAGACAGATTTTGTAGACAACAATAAAGATGAGGACAACAGTCTGAATAATCCAAATAAGCAAGCCTCATCTAAAAAAATTCAGAGAAATAGGGATAAAAGAGGTTTGTAATTTTACTGTTGTTTTTCTGAATGGTGAGAGTCTGCAAGAAAATACCTGCTATATCCATTACCAGTCATGACAGTGGACAATACAGAGAAACTGTTATGAAAATTGTTTCTTAAAGCTAATACTTAATAGTAATACAATGTTGTCGTTGCTGTTGTTTTCTTTTTCTTTCCAAAAAGAATGTGGATTGTCAGTGGGTGTTTAAAACAGGTTATATTTAATCTGCCATCACCTGTGTCCAATACATTCACTTAAACAAATATGTTTTCTTAATCAAATTTTATTTTGAGTCTGTCTACAGTGAAGAGTCATTTTATATTATGATCAGTAATAATGTGGTTGCTGTGCGTCCCTATTGACAAATATAATTTTACTTGTTTGTTTGTTACATATAGATTCCAAGACCAATCTTAATTAAACTTGGTATGTGAACTCCTTTCAACTCAAAGAGTGTTTAAATTGTATTTTATAGATACTAGCAAATATATGCACCCTCCGGGTGCAAGTATTTAAGTTTTAATGTAATAAAATATATTTAAATTGGAAGGGCTTATGAAACTTGATAAGAATGCAGATAAAAGATTTGAAACTTAGTCTTCCATCACTCCCGTCTCTCATGACTAATTTTTCCTAATTTAACTATTTAGTTAAGATAAGAAGTAAGAATAAAATTACAGTTATTCCTTCTTGTTAAAGGATTTCTTTTAAGATTTATTGAAGAGATTTTTGCTTGTATTCATTGAGAAAAAAACCAAACAATTAGAAATCAATAATACCAAGCACATATTTATAAAAATCAAATATTTAATATCAATATGCAAATTAGCCTTCCCGTTGACACTGTACACCACTATTTTGTTGTATATATAAATACAATTGCATGTTATTAGTATGTATATGTGGCTAACAGTATTAATAATGTGAAACAATTTTATTAATAATTGATGTTTAAATAAAAAATAAAATCATGTAGAATGTGATGCAAATAACTAAGGGAATTGTGACTTCAGTAGTAATATAGTTTCGGTTACATACAGAAAAACACACAATCTCCATTATAATAAGATGTCTGTGTTATGACTTTGAGTTGACATACGCCTCCTCTCTAAAACCCCAAACGGATGTGACACCAGAATGAGAAACAGAAGAAGAGAAAAATCTTTCCTTTTTTGGCTGGGCTCTGGTGCGAGTGAGACGTTTGTGACCATAAGTATGGCGCTTCTGAACTAACGACTGTTACTACTACTAATGACAACTACTACTACTACAATTCGAACTTGGTTCTATCCGACATATATCATTCTGTTACAATATGCTAGGAGCTCACCTATAGCTCAAATAGATTTCTTTGCAAATTATTTGTATTCTGTAGGAATACTTGGTGCCATATATAAATGTAGATTGGTAGGAATCCCATGGTGTAATGGTTAAAGTCATAGGAAATGGACTCGTCGCCCCGAGTTCAAATCCTGGACGTGGTAATTGCATTTCACTTAGCGCTAATACCCTTGGGAAAGGTATGAATCCTACTCTCCTCCAGCTATGGGTAAATAGCAGGGCAGACTGGGTTCTTTAACCATGGCTAGGTAACCAGTCTAGGAGAAGGAAAACTCTGAATTCAAACCTGTTGAACTCCGCTTAAGAAATTGACCTTGTGTCGTATCCTGCTCGTGCGGTGGAGTTGGTAAATATATATATAACTGTAGATTATTTGTATTAAGAAAAGTTACTTAAAGCTATAATTGTTTACTAAAGATTATTAGTTACTTGAAACCATATAACTGTGTGCAAAGAAATGACATTGAATAGAAATGGCTTAGCTCAGTCGGTAGAGTGTCCGGCTGGGAACCTCGAGGTTCCTGGTTCGATTCCAGCCCTAGCCATCTAAGCAGCACATGGATATGCGCGGTAAAGTGAGGAGTTGATGGTAGGAGTAGTGCTCTGTGTCAGACACCCAAATAATCTCCTTGGTCTAGCGCTTGTGAAAAGGGGATAGACTCCCTCGCTGACTGTCTGGTTGATATCGACTTTAGACCACCCTGATGACTTCACTTTTTTTACTTATATAATTGTTAGTATCAGTCTCTAGGCATAAAATAACCCTAGATAGGTTGACATGCCATTAAAATCAGTCAATCAATCATGGGCAGTACTGAATTGTGGGAACACACACATCAGAACAGGCCCTTTGACCATACCCTTTAAGTTCAGTGAGATGGTGCTGCCTAGAGAATAGAACCCTAGCAACGAGACCTATTTGGGTTTTTTTTTGGGGGGGTGGCGGGGAGCGGGTTATTTGATTATTATTTTTTCAGCTACAAATGATTAGAAAAATTTGCGGGTTGTGTGCCTTTAGATAAATTTATTAGAGTCAAATTTGCCGATAAATTCTGAGGTTTAAATATAACAGGGCAAGGTAGACAAATAGCTATGAATATAATAGATTAGATCAATACTGTACGTTCAGAAATAGACACGACTAGAGAAAGAGATGCATAGAGATAGGAAAATACTTTAATAGATGTGAATAAACTGAGAATGATTAAACAATTATTTAAACAGGTTCAGATCGGTGAGTACATTCAGTGGCCAGTAAATTGAGAAAATGGCTCATATAGAGATATGATAATAAAAGATGAGAGAAAGGGGAGGAACTATGAGTAGCGGTATCAGTTAATAGGATGTATCAAAAGTATTTTCGTTTTTTAATTACCTTTATTATGAACGACCTTAGTATTATCATTGCTATCTAGCCGTTGGTGGTGATAATGGTTAGAGTCATAGGAGATGGACTCGTCGACCAGGGTTCAAATTCTGCATGATGCTGTTTGCATTTTCACATAGCGCTAATACCCTGGCCACTAAATTGAGAAAATGGCTCATACAGAGATACTAGAAGCGGCTACCCGGCAACACTGGGTAGAAGGGGGGGTGGGGTAAAAATGTAGTTTTGTAGATCCATTATTGTTGACTCGTGAGTTCGATCCACACAGGATGTCCCATTAAAATCCCTATGTAAAAATGATATTACATTGATCCCGACAATTTGAAAAGAAAAATTAATGTCTCCTATTTAAAATACTGTGACCAGCAAATTGAGAAAATGGTTCATATAGAGATACCAGAAGAGGCTACCCGGCGTCGCCAGGGTAGAGGTGGGGAGGGATTTTTTTTTAAAGTTAGTCCCGCGGATCCATTATTACTCAATCGTGAATTGAATCCTCGTGGGATGCCCCTTTTAAATCCCTATGTAAAAAAAAAAAATAGATCTTGCATTGATCCAGCTATTCTGAAAAGAAATGTTAATGCCTACAATCTGAAATATTAAATGAGTACATTCAGTGGCCAGTAAATTTAGAAAATGACTCATATAGAGATACTAGAAGCGGCTACCCGGTGATGCCTAGGTAGAGGGGGGGAGTAAAAAGGTAGTCTCGTAGATCCATTATTGTTGAATCGTGAGTTCGATCCACACAGGATGCCCCATTAAAATCCCTATGTAAAAAGGACATTGCATTAATCCAGATAATTTCAAAAGAAAAATTAATGTCTCTTATTTAAAATACTAAATGCAAAAAATTCCATGTCGTTATCATTTAAATTTTATTTTTTAATTATCTTCACAAATATAAAACAAATCTTCATTATTTTTGTTCAAAAACCAAGCTCCGGTGATATTTAATGTGTATATATATTTACTTTGTCGTTAATTGTTTTATTTTTGAAGTTTCAACTACCCTTTATATATGTACTAGCAGTGGCTACCCGGCGTCACCAGTGTAGAGGGGGGGATTTTTTAAAGTTAGTCCTGCAGATCCATTATTACTGAATCGTGAGTTGAATCCTCATGGGATACCCCATTTAAATCCCTATATAAAAAAACACCTTGCAATGCTCCAGTTACTCTGAAAATAAATATTAATGTCTACTATCTAAAATATTAAATGGAAAAAAAATCCATGCTGTTATTATTTAAAATTTATTTTTCATTTATCTTCACAAATATATAAATAAGAGAGGTTGGTAGATATATATATTATTATGGACTCTCTCGTCGATTTTCGATGCATGAGGGTTCACACACACAATGAACACCCACACAGTGATTTGTTTTATAGTGGTGAAGGCTTGTGTTGGACCATCCACACTTTTTGGCACAGTCCATAGGAAAGAATTGGTGAATCAAGGGTTGCCACAAACCCAATCAACGACCGACCTCAGGAATTTTGAATTCAGAGTTATCCCTCTCCTAGACTGGTTACCTACCCAAGGCTGAAGGGCTCAGTCTGCCCTACTATTTAACCCATAGCTGGAGGGAATTTTGAATTCAGAGTTTTATATATAATATATATAATATATATATATATATATACTAGACTCATCAGACATGTTTTACAAAATCAATTTTGTATTTTGTAAAACCCGTCTGATGAGGCTAGAACTTAAAGATTTTATTTTTTTTAGTTTCTGGTTGAAATAAAATTATAACGGAATGGCGGTTAAGTTTTTTCTTTCTTTGAAAGTTAAATATTGCTCTGTATATAATCTAATTTATTGATTATTATATATTGAGCTCTTTTTAGGGATTTATAAAAATCCTTGTATGTGTATATGTTTGCACCTACAATATCATACAGTATGGTTGTGCAGTGGGATTTCAAAGATCCCAGATAGAATCATCACTTACTACCAGTCATTTGGATTACCTTACACACACACACACACACACACACACACACACACATATAATATATATATATATATATATATATATGTGAAATAAAAGGTAATTAATCCGACAGTGTGAATTTGATATATTGAAAAAACAAATGATGTTTACAAATGCTTGGGATCATCAGGAGAGAATGTGCACCGTTTTGGGGCCTTCCTCTCAACGGTTTTAACTGCACATCGCTCCCCCCCCCTTTTAAAATTTTAAATTTTATTTTTAATACAGATAACGCATTTTTTGAAAAATTCCAACTTTGACTAACAGCGTTCTGTTTGCGCATTCTTCTTCTAACGGTCATTTCATCTTGTTTTACTTTTGGTGAAGACTGATCTATTACATACAGTCGATACAGATATTCCGAGGGACCTCACATCAGTGAGGGGGGAGGGCCATGTACAGTTAAAACCGTTGAGAGGAAGGCCCCGAAACGGTGCACATTCTCTCCTGATGATCCCAAGCATTTGTAAACATCATTTGTTTTTTCAATATATCATATATATATATATATATATATAAATCTCCAAAAGTGTAATTAAAAAGTCATTCATCTTTATTCTGGTCATTTCTTGCACATTCCAAATCTGATAGTTTCTTATTTTAAACTTTTGACCTAAGAATCCTTAGATTCATCAACTTCAAAAGGAACTCCTTTGAGGATGACCGCCAAACTGTCTGGATTTTTAATCCTTTACTCCATCTATGTGTGGGATCCATTTATTTATTTATTTGTTGACTCTCACTTAAGATTTTTGGTTGACTAAGTCATTCTTTCTTTTTTTTTTTTTATTTCTTTATCACCTTCCTCCTATAATATATTATTTGCACCACACAGGTGCCAGTTTAAAAATGTGGGAAGTATTTCTGCCGTACCCTGTATCAGATTATACTGCGTTAAAGCTGTCACCAGAAACATCATAACAGTTGCTTACTCCTTTTCATAGACCAAAGCTTTGATTTCAAAGGCCAATGATATATGAATATGCAAATTAGGTTTCACCATAAAGCAAAAACCGCAAAGTTATGTGGCATTCTGCTGGCTATAAATAAGTAGTCTAAAACAGCATCATGTTGGTGTTATTTGGGATAACAGTTTTATATGATACATATTTTATATATATATATATATATATATACACACATTCGGAAAATACACACATTCTGCACAAAGAAAAAAATAAACAAAAACTTCAAACACTAGAAGCTTTATACATAAAACAATACAAACCATCCTTAAACAAAATTAATTTCCAATGCAGTACACACATTTTAAAATGCCTATAACACCTTTCTCATCAATTCTTCTCCTTCTAGCCTCTACATTAATATAATTTTTTTAAAAACTGGAACACATCACCCCTGATGAAAGTACTCGGACTTGAACTTTGGTGGACTTATCCATGAATTTCACCCAAACATTAAAAAGTTGGCCAGAAAACTCGAAAAGATTAAAAAGAAAATTGTTAAACAGGAGATGTGTCTTTTGTTTAATTCTACATATATATATATAATATATATAATATATATATATATTATATAATAAATTTTTACTTGAAGGCACTTACAACGCATGTATCGCATAAAATTCGATACTTTTTCTTATAGAAAATGAACTTGACAAGTGTAATCCCAGTAAAGGATGGCTCGATGTGTAGAATACCGTACAGACTGTTTCGACTTTATTAAGTCTCATCAGCGGTATATACTAACGATTTCCCTCTGACAGAAATCGAAACCGGGACTTCAGCAGACACAGTGAAACACTTTTATCGCCTCGGCCACAGTACACAGCTGACCATCCCAGCGAAATTAAGCTTGTCAAGCGATACTAATATCGAAATATATATATATATATATGTATAAACTTTGTTCTTGTGAACGTTGTTTTTTTTTTTTGTATTTTGAAGCATTGGAAAAAAAAAGAACAAAAAACAGAATTTTAATATTCAACTTCAGTCCCTGGTTTGATTAATTTTGATATTTCGGGTGAACCTTCACCCTTTTTCAAGGTATAGGGAATAGAGACAATCTGCAGAAAAATGAAATACTGTATATGAGAGAAAAAAATTAATGAAGTGAAAGGATTTGGCATTGTTTAGCCATTATTTTTCTTTTAAAATTGTGTGACGTAACACAACATATATATATATATATATATATATATATATATATTGAATCTCTCTTTTACCCATTTGATTTAAATTGTGACTTTTAAGCGATCTACTGGTCGTTACTTTTGACAAAGCACCGGTCGAAAGGGCCCTTAAGTTTCTATTCTCTTTTCTCTTTCGAAAAAAAATTAAAAAATTTTGCTGATCAATAAAGTATGTCGTTATTTTTCAAAATCTTATACAAGTTTAGCTGTACCAAAAATGTGTGTATATATATATATATATATATATATATAGTACATCATCATAGATATCAGTGTAACCTACTTTATATATATGATTGATATTCAATAGAATCATCTAACTTGGTTTTCATATCTACACTCAAAAGCAAAAGTTTTTTTGTTTAAATGTTTCTAAATACTGTGTGGGTGGTAATTCTGCATCTGTTCATCTTGTACTTTATGATAAAACTCCAAAATGCTAAATTTCCATTTGTCAATCCACATTGCTTTTAACAGCTGCAGTGTAATGGTTACCTTCATAGGAAATGGAAATGGGGACACAAGTTCAAATCCTAGATGGTAGAATTTCACATATCACTAATACCCTTGGGAAAGATATGAATCCAACTGTTCTTCCTCCAACTGTGTGTAAATAGTAGGGCAGACTTGGTTCTATAACCTTGTTATGGCAACCAGTCTAGGAGAAGGAAAACTCTGAATTCAAACCTGTTAAACTCCACTTAAGAAATTGACTTTGTGTTACATCCTGTTTGTGCGGGGGGGGGGGGAATATATATATATATATATATATATATATATATATATATATAATATGGTGATTGCCGCTTCTTCACAGAATAAGGCCATTTCTACAAGTAGTTCAGTTGTGAGCAGTTGTGAGCACGCAGATGGCCCACGGATCCAACTTGTTTTTATATACCCTGTCACACATAGGAAGCCCTCGACAGACAGGCCCTGCCACACAGGTCAGACTTAAATGTAGGAAATGTTTCCATGGCGTCCGCCATGTGTCGCTTCAGGATGGAGGGCTCGAGTCACCTTACCTCAAACTTCTTACAGCTACCATCGGCCTGTCTTTCCATGAGGATGTGTATCCAGCCCACCCTCTTCTGTCAATTGGTCCTTATCGCAGGGGCATCGATGTCGGCCCCCTATCAAGATGCTCCCCTGTCACGATACCAGTACGTAGTTTGGGGTTTCCCAATCTCTCAAGATCAGGAGGTGTCGAGACATTCCAGGTGGCTATTCTTAGCCTTGTTTTGTGTTGTAGTATTTTCTTGTATATATATATATACATACATATATATATATATATATAATATATATATGGTATAATGTAGGCATGTGGTGTAATGGTTATCCTTGTATGAAATGGACTTGGTGACCTGAGTTCAAATCCTGGACAAGGTTGTTTGCATTTAAAAATAGACCTTGTGTCACATCCTGCTCATGCGGAGTGGTTGTATAAATATGTATAAAGCCTTAGAAATAGACCTTGTGTCACATCCTGCTCATACGAAGGGGTTGGTAAAAAACTACACTCAAACATGAAAGTCTTTTTGTGTTATTGTTTTTGGAAATGGACATGGCAACATGAGTTCATATCTTGGACAAGGCTGATAGCATTTAATATAGAGCTAATACCCTTAGGAAAGTATGCATCCAACTATTCTCCCTCCAGATATGGGTAAATAGTAGGGGAGACTTGGTTCTTTAACCTTGTTATGTCAACCATTCTAAAAGGAAAACTTTGAATTCAAACCTGTTAAACTCTGCTACAAAATTGACCTTGTGTCACATCTTGCTCGTGTGTGGAGTGATTGGTAAATACATACTTTTACAATAAAAACCCGCCCTGTCGGCTGAGGCGTTAGAATGCACCTCTGCAGAGGGGTAAGACTCCCCCAATGGGGCCACCTGTTGGCCGTGGGTGGTGACCCGTGATGCTTAAGGATAGAGCCCAGGTGGATGAGCAATTCATGACATGCAATACTCCACTTTGGCCCTATCTTGGGCTCGACGGGCGGTCGGAGAGGCCCCCTCCGATCAATCGGCTGGTCACATCAAACACTAGCACCTATATGATTTTCCCAACCCTATTGCCCTTATGGCAAGCCCCAACCCCTTTTATCATATGGGTGCTAGAAGGCGGTGGCTGCGGGTCTACATGTCCTGGGAATCACGTTAAACTCTATCTGATGGTGAGGTTCCAGTTTTGGAAGTTTGGGGAATGTGGAGCACCCCTTCATCACCATTGCTCCCTGGTCCACTCTGACCCGGAGTGGTAGTACCTGTTAGGGTCCCATCTATGGGTTAAATAGAAAACATGAGTTTATAAACAAAATTGTATTATCCATTAAGAATTTATTTATTTCAAAACTTTATCGGCATTAAATGACCCACTGAGGTTGATATGCTGTAAAACAAAACAAACCAATAAAAACCAAAATATTCATTTTCATTTTGTCAATCCATATTGATTTCAACCATATATGTAAGATCACATCAAATTGTGCATGTACTCTCTTCTGTCCTTTTAAGGAAAATGTGCGTTGGCCTGAAAAAGGCCACACATCTTATAACCCTAAGTTACTTAGGGATTTTTTCATTGAGTCACACCCATTTTCAAATCATGTTGTTGGTTTATGTTATTTCTTATATCAATGGCTACAATTTTCTTCTTTTGAAAATTGTCAAATTCACCATTCCATTTACATCGTAGATGTTCTTGGTTGTCCAGATCTCAGCCGATCCAAATAGACGACATTTGAGTTGTAGATCTTTATGACATTAGAAGAAGCACTTTCTGAACATCAACTCCAGAGCATATTAGCCTTTATGGTCACTTAAGCTAATGTAGTCGCTCCATCTTCTTTTTTTTTTGTTTGTTTGTTTATAGTTACATATGAGGGAATGCAGAAAAATTCTAGGTCCAACCAAAATGGGTATAACTTTATTTTTTATTTTCTTCTTTTTCCCCCCTTTTTTTTAATTAAATTTTTTTTTCTTTTTTTTTCTCGTTTTTCTTTTCTCTTTTTAAAAATTAAATTTTTTTTTTTTTTCTCATTTTTCTTTTCTCTTTTTTTAAAATTAAATTTCTTTTTTTTTCTCGTTTTTCTGTTCTCTTTTTTAAAAATTAAATTTTTTTTTTTTTTTTTCTCATTTTCTTTTCTCTTTTTTAAAATCAAATTTCTTTTTTTTTTTCTTGTTTTTCTTTTCTCTTTTTTTAAAAATTAAATTTCTTTTTTTTTTTTCTCGTTTTTCTTTTCTCGTTTTTTAAAAATTAAATTTTTTTTTTCTTGTTTTTCTTTTCTCTTTTTTTAAAATTAAATTTCTTTTTTTTTTCTCGCTTTTCTTTCTCTTTTAAAAAATTAAATTTCTTGTTTTTTTTCTCGTTTTTCTTTTTACTTTTTTAAAAAATTAAATTTCTTGTTTTTTTTTCTCGCTTTCTTTTCTCTTTTTTTAAAATTAAATTTCTTTTTTTTTCTCATTCATCTTTTCTCTTTTTTTGAAAATTAAATTTATTTTCTTCTTTTTCTTTTTTGTAAGGTTTAAAGAAATTCTAGAAATGATGTGTCAAATATGTTTGTTACAGAATTACAATACAGTAAAATTTGGTACTAAATACTACCTAATAATATCCATTTTACTAGAAATAATAAGATCTTTGTTTAGAACAAAATGATCTTTTTAAGAGTATACCTATTCATGATCATGACTGACTCTCTCCTGGGTGTGATGACAATGAAAGTGCATACCACACTCCACAGATCTTCAGAACTGTAACCTCACCATCAGATGCATCTTAGTGTTTGGCTTTGAGGTGTATAAATGAATAACATTCCCAGTATCAACCTGACCATTTTTTTGTTAAAAATTAACTTTTTTCTGAACCAAACATATCAAAAGTTTAATATTTGTAGTCAAACATTATGTATGTTATTATTAGCCATTATTTATACTATTACCTATAAATAAGTACAGCACCTACCAATTTTTTATTAGTACTTATTTGTAGTTGAACATTATATAGGATATTATTATAAACATTATTATAACATTAAGATATTATTATAAATATTATATAGGATATTATTAGCCATTATTTGTACTATTACAGCACCTACCAATTTTTATGAAAATTTAATTTTCTTCTAGCGCAAAGATAACAGGATTTTATTATTTCTAATGAAATCAAAATAGATATTATTAAGTATTACAGTATCACCCATAAATAAGTACACTCTCTATCAATTTCTTATAAAAAGTTAATTTTCTTTTAAACCAAATATATAAATTAAATGTGTGTATGAATGTGTATGTATGATATATATGTATGTGTATATATGATATATATGTATATATATCTATGACATGTATAAATATATGTATATATGAGATGTATATATATATGTCATATATATATATATATATATATATATATATATAAAATAAAGTAAAGTCGTCAGGGAGGCCTAAAGTTGGTATCAGCCATACAGCAAGGGAGTTTATGCCCTTTTCACTTGCGCTAGACCAAGGAGATTGTTTGGGTGTCTGATGCGGTGCACCACTCCTACCATCAGCTCCTCACTTTACTACACAGGTCCCTGTGCTACTCATATGCATATATATATATATATGTTGTATATATGTATATATATGACATATATGTATATATATGACATATATGTATGTTGTATATATGTGTATATATGACATATATATGTTGTATATATTGATATACATATATGTTGTATATATGTATATATATGACATATATATATTCACATATATATATATATAAAATATATAATGTATGTCACATATATATATATATAAATATATGATGTATATACATATATATATATATATATATATATATATATATATATATATATATATATATATATATATATGTATATGTCACATATATATATAATATATATAATATATATATATGTATATATATACACATATATATATATATATATATATATATATATATATATATATATATATATATATATAATGTATATGTCACATATATATATATATATATATATATAATGTATATGTCACATATATATATATATATATATATATATAAATATATATATGTATATGTCACATATATATATATATATATATATGTATATGTCACATATATATATATATATATATATATATATATATATATATATATATATATATATATATATATATATATGTATATGTCACATATATATATATATATATATAATGTATATGTCAATATATATATATATATATATATAAAGTATATGTCACATATATATATATATATATATATATATATATATATATATAATATATATAAATATATGTATATGTCACATATATATATATATATAATAATATATAATGTATATGTCACATATATATATATATATATATATATATATATATATATATATATATATATATATATGTCACATATATATATATAAATATATAATGTATATGTCACATATATATATATATAAATATATAATGTATATGTCACATATATATAATGCGTATGTCATATATATATAGTGCGTATGTCATATATATATATATATATATATATATATATATATATATATATATATATAGTGCGTATGTCATATATATATATATATATATATATATATATATATATATATAGTGCGTATGTCATATATATATATATATATATATATAGTGCGTATGTCATATATATATATATATATATATATATATATAGCCATTATAGCCATTATTTGTACTATTACAGCACCTACCAATTTTTATGAAAATTTAATTTTCTTCTAGCGCAAAGATAACAGGATTTTATTATTTCTAATGAAATCAAAATAGATATTATTAAGTATTACAGTATCACCCATAAATAAGTACACTCTCTATCAATTTCTTATAAAAAGTTAATTTTCTTTTAAACCAAATATATAAATTAAATGTGTGTATGAATGTGTATGTATGATATATATGTATGTGTATATATGATATATATGTATATATATATGACATGTATAAATATATGTATATATGAGATGTATATATATATCATATATATATATATATATATATATATATATAAAATAAAGTAAAGTCGTCAGGGAGGCCTAAAGTTGGTATCAGCCATACAGCAAGGGAGTTTATGCCCTTTTCACTTGCGCTAGACCAAGGAGATTGTTTGGGTGTCTGATGCGGTGCACCACTCCTACCATCAGCTCCTCACTTTACTACACAGGTCCCTGTGCTACTCATATGCATATATATATATATATGTATGTTGTATATATGTATATATATGACATATATGTATATATATGACATATATGTATGTTGTATATATGTGTATATATGACATATATATGTTGTATATATGTGTATATATGACATATATGTTGTATATATGTATATATATGACATATATATATGTCACATATATATATATATAAATATATAATGTATATGTCACATATATATATATATATAAATATATGATGTATATGTCACATATATATATATATATATATATATATATATATGTATATATATATATATATATATATATATATAGTATATGTATATATATATATATATATATATATATATATATATATATATATATATATAATATATATATATATATATATATATATATATATATATATATATATATATATATATATATATATATATATATATATATATATATATATATATATATATATATATATATATATATAAATATATAATGTATATGTCATATATATATATATATATATATAATGTATATGTCACATATATATATAATATATATATATATATATATATGTATATGTCACATAATATATATATAATATATAATGTATATGTCACATATATATATAATATATAATATATATAATGTATATGTCACATATATATATATATATATATATATATAAATATATAATGTATATGTCACATATAT
>CM042165.1:13930419-13957919 GCA_023376005.1 Doryteuthis pealeii | reverse complement strand
ACCAAACCAAAATCTTAAATGAAATTATTTTTGCTTTTGGGAAAGGCATGAAACCATCTATTCCCTGCTGTAGATAATGTTGTATACCCTTCTCATTACTTACTTTCTTTCTTCTTCTTCTATTCTTCTTCTATCTTTATCAGTCTTGTTACCAAGACATTCACCAACCACAAAACTGTGTTATTTTCTTTACTTAACTATACATTTCATATAACTAAATATCAGACTAACATAGGCGCGTATGCTGAGTTCCAGTTAAGGCAGGACATCTTCACTGCCTGACGTCCAACTGAAAACTGAGGAACTAACCAGGTCCCACGTGACTTCACGTAATTTGGCGGGCTTTCTGTACTATTCCATGGAAAGTCCCACCCGTGATATGAAAAGGGCCATCCCTCTAGAAATACAGGGGATTGACAATAATCTTATGCAACCACATAGATTATGTAACAATAAAATATTAGGTCAGCTTCAATCCTTTATTCTCTTTCTCTGAATTTTTGAGATGAGGCTTGATGATTTGGCTTATTTAGACTATTGTCCTCATTTTTATTGTTATATACACAAAATTTCACCCGATGAGCTCTCCAGCCTTCTTCAGGTATTTCTTGTCAGACTCAGAAACCTTCTCTTTAAACTCGGGAACCTTCTTGTCATAATCGGTAGCCTTCATGAAACTTTGAACCAAACCCTTTATTCAAATCGATGGGGGTAGACTGTTCTCATTCCATTAACCATCACCAGGTACATGTGTTAACCTAATTGCAGTCCAACAAGAAATACCTGACCGGGGAGTACATCGACCGAAACGTTGTATAGATAAGAATAAAGATGAGTCCGAATAATCCAAATTATACCTTTAGTATCTGTCTGAATTTTTTAGGGGTGCAACATACAAAAAACTTTGATGTTTCTCAAGTGTTGATTTTTGAAGAAAATGCTGAGCGAATTCCCCTGTAAAAAAAAACATCCAAGCCAAAACCCAACCGAGCAAAACATTTTTCGTTTTTACTTTTGTTTTTAAGAATAATTTTTAATTACATTTAAACAAATAAATATTTAAATAAATAAAATATATATAAAAATATATAAAATAAAAAATATAAAAATAAATAAAATAAATATTTAAATAAATAAATAATATTAGCATTATAATTGGAGAATAAGTGTGCGTGTATGTGTGAGTGAGAAGGGGTGTGTATAGTTATTTACTAAGCGTAGCTTAGATGTGGCATAAGGCCAATGGCACCCAGTGAGAATCGAACTCACTATCAATGGCCTACTAATCTAACTTGCTAACCATTACACCACATAGGGTGCTCAAGAAGGAACGTTTATGTGTCTGAGAAAGAGAAAAATAGTCAGTGAGAAAGAAAGCAAGATATAGTGTAAAAGAGGCAGATAGATAGATAGAGATAGATAATTTTATTATTTAGATTTTTTGGAGTGTTCTTCTCATCTTTATTATTATATACACAACATCTCATCCGATGTGCTCTCCAGCCTTCTTCAGGTGTTTCTTGTCCAACTCAGAAACTTTCTTATCAAAATCTGGAGACTTCATGTCATAATCGTGAGCCTTCACAGAACTTCAATATCTGGAGGGAGAGAAGGGAGATGCATACCTTTCCCAAGGGTATTAGGAGTATATGAAATGTAGGGTTTGAACTCGGGTCGATGAGTCCATTTCCTACGAGTCTAAACATTACGCCACACGCCTCCGTTAGTATTGAAATCTACTAATGAAAAGAAGTTATATGCAATAATGACATTGTGTCTAATAAAAAACAAGTCGGTTGAAACTTGTAGATCTTTTGTGAAGTTTGGTAATATAATGGTCAACTGGTTATTCTGGCTTTTATACAATGATATCATATTTCAACTTCTATGTTGTTGTTGTTTAATGGGAAACCAATGAAATGAAAAGAAAAGATGACGAGCAATAAAAAAAAAATAGTGACTGGGGCATTAGAATGCACCGACTGCACCTTTGCAGAGGTTAAGACTCCCCCAATGGGGCTACCTGTTGGCCATGGGTGGTGACCCATGATGCTTAAGGATAGAACCCAGGCCCATGTTGGCTCTTTCTTGGGCTAGACGGGCGGTCAAAGAGGCCCCCTTCGATCAATCGGCTGGTCACGTCAAGCCCTAGCACCTATATGATTGCCCCAACCCTATTGCCCTTATGGCAAGCCACAACACTTTTTATCCTATGGGTGCTAGAAGGCGGTGGCTGAGGGTCTTCTTGTCCTGGGAATGACGTTAAACTCTATCTGATGGTGATATTTCAGTTTTGGAGGTTTGGGGAATGTGGAGCACCCCTTCATCACCATTGCTCCCTGGTCCACTCTGACCTGGAGTAGTAGTACCTGTTAGGGTCCCATCTATGGGTTAAATAGAAAAATGTATTTATAAAAAAATTGAGTATCCATTAAGAATAACTTTATTTCAAAACTTTATCAGCATTAAATGACCCACTGAGGTTGATGTGCCATAAAACAAAACAAAACAATAGAATGAATAGAAAAGCTGACAAGCAACAAAAATATCAAATTGAGGGTCCACGCTGATATTTTAGTGATCTATAGAGCAATTCTATATCAACAGAATCGTAATTACTCAGAATTACGTTTCTACAATAATCTATGTTATTTACTTCAGAACAATTGTTATTTCAGAGAATTAAATTTCTACAATAATCTACACCATTAAAATACTAAAAGTAGAAATATTCATGTAACTATGAATTTTTCATGGCAATCAAGTAGATAAAAAAAATATAAAAATATATATTTGACAGTGTGTAATGACAAGCGAAAACACAGACAGGCTTAAGAAAGCTTTATTCTACTTAGAATAATGTTAAAGATTACTGAGAGCTTATATACTCTTAGAAACACCAAAGGGTTCCCCAAAGGCGAGGTAATAATAAAATAATAATAAAAAAATAGTTTGTAAAAAGACTGTGGAAAAATGTTGTGAGACCATCACAATATCCCATGTGACCTTATTACAAATATAAACTAAGAATAGTGGAAATTATACACTTGGTTTTCTGGTCATCTATCTATACATATATAAAGAGCAGTTGTGTGTGTGTATGTATGTATGTATGTATGTATGTATGTGGAATTCTAACACACCTAACACAGAAGTCCTTGCAAGGGCAGGATGCTCAAGCATTGAAACTCTTATCATAACAGCTCAAATGTGTTGGGCAGGTCATGTTGTGCGTATGAGTGATGCTAGATTGCCAAAGCAACTCTTTTACGGTCAGCTGCGTGATGGCAAAAGGCCGCAGCATAAGCCTAGGAAGAGGTATAAGGATTGCTTAAAAAACAACCTTGTAAAAAGAAAAATAAATCCTGACAACTGGGAAAAGCTGGCACTGGAGAGAACTGACTGGAGAGTTCATGTGGATGATGGCTGTACCAGTTTTGAGAGTGAAAGAATCGTGCATGAAAATCTAAAGCGTCAATTTCGTCATATTGGAGAGAACATGGAGGGTTGGAAATGTCTGACATGTGGTCGAGTTTTGCTTTCTAAGGCTGGCTATGTCAATCATAGGAAGTCTCACCTGGGTCAATCCATGCAGATTCCAGGAGCAAACAATGTGTCTTGTGCTATCTGTGGCAAGGTCTGTAAGTCGGCTTCTGGTCTTAAGAGACATATGGTGGTGCATAAGCATCAAATTTTATCATCTGATTCATCTGAATCATCTTATTCATTGGGAAGGAAGTCCTCTCAATGTCATATTTGCATCAAACTTTGTGGATCTGCAGCAGGTTTGGTGAGTCATTTGAGGGCTCATGCAAGGAAGGGTTCTGGTGGTGGAGTTGTGGGATTGTGAGGGACGGCAATGATCTGTAAAGATTATGCTATCGCCATATGCCATGTATGTATGTGTGTATGTCTGGAAGAAACTACCAAAATAAAAGAATTAATGACAAAGTAAGTATATATACACATTCACTATCACCAGAGCTTGCTTTTTGTGTAAAAATAATGAAGATTTTATTTAGATCTGGGAAGATATTTAAAAATTAGGATTTGAATGATAAGAGAAGGGAAAATCATTGGTTGCGTTCAGGATTAACAACATAAATCAGTTATGTAAGACCAAAAGATCTGCGAGACTAACTTTTTATTATCTCCCTCTCTCCCCACCCTATGCCAGGTAGATGCTTCTAGTACATATATAAAGGGTAGTTGGTGTGTATGTATGTATGTATGTATGTCCAGATGAAACTCTGAAAATTAAACCATTAACGACAAAGTAAATATATGTCAACTTCAGAACCGTTTGTCTTAGCATTCATAATTTCAAACATCCAACAGCCTTCTTTATTCTCTGTGATGAATTTATTTTTCCTCAAATAAACAAAAGCCCTGATGAAGATCTACTAAAACAGATTGAAACACTGCAGCATTGGCAAAATAAACATCAATCATTTTATTAAATATCAGCAGTTCTTGCTTTTTGTGTAAAAATTATGAAGATTTGGTTTATATTCAATGTATGTCCAGATGAAACTCTGAAAATAAAACCATTAATGACAAAGTAAATATATGTCAACTTCAGAACCGTTTGTCTTAGCATTCATAATTTCAAACATCCAAAGAACGCTAGTTTTTCATTCAACACTTTTAAATAGATTGACCAACAAAAGACTCTCACAGTCTTCTTATTCTCTGTGATAAATTTATTTTTCATCAAATAAACAAAAGCCCTGATGAAGATCTACTAAAACAGATTGAAACACTGCAGCATTGGCGAAATAAACATCAATCATTTTATTAAATATCAGCAGTTCTTGCTTTTTGTGCAAAAATTATGAAGATTTGGTTTATATTCAAAGATATTTAAAAAATCAAAATTTACATAGAAATAGCATTGAAATTTTTAAAATTTTACTTAAAAATGTCCAACATTTATAAATTTCAAAAGTAGACAAATCAATATACCAGGGTCCCCACTCACCCCTTTCGACGCTGGGTAACTGCTTTTAGTATATGAATAAAGTGTTGCTGTCCACACTAGAATTGGAGCACTGATCGCCAGTGAATGAAAATGGCTGACTTCTATCTGATGTAAATACAGGTACCGTGCTGATTAGATTAAAGGACTTACAATCATAGATTGGCTCAGGGCATACTGGTGTTTCAAGCAACTCAACATTTTTCTTGCATGTATTACAGATAAGTAATAACCTTTCTTTGATCTTTATTTCTGTTCCTTAATGTATCTAATTTCATTTTGCAATTAAATACAGATTATATAATTAAATTGTTCTTTTATAATGTACCTTATGTACATTAAAAACTTTACTTATTTGTCTTAATTTTTGAAACAAGACTTGATAATTTGTATTATTTTGATTTTTTGTGACTGTTGTCCTCATCTTAATTATTGTATACCTAATGTTTTGGCTGATCTATCCTCCAGTCTGCTTCAGGTGTTTCTTGTTACAGTTTGTCAAGAAGGTTACTAAGTTCAATGAGAAACACCTGAAAAAGACTGGAGGGCACATTGGCTGTAACATTGTGTATATGACAATAAAGATAAGGACAACAGTCCCAAAAACCTAAATAATTTTTTTAGTGTTTTTTTTTTTTTTTTTTTTGCAAGCCACTGAAAGAGTTAAAAGATATTGCACAGTAAACCTAAGACTTTTACAGATTCATGTATCATACATCAAAAGGAAGCTGGTCCTTTGTGGATCACATCCCTACTTCTCTACATAGTCACCGTTTCTCTCAATCGCAATGTTCCACCTTCGAATGAGAGCATGTATCCCTGCCGCGTAAAATTCTGTAGACGGTCTTTGAACCACTTCTTCACTACAGATTTCACTTCCTCATCACTGGAATAATGTTTACCTCTCAAACCCACTTTAATGGGACTGAAGAGATGATAGTCTGAAGGTGCTATAATGAAGGTTCTAAGTGACACTCATTTCTGGGTTGCAGGTTCAATTATAATATATTTAGGTTCAAATGATAAACAGGTGTCTCAAAGCCTGAAGGAAAAATGATATCCAAGGATAGGTTAAAACATGTGTCCCTAGCATCTGAGGGAAATATGATAATGAAAAAAGTTGATTGAGAGAGATATTAATTTCTCATTACTGGCTAGAAATAAACAAACCAGACCCTATGTTTTCTTTTTGTAAACAATTTCGCCAAATACTTAGACTTATCTATCGCTGCTACTAGTAGGAAGTTTGCTTTGGTACACAAAGCCTAACGTGTTGCGTCCGCATCTTGTATACGCTTTTCATAATGCACACACACGAAGTGCGCTTGTAGTCCCCCCCACACCACGTTACGCAATCCTGGCCAAAGGCGGTAGCAACATAGAATACTCAACACATCTTAACACTTTTACCCGGTCATGGTTAACGGAATGGGAACAGTGTAACCCCGTGGATTGAATAAAGGGTTCGGTTCTAAGTTCCCTGAAGGCTCCCCAGTTCGACAGGAAGGTTCCCGAGTTCGAGAAGGTTCCCGTGTCCGACAAGAAACACCTGAAGAAGTATGCTGTAAAGTTGTCCTCTCGAATGAGGCAACAGTCCCAAAAACCTAAATAATTTTTTTAGTGTTTTTTTTTTTTTTTTTTTTGCAAAGCCACTGAAAGAGTTAAAAGACATTGCACAGTAAACCTAAGACTTTTACAGGTTCATGTATCATACATCAAAAGGAAGCTGGTCCTTTGTGGATCACATCCCTACTTCTCCACATAGTCACTGTTTCTCTCAATCGTAATGTTCCACCTTCGAATGAGAGCATGTGTCCCTGCCGCGTAAAATTCTGTTGACGGTCTTTGAACCACTTCTTCACTACAGATTTCACTTCCTCATCACTGGAATAATGTTTACCTCTCAAACCCACTTTAATGGGACCGAAGAGATGATAGTCTGAAGGTGCTAAATCTGTGTGGAGTGTGGAGTATGTGGTAAAGTTGTCCTCCCGAATGAGGCGATTTTCTCCCTTTGAACCTTAATTTAAAAAATTTTTTTTTGTTTTTTCAACGCCACTGAAAGAGTTAAAAGACATTGCACAGTAAACCTAAGACTTTTACAGGTTCCCTCTCCTTTGAACCTTCATTTTTTTTTTTCTGATGCGGTTGAATAATATTCTAAGGAATATAAAATATTTCCTCTGAAAATGGCGTCTGAAATATCAGCTTAATTGAAGGGACACAACAAAAATTAGTTTGATTCATTTCCTTTCCACCTGCCTCTGTTTTTAGCAAAATGTGTGGCTCAATTGACCCTTTTTATCCAACCACCCACCTTTGTCTCGCTCAGTCATGTAAAGAGATTTGATATATTCAATGTTGTCTGTGTGCTCTAGTTCAATTAGGCTGAAGCAGTGTGGAAAAGAAGTCTTGTTTAGTGCTGAAACCGGCTGCAGGTGTTGAAAAACAACAAAAAAATTAATACTAAAAGACATTGATAGATGTAAACGGGTAATTGAATATGGAGGTAGAGAAAAGGATTACATAATATGCACATACACACATACGCACATAAATATTTATATCATAATAATATATAGTTATCACTGGCTCACTTGGTGATTTAGTGGTGGACCAAGATTTTTGTGGTATTATTAGTGGAGTGCTCAATATCAGTGATAGAGCTGTTATATATATTACATGGGAATTTTTGTGACCCTGGGTTTCATGCAATAGTGACATCACTCTTACGAATGCACTATTGCATGAAACCTAGGGTCACAAAAATTCCCATGTAAAATATGAATACGTATTTTATATATATATATATATGTATTTTATATATATATATTTTTAAATATATATATATATATATATATATATAAAGTCGTCGGGGCGGCCTAATGTCGGTATCAGCCAGACAGCGAGGGAGTCTATCCTTTTTTCACTAGCGCTAGACCAAGGAGATTATTTTAGCATCTAAGGTGGAGCGCCACACCTACCATCAGCTCCTTACTTTACCGCTCAGATCCCTGTGCTACTCATACGCTGAGTTGGCGGGGGCAAGTATCGAACCAAGAACCTTGAGATTCCTAGCCGAACACTCTACCGACTGAGCTAAACCGGCCCCTTATATATATATATATATATATATATATATATATGAAGAGAGAAATGGAAGTGAATCCGATAATATGTAATATAGTGAAAAATTTGAAAAAAACACAGGTTCATAAAATGATTGATGTTTATTTTGCCAATGCTGCAGTGTTTCAATCTGTTTTAGTAGATCTTCATCAGGGCTTTTGTTTATTTGATGAAAAATACAATTTTATCACAGAGAATAAGTAGACTGTGAGAGTCTTTTGTTGGTCAATCTATTTAAAAGGGTTGAATGAAAAACTAGCGTTCTTTGGATGTTTGAAATTATGAATGCTAAGACAAACGGTTCTGAAGTTGACATAGAATGTTCACTTATGTTGTGTGTGTGTGTGTGTGTGTGTGTGTGTGTATGAAAATGTAAATAGATAATCGCTTTCGCTGGGCATATATTTATGTGAGTGTGTGTGTGTGTGTGTGTGTGTGTGTTTAGATAATATATATATATATATATGTGAATATGATATAATGAAAAAACAAAAGATGTTTACAACTGCATGGGCTCATCAGGAGAGAAGTGTGCAAAACCGTTTTGGGGCCTATCTCTCGACGGTTTAAAAAGCAACACCGGCCCTACCTCACTGATATGAGGACCCTCGCAATATAATGCATCGACCACACGTGGGTCGGTCATCAACAAAAATAAGACGGGAAAAATGACCGTTAGCAAAAACAGAACGCTGCTAGTCAAACGTTGGAATTAATCAAAAAATGCGCTGTCTATATTAAAAATAATATGAATTTTATTTAAAAACAAAATGAATTTTATTTAAAAATAAAATGAATCTTATTTTTAATTTAAAAAATAATCGTCCTGGGAATGACATTAAACTCTATCTGATGGTGATGTTCCAGTTTTGGAGGTTTGGGGAATGTGGAGCACCCCTTCATCACCATTGCTCCCTGGTCCACTCTGACCCGGAGTGGTAGTACCTGTTAGGGTCCCATCTATGGGTTAAATAGAAAAATGTATTTATAAAAAAATTGTACTATCCATTAAGAATTGATTTATTTCAAAACTTTATTGGCATTAAATAACCCACTGAGGTTGATATGCCGTAAAACAAAACAAACCAAACCTAAAAAATAATCAGAAGCATTATAGTTATAAAATAAGACTCAAAAAAGTCTGATGTAGAGTTATATATGAGAGAGAGAAAGAGAGCAAGATAGAGACTTGTACAGACAAACACATACACATATGGTGGTACCTTGAATGCCCCAACTTACAAGTTTTTTGAGTTGTGAACTATCACTAAGTTGATTTTTTGTTTTGTGTTGAGAGTTAAAAATTGAGGGACAAATGAACTTCAGATACGCTTATGTTAATAAGTTCACTAAAAACATTTCAGTTTCCAATTTTATTACGCCAAAGAAAAATATTATTTATAAAAAAATTAAAAAGTTCATAAAGTTCAATACGGATCCCGACACTACGAATTTGTTATCATTACAGATTCCTGAAATTTTCCATCTTCATCTATTGTACGGTTGGACGTATTATATATATTTTTTTAAAACTTTCTTTTGTAGCCAGAACATTTTTTCCTGAAATTTTTTATATATTTATATACACATTTACTGCAAACTCTTTTGAGTTTTTTAATGATAAAAATGCTTATGATTTTTAAAAATAAAATTTATTTTATTTTTAACATAAAATACGCATTTTTTAAAATTATTTGAAAATTACAGTACTGATCGAGAGCGTTCTGTGCCTCGTGATTAATGATATATTTATTTCGCTTTTCCGTTTACAATGTTGCTTTGATAAAGACCGCATACGGTCGAAACAGATTTCTGTCAGCAAAACTTTAGACATCTTGTTGTTTTTTCTACATAACTTTCTACACATATTGTCGGATTCATATCCATTTTACCTTTCATATATATATATATATATATATATATATATATATATGAAAGAGAGAGAGAGAAGAGAGAGAGAGAGATAGGCTCTTGTACATGTATACACACATATGATGATGATTTTCTGTATTTTGTTGCTGTGGTAGTTTGGAACATCCTACAGCAGCATTCAGTCCCTCTTCATTTGAAACCACTCTGCCCTTTCTGTTGCGAGGGGCCTTAGCTCCCTCAGTCACCTGACCTATATTAGGGCTCCCAGTCCTGTATTTTGAAAGTCTTCCCTCAGCTTACCCAGCAAATTTGTGCAGTGTCCGCCCCTTCGTGCCCGCTAGTTGTTTGACCCTATTACAGCAAATTCCAGGGATTTTTGTGGAGCCTCTTCAGGCATGCATAGCACATGATCAAACACAGACCATCATATTTGCGTTTTATACATCTTGTACAAGGCCTCGTTGGAGATTAGGCTGTTTGGCTATCAAGTGTGATAGTTCTCAGTTGTTTGCAGTGGCAGGCATCAAGCTTATCTATAGTTGCCTGTTGCATCATACAGATAGATATATGTATATATATATATAGAGAGAGAGAGATAGGCAGAAAGAGAATCTTCTTCATACACACATACAGACACACACACACACATTTACCAACTCCCCCGCATGAGCAGGATACGACAATTTTAGGTCAATTTCTTAAGCGGAGTTCAACAGGTTTGAATTCAGAGTTTTCCTTCTCCTAGACTGGTTACCTAGCCATGGTTAAAGAACCCAGTCTGCCCTGCTATTTACTCATAGCTGGAGAGAGAGTATGATTCATACCTTTCCCAAGGGTATTAGCGCTAAGTAAAATGCAATTACCACGTCCAGGATTTGAACTGGGGGCGACGAGTCCATTTCCCATGAATTTAACCATTACACCATGCACTTCCTCACACACACACATAATATATATATATATATATATATATATATATATATATGTATTCACATATTCATATTCAGACAGAATATGGTTAATTAACACCTGAAGAAGATATCAGAAGATCTTAGACACGTGTCGCAAATATCAAATAATAATGAAAAATTTTAGAAAAAAAACATAATTCCATTTTGCAGACCTTTTTATAAAATATTTAATTTTCTTCCTTTGGACCCATAACAACACTTTTATATATATATATATATATATATATATATATATATATATTCATTCTTCCTCATATTGTCGGATTCATTTCCAATTCCATTTTTACATGTATATATATATATATATATATATATAGGGTGTCTCACTCTGTGTGACATCCTAACCATGGGGAATGAGTTGAATAAATACCTACAAACATATACGCATATGCACACAAACACACTGATAAAAACAACAAAATAACCCACCACCTTCACAATGTATATATATATATATATATATATTATATATATATATATATTATATATTAAAAGATTATTAATAAATTGGTTCCATAATGTTTGGTGGGACTGGTTAACTTTACTAAATTGCTGTATTGGAACAGAAGAATGATAGAATTAATGGCATTTTCTAAGATTTTATTCCCACCTGGAGACAAGTCTTCCCATAATATTGAAGGGTATATATATATATATATATATATATATATAAGCTATATATATATATATATATATAAGAGCATATAATGCAACTTGCTGAGAACTAAATTATAGCCTAATACTGTGTTTCCCTGAAAATAAGACCTACCTGCAAAATAAGACCTAGCAAGAATTTTCAGGATGATTTTAATATAATCCCCGAGAGGATGATGATATATATATATATATATATACCCTTCAGTATTATGGGAAGACTTGTCTCCAGGTGGGAATAAAATCTTAGAAAATGCCATTAATTCTATCATATATATATATATATATATATATATAAGTGTTTAATTGGAGTCGTACCTAATTTTGAAAATTAATTAATTAATAATGAATTAGGCGGGAATACCTATTAAATGTATGGCTAAACAAATCGAGAAAAATCAATCTCTGTATGTACATTTCGGCCTATTAGGCCTCATCAGCAGAGCTATAGATCGGAAGACCGCCCTGTGCGTGACTTGAAACCGGACTGCCAAGCTGACAGGCCGATCCCATAACCCCTACACCAAACGAACTTCTTAGATTTTATGATTTGTTTAGAGTAGGTTAACATTCCTCTTCTAGTGACTTTTATTACACGACGATGTGGTAAGTTGTAAACAAGGTTTATTTAGAGTGGCTTTTTGCCGATAATTTTTGGAGAATAAGTGTTTAATTGGAGTCGTACCTAATTTTGAAAATTAATTAATTAATAATGAATTAGGCGGGAATACCTATTAAATGTATGGCTAAACAAATCGAGAAAAATCAATCTCTGTATGTACATTTCGGCCTATTAGGCCTCATCAGCAGAGCTATAGATCGGAAGACCGCCCTGTGCGTGACTTGAAACCGGACTGCCAAGCTGACAGGCCGATCCCATAACCCCTACACCAAACGAACTTCTTAGATTTTATGATTTGTTTAGAGTAGGTTAACATTCCTCTTCTAGTGACTTTTATTACACGACGATGTGGTAAGTTGTAAACAAGGTTTATTTAGAATGGCTTTTTGCCGATAATTTTTTGGAGAATAAGTGTTTAATTGGAGTCGTACCTAATTTTGAAAATTAATTAATTAATAATGAATTAGGCGGGAATACCTATTAAATGTATGGCTAAACAAATCGAGAAAAATCAATCTCTGTATGTACATTTCGGCCTATTAGGCCTCATCAGCAAAGCTATATAATATATAATATATATATGATATATATATATATATATATATATATATAAGAGCATATAATGCAACTTGCTGAGAACTAAATTATAGCCTAATACTGTGTTTCCCTGAAAATAAGACCTACCTGCAAAATAAGACCTAGCAAGAATTTTCAGGATGATTTTAATATAATCCCTGAGAGGATGATGATATTTTTTTTTATCAAACAAGGAGAACAAATATGGAGCACCCAGTGAGAATCAAACTCACTAACAATGGTTTGCTAATCTACCTTGCGAACCATTACACCATGCAAGGTGCACTAGACAGCTTAGTAGATCTATAAACCCAGACTTTTGGGATTTTGTTTTTTTTTTTTTATCAAACAAGAACAAATATGAGCAATGTTGTCTTAGAAATTTTTTCATAATGAAAATATTTTTTTATATTAGATTTTGAAAGTAAGATGCATGTCGGGCGTATGAATAAATAATAGATTTTAACACTAAGTACTTTGCATCTACCAGCAGTGACCATATTAAAACGCATATGTAATACAACAAAGTACTGCTAGTTAATAGTGATAGACACAAATGTATTGAAATATTCAGAGAAGAGACTGAGAATAAAATTTATAAAGAGATCAATAGATTGTCAGACTAAATTGTACTCAACTCCGAGCCGTGTTAAATAAATAAGGCCTGATAGACAGACCTGAATATGCATCAGATAGAATTTTTACAAGAGGCCTAATATAGACAGATAAAGACAAGCCAGTATTGATATGTGGATAAGCAGATAATTAATCGACTATCCGAGAGAGACAGAGAGAGAGAGAGAGACAGAGGGAGAGTGCAAGGAGAGTAAGGAGAGAGAGGAGAGGTTATAGCTATAAGCTCTAGCCCAACATGCAGACAACGTTGCTATTTGTGCAGACTTGGGCAGCATGCAACACTAGCGCTTCTGTCGACATGCAGATGCAATCACCTGGCATTTGTGCCATAAGTGAGAACCAAAAAGGAGATGTACGTGCATATGCAATATACTTACTCTTTGGTGCAAGGTGAGGGGTGTAGGGGGGACCGGGGGGGAGTTCCCGTGGTAACATGCACCAGACTTGTGCAATGATTTTTATCTCCTGACTAGAGCATTTCTTCAAGTGAACCATAAACTTTGTATCGAGATGGCATTTACTGCTAATAATGTGTGCAGGTGCTTGGGTGGGGGTGGTTCTACTCATTCATGAGAGTAGAATCGGTTAATTGTGATTGAAAGAATTGTTAAACAATGTTTGTTTCCCATCTATGGGTTAAATAGAAAAATGTATTTATAAAAAAATTGTATTATCCATTAAGAATTGATTTATTTCAAAACTTTATCGTCATTAATTGACCCACTGAGGTTGATATGCCGTAAAACAAAACAAACCAAAAAAAAAAAGACCAAAACAATGTTTGTTCTTTTTTTGTTTTTTTTAAATATGTAGAAATTATTTTGTCTGAAATTTTTAGATGAGACTTGATGATTTGTATTATTTGTATTTTTCGGTATGTCGTCCTTATTATTATTGCTATATACACAATGTTTTGGCAGATGTGCTCTCCGGCCTTCTTCGGGTGTTTCTTGGCAAACCCAGTTAATTGCGATGAAAAGAATTGTTAAACAACTTTTTCTTTTTTTTTAAATATGTAGAAATTATTTTGTCTGAATTCTTTAGATGATGCTTGATAATTTGTATTATTTGTATTTTTTGGACTGTCATCTTCATCTTTATTGCTATATACACAACATTTCAGCCAATGTACTCTCCGACCTTCTTTACTGACTGTTGCATCTGGAACATTTTCTTTATCAGAAAGTCAGTGTTTCTGTCTTTTTGTCTCAGGCTTGTAATAAGAACCTCATGTTTAGCCTATTTGTAAAAATCTTTTGACTAAAACATGCTTTTCCATACACATCCAGTGATGCTGATAGCTTTTTGATTTAGTGCATCCTAGGACACATATTTTGCTTTGAATGAGTCACCGGCAAAATTATGGGTCCCAACTAAAGCCGTCTAACTCCTACCTTATAACCTATCCTGTGTAATTCATTTCTAAGAAACTATTGAAATGTATTTACAGTTAGCTTGAAATGTTGAGGGAAGAAAAAAGGAAAACACTGGGATGCATGGATATGATTTTACTGCATCCTCTTAGATTTTTGTGCGCCAGGGACACAGGATGCATACCTATCAGCATCTCTGCACATCACAAATTTTTCTGTAAATTTCACATGGTTTGCACTTCACAGCCACCAAAAATTTGATGACTGACATATGTTCCAGCCTTTATTTGCCACCATTTTGAATAGCTACAAAACAAATATTTTTGTGAGATTAGAATAATTTTTGGTATAAACCAATTCCAAACAATGCAAAGTTTAAGTTTAAGGAAAAAAAATACTGAAAAAAAAATATTATTAAGCTTTTTTTAAAAATTCCCCCTTATTTATTGAATGTCCCTCATGTATTGAAAGGTCCTTATCAAGCAGGTGCTCTTGCCTGTTTTCAGATTAGCGTCAATTGTTTGAGTGCAACTTTTCTGTTGTTGAGTACACTATGCTTATCTACATTTCTGACAACACACCTATATCTGAACGGATGGATTAAGACGAAGATGAAAAAAACGAAGCAAAGAAAAGTAGGGTGAAGAATGAAACAATAAGTAGTATGGGGAAGAAAGAAAGAAGCAATGAGAAGTATACTGAAGAAAGAAAGACAATTAGAAGTATGATGAAGAAAGAAAGAAAGAGAGAAAGAAGCAAAGAATGTGATGTATGATGAAGAAAGAAAGAAAGAAAGGAGCAAGGAATGAGATGTATGATGAAGAAAGAAAGAAAGAAGCAAGGAATAAGAAGAGAAGTATACTGAAGAAAGAAATAAAATTAGAAGTATGGTGAAGAAAGAGAGAAAGAAGCAAGGAAAAGATGTATGATGAAGAAAGAGAGAAAGAAGCAAGGAATAAGAAGAGAAGTATACTGAAGAAAGAAAAGAAGTATGGTGAAAAAAGAGAGAAAGAAGCAAGGAATGAGATGTATGATGAAGAAAGAAAGAAGAAGCAAGGAATGAGATGTATGATGAAGAAAGAGAAAAGAAGCAAGGAATAAGAAGAGAAGTATACTGAAGAAAGAAAGAAAATTAGAAGTATGGTGAAGAAAGAAGAAAAGAAGCAAGGAATGAGATGTATGATAAAGAAAGAAAGAAAAAAGAAGCAAGGAATGATGTATGATGAAGAAAGAAAGAAAGAAGCAAGGAATAAGAAGAGAAGTATACTGAAGAAAGAAAGAAAATTAGAAGTATGGTGAAGAAAAGAGAAAGAAGCAAGGAATGAGATGTATGATAAAAAAAAAGAAAGAAAGAAGCAAGGAATGTGATGTATGATGAAGAAAGAAAGAAAGAAGCAAGGAATAAGAAGAGAAGTATACTGAAGAAAGAAAGAAAATTAGAAGTATGGTGAAGAAAGAGAGAAAGAAGCAAGGAATGAGAAGAGAAGTATGATGAAGAAAAAAAGGAAGCATTATGGTTAAAGATGACAAAGAAAGAAATGTAAAGAAAACATCCAGCCACTATTGCTTCCACTTTATTATTATTTCTCCTCTCTCTCTTTCTCTCTCTCATATATATATATATATATATATATATCTTTTAAATTTTATATATATATATATATATATATATATATATATATATATATCTTTTTAAATTTTTCACAGACGTCCATCCTTCCAATAATCATGTTTAATGTCTTTTGGTATCTATATATTTCATAGTCAAAATGCACCAGTTCAATTGACATGTTTCTAACTCCTTCTTCTTCTTCTTCCTCTTCCTCTTCTTGTCTAAATAATCGTCTTTTCTGTTGGCTGTTATGCAGACAGACATACTTAAACGTCTTTGGCGTAAAACACACGCACATGTGCATAGTTATAGTTTTCATCTATTTCTTGTTACGCATTTTAAAATATTTTTTTTTCTAAATTCCTTCTTAATGTCTTTTTCTTTTTTTTAATCTGTGGATGAACATGTCAATGGTTTTATTTTGTGAAAAGTTCACAAGTCTCTAAATTTTCTTTTTTTTTTTTTTTTTTTTCATTGCGTCTCCGAAAAAAATATGGTCATTAAATAAATAAGCTTTTTGATATATTCCATCCAGAAAATTTCTTCCTTATGTGAAGAAACTTCAAAAAACAAACAAAAAAAACCCCAAAACAACTTGCTGTTTTCTTTCTCTTGTGGTTATTTTTCATTATCGTCATTGATGTCTTGTATATGACACTAAACTAGATTTGATGGTGAGGCTTATTTGTTATATAATTGATGGGGGTAGCCTATTCATTTTGTAATATAGTGTAGAATATTTAAATTCAAAAGTTAACTTTTCTAATCTGTGGATGAACATGTCAATGGTTTTATTTTGTGAAAAGTTCACAAGTCTCTAAATTTTCTATTTTTTTTTTTTCATTGCGTCTCCGAAAAAAATATGGTCATTAAATAAATAAGCTTTTTGATATATTCCATCCAGAAAATTTCTTCCTTATGTGAAGAAACTTAAAAAAAAACAAAAAACAACTTGCTGTTTTCTTTCTCTTGAGGTTATTTTTCATTATCATCATTGATGTCTTGTATATGACACTAAACTAGATTTGATGGTGAGGCTTATTTGTTATATAATTGATGGGGGTAGCCTATTCATTTTGTAATATAGTGTAGAATATTTAAATTCAAAAGTCAACTTTACTTTTCTAATCTCTGGATGAACATGTCAATGGGTTTTTTTTAATGAAAAATTCACAAGTCTCTAAATTTTCCTTTTTATTTTTTTCATTGCATCTCTGAAAAAAATGGTCATTTCCATCTGTAAAATTTCTTCCTTATGTGAAGAAATTAAAAAAACAAAAACAAAAAACAACTTGCTGTTTTCTTTCTCTTGTGGTTATTTTTCATTATTATCATTGATGTCTTAGATATGACATAAACTAAATCTGATGATGAGGCTTATTTGTTATATAATTAACGTGGGGTAGCCTATTCATTTTGTAATATAGTGTAGAATATTTAAATTCAAAAGTTAACTTTCTTTTCTAATCTGTGGATGAATATGTCAATGGGTTTCATTTTGTGAAAAGTTCACAAGTCTTTAAATCATTTGACTTTTTTTTTTTTTATTTAGAAAAAAATTTTTTCATTGCGTCTCTGAGAAAAAAATCTGCTCATTAAATAAATGAGCTTTTGTAATTTTGCATCTGGAAAATTTTTCCTTACATGAAGAAAAATAATTGGTTTCAATAAATTGCCTACTACTTATATCTATAAATATACTCTTACTGGGGTAGGACACATTCAAACCGGGTAGACCACATACTATAAAAGAATCAAAAAGGTAGGCCACATACTAGAATGGCACCAAATATAGTTTATATATATGATATTTACTGAGGTAGTACACATTCAAACTGGGTAGACAAAATACTATAACAGAATCAAAAAGGTAGGCCACATACTATAACAGAATCCAAAAGGTAGGCCACATACTATAACATAATCAAAAAGGTAGGCCACATACTATAACAGAATCAAAAAGGTTGGCCACATACTAGAACAGAATCAAAAAGGTTGGCCACATACTAGAACAGCACCGACTGATCTCCAGTTTCTTAAAATGGGTTTGATTAAGAACAAAAAAAAAACTTGTATTATTTTCTTTCTCTTGTGGTTATTTTTCATTATCATCATTTTTTCTTTATCATCATTGATATCTGTATTGTATAGCCTTCATTACTTCTTTACTTCTTACTTGCTTCTATATCTTGGACATCTTCTAAGGTCTGGACTTTCTTGGGGACTTCGGGTCTGGTCTTCTATTGGGGATTTCTCTTTATCAAAAGCCCTGTGTCATTGTTAGTTTTTAGAGGTAATAACACAAGACTCCGATTTGCTTTGATCTTACTTTATTTTTAAATCCCTAACCAGACAATCTGCGCAGATGAGGGACCGCGTGTATAACGCGACTTACCCCTTTGAGCTCGCTGCTACCTTCTGAGACTTACTTACTATCCTTAAACCGGAAGACAGGGTCTTCTATGCCTTCCGGTTCTCACGATTTATCCCCGGAAGGCAAGGTGAGAGTGAGGTCAAGCCTTGTCACTCATCCTTCAAGGCCGTAGGCTGTAGCTTATAACGGCCATTTTGATTTCTACACTATTGCCATAAATATTAGGTATCTAATAATTATGTAACATCTGGGGTATGACACTAAACTACATCTGATGGTGAGGCTACAGTTCTGGAGCTCTGGGAAGTATAGTATGCCATCTCATTGCCATTACTCCCAGGTCCACTTTCAGTCAAATCATCATCATCATCATCAGGTTGTGCTAGTAACATGGATATCTACAAAAATCTTTCTCCAACTGTCCCTACCATTCATTGCTTCTGGCAGGTCCTCTGTACAACATTCAGTATCCATACATAGCTATTTGATGTATTTGTAATTTAGGCGGGCATATATGTTCAAATGTAAGGCTAAACAAGTCGAGTATATATGCCCGCCTAAATTCATTATTAACTAATTAATTTTCAAAATTAGGTATGACTTCAATTAACACATATCCTCCAAAAATTGTCTTTGCTGGACAGCCTGCTAGATATTTCATTTGTCTGAATTTTTGAGAGGAAGGTTGATAATTTGTATTATTTAGATTTTTGGGACTTTTGTCCTCATCTTTGCGCAACGTTTCAGCCAATATGCTCCCCGGCCTTCTTCAGGTGTTTCTAGTCAAACTTTGGAACCTTCGTGTTGAACTCCAAAGCTTTCTGAAAATTCACTTTGAATTGTCCAATTGGACACATGGTGCAATGGATATAAATGTTGAGTTGATACATTTCTAAGTGACAATCATCTGGAGATTGTAGGTTCAATCTTAGCCTACATACAGGCAAAATAACACAGAATTCTTTGCATAGCTTGACAGTTGTACCTAGTCATGGTTAATGGAATGAGAACAATCTACCCCAATAAAGGCACATTCAACACAGATGTTTAAAAAAGAAAAAGAGAAAAAGAGAAAGAAAAAGAGAGAAAGAAAAAGAGAGAAAGAGAAAGAAAAAGAAAGAAATAGAGAAAGAGAAAAAAGAAAAAGAGAAAGAGAAAGAGAAAAAGAAAGAAAAAGAAATAAAAGGTTTGGTTTGAAGTCCAGTGAAGGCTCCCAATTACGACAATTACTGAATTTAACAAGAAACAATTGAAAATGGTAGGAGGGCACATTGGCTGAAATGTTGTGTATATAATAATAAAGATGAGGACAACAGTCTGAAAAATGTAAATAATATAGATCTCTTTTGAAAATCATTTGTATTAGGTAGAAATACTTGATGCCATATAACAGATGAGGAAACTAGTCCAAAAGAATCAATGTATAATAGTAACAACACCTCATCTCAGACATTCAAATAGAAAGAAGGCCTGAGAGTAGAGTGGCGAAGCATTGGGATAAAAACAACAAAGATGAGGAAACTAGTCCAAAAGAATCAATGTATGATAGTAACAACACCTTATCTCGGACATTCAAATGAAAGGAAGGCCAGAGAGTAGAGTGGCTGAAGTATTGGGATAAAAACAACAAAGATGAGGAAACTAGTCCAAAAGAATCAATGTATGATAGTAACAACACCTTATCTCGGACATTCAAATGAAAGGAAGGCCAGAGAGTAGAGTGTCTGAATCATTGGGATAAAAACAACAAAGATGATTGTTTGTTTTGTTTTATGGCATATCAACCCTTTTCAGGTCACTTAATGCAGAATCAATCATTTTGATAAACTAAAGGATTCAGTTTGCTTACAAAACTTTTCTTTTGCTGGAATTTTGTGTTTTAACTTTTCTACTTTTTAGATTAGAAAAAAAAATTCTTTTTCGTTATATCTTTAGATTTTGGGACAGATTCCTTCATCAGAAAAGATAAAAAAATAGATAAATAAATTTTTTAAAAATCATCAGGAATTGAAATGATAATTATAAAAAGTAATTAATGCATATTTCTTTCTTTTTTTTTTTTTTCAAAGTTTGAAATTTTTAAATAAATTTTGTTCCAGTTTTTATTTGAAATGTATTGTTAATAATATTCAGTGTTTTTTGTTTGGTTTTTTTTTTTTCGGTGAGGATTGTTTTTATCTTTTCTGTCTGAACCGTTGAAATGAGTTTTCATTCTTTTTATTCAATCAATTTTTTTGATGGTGGGTGGGGGAATTGTCTTCATCATCTTCTTCGTTGCTTTTTTTTCTTTTCTTTTTTTCTTTTTTTTTTTTCAATATTTTTGTCTGAGTCTTTGAAATTGGTAGTTAATGAATTCTTTAGACAATCCTCAATGAATAATTGGAGACACAGGTGATGTTATCATCCAAAAATAAATGAGGAGAGCCGGGTTCAAACTCTGGATGAGGCTGTCTGTGTTTCATTTAATTGGTGTAATGCATGAATCTGTCCCTTCTATCTCTAGCTATGATTAACTAGTAGTGCAAACTGAACATTCAAGATTTAGTTGGGCAACCAGTCTAAGAGAAGGAAAACTTTGAATTCAAACCAAATGGTTGAGGAGAGCCGGGTTCAAACTTTGGATAAGGCTGTGTGTGTATACATTTCATTGGGGAAAGATATAAATCTGTATTTTCTGCTTCCAGCTATGGGTAACTTGTAGTGCAAACTGAGTTATCTAACCTTGGTATGGCAACCAGTCTAGGAGAAGGAACACTTTGAATTCAAACTAAAAAAAAGGAGAAAAGAAAACGAAAATTCCATAGAAATATTGGGAATCCAGAATAGCATCCAGACTGTGAAAAATTCTGCCATACAAACAAACCATACGAAAAACATATTGACCCAATGGCGAAAGCTGATAAATCTTACAATTTATTTGTTTGTTTGTTATGACTCGTTGGAAAAAGAGAAACTCTGCATATAACATATACAATATGAATATGATATCTATATACAGAAGAGATTCTGTTAATTCAGCATTAGTATTGATATCGCATAGGGAGATGCATTTCACAATCTAACACTAACAATGCACAAAACACGAGGCCACAATTCATCTTAAGAAAAAGAAAAACTATGAAACATTATGTGAAAACAAAAAAAAATTAGGGTTTAAAAGAATCAATGTATAATAGATACAACTCAACTTAGAGATATGGATGGACAGAAAACTAAATAAATGAAGGCCAAAGAGTAGAGTGGCTGAAGCATTAGGATAAAAACAACAAAGATGATTGGTTGTTTTGGTTTATGGCATATCAACCCTTTTCAGGTCACTTAATGCAGAATCAATCATTTTGATAAACTAAAGGATTCAGTTTGCTTACAGTAACTGCTGTTGCTCAAGTGGTTACTCAATTAAGTATTGAACAAGCTGATCACTTCTCAACTTTGGTGATCTATCAGGAAACAGTGCATTCAACTTGACTGTAATGAACAAAGGTGAGGAAATTGATTCCAAAGAATCAATGTATAATAACAACAATACTTCTGTAAAAAAGGATTCAAAGTTATATTTACTTGATACATAACTCTGACAAAGGTTTGATAAACAAAACATTTGATACGTATACAGCACATGGATATAACAAGATACATAATACATAGGTAAAACAAAGTTACATGTAGAAAGATAGACACATTCATGAATGGTACAATATATACATAAAAGCCACAGACATGAGACTAGGGATAGTCCATGCTGTGTGAAGAACTTACAGTAATTTAACAGGGGGGACGAAGCCCCAACGAGAAGGGGTAGAGCTTAACTAACCCATGTGTCTCGTAGTATCAGGAACAGGAAAAGAGAAAGCGCGTTTGAACCAGGCGCTTAAATATAACCGACCCCTAGCAGGCACCAGCAAACTAAACGGGCAGACAACTCTCCCAGGCAAATACGAAACTAACGCTACACTTCATTTGAAAAGTTCAAAGAGAAAGAAATACAGTGGAGCATTGTAATAAGGACAACAAAGATGAGGAGACTGGTTCTAATGAATCAATGTATAATAGTTAAGAACACTACATTTCAGATATACAAGCATAAAGTAGGCCAGAGGGTACAGTAGCTGAACAATTGAGAAAAAACAACAAACATGAGGAAAATAGTTTAAAAAAAAACAAAAAAACACATATATCAAGTATTATAGTAACAAAACCTCCTTTCAAACAATAAGGTAGAAAGAAGGTCAGAGAGTAGAGTGGCTGAAGCATTGGGATAAAAACAACAAAGATGAGGAAACTAGTCCAAAAGAATCAATGTATAATAGTAACAACACCTCATCTGAGACATTCAAATAGAAAGAAGGCCAGAGAGTAGAGTGGCTGAAGTATTGGGATAAAAACAACAAAGATGAGGAAACTAGTCCAAAAGAATCAATGTATAATAGTAACAACACCTCATCCCAGACATTCAAATAGAAAGAAGGCCAAAGAGTAGAGTGGCTGAAGCATTAGGATAAAAACAACAAAGATGAGGAAACTAGTTCAAAATAATCAATGTATAATAGTAAGAACACCTCATCTGAGACATTTAAATAAAAAGAAGGTCAGTAATGAAACTAGTCCAAAAGAATCAATGTATAATAGTGTTGTGTACTTATCTTACACATAAACATCAAAGATCAATTACAGTATTTTGTTTGTTGTTTTTTTTTCCTAGAAAATAATTTTTTTAATTAATTCTATTTGCCACAGCAATTCTTTTCAATAAACTAAAGAAGTTTTTTTTTTTTGAAAAACCTTTGAGCTAAATGCAAAATTCTCCTGTTGATCATTTTAGTCTTTACACTTGGAGATTTTTGAGCCACTGAAGATGATATTGATTCCCAGGTGATTGATTTTGGCGCCAGAGTAATTCTTCGATTAACACAAGATATCTGTTTCCATTAACCATGTCTCACCAACCCACTCACCCTTCACAACCCGACTCTCTTAAAAGTAAAAATGAGCTTATTTCTCAACAATTAATTTTGGCGAGAATTTTTTTTTTTTTTTGCTTTTTTTTTTTTTATCAAAGATTGGCTCAGGCTGTCAGTCTCTGATAATGAGAAACAACGCAGATTGGAAAAAATAAAGGATAGGCTCTTTGTGCGATTCATTCAAAGAATTCATTGATTGTATCTCCTACAGAGGGGTAAGACCTATCCTTCCACCAAAAAGGTTATCCTGTATATGACACTAAACTGCATCTTATGGTGAGGTACCACTTCAGGAGTACCCCTTGATTGCCTGTGTCCTGGGTACGACACTAAACTGCTTCTAGTCATAAGGTTCCAATTCTGCAGCTCTGGGAAATGTGTACCCCTTCATTGCCATTACTCCCAGGTCCACTCTATGGGTTAAGTAGGTAAAAAAATTAGTTAGAAATGTGTTTAAATTTTTTTTTTTTAAATTGAATACCCAACAAGTATTAATAGAATGACTATGTCTTCGGCATAAAATAACCCAAGGGTTGACATATCGTAAAATCAAACCAACCAACCAGCCCTTTCTTGCCATTACTCCCAGGTCCACCTGGTGTAGTAACACAGTTAGAAACCCATCTATGGATCAAATAGATCTGTTTAAAAATTATTAATATTCTGTAGGATTACTTGATACCAAATAAGATGACTGTAAATTATTTGTGTTAAGAATATGTATATACCCAATCCTTCCACATGAGCAGGATGTGACACAAGGTCAGTTTTTAAGTGGAGTTTAACAGATTAGAATTCAGAGTTTTCCTTCTTTTAAACCTGTTATCATACCAAGGTTAAAGAGCCCATTCTACCCTACTATTGTATACCTTTCTCAGAGGTATTTGTGCTATGTGAAATGCAACCAGCCTAGTCCAGGATTTGAATTGGTGTCGTTGCGTCTATTTCCTACAATGATAACCATTACACATATGGATGCATCGTTCTGTTAGGAATAGTTACTTGAAGCTATAATTATTTACTTAGTATATTATTAGTTACTTGAAACCATATAACTGTAAATTATTTTCTTTAAGAATAGTTACTTGAAGCTATAATTATTTACTTAGTATTATTATTAGTTACTTGAAACCATATAACTGTAAATTATTTTCTTTAAGAATAGTTACTTGAAGCTATAATTACTTACTAAGTATTAATATTAATTACTTGAGACAATATAAAACAAATTACAATTTTGGTAATTCCATGTCAAATCATCCAGAAAAAAGTAAAATTGTCACCCTCTCCCTTCAATTTTTCTGAATTTTTTTCCAGGTGTGGACTATGTTAATGTTAGAAAATCCCCAAAATTTGAGCTTCCATTTCCAAAAATTGGCGGAGTTATGCTGATTTTTAGCTCTCCAAATTTTTTTTTTTTTTAGGGGGGGGGTCACAAAAAATGGTGACTTTTTGTTACCTATTTTTGTCTGTAGAATGAGGGGGACTATTTTAAATAAAATCAATGGCTCATTCATTCATTGTTCATTTCTGTCTTGGTAAATACAGACTCTGTCTTGATACTTTTTGAGCACAATGTCACACTATATGAAAAGAAGAGTTTCAGATGTGCTCTGGAATAAGAGTGTTGAATTGAAAAGGGACTATTTTAAAGAAAATTAATGTTTCAATCATTGTTTATTTCTGCCTTGGTAAATACAGGCTGTGTCTCAATACTTTTGAGCACAACGTCACAATATATGAAAAGAAGAGTTTCAGATGTGCTTTGACCAACAAAAAAAAACTCACTGGAATAAGTGTGTTGACTTGCAAAGGGACTATTCTAAAGAAAATTAGTGTTTTATTCATTGTTCATTTCTGTCTTGGTAAATACAGACTATGTCTTGATACTTTTTGAACACATCTTGTAACTTGTTGATATCTTTCTACTGATCAATCTCAGCCTTTTTAATCTCTCTATTTAATACCTATCTCAATCTGTTCCTTTCTCTTTATCAATCGCAGCCTTGTTTGTATCTATGTATCTATCTCCAACTGTACAGTTTTGTCTGTAATATAAACGATGGTCATGGGAAATGGACTTGTCGCCCCGAGTTCAATTCCTGGACGTGGTAATTGCATTTCACTTAGCGCTAATACTCTTGGGAAAGGTATGAATCCTATTCCCCCCCCCTAGCTATGGGTAAATAGTAGGGTAGACTGGGCTCTTTAACCTTGGTTAGGCAACCAGTCTAGGAGAAGGAAAACTCTGAATTCAAACCTGTTAAACTCCGCTTAAGAAATTGACCTTGTGTCGCATCCTGCTCGTGCGGAGGGGTTGGTAAATATATATAAACGATGGTTTTTAAGATAAAAATACTAAAGAATTTAAGTAACTCCAAACCTGGAATCTCCCTAAAAGCCTAAGAATATTTTTGATAATTTTTTTTTTCTTTTTCTCTCTCTTTCAATTTGTACATCATGTTTTTGGGTTTTTTTTTTTTTGTTTGTTTTTTTTCCTGTCTGTGTTAGCAAACAAGAAAAAAACAAAAGCATTAAGGCCCCGAATCTGATTTGACCCAGGGGTTATGCATGCCTACAAATCCCCAGACTTCTTCTTTTGCATAATCCATGAGTGGCCGACTGATGTGCCTGCATTTCGGTTTGTATCTTGATAAAATTGCTGCCAGGTAAGCATTCTGACAGTGTTTACCTGTGCAAATATCCAGAGGCAAAACAAAACGTAAAGTTCTTTTCTGAGATTCGTTGCCACTGTTTGCAAAATGAATTAATAAAAACTGTGAAAAATAACAACTTATATTTACGCACTTACTTCTGCGTTCCTTACAGATTTACACGCATAAGTAAGTATGTATATATATGTGTGTGTGTGTATGTGTATCTAAGAATGTAGATGTATACACATGTATATGTGTGTATGTGTATATATATATATATATATATATATATATATATATATGTCTCTGTAAGTTATACATTATTGGTCTGATTTTTATGTGTGGATATATGTATAAAAAAAATATATATTTATACATATATATTCCTTTTTGTGTATATATATATATATATATATATATATATATATATATATATATATATAGTATCCAATTACTGTTCCTTACAGATTTACACGCATAAGTAAGTATGTATGTGTGTGTGTATGTGTATCTAAAAATGTAGATGTTTGCACATGTATGTGTATATATATATATATATATATATATATATGTATGTATGTCTGTAAGTTATACATTATTGGTCTGATTTTTATGTGTGGATATATGTATAAAAAAAATATATTTATACATATATATTCCTTTTTGTGTTATATATATATATATATATATATATATATATATATATATATATATAGTATCCAATTGCTGTTCCTTACAGATTTACACGCATAAGTAAGTATGTATGTATGTGTGTGTGTGTATGTGTATCTAAGAATGTAGATGTTTGCACATGTATGTGTATATACATATATATATATATATATATATATATATATGTATGTATGTCTCTGTAAGTTATACATTATTGGTCTGATTTTTATGTGTGGATATATGTATAAAAATATATATATATATATATATATATGTATGTCTCTGTGTGTAAGTTATACAGTATTGGTCTGATTTTATGTGTGCATATATGTATAAAATATATATATATATATATATATATGTATGTCTCTGTGTGTAAGTTATACAGTATTGGTCTGATTTTTATGTGTGCA
>CM042165.1:13895419-13925419 GCA_023376005.1 Doryteuthis pealeii | reverse complement strand
CCTAGTCTTGGGGACCTCATGTCTGGTCTTCTAATTCAGTCTTGTTACCAAGACATTCATCAACCACAAAACCATGTTATTTTCATAAGCTTTTATTTACTTAACTAAATATTACATGTAACTAAACATAGTGCGCGTATGCAGGTGAGTCCCAGCTAAGCAGACATATCTTCTCTGCCTGACGTCCTAGCCGAAACTGAAGACCCAACCAGGTCCCACATGACTTCATGTATTTCGCGGGCTTTCTGTAATATTCCATGGAAAGTCCCGCCCGTGATATGAAAAGGGCCATCCCCTCAGAAATACAGGGGGTTGACAATAATCTATGCAACCGCGGTCCATGACATGCAACAGTTCACTTTGGTCCTTAAATAGGCTAGACGAGCACTCGGAGTGACCCTCTCCAATCAATTGGCTGGTCACATCAAGCCCTAGCACCTATATGATTGTCCCAACTCTATTGCTCTTATGGCGAGCCCTAATCCTTTTTATCATATATGTGCTAGAAGGTGGTGGCTGAGGGTCTTAATGTCCTATGTATGATGTTAAACTTTATCTGAAGGTGAAGTTCCAATTCTGGAGCTCTGGGGAATGTGGAGTACCCCTTTGTCACCATTGCTCCCAGGTTCACTCTGACCTGGAGTGGTAGTACTTATTAGGGTCCCATCTATGGGTTAAATAGAAAAAAAATGAGTTAAAAAAAGACTGAGTTATAAAAAATTGTTGAATATCCATTAAGAATGAATTTGTCACCATTGCTCCCAGGTTCACTCTGACCTGGAGTGGTAGTACTTATTAGGGTCCCATCTATGGGTTAAATAGAAAAAAAATGAGTTAAAAAAGACTGAGTTATAAAAAAATTGTTGAATATCCATTAAGAATGAATTTGTCACCATTGCTCCCAGGTTCACTCTGACCTGGAGTGGTAGTACTTATTAGGGTCCCATCTATGGGTTAAATAGAAAAAAAATGAGTTATAAAAAATTGTTGAATATCCATTAAGAGCAAATAAAAGGAAAACATCTTCGGTATAAAATAACCTAAGAAGGGTTGACATGCCGTAAAATCCAGCCGACCAACAAATTATCATAGCGTAATCTAACAGAGAAATTATTTGGGACAACGGATATGTGGGAGGCTCAGAATGGTGATGATTTCAATTGATTCAGTCAGATAAGTCTAACCAGAAAAGCCTCTGTTAATCACGCCAACTAAATTCCGCTTAAAGTAGGATTCGTTTTTCCAAGTATGGTGGATCTTTAAACTGTATCTTCCATGCGAATATTCCAAGTTTGGCTTTTGTATTGTTTTTCGGAGAATAGGCTGTGTTTGTTGCAAAAGTTTGTTCTTCTTATAGAAAAAGGAACTGGGAAAAAAAACAAAATGCCAACCTGTGTTATTGCCTAAAGGGTAACAAGGCTTAAGGAAAGGTAAAAACTAATTGTATCTGACTTGACTTACTCTTGCCTGAAGCACTGATTTACATCTCTTTATGTTCGGGGTTTTTTTCTTTTCCGTTTCTTTTTTTTTTTACTTTCAGATGTGCGAGATTCCTGCATATAATTCTGTTTTTGTTTATAAACACGAATCGTAAAATAAGCTGGAATTTTTCTCTAAGTGGCAAATCTGTTGTAGCATTTAAAAATTTTTTTTTTTCTTTTCTTTTTCTTAGAGTGAGAATTAAAAGGAACAGTTATAGTCTACATGGTATGTTAAATAAGTATCCAGCTATATTGAAATTTTATGTACCGGTTGTGGGACCTTGATATAATTTGATAATCAGTGAATGACCTGTAGTAATGCTTAGAATATATTATATATATATATATATATATTTATTTATTTATAAAATGGATAAAAGTAACCTACTCGAGTTTCATCGTCTGAATCGTCAGGGTTACATCTGTTGAATTAATCGAGTTTTCGATTAATATCAGTTGGTACAATGCATGCCCGTTGAAATGGGTCTTATTTTTATTTTGTATTTGTTTTTTTCTCAGTCTTAACCCCTGGATACTGTGCACTTCCAACGATCGTACTCGTACCCACCGGTAAGCTACTACTCATACATTAACACATATATATATATATATATTTTTTTTTTATGAATGTGAATGCCAAAAAACATTTATAACCTATCGGGGCCTGTCCAAAAAGTATACTTTTCTTGTAAAGCTCTATTAGAACTTTACGAGAAAATTATTTACAAACAACAAATAGTCACATAATATTCTTTTACATTAAACATTAAGATGTTTGTGTGTTTAACTGTATCTGGTATAGGTTTGTTTTATATAGGTATAGCTTTTCATTACAAGTTTAAATTTAAAAGACAGTTGCATCAATCATGCTTATCCCCTCTGTTAAAAAATAAACTCGGTAACAAAAAATATACTTACTCTCTCTAACAACAGTTTCATCAATAATGCTTACCTTCTCTGTTACAATCTTATGGGCCATTCTTTAATCTTTAAGAAAGAGCGCTAGTCTAACAGAAATCCTTGGTAATCCTCTGGTAAAGAATCCTTAGTATTGTAAGTTCTTTCGTCAATGGTTGCAAGTAGACTATGAAAGGATCAGTGTTTAAGTAGTGAATCAGCTGAACATTATGGCTGTTGATTGGCATAGGAATAAACCACGTGATCTCGCCTAGTCTATAAATTTACATACAAATTCAATCAAATATATTTGCATCTTTGTAAGTGTGCTCCGAGCAAGAAAAGTTTGAAAAAAAGTTATTTCATTATCATCAGGTCGTGCTGACAGCATGGATCCCCACAATTCTCTAACCAACCGTCCCTACCAGTCATCACCCCTAGCAGTCTTCTGCACAGCATCCAGAATCCACAAAGAGCTGATTGATATAGATTTTGCTGGTTACAAATTTATGGGCCATCCTTTAGTCTTCAAGCAAGAGCGCTTGTCCAGCGGAAATTCTTGGTAATTCTCTGCTAAAGAATCCTTAGTATTGTAAGTTCCTTCGTCAATGGTTGCAAGTATACTGTGAAAGGATCAGTGTTTAAGTAGTTAATCAGCCGAACATTATGGCTGTTGATTGGTGTAGGAATAAACTACATGACCTCGCATAGTCTATACATTTAGGTGGAGAATAGTAGCACACCTTATATCCAAAAATATTCCAACACTCTCTGCTTCTTTTTTTCTTTTTTTTTCAGATTCAATGATACTGAGTTTTCAAAAGATAAAAAGGTGTTCTGTAATCAAATTTAATATTTTTCAATAAGATTATAAATTAATATCAATAATTATTGATATTATATTATAATCTTATTAATATCAATTAATAATTTATATTTTATTATATGGTGAAAAAAAAAAATTCTGTTTTGATTATCGCCTGTCATAAAATAAAACAAACATTTTTTTTCATTTGACGCCCCCCTCCTTCCCGGGACAACAAAAAAAAATTAAATATTTGAATTAATTTGAATTTAACTGTTAGAAACTTGGTTTTATTAGAAATAAAACATATTTATTTGAATTTTGACAGCAAAATTATTTTTTTATGTCTCTTATTAAAAAAAAAATGAGATTTTAAAGATCTGTTTACATTTTTTTTTTTTATGGAAGAGCATGGCAAAAATTAATTTTTACACCTCCTGGAGGTTTTTTTTTTTTTTTTTGCTAGCATATACATATAAATGTACACCTGATGGACACACACGCACACACACACACACACATATATATATATATATATATACACACACACATACTTACAAAGACATGTATACATATAAACATATATATACACGCACTCATACATATATAGATTATTTTATATATAGGGTATTATTTTTTTTTTTGCTAGCATATACATATAAATGTACACCTGATGGACACACATACACACATACATACATATTATATATATATATATATATATATATACCCACATACTTACAAAGACATGTATACATATAAACATACTCATATATATATATATATATATATATATATTAATATTCTGAATTTACCACAATCCTCTGATTTGTTCAACCATCAACCAATGAAGATTTGCATAAGTAGCTCCTGGGATGTTTCTTTTACGACGAAATATATTTTGGATAGATTGAACGGAAATTTGGCACACGCATGCATTTTTTGACCCGAGAAAGAGAGTAAAATCTTTATTGCCCTGGGGGCATTGATTATTGGTGTCCTTTTCAGGGAATTTTTCAGAATTTCTCAATTCTTTTTTACAATGCCAAAACCCACTTCACTGCTGATCCCGTCTAAGAGTTCTACACTACTTAACCCAGGGATTGAACCTATGACTTCTAAATGGTAAGAAAGACTCCCCCAATGGGACCACCTGTTGGCCGTGGGTGGCGACCCGTGATGCTTAAAGATAGAACCCAGGTGGTTGAGCAGTCCATACCTTGTAACATTCCACTTTAGCCCTTTCTTGGGCTAGACGGTCGGTCGGAGAGGCCCCTCCAATCAATCGGCTAGTCACGTCAAGCCCTAGCACCTATATGATTGCCCCAACTCTATTTGCACTTTTTTTTTAATGCTCACAAAGTAATCTCATACATACGAAAATTATATATATATATATATATATATATATATATATATATTCACATTGATAAATAGATAGATGCACACAAATACACACACACACATATATATTCATAAATAGATGCATACATACATATATATATATATTTATATAATATGTATGTATGTATATATATATATATATATACATTCATAAATAGATAGATGCACACAAATACACACACATATATATATTCATAAATAGATGCATACATATATATATATATACACACACATTCATAAAGAGATAGATGCACACAAATACACACACACATATATATATTCATAAATGCATACATATATATATATAAATATATAGATGCATATATATATTCACATATATAAATAGATGCATATATGATATATTCACATTCATTAATTGATATATATATATATATATGTACATACACAGTGATGCTGATAGATTTTTGATTTAGTGCATCCAGGGACGCACATATTTGCTTTGAATGAGTCCCCGGGAAAATTTGTGGGTCCCAATGAAAGCTGTCAAACTCCTACCTTGTAACCTATCCTGTGAAATTCATTTCTAAGAAACTATTGAAATGTATTTACAGGTTAGCTTGAAATGGTGAGAGAAGAAAAAAGAAAAACACTGGGATGTATGGATATGATTTTACTGCGTCCTTTTAGATTTTTGTGTGGCAGGGACGCAGGACACATACCTATCAGCATCTCTGTACACACACACACACACACACACACACACACACACACACATATATATATATATATATATATATATATATATATATATATATATATAGTATCCAATTGCTGCTTTAACTTTATCCATTGCTTTGGCATCAGTAAATAATCCAAAAGTGCTCAATATATTAAAAATACAGAGCAGTAATAATACTAATAATATTATTATTTTTAGAGGAAAAATAAAGGTTCTACCATGGTTTCAATCAAATTTGATTGAAACCCTGGTAGAGCCTTTATTTTTCCTCTAATAATGATATTATTATTATTATATATATATATATATTGGCGGATATGTGCTTAATTGAAGTCATACCTAATTTTGAAAATTGATTAATTAATTATTAATGATTTTTAGGCGGGCATACATGTTCAAATGTAAGGATAAACAAATCGAGAAAATGTCAATCCCTGAATGTACATTTCGATTTGTTTAGCCTTACATTTGAACATATATGCCCGCCTAAAAAAATAATTAATTATTAACTAATTAATTTTCAAAATTAGGTATGACTTCAATTAAGCACATATCCTCCAAAAATTGTCGGCTCAAAGCCATATAAAAATAAACACATTTGTTTGTTTACTTAACCTCATATATATATATATATTATATATATATATATATATATATATATATATATATATAGTACCCTCACATACAGTGTATTCCCAAATGTCTATACTAAATTTATTGATTCATTTCATTTTGAACATCTCCTTTAATTTAAACTATTTTCTGCATGATATTGGAAATATTTGAATTAGAATTATTCATATAATTAAAATTATCAATAAACATTTCTTATTATTTTATTAATATATTAATTACCCCATTTCAAGGCCACCATATGGGAACTGTATAATGAACCTCAAGCATTATATAGTACATTACAACATGCACATCTTTTCTCTCTCTTTCTCTCTCTCTCTCTCAAACACTCAAAATGCATGACTACAAATATGTACAAAATAGAATGCACAAGTATTTAACGTAAAGAAATAAATAGATAAATAAATGAATAAAAATAAACCCTCTCTCTCTCTCTCTCTCTCTCTTTGTGATGAGCACATGTCTCTTGGGATTCATATTCACATACTTAGAAAATAGAGCAGAGCATTTATACGCGTATACACAGAAGATTTAAAGAAATAAAAACAAGAAAAAAATTCAAGAGCTCCCCTCCCCATCCTTACACGTTACTTTAAAACCAGACTACACGAACGCACAAAAGGGGGTCTGCGTACGCATGCACGCGTAACACACTTTTGTCAAGAAGTTGTTCCAATTTCGCTGGAATCCTGACGGTGATTTTACTGCCTTGTGAACTCTACACATTTTGTGTCTTGAAAGATTTTTCTCAAAGAAAAATTTTTAACAAATCTTCAAGATTCTCGTCGACGTGTGGCTTCGTTTCTACAGAAAACGGCAACAATGACAATGGAATGAATTTGTTTTATGAAAATTACTAAAAAAAAAAAAAAAAAAAGTTCTGAGGATATTTTTAATTCTATTTATTGTAATTGTTTAATCATGAGATCATGAATAAGAATTTTTAAAACAAATAGATCAAAACTTTTTATTCTCTGTAATGAAGTAAATATTAAAATTATGAAATGTAGATATAGAAATGCATTGAAAATTATTTTACTATAGAAAAATGAATGGAAAATTACTAATACTAAGAATAAATAGAGAAATTTACTGGAAATTATTTTACTATAGAAATTCATTGGAAATTATTTTACTATAGAAAAATGAATGGAAAATTACTAATACTAAGAATAAATAGAGAAATTTACTCGAAATTATTTTACTATAAAAATTCATTGGAAATTATTTTACTATAGAAAAATAAAAATTACTAATACTAAGAATAGATATAGAAATTTACTCGAAATCATTTTACTATAAAAATTCATTGAAAATTATTTTACTATAGAAAAAATGAATGGAAAATTACTAATACTAAGAATAAATATAGAAATTTACTCAAAATCATTTTACTATAGAAATTAATTGGAAATTATTTTACTATAGAAAAATGAATGGAAAATTACTAATACTAAGAATAGATATAGAAATTTACTCAAAATCATTTTACTATAAAAATTCATTGGAAATTATTTTACTATAGAAAAATAAATGGAAAATTACTAATACTAAGAATAGATATAGAAATTCACTCGAAATCATTTTACTATAAAAATTAATTGGAAATTATTTTACTATAGAAAAATGAATGGAAAATTACTAATACTAAGAATAGATATTATATCTATTCTTAGTATTAGTAATTTTCATTGGAAATTATTTTACTATAAAAATTCATTGGAAATTATCAATACTAAAAACAGATATAGCAATTAATTGAAAATTATTTTACTCTATAAATGCATGGAAAATTATTGATACTAAAAACATATATAGAGATTCATTGGAAATTATTTTACTATAGAATGGCATTGAAATTTATTAATAGTAAGAACAGATATAGAAGCTTGACATTGCTTAACTTCAGTGATCGGACAAGAACTGTTTTTTTTTTCAGTGTGATATGGCAGTCAGTTGTGTGCAAACAATTTGTATTAAGAGTAATTTACTTGAAGCTATAATTGTTTATCATCAAATAGGAATAATTACTTGAAACCATATAATTGCAAACTCTATTGTGGAGTACCCCTTCATTGTCATTGTTCCCAGGTTCACCCTGACCTGGAGTGGTAGTACCTGTTAGGGTCCCATCTATGGGTTAAATAGATTAAAAAATGAGTTTAAAGAAAATTGAAAACTCAACAAGAATGAATAAAACAAAATGTCTTTGGCATAAGATAATCCAACAAGGGTTGACATGCCATAAAATCAAACCAACCCAACCCAACCCCATATAACAGCTTGAAAAAAAAAAAGAACTGACTTTGGCATTAAATAACCTAACAGGTGTTGGCATGCCATAAAACTAACCAACAAACAACTCATAATTACATATATATTGATACAGTGGTTTATCATTAAACTTAGCTTTATATGAGCCATCCAACCCCTCCACCATCGGCTGGATCTAATAGAATTGCCAAGAGTGGTGACTGATAGGGACGGATGGTGAAAGAAAGAAACAGACAAAGGAATCTATGCTGTCAGCATGCCTTGTTGGGGATGATGATGATGATGATGATGATGATATATATGTAATTGGAGGCGTTTGGTGTGTAATGGTTATCATTGTAGGAAATGGACATCAGCTCAGTGCAGACACCTTACTGCTCTCTAGACAACTTACCAAAAGTGATAGCTGATAGGGACGGATAACAAGAAAGAGTCAAGGGAATCCGTGCTGATAACATGGTTTGATGATGATGATGATGATGTGTCCCCTTTATCCATTGCAGTTTCTGTGTAAATAAATGGAAGGCATTACTTTTGGAGCACCATTCATTGATTCCGACACCCCCAGAGTAAAACTGGGTCAGTGCTTTATTGTTGCCATATTGTAAAAAATGCTTTCTTTTTTTTTTTTTTTTTTTTTTTTTTTTTTAAAGATGAGCATTTTATTTTTTATTTTATTTTTTTTTCATTCTGCGCAAAATGAATATTAAACAACTATACAAATTAAGTGTTTAATGATTTTATGGTTCCATATTAAATAAAGGGCCTTTTTAAAAAGCTTTTGACAGCTTTCAAGCGATAACATTATCAAAGACAGAAATGTCTAATGACCTCACAAAGAAATAAAAAAATTAAATAGAATAAAATAAAATAAAATAAAATAAAAGATATTTATTCTTTAGACCATTTTATGACAGTCATTTCAAAATAGCAGCCATTTTTCTTAGAACAGAGATCAGAAAAATACATCTGCAGAATTTTCTTCTTTTTTTTTTTCTTTTTATTTATTTTCGTTTTTATTTATTTATTTGACACAAAAGTGCTTCAGAGTAAAAGTACGCACATAATGCAGGTGTTTTATGCATATTTCAATAATAGAGAAGAAGTATATATCATACGCGTACCAAGGTACCTTTTTATAAGTGGTGGCTTCACTGTCTGCAGGTAAAGTACATTAACGAAAAACAAAATAGCAACGTCATGAATATGCATTTGATTTTACCCAAGATTAAACTTTCAAATGATGCGGCACAGGTTCCAAAATAAGGGTTTTATCAACAGTACTTGGATCACCTCATGTGCATATTGCACTTAAGTAATACAAAATGATAATATCAAATTCTAAATAATATTCAACTTAAAATGCAATTTATATTATTCCTAGTATTAGATAGGAATACTAGGGGCCAGGTTAGCTCAGTCGGTAGAGCGTTCAGCTAGAAACCACAAGGTTCCTAGTTTGATACCGGTCCCCGCCAACTCAGCGTATGAGTAGTACAGGGATCTGTGCGGTAAAGTAAGGAGCTGATGGTAGGTGTGGCGCCCCACCTCAGATGCTAAAAACAATCTCCTTGGTCTAGCGCTAGTGAAAAGGGGATAGACTCCCTCGCTGACTGGCTGATACCGACTTTAGGCCGCCCCGTCGACTTTACTTTTACTTACTTAATACTATGAGCGGGCATATCTGTTCAAATGTAAGGCTAAACCAATTGAGAAAATGTCAATCTCTGTATATACATTTCAGCATATTATGCCTCATCAGCAGAGTTATAAACAGGAAGACTGCTCTGTGTGTGATTCGAACCCTAACTGCCAGGCTGACATTCTAACCATTACACTAGCTGGTTTTTCCCAGATTTTTCGTTTGTTTTCAACTCAGTTATATTCCACTTTTGGTAACTTGCTACACAACAGTATGAAAGTAAACAAACAAACAATGTGTTTGATATGGCTTTTTTTAGCCGACAATTTTCGGGAGAATATGTGCTTAATTGAAGTCATACCTAAGTAAGAGTAGGCCTAAAGTCGGTATCAGCCAATCAGCGAGGGAGTCTATCCCTTTTTCCCTAGCGATAGACCAAGGAGATTGTTTTTGTATCTGAGGTGGAGTGCCACACCTATCATCAGCTCCTTACTTTACCGCACAGATCCCTGTGCTACTCATACGCTGAGTTGGAGAGGGCCAGTATCGAACTAAGAACCTTGTGGTTTCTAGCCGAACACTCTACCAACTGAGCTAACCGGCCCTTATATAAATGTGTAAATTATTTATATCAAGTATATAATTTACTAGTTATTATTTACTAAAGATTATTATTACTATATATACCACAGTATGATAATTTAATTATTACAACATTTAATATGTTTACTTAAGAGCTATTGCATAATAGTTCAATATATAATAAGTATAACAATCATCATTTAACTTTCTCTCACTGTTTTTTTTCTTTCTTTCTTTCTTTTCATCTTGTTCAATTGAAACAGATTGATTTTATCCCTTTCGCACACTCACACCCTCTCTCTATATTTCCCCATACTCTCTTTCTTTCTTTTTTATATTATATTTTTTTCTGTGTATCATGTATTTTTCCTCCCTTTCTTTCTTTATAATAAAAACAGAATGGTCCAATATTTAGCTAAGTTGATGACACTCATAAGAAAAGAAATAACAATTTGGCAGATAAGCAACACCAGATAATCAAGATTTACATTTCATCTTGGATGATTTGGACAGTCTCATTTTTAACCAGAGGGTGTTGTAAGTTGATAATGGTCAGAAGATTAAGGAACAAGCATATTAATATATAGATTAGTTACTTGAAACCATATAATTGCTTGCAAATTATTGGTGTTACATAGGAATACTTGAAGCCATTTAACTTAGAATATAATTCATATTATAATTTCTTATTATTGTATTATTAGTATAAGATAGGAATACTTAATATCATATAACTATATATATTTACCAACCCCTAGGCATGCGCAGGATGCGACACACAGTCAATTTCTTAAGCTGAGTTCAACAGGTTTGAATTCAGAGTTTTCCTTCTCCTAGACTGGTTGCCTAACCAAGGTTAAAGAGCCCAGTCTGCCCTACTATTTACCCATAGCTGGAGGGAGAGTAGGATTCATACCTTTCCCAAGGGTATTAGCACTTAGTGAAATAATTGCAACGTCCAGGATTTGAACTCGGGTCGATGAGTCCATTTCCCATGACTTTAACCATTACACCACGCGCTTCCTACATATCATATAACTATATGTAAATTAATTGTATTAAGTATAGTTATTTGAAACTATAATTGTTTATATTTCTCTGAATTTTTTAGATGAGCCTTGATAATTAGTATTATTTGGATTATTCGGACTATTGTCCTCATCTTTATTGTTATCTGTACAAAGTTCCATGATGGCTCCCGAGTACGACAAAAAGGTTCCCGAGTCAAGAAATATCTGAAGAAGGCCGGAGGGCACATCGACCGAAATGTTGTACAGATAACAATGAAGAAGAGGACAATAGTCCGAATAATCCAAATAATATAATTGTTTACTAAGGATTATTATTCATAGTTACTTGAAACCCTAATTGCTTGCAAATTACTTGTGTTACATAGCAATTCTTGAAGCCATACAACTATGTGCAAACAAATGATTATGGACAATTTAAAAAAAATTTTTTTTTACAGTCCAATTTTTTTTTAAAAGTCCAATTGAAAATATAGTTACCTTACTTGTAGCAAAAAAGTTATAATTTTCTAAAGTTATTTGGTTGGTGAATTTTAATGGCATATCAACCCATCTGTGGTTATTCTATGCTTAGAGGTTAGGGAATAGTATACATCGTACATCTATATTTACACTTTTGTAGTTAATGGTTAAGGTGTTACTTTTATATGCTATTGATCTCTAAGTGAAATGCAAACAACCTCGTCCGGGATTTGAACTCTGATCGATGAGTCCATTTCCTATGACTCTAAACCATTACATGACACGTTTCTTGAAAATTTCTGAGATTGCTTAGCCACCAGGATTGTGGACTGCTTTATAAACCAGGATTCCGTCCTTAAGCATCACATTACGGTCAAGTCATGCTGAAAGCACCAGTTCCTGTTAGATCACTGAAGTTGAGCAGTGACGAACCGCTTAATACTTAATTAGGTGACCACTTAAGCAACAGCGGGTACTGTAAGTAACCAGACTCCTTTGTTTATCAAAATGATTTGATTTGGCATTAGATAACCCAAAAAGGGTTGATATGCCGTTAAAAAACCCCACAATTAACCAACCAACCACTTTTAAGCATCACGGGTTACCACCCATGGCAAACTGGTGGCTGCATTGGGGGGAGGGGTCTTACCCTGCTGAAGAGCTGCAGTCGGCATATTCTACAGTACCAGCAGAATAGAGGTAGGGATAACTCTGCAAAATGGTACACCAATAACAAAGACCAAAGTCTTTGATTAATAAATTTGTTTCTTTCGTCAGGGTGGCCTAAAGTCGGTATCAGTCAGACAGCGAAGGAGGCTATCCCCTTTTCACTTGTACTAGACCAAAGAGATTGTTTTTGCTCCGCAAAATGGTACACCAATAAAAAAAAAAAAGAAAGAAGCCTTTGATTAATAAATTTATTTTATTCCGATATTTCCTTTCAGAGGTAATTAAAGAAATAAAGTTGTTGGGGTGGCCTAAAGTCGGTATCAGCCAGACAGCGAGGGAGTCTGTGCTCTTTACATTAGTGCTAGACCAAGGAGATATTTTGTGTCTGGGGTGGAACTCCACACCTACCATCAGCTCCTTACTTTACCACACAAATCCCTGTGCTACTCATACACTGAGTTGGCGAGGGTCGGTATTGAACCAGGAGCCTTGTGGTTTCTAGCCGAACACTCTACCAACTGAGCTAACAGATAGATAGATAGAAATAACAGTGCTACTCATACGCTGAGTTGGCAAGGGTCGGTATTGAACCAGGAGCCTTGTGGTTTCTAGCCGAACGCTCTACCAACTGAGCTAACAGATAGATAGAAATAACAGTGCTACTCATATGCTGAGTTGGTGAGGGTCGGTATTGAACCGAGAACCTTGTGGTTCCTAGCTGAACGCTCTACCGACTGAGCTAAAGCGGCCCTCTAATTAAAGAAATAATATTATAGATTTAAAGTCAGTTCGGCCACACCTACCATCAGCTCCTTACTTTACCACACAAATCCCTGTGCTACTCATACACTGAGTTGGTGAGGGTCGGTATTGAACCAGGAACCTTATGGTTTCTAGACGACCGCTCTACCAACTGAGCTAACAAATAGATAGAAATAACAGTGTTACTCATATGCTGAGTTGGCGAGGGTCGGTATTGAACCGAGAACCTTGTGGTTCCTAGCCGAACGCTCTACCAACTGAGCTAACAGATAAATAGATAGAAATAACAGTGCTACTCATAGTTGGCGAGGGTCGGTATTGAACCGAGAACCTTGTGATTCCTAGCCGAACGCTCTACCGACTGAGCTAAAACGGCCCTCTGATTAAAGAAATAATATTATAGATTTAAAGTCAGTTCGGCCACACCTACCATCAGCTCCTTACTTTACCAGACAAATCCCTGTGCTACTCATACACTGAGTTGGCGAGGGTTAGTATTGAACCAGGAGCCTTGTGGTTTCTAGACGAACACTCTGCCAACTGAGCTAACAGATAGATAGATAGAAATAACAGTGTTACTCATATGCTGAGTTGGCGAGGGTCGGTATTGAACCAGGAGCCTTGTGGTTTCTAGCCGAACACTCTGCCAACTGAGCTAACAGATAGATAGATAGAAATAACAGTGCTACTCATACGCTGAGTTGGCGAGGGTCGGTATTGAACCAGAAGCCTTGTGGTTTCTAGCCGAACACTCTGCCAACTGAGCTAACAGATAGATAGATAGAAATAACAGTGCTACTCATACGCTGAGTTGGCGAGGGTCGGTATTGAACCAGAAGCCTTGTGGTTTCTAGCCGAACGCTCTACCAACTGAGCTAACAGATAGATAGATAGAAATAACAGTGCTACTCATACGCTGAGTTGGCGAGGGTCGGTATTGAACCAGGAGCCTTGTGGTTTCTAGCCGAACACTCTACCAACTGAGCTAACAGATAGATAGATAGAAATAACAGTGTTACTCATATGCTGAGTTGGCGAGGGTCGGTATTGAACCAGAAGCCTTGTGGTTTCTAGACGAACACTCTGCCAACTGAGCTAACAGATAGATAGATAGAAATAACAGTGTTACTCATATGCTGAGTTGGCGAGGGTCGGTATTGAACCAGAAGCCTTGTGGTTTCTAGCCGAACACTCTGCCAACTGAGCTAACAGATAGATAGATAGAAATAACAGTGCTACTCATACGCTGAGTTGGCGAGGGTCGGTATTGAACCAGAAGCCTTGTGGTTTCTAGACGAACACTCTGCCAACTGAGCTAACAGATAGATAGATAGAAATAACAGTGTTACTCATATGCTGAGTTGGCGAGGGTCGGTATTGAACCAGGAGCCTTGTGGTTTCTAGCCGAACGCTCTACCAACTGAGCTAACAGATAGATAGATAGAAATAACAGTGCTACTCATACGCTGAGTTGGCGAGGGTCGGTATTGAACCAGGAGCCTTGTGGTTTCTAGCCGAACACTCTACCAACTGAGCTAACAGATAGATAGATAGAAATAACAGTGCTACTCATAGTTGGCAAGGGTTGGTATTGAACCGAGAACCTTGTGGTTCCTAGCCGAACGCTCTACCGACTGAGCTAAAGCGGCCCTCTAATTAAAGAAATAATATTATAGATTTAAAGTCAGTTCGGTACTTTATAGAAAGCAAAACAAACTGTCAGCATCTAAATCACTTAAGTGCTTTTTCACGCTGCGTCCATCTTTCCCCGCTTGCACAACAAGCCGTTCAGAGAACATTGAGCGGAGAGAGAGAGAGAGAGAGAGCAAAGACATTTACTTACATAAAATAAGAATGACTCGTCTGTCATGAGAATCAAAAGGTTTGCCATTACGATAGTGACACGGGTGAGGAAACGGCTCAGTAAAGGTTTCTGGTTGTCTGGAAATCGGTGACAGAATACGTCTCTCCATATGATTGACAGATTTTTGTAAGATGTACCAAATAAAGATTGGATTTTTTCGATGAATTCAAAATATCTTGCACAGTTTGAGATTAGCTTCAGTCAGCATGAAGCAACGTCAGCAGTTTTCTCCTCCCTTCCCATGCAATATCAAGAGTATATTGTTAAACATATGTGTGTGTATATATATATATATATATATATATAGAGAGAGAGAGAGAGGGTAGGAGGATTGGAGTAAATCCGACAGAATGGGGTAAAAGAATAGATGGAAAATGTGGACAAAAGAACAACTCAAACAAGTAGATGTAGGAGATATATTTCGCTGTGCATTGAGCACTGCTTCTTCAGTTGTTTCTCCTGAGTTGTTCTTTTGTCCACATTTTCCCTCTATTCTTTTACCACACATACACATATACATATATATATATGTGTGTTTCGATTAATTGCAGTCGATTTCATGTCGATTAATTCAGTGGATTTAACCCTGAAAATACTTATGGTGAAACTCGAGTAGGTTATCTCTTGTACCCATTTTATAATAATATATATATATATATATATAATTAGCAACCTTTCCCTTATTGATAACCTTTTTTTTTGTATACAGTATTTGAATAAAGTGAAAGCAAGTTAATAGTTGTTATTTACTAAGCTTAGCATAGTTTGGCACAAGGCTCAATGTATGGGGCGCTTAGTGAGAATCAAATTTATTAATTATGATCTGCTTGCTTACCACTGCATGTCCTAAGTATGTTTTTAAACTGCATCTAATGGTGAAGTTCCAAACTTGGAGCTCTGGGGAGTGTGGAGTACCCCTTCATCACGATTACTCTCAGATCATCCCTGACCGGAATGGTAGTAGTTGTTAGAGTCCCATTTATGGGTTAAATAGAAAAGATTTTAAAAATTTGTTTAAAAAAATGCGAGTGGTTATTTCTTATAAGTCCAACATAAACAAAGGGGAACCACTCTTGACTGAAATTATTTATTTATTTATTGATCTAGTAGGAAAAAAGAAGACAAGGTTATGGTTTAATGGGAAAATAAATAATTTATCAGTCAAGAGTGGTTCCCCTTTGTTTATGTTGGACTTATAGGAAATAACCAAATGAGTTTAAAAAATGATGACTAAACATCAAGAATGAATAAAACAAAATGTCTATGGCATAAAATAATTTATGGAGGAGCGTGGCATAATGGTTAGCGTCATAGGAAATGAACTCATCGACTCGAGTTCAAATCCTGGACAAGACTGTTTCACATTGTGCTAATGCCCTTGGGAAAGGTATGAATCCAACTATGCTCCCTCCAGCTATGGATAAATAGTAGAGCAGAGTGGGCTATTTAACCTTGGTATGGCAACCAGTCTAGGAGAAGGAAAACTCTGAATTCAAACCTGTTAAACTCCGCTTAAGAAATTGACCTTGTGTCGCATCCTGCTCGTTCGTAGGGATTGGTAAATATATATGGCATAAAATAACCCAACAAGGGTTGACATGCTGTATAACCAATCACCCAACCAGGTTATTTCCTATAACTCCAACATAAAAAGGGGAACCACTCTGATTGACTGATAAATTATTTATTTATTTATTGATCTACTAGGAAAAAAGAAGACGGGGGTTAGGGTTTAGGGTTAGTTCAATGGGAAAATAAATAATTTATCAGTCAAGAGTGGTTCCCCTTTTTATGTTGGAGTTATAGGAAATAAGCCCCAACCAACCAATAATTGCATCACACGAGACGTCCAAATTGTTACTATTGTCAGCTTTGTCTGTATGTTCTTTCGCTTTGCTGCACACACCCCCACCCCCCAGAATCGTTTGTGGCTGACAATTGTCCGGCACACAAGCACACGAAAAGAAAAAAAAAAGATTAGATGCTCTTGTTTTTTTTCTTTCTCTCAGGCTCAAATATTAAACGCACGTGCACGCCTGAGACTACGAATATATTTTATCAGACGACGGGTGAACCCATATATAGACTGAGGTGACATATATGTGAACAGATTGATATAGATATGAACAGACTGAGATAGGTATGAGGTAACATGTGTATATATATATATATATATATATATGGAATTGGAAATGAATCCGACAATATGAGGAAGAATGAATAAAGAAAAGAAAGAACAGAATGGATAATAAAAGATGAATTTAATCAATATCACTTACACATGTGAACTGACCGAAACACATGTGTAAGTGATATTGATTAAATTCATCTTTTATTATCCATTCTGTTCTTTCTTTTCTTTATTCATTCTTCCTCATATATATATATATATATATATATATATGAACTGATAGAGAGAAATGTGAACATACTGCAATAGGTAAAAACATATATATATGAACTGATTGAGATAGATACATATGAACTGAGAGAGACTGGTGAAGGTTGGAATAAAGATATATATATATATATATATATATATATATATATTAATAATGGAGATTCGCTTCCGGTTTTTGTCTGTAACAAAAATTACGTCACTGCTTACGTCACATTACCCAACACATAATCCAACGTCATAACATAGAATAAATATACTCAAAATGTGAGCATGCAACTTTAGACAATCCTCATTGTTTCAATAAATAGATGCCCGGTGTTATATATTTATATAGAGATTGTTTTATTCTAATATAATATTTAAAGTTATCGGAACTGTTTCCATTTCAAATTGTCTTTCTTTCTTTTTTTTTTTTTTACTCCTTTAATAAATTTGATGATTTTACATACTCATGGTACACACTCTATGACATTGAATTTTCAGGGCAATAACTTTCAAAAAAATATTTTTACATCGCCCGGAGGGTGTCTTTTTATTTTGCTAGTATATATAATGGAAGTGAATCAGTTGGCATGTAATATTGTAAAAATGAAAGAACAATCTCCCGTCAATGCAACTTGTTTTTTCATTTTTATAGAATTACACACACACACACACACATTTATATGAGAGAGAGAGAGAGAGAGAGAGTTCGTTTTTTATACGACTTTCACGTGTGAACGCGTTTCTGTGTAGAAACCATTTTGTTTTTTCGCGCAATTAAGAACACATTGAAATAAATCCGCAGAGTTTTGTGTGTTCATATCATCTCATGTCTATTTTTGTGTGTGTGTGTGTGTCTCTACCCTCTCGCACGTGTGTCCTTTGTTCATGTCAGTGTACTGAAGAATTAAATTTATTTGTCTTTACCCGAACCCCACCCTTTTAGTTCACACAATGAATATGACAATGAAGACATCGAAAACATTCGTCGTTTGATATGTGAAGAATACTTTTTTTTTTTTTTTTTTTTTTCAAAATGTACCTCCTACCTAAGACCTTGACTTTTTAATACATGGAGCAAAAAGAAAGAAAAGAAAAGAAAAGAAAGAAAGAAAGAAAGTAATTGTTAAGGTTTTAAACTGAGAAAGAATACAATTTTTTTTTTAAATTCATAAAGGTTAGCGAATATGTTTTCTTTGTCAAACTAAACATAACAAAGAGAAAATTTACTGTTTTCAAAGAATAGTTTGTTTGTAAAGTTTAAAATTCAAAAACAAATCTTTGAAAAATGCTTTTACTGTTTCTTAAATAATTTTCATACTAGCCATTTTCGATCATCAGGACAGGTGAATTTGTTCAACGCGTTTCACTCCAGATAAAAAAATAAATATATGAATGGCTAAAATTCTGGTCACCATTTTAGCGTTTGGTTCTTCTGTTAGAAAATCCAAGTCGGTATTGAGTTTGGGTTCATTTGGTTAATCCTTGTTCAGTTCTTTGAAATCCTAGGCAGAAAAGAATATGGTATTAGTAGATACTCCTTGTAGAAGAAAATCTGTAGTATTTCTTCAACTCCTTGGTAGAAAAGAGAGTAGTATTAGTAGTTCTCCTTGTAATCCTCGTCTGTAGGTGTTGATCGCAGAAAGTTCCATTTGCAATTGATTTCAGAACAGTTAACAACGATCTTAAATGCGTTCTGTATCGTTTCCCATTGGCCTTTTTTTTTCTTTTTTTACTAGAAATGCTTGTCGCTTATGTTGGGAAAGTTCCTAATTTGGAGTAGATCTTATACCCAAAATAAAAATATCTCCTCTAAGACAAATATTTTCAATTTAAAATGTAGAATATTAGAAAAGTTGGATGTCGTCGTAAACGATGAAAGAATGCGTTGTTGGGTCAATAAAACGTTGTCTGGTGGACATAAGTCTAAATAGGGTTATCTTCCCTTGCTGTGGTTCGTTCGCCGATAGGTGGCGTTTAGTATTTGGCCAGAAGCCGGGAAATCTGAATTCTCTTACCTCTCAGGCCGGCAACGACTAAACATGGTCTATGCGTCTCTAACCTTTGGGCGGGGAGCTTTTGCCCCCCAACCAGCTACCCGTAAGTGACATTCCCTACGACGCAAGTCGTACGCCTATTTCTCATAATACGTTTATGTATTTGCTTTGTATATATTTGTCTTAAATGTATCTCCGTCACTTACAGAATAAATATTGTTATCGTTTTACACCTTTGTCGGAGTGATTTAAGTACACACTTGTACCCACGTTGGGAGGTTACTTTAAGCCTACCAACTTTATATAACTTCTAACTTCTTATAACGTCTTTAGAATATTTGGGAATGAAACGAAACTTTTTTTTCCCTATTTTCTCATACGACGGATTGAAAAGCGAATTCGTTCCTCGTTGGGTGCCCTCACTTGCGACCTTATGTCACATCCTACCCGTGGAGAACGAGTTGGGTAAAAACTTACTACTGAAAGGTGAGTTCGCTCCTTGCTGTATGCCCTCACTTCTGTCACATCCTATTCGTGTCAGTTTGTTCTCTAGTGAATTCAAAGGTAAATATAAATACCACCACTGTATTCTACCCTAGACTACTGGACAAGTAGAGAAGTAAGGACGAACTCGTAAGTGACGTGCACACATAAACATGTACATACCAGTGTGGGCTGACCAGCAAAAATTACATTCATCAGCTCTGTGCGAATACTTGATGCCGTGCGAAGAACTTGCCAAGGTGGTAAGAGAGTCATAGAAATCCCTACTGTCAGCACGACTTGATGGTATATATATATATATTATATATATATATATATATATATATCAATTCCTAGACGAAGCGTTGGCATTTCACATAGCGCTAATACCCTTGGGAAAGGTATGAATCCATATATTCTCCCTCCAGCTATGGGTTAAATAGTAGGGCAGACTGGGCCCTTCAGCCTTGGGTAGGTAACCAGTCTAGGAGAGGGACAACTCTGAATTCAAAATTCCTGAGTTCGGTCGTTGATTGGCAACCCTTGATGCACCAATTCTTTCCTATCGACTGTGCCAAAAAGGTGGATGGTCCAACACAAGCCTTCACCACTATAAACAAATCACTGTGTGGATGTTCATTGTGTGTGTGAACCCTCATGCGTCGATAATCGACGAGAGAGTCCATAATATATACATATATATATAGTCCTCAGCACAGCATCCATTCATATATATATATATATATATATATATATATATATATATGCTCTGTATATAATTCATTCATTCATTGTCTTACATTGAGCTCTCTTACGGATTTGAAATAATCCTTGTATAAATCTATAGGTGATGCATCTGTATGAACAAGCATTGTGAATATACGGAGGATAAAGAAGATCCCAAATAGAATCATCCCCAATTTACCTGTCTATTGGATGCTTTTACACACACACACACACATATATATATAATATATATATATATATAATATATATATATATATATATATAAATCTAAATCTAATGAGTCAGACGAACCCACTAAAGGTTTCGCTTAATGCTCTTCAGGGCTAAGAGTCAGATCTTAGCCCTGAAGAGCATTAAGCGAAACTTTTAGTAGGTTCGTCTGACTCATTAGATTTATCTTTATTATTTGCTCTACTTAGGTATTGAGCACTTTTTACTTATTAGCTTTAGTCTCCTGGCGGGTTTGTATGAATATATATACCTTATATATATATATATGCATATAAATTGTTTTTTCTTTTGGCCAAAATATTGTACTAATAGATTATTTTTTGTTGATACGATTATCTTGGTCTTTTCTTTTTTACAAAATTTGTTTTGTGTGTGTATCTACATTTGGGGCGCTGGTAGGTGTTGTCAGGGATATAAAACTTGGGTCACTGGGAAGTTTCAAGTCTTTCAACATCATACTCCCTCACCAGACTGACACTATCAGAGATGATTAAACTCTGATCCACCTACCAAATTTGAAACGCTAAAAGTTATTTGGATTTTATTGATTTTGGACGAGTGTAAAACTCTCTACCGAGTACCTGACAGACAAAATAAACATAAAAGCAAGTTTGTCTATTTGACCAGGACCGGCAGGGTAGCCTATTCGAATTCTTTTAAACAAATTCAAATAGTTAAGAGAACCATGCATGAGTCGAGTTTGACACAAGGCCAGAAGAAAAGAGGGCCGAGTGAGAATCGAAACTCATTAACAACCGTCTGCAACACGCAAAAGTTTCCAGTGAAACTGTTTCGTTTTGCAGATAGCGCTGGAGACTTTTGCACATCCTATTTTATATTTAACCAAGGGGAAATAATACTTCCTTTTTATCTTTGTGCTGAACTGAAAAAGGAAATGAGGAAATGGTGTCAGTGTAAACATTGTGTGTGTGTGTCAGCATTTGTCTTGCAAATGTACACCGTGTACTCCAGTTATGCATGGGGTGGGGGAGGGTATACTAACCCCCACCCACTCTCTTTCGCACACAAATGCATATTTGCAAAATTCTATTTATTTTATGTGTAAATATTTACATATCATACATATCCGGGTTGCTACTCGTAAGGGCGCGAAATTGTTTCCTTTAAGAAAGAAGAAAGAGAAAATGAGGTTATTTCCTGGGAGTGGTTCGGGTGATATTGTGAAATGCCTGGCGAGACTCGGAAACGATGACTAAATTGAAAGATCAACTGGAGAAATTGATCAATTTATTAAACTTTGCTGGATTTGGGGGTTGCCTCTCGCACACGTCGTGTTGCGTCGTGCTGTTTGCTGAGCTTTATTCATAAGTTGTATGTGTGTGTACTAATGAGTGTGTGTGTGTGTGTGTGTGTGATGAGAGAGGAGAGAGACTGGATATATATATATGTATGTGTGTGTGTGAGAGAGAGAGAGAGAGAGAGAGAGAGATAGAGAGAGTGTGAGAGAGAGAGAGAGAGAGAAATAGAGAGAGCGTGTGTGAGAGAGAGAAATAGAGAGAGCGTGTGTGAGAGAGAAAAATAGAGAGTGTGTGTGTGTGTGAGAGAGAGAGAGAGAGAGAGAAATAGAGAGAGCGTGTGTGAGAGAGAAAAATAGAGAGTGTGTGTGTGAGAGAGAGAGAGAGAGAGAGAAATAGAGAGTGTGTGTGTGAGAGAGAATAGAGAGAGTGTGTGAGAGAGAGAGAGAGAGAGAGAGTGTGTGTGTGAGAGAGAGAGAATAGAGAGTGTGTGTGAGAGAGAGAGAGAAGATAGAAGTGTGTGTGTGTGTGTGAGGGAGAAATAGAGAGGAGTGTGTGTGTGTGTGAGAGAGAAATAGAGAGTGTGCGTGTGAGAGAGAGAGAGAATTAGAGAGTGTGCGTGTGAGAGAGAGAGAGAGAGAGAGAGAATTAGAGAGTGTGCGTGTGTGTGTGTGTGAGAGAGAGAGAGAGAGAAATAGAGAGTGTGTGTGTGTGAGAGAGAGAGAAAAGAGAGTGTGTGTGTGAGAGAGAGAGAAAAAGACTGTGTGTGTGAGAGAGAGTGTGTGTGTATTTGAGAGAGAGAGAGAGAGAGAGAGAGAGTGTGTGTGTGTGTGTGTGTTGTTTGTCCGTGCGTGCGCGCGCTTACGCGATTAGAGAGTGGGTGTTTGTGTGCTTATGTGATAAGAGGAGAGACACTGGCTACATATATATATATACTTATGTGATTACAGAAAGATATAGTGTGTGTAGAGAGAGAGGAAGAGTGTGTGTGTGTGTGTTTATGTGATTGGATTGGTGAGTGTGAATATGTGTGTATACACATGTGATTAAGGAGTGAGAATGTGTTTACTGAATATTGGTAATAGGGGGGTAGAGAATATGTATATGTGATTAGAGGGTTAAAATGTGTGTGTGTGTGTGTGTGTAACCTTAAAAGGCCGAACAACAATCAGCCGATCACGTCTGACTTAAACAGGGTAAACCAACAGAAACGAAATTGACCGCACACGTACCTTCCAAGGTGTCCCATGGTGGTGCAATAGTTAGCAAGCTAGTCTCACAGATTTATAACTGCTGAATAGCGAGTTCGACCCTCGCTGGATGCTCCTTACTTGCAACCTTTTGTCACAACCTACCCATTACGAACGGGTTGGTGTAAATGGCTACTATGGACTTAATTAGAATACCCTTCTCTCTGTCTTTCCTAATCCTCAATTGAATCCTCAATATCATCACGAATCGCTGTTAGAACGGCAAACCCAAAAGGTCGTCTAGTAAAATATATATCTGACCTGCGTGTTATCAAAGCTACCCAGTGTTACCCGGGATTTAATAATATGGGCCGGGTTAGCTCAGTCGGTTAGAGCGTTCGGCTAGAAACCACAAGGTTCCTAGTTCGATACCGGTCCTCGCCAACTCAGCGTATGAGTAGCACATGGATCTGTGCGGTAAAGTAAGGAGCTGATGGTAGGTGTGGCGCTCCACCTCAGATGCTAAAAAACAATCTCCTTGGTCTAGCGCTATTGAAAAAGGGATAGACTCCCTCGCTGACTGGCTGATACTTTAGGCCGCCCCGACGACTTTACTTTATACTAAAGCTGAGCGAATCAATGTTTGTCTCCTAAAGGTTTTTTTTATTGTTTAGTTTAATGATACGAGAATTATACTAAATTATTCCTTTGTTCTAGGATTGAGTTATGTTTGAGAAAAAAATCCATTATAAATGGTTCTAATTAGTTGTGATTTTCAATTAAGTAAAAAACTAACCCATCTCTTACTTTACATTCTGCCTATCTCTTTCCCCTCTCTATGTATATCTTGATTACCTTTTCGTTATATATATATATTACCAACCCCTCCGCACGAGCAAGGTCAATTTCTTAAGCGGAGTTTAACAGTTTTGAATTCAGAATTTTCCTTCTCCTAGACCAGTTGCCTAACCAAGGTTAAAGAGCCCAGTCTGCCCTACTATTTATCTATAGCTGGAGGGAGAGTAGGATTCATACGCTAAGTGAAATGCAATTACCACATCCAGGATTTGAACTCGGGGCGACGAGTCCATTTCCCATGACTTTAACCATTACACCACGTGCTTCCACACACACACACACACACACACACACACACATATATATATATATATATATATATATATATATATATATATATATATAATGAGAGAGAGATTGAAACGGCTAGACGAGCAGTCGGAGAGGCCCCCTCCGATCAATCGGCTGGTTATGTCAAGCCCTGGCATCTATATGACTATTCCCGACCCTATTGCCCCAACCCTTTTTATCATGTATGTGCTAGAAAGGATGGTTGAGGGTCTTAGTGTACTGGATATGACGTTAAACTGCATCTAATAGTGAAGTTCCAATTTTGGGGCTCTGGGGTGTGTGGAGTACCCCTTTATCGCCATTACTCCCAGATCCACTGTGACCCAGAGTGGTAGTACCTGTTAGGGTCCCGTCTATGGGTTAAATAGAAAAAAGTGAGTTTTAAAAATATATAAAAAATTGTTTAAAAAATGTTGTATACACATTAAGAATGAAGAAAACAAAATGTTTTCGGCATAAAATAACCCACCAATGGTTGACATGCCGTAAAAACCAACCAACCAACCAAATACTTACCTGGCATATATATATATATATATATATATATATATATGAAGTAGTCAAACAACGTGTTTGAAATGGCGAAGGCCGACAATTTGTGGGAGATTATGTGCTTAATTAAAGTCATACCTAATTTGTTGATTAATTAATTATAATTAAATAAATTAGGCGTGCATATCGGTTTAAATGTAAAGCGTAAACAAATCGAGAAAAAGTCGATCTCTGTATGTACATTTCAGCCCATTAGGCCTCATCAGCAGAGCTATAGACTGGGCAGTGCTTTGTGCGCGATTGAACCCTACCTGTCAGGCTGACAGGCGGACATTCTAACCACTACACTAGCTGACTTCCCCGCGTATAGTTTGTTGGTAAATATTTTTGTTTGGTTTTATAAACTGGTAGAAATAATTTTCATTATCTTCATATGTATCAATAAACAAGAAAAACATTTTTTTAAATATTAGATTTAACATTAATCTTACGAATTAATAGCACGGGCCTTTCGGGGCCTGTGTCTATTAATGAAATTAACAGCGTCGATCCCAGGGGGCTATTCCCCCCAAGCAATACCTGCCCCCTTGATTTAAAGGAGCCAGGCTGGGTTTATTGCCCAGCGCTTGAGGCGCCCCCCTTGAGGGGGAATGACGACGGGATCGACGCATTTTTTGTGCCTACCACCCATGAGCTTCGGCTCGTGGGTGGGCCCACATAAAAATGTCCTTGTGTCACGCCCTCATAAGTGGGGTGAGAGGCAGATGCCTTAATCTTATGTGTATCAATAAACTAGTAGAAATAATTTTCATTGACTTGTAAACAGATCTATTTTAACCCATATATGGTACCCTAACAGGTACTACCACACCGGGCCAGAGTAGACCTGGGAGTAATGTCAATGAAGGTTTTCTCCACATTCTCTATAGTCCCAGATGCAGTTTAGTGTCATAGGAGGGGGGTTCTCCCGCCCCCGACGGGACTGGCTGGAAATAACACGGGGGATAATTTTGAAAAAAGTGAATGTTTATTTTTGTATTGGTTGAGAGCACCAGTCTTAGTACTTTTTGAGCACACCTTGTGTGTGTGTGTGTGTGTGTGTGGTACGTAAGTGTACTTACTCAGACCTGACATAAGCCCTATTTGCTCGCACGCTCGGGACATAGCTGGCATATTGTTCTATTAATAAATAATTATTTACTTATACTGGGTTACACACACGTCAGTCACATACCCACGGTTCGTACATGCGCATGTAGAAATATCAAACCACCCGAACACGTAAAATCATACCACCGGCTCTGACCAGTGCAGAACGTGTATGGACACGCACGCGCTCGTGTGTGCAAAGATCCCCCCCCCTCTCTCTCTCTCTCTCTCTCTCTCTCTCTCTCTCTCCGCCAACACTTTTTATCGCTAATACATATAAATATAGACGCATATATATATGTATATATATATATTTCGATGTCTGTAAACGTTTAATAATATGATTTAGACTAAGGGTCGCCTCACTATCGATTAGCAAGCTAGTCTCACAGACAATTACTACTGCGTTGGGAGTTCGAGTTAAATTGAGCACACTACAATGATGGCCTTATGCCAGACTAAACTTGGTCAATACCTGTTGGGTACAATATATATATATATATATATATATATATATACCAAGCATGTGGTAAATCCTCGCGGTGAGAAAAAAACCAAGCAAATAGTTTGATTGTAAAAATATACTACCAAACATCAACCGGGGAGAAAAAAATTTTTGAAAAAAAGAAAACACCAAGATAGTCGTACCAACCAAAAAATAATCTATTGGTACAGTATTTGGCCAAAAGAAAAAAAACAATTTATATGTATATATATGTATATATATATATATATATATATATATATATATATATTAATATAACCGCTAGGAGAATAAGCTAATAAGTAAAAAGTGCTCAATACCTAAGTAGAGCAAATAATAAAGATAAATCTAATGAGTCAGACGAACCTACTATTAGTTTCGCTTAATGCTTCAGGGCTAAGAGTCAGATCTTAGCCCTGAAGAGTATTAAGCGAAACTAATAGTAGGTTCGTCTGACTCATTAGATTTATCTTATATATATATATAAAATGTTGTTCTGGTTCCAACGGGAGAAAATGTAATATTTTATAAAAAAAAGAAGAAGGTCCGCAAAATGTATCGTTCTCAGAAAAAATGTTTTATTCTTTTTATTTCACATACGCAACACGTGTTTCAGATATTCTGGTATCTTCTTCAGGCTTTGGTCAATACATATATTGATATATATATATATATATATATATATATATATATATATACACACATATACACATACATAGGTTATGCGTGTTTCTGTAATTTTTCTGTTATGTATATATATATATATATATATATGGGATTGTCACTGTTTCAGTTTTTACTGGAACAGTGTGCCAAAATGCAGTATTATTGGTAGAGTGCTCAATAAAAAAATAGAGCTATTATATAATATAATAAAATAAATATATAAAGGTTTTACATATCTATTTATTTGATGACAAAGGAACAGTCACTTGAAACAACGTCACCTGAAGAATGTTTGCGCTTACGCATGCATGAAACCTAATGGTCGTGACTGTTACTTTGATATCAAATAAATAGATATGTAAGGACAATTTCTTGAGCGAAGTTTAACAGGGCTGAATTCAGTTTTCCTTCTCCGGGAGTGGTAGCCTAACCAATTAAACAGTCCAATCTGCCCTACTAATTACCCTAACTGGAGGGGGGATATTTGGATGCATATTAGCACTATGGAAAATATAAACAGTCTCGTCCAGGATTTGAACTCGTGTCGCCGAGTCCATTTTCCATAACGATAACCATCACACCATGCTCCTTAATGTAGGGGCATCGTTAGCGATTACTACACATTTTCAGCTCCTCACTCGATTGTATGCATAATCAACAGTTTCCCACGCAGCAGGTTATCCCCTCTTCATAACTTGTTTGTCTAAGGGGAGGACAATTACTATTCTCTCGCTGGTTTCGTAACTGGTTTGGTCGTAGCGTGTTTTTGGGTTGGGAATAGCTTGGTGGAGCCCATCCCTCTCCGGGTCTACAGCTGGTTTGAATTCATAGTTTTCCTTCTAGACCGGTTGCCATACCAAGGTGAAAGAGCCCAGTCTGTCCTAAAAGTTGGGTTCATACTTTTCCCAAGGGTATCAGCACTATGGGAAATGTCTAACATCCTCGTTTTCCGAGTACACTTTCTACACAACGTCGTCCTTCTTTAGACCGGTTGCTCACCAAGTCTAGAGAGCCCTGTCTATCCTACTATTTACCGATGGCTGGGGAGGTGACGTGATGGTTTCATGCCTTTTCCCGAGAGCATTAGCTCGCAAAAAAGTCTTGTCTACCCTACCATCTCTTCTCTTCTCCCCCTCTCCCCTCCCCATTTTTGATCATCAAGACCTGCGAACAACACTGATTCCTTGATCCTTCTCTCGCTATCCGTCCCTATCTTATAAAGGAGTGCCTAAGTCTTGTGTGACAATGCACAAACAGGATATAGTGAACTCAACCTTTCTGAAAGCTGGTACAAATTTTGTATTTAACAGCTAGTGATCATCTAGGCGTGCCAACAGCACAGATTCTTTTGACCCTCTCTCACCATCCGTCCCTATCATATAAAGAAAAAAACATAGACATCTTTTTTTTCTTTCTTTTTTTTTCTTTTTTTTTTGCAGAATTTGAACTCGGCTTACCGAGTCCGTTCTTAACTGTGTGTGCACCGTATATGTAAGTTTTAAGAGGCTCAAGCAAGGTTATTTGCTTCTCAACCCACTTATGAGGGCATGACACAAGGACATTTTTATGTGGGCCCATCCATAAGCCGAAGCTCATGGGTGGTAGGCACAAAAATGCGCTGATCCCGTCGGCATTCTCCCACAAGGGGGCGCCTCGGGCACTGGGCAATAAACCCAGCCCTGCCCCATTAAATCAAGGGGGTAGGTATTGCCTGGGGGATAGCCCCACCCCCCGATCAACTCTGTTAATTTTACTTAGCCGCTCCAGAGGCTGAAGCACTCTGAATTAATCACGTACCAACCCCTCCGCACGAGCAGGATGCGACACAAGGTCAATTTCTGGTAATTATGAACTTTTGTTTAGTAAATTAGTGTGTCCCAGAAAAAACAGAACCCACAAATTTTGTAATAAAACTGTTAATTTTAACTAAGGGGGTAGGGTTGGGGGGGTTTGGGTTCTGTTTTTTCTGGGTGACCCAGAAAAAAATAGAACCCAAATTATTTATTTATTTTCCCATTAAACTAACCTAAACCCTAAACCCTAAACCCCCTATTTAAAATTAACAGTTTTATTACAAAATTTGTGGGTTCTGTTTTTTTCTGGGACACTCTAATTTACTAAACAAAAGTTCATAATTACCAGAAATTAACTAACCATCACACCTCGTTTGGGTAATTATGAACAAAAGTTCATAATTACCCAATTTCTTAAGCGGAGTCTAGCATGTTTGAAATTCAGAGTTTTCCTTCTCCTAGAAGGTACGATCTCCGTTCTTTTTTTCTTTTCTTTCTTTTCTTTCTTTCTTTCTTTCTTTTTTTATGAATGAAGAACTACTTGCACTTTGTGTTTACATTTGACGAGCACGTGTACCGTCTTTTCCCCGTGTTTTGTGCTGTCATAGACATGTACACACGTACAATGTCTTCCCCCTTGTGTGTGTGTGCGCAGTCATAGACGTAAATCCTATATAACTTAGGATTATGTACGTTAAGCGTAAGACTCTCTTTAAATAAATAGCAACATGCATTTTTAAGCGATATACGTACGTACGTACGTATTAGCCCCAC
>CM042165.1:13882919-13887919 GCA_023376005.1 Doryteuthis pealeii | reverse complement strand
GATATGAAGAGAGACAGACTGACATAGATAAGTACATGCATAATATGAAGAAACATATATTGTTTCGCCCTATTCATCGAGCTTTAACTAGGTCGTTTTTTTCTCTCTCTCCCCCCTCTCTCTCTCTCTCCCCTTTCCCCTCTCTCTCTCTTTCCCCCTCTCTCTCTTCCTCTCCCACCCCTTTTTATTCATTACGTATTTCTATTTTTTTTTTTTACTTCAAGTATGAAAACAACGACAAAAACAACAAAAGTTACATATGTATTGTCCCTTCTATGTGTACTTTCTGATTGGGTGAGTTAGGAGAGCGGGCTTGCGTGTGTGAATGAGAGAGAGAGAGAGTTTGTGCGAGAAAGAGAGAGAGAGAGAGAAAGAGAGAGAGAGAGAGAAGGCTGTGTGTGTCTCCTTTACAATATCATTATCTGAAATCTCCTTCAAGTGATGTGTGAGCTGTATCACACGCACTTTTAGTGTGGAAAGTCAGCCAGATTCCGTCGTCCACAGCGATCAGTGAGTGCGGGGAGGGACAAGAGGTGCGCACATGCAAGCACGCACGCACGCTCCCCCTCTCTCTCTCTCTCTCTCTCTCTCTACCACTCTCTCTCTCACATATTTATTTGGGGTATGTGGTTCGATTTCGTAGCGAGACGTGTATTTTACTTTTAACTCTTTTGCGTGAATTGGATGAGGTCTGTGTGTGTGTGTGTGTGGGAGGTTACCGTTTAAATGTAAAGTATTTTAATAAAGAAAAAAGAAGAAAAGTCTTACTTACTTACTTACTTAGGTATATATTCATATGAATCTAAATAAATACTGATCCTTGGCTATATCTACCCCCACCTCCACCCAGCAAACATGCTCGGCATTTTTTTTTTTTTCCTTTAGTAAGTAAATATATTTTTCTCTCAGTAAGTTTATTTGTTCAAGATTGCGTAAGCAGTGATACAAGCACATGTCTGTATCTGTGTACGTGCATGTATATATATATATTAGTCATACCACAGACACGTGTTTCGACTTATCAAGTCTCTTCAGTGTGGCTAGACATTTGTAAGCTACTATAGCCAGTACTGAAATCCGATCGGTTCAGTGTCAGTCAGACACCTTAACCGCCAGGCTGTCATCACCAACAGAATGCGAAGGGTTTTTAACTATTTTAATACACACATCGCTTTGTATGTAAAGGCTGCCATAGAGTGCTTCATCCCTTATATAGGAGAGCGTTGCGTTTACGCTTTAGTTGGCGGTCGTCAGCAAAATCCCCCCCAAAGTGTTCAACCCTAGGGGGATGGGGAGCATATATATATAGTCATCCACACACACGTGTTTCGACTTATCAAGTCTCTTCAGTGTGGCTAGACATTTGTAAGCTACCTACAACAGGGATTGAAATCCGATCGTTTCAGTGTAAGTCAGACACTTTAACCGCCAGGCTGTCATCACCTACATAATGCGAAGGGGATTTTAACTGTTTTAATACACATATCGCTTTGTATGTAAAGGCCGCCATATATATATATATATATATATATATACATTTATACAGAGATGCTGATAGGTACGCGTCCTGTGTCCATGACACGCAAAAGTCTAAAAGGACGCAGTAAAATCGGATGCATGCGTCCGAGTGTTTTTCTTTTTTCTTCCCCCACCATTTCAAGCTAACTGTAAATACATTCAAATAATTTCTTAGAAACGAATTACACAGGATAGGTTACAAGGTAGGAGTTAAATGGCCTTAGTTGGGACCCATAAATTTTCCCGGGGACTCATTCAAAGCAAATATGTGCGTCTCAGGACGCACTAAATCAAAAAGGTATCAGCATTACTGTATATATAATATATATATATATATAATATATATATATATATGTATAATCATATTACATTAGTAGCATGGATATCTATGGCAATCTCTTGCCAACTGTCCCTATCATTCATCGCCATCGAGAGGTCCTCTGTGCAGCATCCAGTATCCGTACAGAGCTGGTCAATGTAGGCCTTTTTTTTGTACGGCCCACACTGATGAGCCCATATGTGGGTTTCCACAGTAGAACGTCACTTATGACTTCGTCCTTGCTTCTCTAGCAGTGTCCAGCATGTCTTGAAAAAATATATATATGTGTGTGCCGTGTAGGTATTGTCTCTTACGATGTAGAGTAGATTATATTTGCTTTTAATGGGTTTATTCAAACATGATTATCAACTTTTCTTTATATATCTATTATCATACTAAAGCTGAGTTAATCAACTTTTGCTTCCTAAAGGCTTTTTTACTGTTTAGTTTAATGACACAAAAAGTATACTAAATTATTCCTTATTTTTAGTATTGAATTATGTTTGAAAAAAATTGTTTTAATTGGTTCTAATTTGTCGTAATTTGCAATTAAGTTAAAAAACCAAACAAATCTCTTACTTTACTCTGTCTATCACTTTCATACCCCTCTATGTATCTCTTGACTACCTCTTCATTATATAATGTTAGTTTCTCTGGAGAGTAGAGAGAGAGCCGGGAGAATTTTAAATGTATTTCTATGTTAAATTTCACAACTGGCAACCTGTAGCTTAAATGAGGTCAAACATTCTCTTTCTTAGAAAGCTTACAAAATGATTTCAAGATTTCGTCCGGCCGTATTTATTTAAAAAAAAAATGTTATTCACTTTGCTAACTCCCTTTTCCCTAATCTCAATTATCTACTCAGAGCTGAATGGGTGACCCAATGGTCACATTTTGTCTAGTATATATATATATATATAGCACCCATATTATCTATATATCTTGAGAGAAAAAGGACAGCGGTATGTCCGAAATATCAAAAATAAGATAGTATTCATTATTTTAAATTTTAATTATTAGTTTTTACTTTTTTATGTTTCTAATATAACTAACAAGGCTTCCCACCATGTATTACACACACACACACACACACACATACACAGTAGATTATTTAAAAAAAATTGATATCATTTTGTAATCTAATAACTTGACCAATTCAAGTTCAAATAATCTGAAATTTTAACAGCACTTGTAGAAATTCAAAATTCTATACTTAATGTTTTATGTTGTTTTTTTTTGTTTTTCTTTTTGTTTTTCTTTTCCGGAATTCTAGGAAAGAAAAAGCATCTCAACATTTAAACATAATAATTTTGAGTTGTTTAGATCAGGGGTTCCCAACCTTTTTTCGGCTCATGGCCCACTTTGAAACCAGAATTTTTTTGTGGCCCATGAAATTATTATAATAGAAAAAATATTTCCATTTTACAAAGATATTTATTCAATTAAGATACACCATATAGAATTATAATATTTCCTTGGCCCACCTGAAATTTGCTGTGGTCCATTTTGGCAACCACTGGTTTAGATTACAAAATGATACCAATTTTTCTGAAACATTCTGTACATCTAAAATGATATAAAATCTTTTAAAATTTATACCTATTTCAGTGATGCTGAGAGCTTTTTGATTTAGTGCATCCTGGGATGCACATATTTGCTTTAAATGAGTCCCAACCCAACTAAAGCCATCTAACTCCTACCTTGTAACCTATCCTGTGTAATTCATTTCTAAGAAACTATTGAAATGTATTTACAGTTAGCTTGAAATGATGAGGGAAGAAAAAAGAAAAACACTGGGACACAGGAATATGATTTGACTGCGTCGTTTTAGATTTTTGTGCATCAGAGACGCAGGATGCATCAAATCTGAAGTGGTGTATTTATTAAGGCATCAATGAACAAGAAATGAAAATCCAGTTTTCTTTAAAACACTCCCTTTGTTCCAGTGAGTTTTCTACTGGTCAGAGTACCTCTGAAATTCCTTTTGATATGTGATCAAGCTATACCATCATATTTCTTCATGTCATCAAATATCTTACCCTTAGAAAACAAGAAAATGTCACATGAATTAGGTCTGGTGCTACACGTGTACAATCCTGTGTTTCACCAAAAATATTTTGTCAAAAAAGTATTGAGATGGTCTTTATTGAAGTATCTGTGGTATAAGATGCCAAATTACCACTCCTGTTTATGAACTTTCCCAACATTAGCAGCAGGCACTTTCAGTCAAAATTAGCCTATAAGAAACATACACAGAATGCATTTAAGATTGTTGGTGTTGCATATGGCCCTCGACTCGGGCCACAAAATCGTACATGTTATATACTGTTGCTGGGTCGTATGTGTTAGTAGTGGAGTATAAAGATTCACACGTAGACATATGTAGTAGTAAGACTTTGAACGTTTATTTATTTTCCCCTCATGGTGCAGTGAGTGGCGGGCATTGACAATGGGAACTACTGCTGCTACTGTGGTAGAAGGTGGTGGGCGCGCCTCATTGCTCGCTGGCAGCGATCGACCGTGTCAACGGTCACTCAGTCCGCTATGTTCGCCGTCTCTCTGGGGTCTGACTCTAACTGCTACTGCTGACCCCTTAAGTAAAGGCAGCCACCCACACATCCTTTTGTTCCTTTGACCGGAAGTTCTTTCTCCCACTTCCACTCTCTTTGTTCAAATTCCCATTTATACAGAGGAAGTCTTTTGTTACACTAAGATTTCTGTCTAGTGCTATCTATTGTTTCTTTTGTTCAATTTCTTCTTTGTCAGGTTTCGAATGTCCCGCGCAAAATAAATGCGGCGATCCTAAAACATAACAGTTGGTAACTGTACTAAATGAACTAAATGTCACATGAATTATGTCTGGTGCTACATGTGTACAATCCTGTGTTTCACCAAAAATATTTTGTCAAAAAAGTATTGAGATGGTCTTTATTGAATTATCTGTGGTATAAGATGTATGCCAAATTACCACTCCTGTTTATGAACTTTCCCAATATTAGCAGCAGCCACTTTCAGTCAAATTAGCTATAAGAAAACATACACAGAAATGCATTTAAGATTGTTGGTAACTGAAATCAATTGCTAAATAAAACTTTCTGCGAGTAAGAATCTATAGTTGCGGATTAACTCTTTAACATCCTTTGAGAATTTTCTAAGTCCAGAG
>CM042165.1:13818458-13882819 GCA_023376005.1 Doryteuthis pealeii | reverse complement strand
TAGTTATTTGTGGTATAGTAATTATATAAAGAGATATATAGTAATAGTAATATATATATACACGTGGGTGATGTGTGGATGGATATGTATATGTAATTAATGGTTAGTAATATATAGTAATGCCACGGATGTAGGTGTGGTAGGATGATTAAGAGTAAGAAGAGAGATAGGAGAGAGTATTAATCATAAACGATGATTAAATATAATATAGAGTATAATTTCTCACTATAAGTGATATTATTGCAACACAGAAGACACATATTATAGTAGGATTCTAGTGTTGAGATAAGAATAATTGCAAATATCATCAGTTAATAGTGAGAGAGGATCGTGGTGGAGTGGGTATATGTCATTATTATAATGGAGGAGATATAGCTATATATTTCACTTGGGGTGTTGTGTGTGTATATTATGAGCTCAGAGTATTGATGAATTGTGTAGTAGTGTTATATATGAGGTACAGAAGATTAAGCTATTTAGTATTCGAACTTGTGTGGTATAATAGTAAGATATATAGAGTTAGTATAGATAGACGAGAGAGATGGAAGAGTGGGAAGTAGAGATATGGATAGATAGAGTTAGTAGATTAAGAGAGTAATTATTTATAAATTCGAACAACATCTGATGGAGAGATGAGAGATGTAAAGTGTAGAGGACATACGGTTGGAGCGAGATATAAGGTCATGAAAGATACAAATATAATATTCTGTGTATGTATAATATATATGTAGAAGTAATATCTATGCGATGATAGAGATGAATTGGTACCTTATTCAGTTTAGACATACGATACTACACACACACACACACACATTCATATATAGTGCAGAAGTTTTTTAAATCTCTACTATAAAAATGATTTTTAAAATTAATTTTAACTATTTTTTTTAATGGAGGTTTAAATAAAAGTGACTCTATCCTTGGTAGTACTATATCCAGAAAGAATAAGTTGTATTTCACATTTTTTTTATTTTAAATATATATATATATATATACACAATTTTAGTAATGTATAGATATTATTTTATTAGATGAAGTATTGTCAACCATTATTCATTTTTGACTAGTATTTCTTTCATCTTAATTTAACTCAATTTTTATCTAATAGTATTAGTAGTAATAATATCTGGAATTTTTATTAGAAGAAGCATTGTCATTGCCAGATGTCATCCGTCTGTGAAACACAAGATTGTGCAAGTGCAGCCCCTTTCATACTCACCAGACCCTTAGCAAGACTGGAGTTTGAACTCGTTTGCTATGATGTTGCATTCTAGCATGTTAGCCACTACGCCCACAGGGTGAGAGAAAGAAGATTGAAAGTCATAAGCATCAGGTTGTGCTAGCAGAATGGAGATCAATGACTCCCCCCTCTCTCTCTCTTTCTCTCTCTCTCTCTCTATATATATATATATATAGAGAGAGAGAGAGGGGGGAGTCATGGAAGTGCGTGGTGTAATGGTTAAAGTCATGGGAAATGGACTCATAGCCCCGAGTTCAAATCCTGGATGTGGTAATTGCATTTCACTTAGCGCTAATATCCTTGGGAAAGGTATGAATCCTAATCTCCCTCCAGCTATGGATAAATAGTAGGGCAGACTGGGCTCTTTAACCTTGGTTAGGCAACTGGTCTAGGAGAAGGAAAACTCTGAATTTAAACCTGTTAATCTCCGCTTAAGAAATTGACCTTGTGTCACATCCTGCTCGTGCAGAGGAGTTGGTAAATATATATATATATATATATATATATGTATATGTATGTATTTGTGAATGAAAGGCTTTAAATACCAGGGGTATCGTAATTATGGACCATTTCCACTTGTGGATATCTGAGGCCCACCGAGTTTCGTCAGACCACTTTTTTTATTCAGACTGGCAAATAACCAAATTCAGCTTACATTTATACATTTCTCCCTGCCCCCAGGGGAGATATTTGTGTATTCTTTCTTTCCAGAGTCTTTTGGTTAGTGGTCTCTCTTAGATGTCATGCCGATTTCTTCCTTTATACCCACAAGTGGAAATGGTCCATAATCACAATACCCCTGGTATTTAAGGCCTTTTTATTCACAAATAAATTTGCCCTGTTTATAAAAATTAAACATTGAGCTCTCATACGGAACCTGGACTCTACAACAAACTACTGTTAGAGAATAGGACCGGCTTAGAATCACCCTTGTACCAAGAAACTTGGTACCCCAACAAAGAATATATATATATATATATCTGTCTTTGGCACAGCATCTAGAATCTGCACAGAGCTGATTGATCCAGGTTTTTGCTGGTCGGCCTACTCTGGTATGTCCATATGTAAATGTCCACAGGAGAATGTCACTTATGGGTTCGTTCTTGCTTTTCCACTTGTATCCAGCTTGTCTTCTTTGTTGGGTTTGTGTGATAGGGGGCAAGTGGCCATACAGCTGCTTTCTTGTGGAGTGCTGATTCCAAGATTTGTTCAAGACAGCACACATAGCCTCATTGTGTAGTTCCTATCTAGTTTTTTTTTATAAGCGCTTTGCTAAAGTTCAAGTGGTGCAGCTGTACAGTAGCACTGACACAGCTTGGAACTTAACAAAAAGAATGAATAATAATGAAATAATGAAATTTAATATGTACAGTGCTCAGGTGCACCACAACTCATCAAAGTCTCATGTCAAGTACTCAGAATAATGTAGTGTCAGGAACATGAACAGTTTACAGTAGTAATATGCATGTAGGTGTGCGCGTGTGTGTGGAGAATGGTATCAGGTATAGTGTCGGCAGACTACAGGAAGCATGGAGGCTTTGAAAGATTCAGTGCTTCGGCAGCCTACAACAGACGCGGGCAGTTTATTCCATGTCTCCGCAATTTTGAGCATGAAAAAATGTTTCCGAAAGTCACGTGAGCAGTGCTGTTTTCTGACTTTGTAGGCATGCCCATGTGTGTTAGAAAGATGGAGATCAAAAAGGTGCTCAAGGTTGCTGTTGTTAAGATGATTAATGACCTTATGAGCGTTCACTAGGTCAGCTGCCAGACGCCGAAGTTTCAGTGAATCCATTCCCAGGGTTGCGAGACATTCAGAGTATGGTAGATGCCTGATGGAGGGTATTCGTTTGGTTGCACGTCTCTGTACAGTTTCTAGGAGGTTAATATTCTGAGCTAGATAGGGGTTCCAGACTGGTGATGCAAAATCCAACTGTGGCCGCACCATAGCTTTGTACAGCTTCAAATAGATAGCCGGTGAGCGGCTGACAAAGGTCTTGGTGAAAGACGCCAGGACACACTCAGCCTTTTTGGCAATTTTGGAGATGTGTTTCGTCCAACGTAAATCACTGCTGACAGTAATACCCAGATCACGTTCACAAGAATGAGAGAATAAGATTTCACAAAATTGCAAAGAATTTAGGAAGAGTAAAATTTGGAAAACAGAAAAGAATCTTTTTTTTGGGGGGGGGGGTTCTTTTAGTCAGAAATCTTATCATAATAGTGATTGATATCTGTCTATAACCAAAACTATGTCACTGCTTATGTCACAATACCTTTAGGAATTGCATAAGTTTATCAATGAGTATTTTATTTATAGTCAAAATCATTAATACATAGGATAAATCTTATTTATTAACGATGTCTGAAAATCTGAGTTAGATTTACCTCAAAACAACCCATGTTATTAGTGCATTTAAAATCCTGCAATGAGTCTTGTATATTATTAAGAAATAAAGGTTTACATAATATATGATGTGCTTAATTTGCATACTAGTTTTAACAAATAATTACTTGGTGTTATTAATCTTTATTATAATTGTTTTATTCTGCAACATATTAAAATCAATCCTATGAATGATTTTATATAGAAACCAAATAAAATATAATCAAAATGGGGGTAATATTTTATATGTGTTCTTATTTAATTTCATTAGCAATTCTAATTTAATATATAATACTCATGTTCCTTAATTGTACGACCATTATCATCTTGCAACATCCTCTGGTTAAAAATGAGACCATCCAAATCATCCAAGATCAAATGTAAAAATATTAATCCTGATTATCTGGTGTTGCTTATTCGCTGAATTCTTATTCTTTATGAGTATTGTCACCTTAGCTAAATAATGGACCATTCCGTTTTTATTATAAAGAAAGAAAGGGAAGAAAAAGGACACGTTACACAGAAAAATATAATTAGAAAGAAAAAGCCTAAAGGAAGATAGAGAGAGGGGATGAGTGCGCGGAAGTGATAGTGCTACTCTGTTTCAATTGAACATAATTAAAAGAAAGAAAAAATGAGTGAGAGAGAAAGTTAAATCATGATTATTATATCTTTTACATATTGAACTATTATGCAATAGCTCTTAAGTAAACATATCAAATGTCATAATAATTAAATTATCATCATATTGAGGTATATCCATAGATACCGCTATTAAATAAGAATTAGAGAGAAAGAAAGAGAATATATTTCACAACATTAAAAGTAATTTAGGGAGAATAAGATTTGGAAAACAGAAAAAAAATCTTGAAAATCTTTTTAGTCAGAAATGAAAATAAAAACTTAATCTGTGCTGTAAAATGGTAATTCTTTAGACAAAGGAGACAGAAAAAGGTTTTAAATATCCCTCAACCCAACAAACAGACGGATCGACAGTCGCTTGTCTGCAAAACAACGCTGCAAATGTTTTTGCGGTGTATTTGAAAATCAATTTTCTCTGAAGTATTGGCAAGGTGCTGGCAGATATGTTCCTGACTCTGCCAGACTGCAGAAATGGTAAGGAAGGACACAGTTTTGGCGCCAACAAGTGCAGACGCAAATCACAAGCCTGAGTGGATTTAGTGGCCACAACAAAACATCACAGACAGACAGAAGGAGGGACACATAGACTGATGGTACTTGGCCGAGGCAAAAGATTTAAGTTCCGTTATACTTCAGAGCCAATTTTTATTTTCCAGGAATTCTTGTAAATCTTAGAATAATGGTAGAAAATTTCAAAAGTTCCACTTGAGCATAATTGAACTTTTCTTGTAATGTTTACATTTGTTAAAAAATGTTAAGAAATGGCAACTCTCTCTCTCTCACTCAGGATAATTCATTTTAATTTGGTTCTTTCGTATTTTCCTACCCACTGTAGAATAATCATACTAGTTTCAATTACCGTCGAATTGGTAAGACAAGGCAACAAGTAGTCGTAACTGAATACGAATCTATCTTTGAAGCCTCATAACATCATAAAAACTAAGCTGTCAATTAGGACTCAAGAAATGGAATCACCCAAATACATGAATGGACTATCCTTGACTTCCTATGACTCTAACCATTGCACCACGCATCTCCTATGGGACTACCTGTTAGGGTCATATCTATGGGTCAAATAAATTCATGATATTGAACTACATTGAAATAAATTCATGATATTGAACTACATTGAAATAAATTGGCTCTTAAAATGTTGATGTTGCAATTGTAGAATAATCATACTAGTTCCAATTACCGTCGAATTGGTAAGACAAGGCAACAAGTAGTCGTAACTAAATACGAATCTATCTTGTTGCAATACTACTGCAGAATGCCAGGTTATTTATGAAGCCTCATAACATCATAGAAACAAAGCACCCAATCAGGACTCAAGGAATGGAATCACCCAAAAGCAACAGTTCATTGATCTTTTATATCTGAGTTTGAATCGCACAAAAAATTATCGTCGAATTAGTAAGACAAAGCAACAAATAGTCGTAACTGAATACGAATTTATCTTGCTGCAATGTTCCTGCAAAATGCCAGGTTATTTATGAACATCATAGAAACAAAGCAACCAATCAGGACTCAAGAAATGGAATCACCCAAATGCACGAGTGGACTATTCTTGATTCCCATAAGTACCAATTGTCTTGGCTAGTTGCTGTTGTCCAAACTGTTGAGAATTTTGTAATATAAGTTGTGTGCTAGATGCCCACTTCTACTTATAGACTCGCCGATAACCATGTGACCAACCTATTGGCCAACCACTGGCAGTGCTCTGCTGCTGATATTGTATTTATATCAGCTGTTCTGATCTTAGCTACTCACAAATACCTTGAACCTTCGTGGACAACGGAACATAGGATTATATCAGTGGACCTTTTACACTATGTAGAATTCCAGAACTCAGGACTTATTCACTTACCAAAAGATTCTATAGCCCAGGACTTACTTTAAGTCCTTTACAACTGGCCAAGGATAGCGGTCAGAAACTTAACACAAACCAATAGTACACTAACTCACTTCAACACCCATGACCAATATGACTTTGTCAAAAAATGTTGTAGATAGTCAGAAAAATGTATTTTGTTTATTAAATGGTATTGAAGTCAGTAAGTCTACTGTTGGTTTGAATAACAGCAGCTAACTAAGTACAAATTAAGCAGTGTCCAAGACAGTTGGTATATATATATAGAAATCAAGAATGACCCATTCATGAATTTGGGTGATTCCATTCCTTGAGTTCTGATTGGCTGCTTGACTGCTTGATTTGAATGACATTGTGGAGTCTTATATATATCCTGTCATTCTGCAGTAGACTTTGTGACATTCGGGTTTGTATTTAAGTTACAACCGTTTGTTGCCTTGTCTTCCCAGTTCGACGGTAATTGGAACTTTAATTATTCTTCAAATGGGTTGAATAGAAAGAAATGATTTTAAAAAATGTGTTTAAAAAAAAACTCGAACACCCATCAAAAATGAATAAAACAAAATGTCTTTGGCATAAAGTAACCCAACAAGGGTTGACATGTCATAAAACTAACCTACCAACCAACCACTGTATCCTCCAGCATTCTTCAGGTGCTTCCTGTATAGCAGTGACCCAACCCGGGAACTCATTTTGAATAGTTTAACTGTTGACCAAACAAAGCATCAAACAGTCAAACTGAGTTCCCAGGTTGGGTCATTGTTATGCTCAGATAGACTGGGAACACCTGAAGAAGGCTGAAGGATATAGCATATATTTACCAAAATAGAAACGAACAGTGAATGGAACATTAATTATTTTTTCAGAATACAAGGTGTGTCATAAAAGTGCCGAGTTTGAAGCTGTATTTACCAAGATAGAAATGAACAATGAATGGAATGTTATTTTTTTCAGAATACAAGGTGTGTCAAAAATCTTGATACTTTTTTGACACACCTTGTGTGTGTGTGTGTGTATATATATATATATATATATATATATATATATGAAAAAGAAACGGTTTGCACATTCTCTCCTGATGAGCCCATGCAGTTGTAAACATCCTTTGTTTTTTCATTATATCATATTCATATATGTATATATATATATATGTGTGTGTGTGTGTTGAAAGGAAAAATAAAAGAAAGAAAATGCTGAATGGATAAAATTTATTTTATTTTACTGACATGTGTTTCGGCCAGGAGTTTATCCATGTACATATGTACTCTATCTATTATTATGTTAAATACAAAGTAAAATAACAATAATAGAAAACTACAAAAATTTTTTAGTATACAAGGAATAACAGCCTTCATTAGAGTAAATTCTTTGGTGTTTTAAATCAAAGCGGTTAAAATCCGGAGAATTTCTGAAATGTTTCGAAAAAAATTATTTTTTTAATTATTTTTTTAATTGTTTATTTTTACTTTCAACATACCATCGGATTTGCTTCCATTTTCAACTTATATATATATGTATATATGTGAAGAAAAGGAAGTGAATCTGACGGCATGTAGTATATTAAGAAAATTGAAAAAACACAGGTTTAAATAAGTTGAGTGGTAAGTTTATTGGCCGACACTGCTGTGTTTCGATCTATTAATTAGATCATCTTCAGGGCATTTGTTGGTATATGGAAGGTGATAAAAAATTTTTAATTAATCGATCAAAGCACTGCAGCGTCAGCCAATAAACTTACCACTCAACTTATTTAAACCTGTGTTTTTTCAAATTTCTTAATATATATATATATATATATATATATATATATATATGATGTTAAGTAAACAAACAAATGTGTTTTTATTTTTATATGGCTTTAAGCCGACAATTTTTGGAGGATATGTGCTTAATTGAAGTCGTACCTAATTTTGAAAATTAATTAGTTAATAATTAATGAATTTTAGGCGGGCATATATGCTCAAATGTAAGGCTAAATGACATTTTCTCGATTCGTTTAGCCTTACATTTGAACATATATGCCCGCCTAAAATTCATTAATTATTAACTAATTAATTTTCAATATTAGGTACGACTTCAATTAAGCACATATCCTCCAAATATATATATATATATATATATATATATATATATATATATATATTGCTCATAGGTTCCAACGATATACCAATGCAATGTTGAATTCTTGTATCTCAAATAGTTGCTCTGATCAGATTTACTAATAGTTGTGATAAGTCTTTAAGAGAAAAAAAAAGATGGTATATGTGAAGAGGTTTGTTGAGAATTGACCATCAGGATAGATTCATTATCATAGAAAATTATTTTGGCGAAATTCCAAAGCCTTTTTCAAAGATAAGTGCCAATGACAATGTTTTGCTTAACTGATTCAGACGGGGATTTTGTGGACATTTTTATCAACTGAAAACGGGACCTTTAATTCATTTCCAATTAATGTTTCACGCGCCTCTGTTGCTTCATTCATAAAACCAGAACTGAAATCAATTTCTTCACTAGCTCTACACAACTGTGCCCATCATCATCACCATCATCATCAAAGTATGCACAGATTTACTCTTTCTTGCCATCTATCCCTTGGCTCTTTAACTTTGGTATGGCAACCAGTCTAGGAGAAGAAAACACTGAATTGGGACCTTTGATTTATTTCCAATTAATCTTTCACACATCTCCGCTGCTTCATTCATAGAAGCAGAACTCTCTTTGGAATGGCAACCAGTCTAGGAGAAGGAAATGTCTGAATTGAAAATGGGACCTTTAATTCATTTCCAATTAATGTTTGACGCAACTCTGTTACTTCACTCATAAAACCAGAACTCTCTTCGATATGGCAACCAGTCTAGGAGAAGGAAAAGTCTGAATTGAAAATGGGACCGTTAATTCATTTACAATTAATGTTTGACGCATCTCTGTTACTTCACTCATAAAACCAGAACTCTCTTTAATATGGCAACCAGTCTAGGAGAAGGAAAAGTCTGACTTGAAAATGGGACCTTTAATTAATTTCCAATTAATCTTTCACACACCTTGTGGCTTTCAGCAATGTGAACTCGTGGGATAACGGCAGAGTAATGTACAATGTTAACTTGATAACGATGTATTGGAACTTGGTATGAATGAATGTGGGTTTCATATTAGGGTACGGCATATGCTTGGTTGATAATGACCATTTGAATGTAATGCTTTATGACATAACGGACTTCATAGTTGAAGAATAATTAAAGTTCCAATTACCGTCGAACTGGGAAGACAAGGCAACAAACGGTTGTAACTTAAATACAAACCCGAATAGTCACAAAGTCTACTGCAGAATGACGATATATATAAGACTCCACAATGTCATTCAAGTCAAGCAGCCAATCAGAACTCAAGGAGTGGAATCACCCAAATCACCCAAATTCATGAATGGGTCATTCTTGATTTCTATATATACCAACTGTCTTGGACACTGCTTAAGTTTTACTTAGCTGCTGTTATTCAAACCAACAGTAGACTCACTGACTTCAATAATAGTAGGCGATTGCATAATGGCAAGAAATGGTACCAGATTGTGTCAATCTATGTACCAATTGAGTTAAGTGATGCCATAGCTGAGGGGGTGTCAATTTTTAAAATGCCATCCTTGGCCAGTTGAAAAGGGCTTAAAGAAAGTCCTGTGTTATGGGATCCTTGGGTAAGCATATAAGTCCTATCCCACGTATTGGTAAAGGTCCAGTGATTTAATCCTATGTCCGTCTTCCACGAGTGTAATTATGACCAGTAGGGTCAGTTAAGTATTGTATCAGCCTCATAGTACTGCCAGTGATTGGTCAAGAGATAGATTACATGATTCTGGCCTAGTCTATAAGTAGGAGCGGAGATCTATCACACACCTTATATATCAAAATTCTCAACAGGGGGTGATATCTATGAGATACTTGGTTACTGGTAAGATGGCTCCTTCAGGACTATCAATGCCATATCAATCATAGAGACCTCCAAGACGAAAGTCATGACCAAGACTGTTGGTTCGCTCATAAAACCAGAGCTGAAATCAATTATTCGCTTGCTCTACACAACTGTATTTATCATCATCAAGGTGTGCACAGATTCTCTCTACCTCTCCCCCCCCTCTCTCTCTCTCTCTCTCTCTCTCTCTCTCTTGCATACCCTTCTCATTACTTCTTCTATTCTTCTGCTGTTCCTCTTCTGTCTTGGTGACTTCGTTTTGGTGGTCGGTCGCACTTAACTCATTTCTTCTTCTATATCAGTCTTGTTACCAAGACATTCACCAACCACAAAACCGTGTTATTTTTCTTAAGCTTTTATTTCATTAACTAAACATCTGACTAACATAGCGCACGTATGCAGAGTGAGTTCCAGTTAAGGCAGGACATGTTCACTGCCTGACGTCCAACTGAAAACTGAGGACCCAACCAGGTCACACGTGACTTCACGTATTTCGCGGGCTTTCTGTACTATTCCATGGAAAGTCCTGCCCGTGATATGAAAAGGGCCATCCCTTTAGAAATACAGGGGATTGACAATAATCTTATGCAAGCGCATAGATTATGTAACATCTCTCTCTCTCTCTCTCTCTCTCTCTCTCTCTCTCTCTCTCTCTAGAAAGGTATGAACTCCGTGACTTTTTGAACTGCCCTACACTACTTGTTAAAAATGATATGTGTAGAATAAACATCATACTGGTAGAAGAATCCCAATTACCGTCGAATTGGTAAGAAAAGGCAACGAGGATGTCATAACTCAATACAGATCTTACCTTGTTGCAAGCCTACTACAGAATGGTAGATTATTTATCAAGCATCATAACACCACAGAAACCAAGCAGCCAATCAGGACTCAGGGAATAGAATCACCCAAATGCATAAATGGAGTATTCCTGAGTTCCATAAATACCAGCTGTTTTGGGCACCAGTTCAGTAGTGCTTATATACTGTTGTTGTTGAAACCAACAGCATATTAACTCACTTCAACATAACTCAGCTTGCAATACAGCTGGATGCTGATCACTCCACAAATCTCTACAATATTAATTAATGCTTGAACACAGTTAAATGTTAAGTTTATTATAGATGAAACTGTCCACTTTAAAACCAGCAGCCAATCAAGATCCAGGAAGTGAACTTGACGTAAATACACAAGTGAAATACTCCAATCGGCTATTTAAAACCCACCTACCAAGTCTGGATCCTCACAACATACTCAGCTTGCAACGCAGCTGGATGCTGATCACTCCACAAATCTCTACAATATGCTATGCCGATCCATAACAGTAGTTTAATTTTGTGGAGTAAAAATAATCAAATAATCATGGCTGGATAAAATTCAGAACCTTTTCAGATATGTGTTGCCTGGGGGACCCAAAGTCGAGTTGTAGTAGTAGTAGTCATTAGCAGAAACAACATATGCAAGTTGTATAGTCACAAGGAGGCTTTTTATTTCTTTCTAAGCTTGTGGGTTCTTTTTCAGAGAGAGAGAGAGAGAGAGAGAGAGAGGGGGGGGGGTAAGGTCAAATTATTCTATCGTAAATCATGTTCAGTACTACTATGTAAAACCCATACGGGGGGAAACCGGAAAGCCCGTCTGCCTCTCTGGAAGGCCCAGCCGAAAAACGACTGATGTTTCTCTTCTTCCATTCCTCGTCCTGGGAGTGGGTGGGTCACCCACTTACGCTTCCAGTCAAAGCCCGGAACTTCCGTTTTTATTTTCAAATCTAGTTCCGGGGCCATTCCTCAGTCAATACGTTGAGTGCTTACCCTTCTAAACTTTAACCTTTGGTCTTATTTCTTTTTCTTCTCTTTCTCCAGAAATCCGAATACCGTTTCCTTTTTAATACCCAAGTTCCCCCGTAGACCACAATAAGTACGCTACATATGACCATAACAATTCTTCAAGATCTAGTTGAAATTGGGTTAAAAATGGCGAAGTCTTATCTTTACGGACAGACAGACAGACATTCGAGGAATTATGATATATACACATACAAAAATCATTATAAGTTTAATGCGTTCACATTGAAAGTCAGTAATACTAAATTTTGGACCTGTTTCATTTGGTTAGATAATAACATGATTTTTTATTGTATTAATGTATGTTCATTTTAAGCAATCTACATATATAATTCATTTCCTTGTTGAAACAGATCGAAACTTTATTATTGTTTTGTTTATATTCAATTCAAATATTACCAGACACTTAGACGGCTTTTTATGGTGGAAAATAGTGCTTACAGATTGGATTTATTTTGGTTACCAGCTTGGTGAGAGCTTGGTGTGTTTTTTTTTCTGTTGTTTTCATTGCATTCCATTAAATTTAAATATTATCAATCGCAGTGCTGTCTTTTTTTCTTCTTCTTCTTTGTTGTTGTTGTTGAAACTGCAAAGTATTGTTTTAACTTAATATACTCGGTAGACTCATTTGTTTGTCCTCGTAGACAGACACTTACAAACATTATTTAAGTCAATTTTAGATTTCTAATATGGAGAAGATAAAAAGAAAACAACAAAATCTTTTGGTAGGAGAAGCTTAAAAAAGACAAAGAAATTATGTAACAATTGTTTTTTTACTTGGAGTTTCGGACCATATGACCATTAGGCACCCCTTTTGCTTTGCTGATTCATAAGTACATTTTTTCATTTACGCCATCAACATCCGGTTGTTTGTTAACAGACGATTTTTAGAGTTTTTTTTTTAATTATAAAACTAACCCCTAACCCTAACCGGATGTTGACTGTGTAAATGAAAAAAATGTACTTATGAATCAGCAAAAAAAAAAGGGTGCCTAAAGGTCATATGGTCCGGAGTGTCCATTGACTGATTATATACTATTTCTCTGAATTTTTTGAGATGAAGCTTGATACAAATAATACTAATTATCAATCCTCATCTAAAAAAAAACAAAAAGGTAATTTATGAGGAAGTGCGTACCAGTCTCCTGCCTCAAAAATTGCTACCCGGTGACTATTAAAATAACGACCCAGCTCAGTCTATTCAAAACTATCCATCTTCATATCTATCTATCTATCTATCTATCTATCTATCTCAATTTGTTCATATTTATCTATATTACTTTAAATACTAAGATTTTTTTTATTCATGTTTGTTTAATGTCTTGTTTTTAGTTTAAATAAACAAGAATTACGACAAAAAAGACGCGACCCCCCCCCCAATACATTTACTTGTCGAAAATATCTATCTCCATTTGTTCATATCTATCTATATTATTTTGTTTGTTTATCTATCTATCTCAGTCTATTCAAAACTATATATCCATCTTTATATCTAAACATAAACAAGAATTACGACAAATTACGATAAATAAACAAGAATTACGATGAGCTGGGGTTGTTATTTTGATAGTCACCGGGTAGCAATTTTTGAGGCAGGAGACCGGGACGCACTTCCTCATAAATTACCAAAACAAAACAATTTTTTTGTCACCTGTTTTTCAAGGTTCATCCAACAGGTCAATCATGCATCATCATGACACCCCTAGCCCCCCCCCCCGTCACAGGCAGAATGTGACATGAGGTCAGTTTTTATATGGAGTACAGCTGGTTTGAATTTAGAGTTTTCTTTCTAGACTGGTTGCCTTACCAATGCTAAAGAACCCAGTTTATCCTACTATTTACCCATACATTTATATTTTTGGTTATACAGTTTCAATGCTGTAGAGTTTGGTAATAAATAACATCTAATGCTATCTGTTTTGATTGTATAATGTTCTACTAAAAATGAATATCTGCTTAGGACATGATGGAGCTGTTTGCATTTTCTTTTGTGCTAATGCCCATGAGAAAGGTATTAACCCATCTCTTCGCCTGTAAAATATGGGTAAATAGTAGGGCAGACTGTGGCTCTTTAACTTTGGCATGACAACTGATCTAGAAGAAGGAAAACTCTGAATAAAAATCAGTTTTACTCAACTGACATACATATACACACAACTGCCCTTCATATATATATCTGCACAAGCAGGATGACACAAGGTCAATTTCTTAGGCGGAGTTTAACAGGTTTAAATTCAGAGTTTTCCTTCTCCTAGACTGGTTACCTAGCCACGGTTAAAGAGTCCAGTCTGCCCTACTATTTGTCCATAGCTGGAGGGAGAGTAGGATTCATACCTTTCCCAAGGGTATTAGCGCAAAGTGAAATGCAATTAGCACATCCAGGATTTGAACTCGGGGCGACGAGTTCATTTCCCATAACTTTAACCATTACACCACATGCTTCCTACTGCCCTTCATATATGTATAGATAATCAAACATTTAATAAAAATAGCGAGAGAGAGAGAGAGAGAGAGAGAGAGAGAGGTAGACAAATAGAGATGCATAACTTTCTTTCTTCTTCGCTTGTTTGGCCATTCGATCATCTAGCTTTAACTTCTATCTTATTGGTTGTTCATCTTGATTAATTTCCTTTCTTGGCCTGTCTTCTTACTAAAACATGCATCAACCAACAACGCCATACTGCTCTTTTAAAAACCTTTTATTTACTTAACTAAATTTCTTTTCTTACTAACTAACACACAGCGAGTTGAGTCGGCCAAGGCAAATGGGACGTCTCTCCTGCTCCAGATATCGGCTTGAATTGAGTAACTAAGACTTCATCAACCGTCATGGGTAGCGATGCATGCTGCTCGTCTTTTGTCAACTCACCATGTGGGGTCAGGCAAGATAGAGCTAAATGTGGGGGTGATAAGTAGAGAATTTAGCCGTCGTGGGTTTGTTGGATCTAGCAGCCCGCCTTGTACCCAACAAGGGTTTTTTTTATAGGTTGTTGTAGAGCAGTTATGCTTTTTTATGTTGGCATATAATATAAAAATTACTTAGCGGATAAGATGAAACTCTTGTTGAAACACTATTGACCTCTTCAGTATATTTTAAATATATTTTTCAATCAAATAAAATTTTGATTCAAAAAAAAATTTTGATTTTCATTCAAAATAAAATTTTCATTCAAAATAAAATTTCACTCTGATGAATCTTCTCTGTTGTGTGGAATATTTTCACACAGATGAACTGACCGAAACACATGTGTAAGTGATATTGATTAAATTCATCTTTTATTATCAATTCTATTTCTTTCTTTTCTTTATTCATTCTTTACCAAATAGTGGATAAGATGAAAGTCTTGTTGAAACACTATTGACCTCTTCAGTGTATTTTAAATATATTTTTCAATCTTTTTTCAGATTTGAAGAAATCTTTGGACAGCTTTATTCAGGAACAAACCAAACTTTTATTTGATTTGGATGGACAGTCTGCATTGGACCGTGTGCGAAATGGTCAAGTGTCAGTTGACCAATTGGTTGACCAATGGACAAACGCTTTCACTCAGGTTGGCTACTTTTTTATTCTTTTTTTATTTTTTTTATTTTTTTTTTATGACGAAAAATAAAAGTTTCCTACGGCTTAGCTCGGTTAGTAGAAAACCCGCCTTGGTGATCGCAAAGGTTCTGAATTCAACACCAGTCCCTATCAACTCAGCGTATGAGTAACACAGATTTGGTATTTCTGATCTGTGTGTTAAAGTGGGGAGCTGACGGTAGGTGTGGCGCCCACCTCAGCAAAACAATTTCCCTAGTCTAGTGTCACTTGACCAGTGGACAAATGCTTTCACTGAGGTTGGTTCTTTTCTTTTCATTTTTTTTCATCTTATTTTTTTTTTTTTTTTTTTTGTATGATAAGAAAAGTTTCTAGCGGTTTAGCTCAGTTGTTAGAGCATCGGCCTTGGTAATCACAAGGTTCTGAGTTTGATACCAGTCCTCACTAACTCAGCATATATGTAGCACAGATTGTGTAATCTGATCTGTGCTGTAAACTGGGGAGCTGACGGTAGGTGTGGCACTCCGCCTCAGCAGAACAATTTCCCTGGTCTAGCACTAGTAAAAAGGGAATAGACTCCCTTGCTGTCCAGCTGATACCAAAATCGTAAGCAGTACATACTGATATGGATTATAAGCTGGCCATTATTAAAGATAAGATATACAATACCTTTTCTTAAAAATTGGCATAATTATTTGTAAGCAGTACTTGTTATATTTTATAAGATGCTCATTTAGGAAGTGCGTGGTGTAATGGTTAAAGTCATGGAAAATGCACTCATCGCCCCGAGTTCAAATCCTGGACGTGGTAATTGCATTTCACTTAGCGCTAATACCCTTGGGAAAGGTATGAATCCTACTCTCCCTCCAGCTATGGGTAAATAGTAGGGCAGACTGGGCTCTTTAACCTTGGTTAGGCAACCGGTCTAGGAGAAGGAAACTCTGAATTCAAAACCTGTTAAACTCCGCTTAAGAAATTGACCTTGTGTTGCATCCTGCTCGTGCGGAGGGGTTGGTAAATACATATAAGATGGTCATTATAAAAAATAAAGGACCGGCAGAAGAAGACCCCAAGGCATTGAGTGGCTAACGTGTTGGACTGTGACATGCTAATAAGTGAGTTCAAACTCCAGTTGCGCTATTATGTTCACATTCACTTTCAGACTCATACCCTATGATTTTATGGGCCATAACATCAGGCTTTTTATATTTTAAATGAATTTTATATATTAATTTTCATAGCAAAAATACTAAATTAAAGTTTTGAAATAAAATATCTAATGCATTATAAAATTCGTTAATTGATAAATCAATACTGAAAATTTCATTAAAATCGGATAATTACCTGATTTTTGTTAAAATTTTTTTCCATCCCAAATATTACGTTAAAATTGTAAACAAGCGCATAAAACCCTGAAAAACAGCCAAAATGGCGGATTGCGTCGAAAAATTGACCGAAACAAATCGTTTTAAATCTTTTAAAAATAAACTGCATATTTTTTTTTCACATTGGGTTTCTAAGTCACTTTTTTTAGGCTGGGTGTTCATTCAAATAAAATGTATTCCCTTATAGGTTTTTTTGTTATCTTTGTATGGTGAGGGAATTATTTTCTATACATTAACATTGAATTGATCAACAAGCAGCCAATAGTAAAATGCCTTACATTGAGCTACTACAGTAAGACAAAAGGGTTAATACTATATATATATATATATATATATATATATATATAGTGTGTGTGTGAGAAAAATGCTTATTTTTGGTATTTTGATTAATCAACCCCTTACTAATCCAAAACTTCATCCAGTCCTCAACACCCTTTTTGCACATTTCACAAGACTCCCTAATTCAGCTTTGCAGAAAACAGGTTCTTTTTAAAATTTCAGAAACAACATATCATACTCATTTTCACTGGAAGGCAGTAACTAGCATCCAGTCACCAGACAAAAAAAAAGGGGACGGACTGTAACCGAATACAGGCCCTATATTAACTACCAGAACATAGTCATGTGTTGGGTATATATGGATCAAAGTATCCACACTAAAACAGCAGTCAATCAGAATCCTGGGAATGAGCTTGACCAAGGTACACAATGGTAACTAGCGTCCAGTCACCAGACCAAAAAAAGGGGGACGGACTGTAACCGAATACGGGCCCTATATTAACTACCAGAACATAGTCATGTGTTGGGTATATATGGATCAAAGTATCCACACTAAAACCAGCAGCCAATCAGAATCCTGGGAATGAGCTTGACCAAGGTACACAATGGTATAGCCCAACCTGCTATATAAAGATCATACCAACTTAAGATTCTCAGAATAGATTCAACTTCTACACAAAGGAATTAGAAACTCTATGACTGAGAAGAGTTGAAGCATATGAGAAAAATTGACGAGACTTTTAAAATTACACTGCATTTCCATATTGAGCATTCTGTTCATTGGGATCACTTGCATTAATTATAACACTGTTTCATATTGTATCTCACACCCTTTCAAAAAGTTGTATTCTTGCTTTATTGGTAACAGGGGCTAGCAAGCACAAATTTCTGTTGGAACATTTCCAACATAAGCACATGGAGCAATAGGTACTGCTATCCAAAGGTGAACAATATTAAATTTAAAAAGTGTATACTTAGATTATACTCACCTTCAGCCCTTATTTTTATCACTTTCTAATTATCCTGTCATCCTCCCATTACCATATTTTGGCTTCTGTACTCTCCAGCCTTCTTCAAGTGTCTTTTGTTGTAGTTTGTAACCTTCATGGAATTTCTAACTGAACCCGTTATTCAGTCAACTCCATGGGTGGTGTAAAATAATTAGGGATCTCCAGCAATTATTTTGGTAGTTAGTAATTTATCATTTAGGTTTTAGATTCGGAAGGAAAGAGAAAAAAAAAAAAAGAAAAATAATTTTAGAGAAAACTTTTGGAATATAATATTCTTTTTGGAATGTAAACAATCCAAGTGTCAACGGATTATGTACAAATAAGAGATACTAAATAATGCAAATATCTGAGGATGGAATGGTTGTATCTACATCACTAATGATCAGCTGTTATTTTGGGAAATACTGATGTGCACAAAACTGATTAGGGTGAGTTGATGAATAATTAAGGTATTCAGGAATTTATGAAAAAAAAAAGGTTTGGAAAAGAGATCAGAGACCTGGAGATGAGAGACGAAACACGCACAGAATCAGCCAGACTTAGGCAAATAGTCAGAATACCATGTCCATCTCACTTTCTTTCTTTTATTCTGATTTGAATGTTGTCAGGTAAACAACACTTTTTTTCCCTACCTCCCTTTTTGTGGTGGCAGTTACTACTAACGATTTTCAATGGCAATAATAAAGTAGTTGTTTTGCAAGCAAACAAACTAATTGGTGTTCGATTCTTTCTAACTCGGGGTTACCACAAAACAAACTACAACAGACTCCTTTTTTGGAAAGAATGCCCTGCCCTTTAAAAGAAGGGATGTAATCCAACAGGGATAGACTGTTTTCATTTCATTGTCCATACTTTGAAATACCTCATATTATTTCCTTTTCTTTTTTTACTTATTTCGCTTTATAATCTTGCTTTTCTTTCTGCTACACCTGGGCTTAGGGATTGAACTTCCAGGTAAACTCCAGCTAGAAGCTCTTAACCAATGCTTACCGTATATACTTGAGTATCATCAATACTATCTGGACTATTTTTTTTTTTACTTTTGCAGCTGGAAATTGTAGACATACCAGTTGGCCTAGGCCTAGGCATGGCCAACTATTTACACACACAAAGTTTGGTACACTCCCCTTATATAAGGCTGATATTTAGATCTCAGATATATTCTTTCTAACTCGGGGTTACCACAAAACAAACTACAACAGACTCCTTTTTTGGAAAGAATGCCCTGCCCTTTAAAAGAAGGGATGTAATCCAACAGGGATAGACTGTTTTCATTTCATTGTCCATACTTTGAAATACCTCATATTATTTCCTTTTCTTTTTTTACTTATTTCGCTTTTATAATCTTGCTTTTCTTTCTGCTACACCTGGGCTTAGGGATTGAACTTCCAGGTAAACTCCAGCTAGAAGCTCTTAACCAATGCTTACCGTATATACTTGAGTATCATCCAATACTATCTGGGACTATTTTTTTTTTTACTTTTGCAGCTGGAAATTGTAGACATACCAGTTGGCCTAGGCCTAGGCATGGCCAACTATTTACACACACAAAGTTTGGTACACTCCCCTTATATAAGGCTGATATTAAGATCTCAGATATATTGATACACATGAAGTTAATGAAAACATTTTGTAGTAGGAGGCTACAGAGATTGAACTTGCAACCTCCAGGTTGTGAGTGGTAACTTGTAGTAAGCTTCCTGTCACTCCTTGTTTTTCTACTAATTTATAAAACCAAATAAAACATTTACCTTAAAACTATTCGAAATTAATGAAAATGATTTCTACCAGTTTGATACACCTGAAGTTGATTAAAAATCTAACATAACCACCAGTTTATTAGTACACATCAAGTTAATGAAACCAAACAAAAATATTTACCAACAAACAGTTTGCTTACAAATCATATATACAGAAAGACAGGAGTTGGTATTGGGTAACCCACAACAGTTGATATGCCATTAAAATTATTTCTACTAATCTATTAATACACATGAAGTTAAACTAATCATATATATAAAAACAGATTTGGCATTAAATAACCCACAAGGGTTGATATGCCATTAACTCTTAAAGTCCTATACCACCTCATTCCACCCGGCCGGAAGTCTCATTTGTTTTCCTAATCTACCCCATACGATAGCCTTTATTTAAATATAATATTAAACATATTTAGAAGTCTTTGATTTAAGGGAAATAACAGGTAACTTTAGATGCGAAGGTCATTTTTAGCCATTTTTTTTATATATCCTTATAGGAATCCTCTGGACTTAGAAAATTCTCAATTGGATGTTAAGAGTTTTAAACAATAACCAACCAGCATAAAAATTATTTCTAACAATTTATTAATACACATAAAAGTTAAACAAATCATATATATATAGTCCAAGTGGTGCAACCATATAATAGTTCTGACATGGCTACAAAATGGAAAAATTAACATTTCATTTTATCACAGTGATCATTCTAATATTATTCTGAGGAATTGATTTGTAGTACTCAACTGTGTTGAAGAAAAGGATTTGGCTCGGTAATTCTTCGTGAAACTTCAAGATATGAAAAAGAAAGAAAAAAAACCTATGTATCTCATTTGTTTTTATTCATTTTTGAGGGCTGGGGTTCCTCCTGGAGGAGTCACACCCCCTCTTTCAGTATTTGTTGTTGTTTTTGTTTTTTTCCTCTCCCACAAGGCTTGATATGCCATTAAAAAAATCAACCAACTAAGGTCTCAGAAAGTTGCATGATACGCAAGTTTATACGGTATATCCTCTCACCTTTTGTCCTGTGGGATAATTCAGAGTCCTTTTTTTAAGAACTTTAAACCTAATATCAATTTTGTCTCACTCTTCAATCAGGGCATGTATACTTTTTTGTTTTGTTTTGTTTTATTTTGTTTTTTTGTTTTTGTTTTTGTTGTTGTTGTTACTGATTCTTGGGTCCAATGCTCTCCTGAAGGTTACCGCATATGACAAAAGACACCAGCACAAGACCAACGAGTACAGCAATGAAAATATTGTGAGTATAACCACTAAGATGAGGACAATAGTCTGAATCGTGTAAATAATATAATATAAATAATATAAATAATAACAACTCCTTGTCTCAGAATTTAGAGAAATACTCTTTAATAACTAGTTAGAAAAATTAATTTTTCATTGTAATATCTGATGCTGTTCTGGTTAGAAAATTGATACTACTCATTGGTTTAAAAATTCTATCTGGAACTGCATCATTCTGACTTAACATGAAATGAGCATGAAAAGCTCTCTATGTAACAATTATTGATTCACTAGTCTTAAAAAACTACTGCTAAGATGAGGACAATAGTCCGAATCGTGTAATAATATAATATAAATAATATAAATAATAACACTCCTTGTCTCAGAATTTAGAGAAATACTCTTTAATAACTAGTTAGAAAATTAATTTTTCATTGTAATATCTGATGCTGTTCTGGTTAGAAAATTGATACTACTCATTGGTTTAAAATTCTATCTGGAACTGCATCATTCTGACTTAACATGAATGAGCATGAAAAGCTCTCTATGTAACAATTATTGATTCACTAGTCTTAAAAAACTACTGTATAACCACTAAGATGAGGACAATAGTCCGAATCGTGTAAATAATATAATATAAATAATATAAATAATAACAACTCCTTGTCTCAGAATTTAGAGAAATACTCTTTAATAACTAGTTAGAAAAATTAATTTTTCATTGTAATATCTGATGCTGTTCTGGTTAGAAAATTGATACTACTCATTGGTTTAAAAATTCTATCTGGAACTGCATCATTCTGACTTAACATGAAATGAGCATGAAAAGCTCTCTATGTAACAATTATTGATTCACTAGTCTTAAAAAACTACTGTATAACCACTAAGATGAGGACAATAGTCCGAATCGTGTAAATAATATAATATAAATAATATAAATAATAACAACTCCTTGTCTCAGAATTTAGAGAAATACTCTTTAATAACTAGTTAGAAAAATTAATTTTTCATTGTAATATCTGATGCTGTTCTGGTTAGAAAATTGATACTACTCATTGGTTTAAAAATTCTATCTGGAACTGCATCATTCTGACTTAACATGAAATGAGCATGAAAAGCTCTCTATGTAACAATTATTGATTCACTAGTCTTAAAAAACTACTGTATAACCACTAAGATGAGGACAATAGTCCGAATCGTGTAAATAATATAATATAAATAATATAAATAATAACAACACCTTGTCTCAGAATTTAGAGAAATACTCTTTAATAACTAGTTAGAAAAATTAATTTCTCATTGTAATATCTGATGCTGTTCTGGTTAGAAAATTGATACTACTCATGGGTTGAAAGTTCTATCTGGAACTGCATCATTCTGACTTAACATGAAATGAGCATGAAAAGCTCTCTATGTTACAATTATTGATTCACTAGTCTTAAAAAACTACTGTATAACCACTAAGATGAGGACAATAGTCCAAATCGTGTAAATAATATAAATAATAATAACTCCTTGTCTCAGAAGTTTAGAGAAATACTCTTTAACTCTTAATGTCCTATACCGCCTCATTCCACCTGGCTGGAAGTCACATTCATTTTCCTTATCTACTCCAACCAATAACCTTTGTTTAAATGTAATATCAAACATATTCAGAAGTCTTTATTTTTAGTGAAATAACAGGTAACTTTAAATGAACAGGCCATTTTTAACCATTTTTTGATAAACACTTAGTGGAATGAGACTTTGGACTGAGAAAATTCTCAACAGGACATTAAGAGTTAATAACTAGTTAGAAAAATTAATTTCTCATTGTAATATCTGATGCTGTTCTGGTTAGAAAATTGATACTACTCATGGGTTAAAAATTCTATCTGGAACTGCATCATTCTGACTTAACATGAAATGAGCATGAAAAGCTCTCTGTGTAACAATTATTGATTCACTAGTCTTAAAAAACTACTTAAACAATAGTCCAAATCGTGTAAATAATATAAATAATAACAACTCCTTGTCTCAGAAGTTTAGAGAAATACTCTTTAATAACTAGTTAGAAAAATTAATTTCTCATTGTAATATCTGATGCTGTTCTGGTTAGAAAATTGATACAATCATGGGTTTAAAAATTCTATCTGGAACTGCATCATTCTGACTTAACATGAAATGAGCATGAAAAGCTCTCTGTGTAACAATTATTGATTCACTAGTCTTAAAAAACTACTTAAACCGCAAATGCATGGTGTGTACCAGTCCAAGCGATGGTCGTAACAGATCATATCTGAAAAACAACATGATAAGACATTAACAAGATGGAGCTAGCATTGTCACTTGCCTAAGTTTATTTGCGCTGTTCGAACCTTGTATTACCAGGTGATTCAGATGAGATTGACCCCTTACCAGTAGCAAAGTTCTGTCCTTATCGGCTGGGGCGTTAGAATGCACCGACTGCACCTCTGCAGAGGAGTAAGACTGTTGGCCGTGGGTGGCGACCCGTGATGCTTAAGGATAGAGCTCAGGTGGTTAAGTAGTCCATGACTTGCAATACTCCACTTTGTCCCTATCTTGGGCTTGACGGGCGGTCGGAGAGGCCCCCTCCGATCAATCGGCTGGTCACGTCAAGCCCTAGTACCTATAGGATTTCCCCAACCCTATTCCCCTTATGGCAAGCCCCAACCTTTTTATCATATGGGTGCTAGAAGGCGGTGGCTGCGGGTCTACATGTCCTGGAAATGACGTTAAACTCTATCTGATGGTGAAGTTCCAGTTTTGGAGGTTTGGGGAATGTGGAGCGCCCCTTCATCACCATTGCTCCCTGGTCCACTCTGATCCGGAGTGGTAGTACCTGTTAGGGTCCCATCTATGGGTTTAATAGAAAAACATGAGTTTATAAACAAAATTGTATTATGCATTAAGAATTAATTTATTTCAAAACTTTGTCGGCATTAAATGACCCACCGAGGTTGATATGCCGTAAAACAAAACAAACCAGTAGCAAAGTTACCTGCTGACTTTTTCCTTTTCATTTTTTTTTAATGGCCCCATTTTTAAGAGGCTTTCATTATACTATTGTGTTAGTATAGCATTCAATTCTAAGACTAACAACAACAAGAAAGGAATTAATATTTCCTCTAATTCAAACAATTTATTGGCTAGACATAAAACAACAAACAACAATATAAAGTCCTTCCTGTTTATAAAGTTGAGTTTAAGGGACTTACCGGCGCGTTGGAGAAGATATCTTAGGGTGGTTTCTTAGAGCCCCTGAATTCGCTGCCTACTGGTGCCGCTGGTAGAATCTGTCTGCCTTGGCTTTTTGGATATTGCACCTAAAACTCTTGGCTATCACGTGATTGGTATATCCAATCACAGAGCCTCTCCCTCAATCACTCTATATACAGGAATAACCATTTTACTGACCCAACAATACCTATTCTAGTCCATTTTGTGTGACCTTCCAACAAACCGCTGAAGGTGCACTTCTATAGCCTCACCTCAAGATCATCAGCCCTGGCCTCTACCTTGTTCCACTAACTCCTTGGTATTTGGTGAGCTTCCTGTAACACTCTAAGTCAAATCTCATTATAATTGATAAATTCATTGTAGTCAACAAATAGAATCTCCTTTAGTCCATTGGTAGTCACTAACTGGCAAACATAGTAGTGACCAATCATGTGACCAGGAATTGAGACTTTTCTGGCCAATCAGATGGCACTGCAGATTGAAGTTGTGAAAAATTTTTTGATCTCATCAAAAGTATAAAAAAATACCACCCTGCATTCTGCAATGACCAGTTCTTATTCCTTCAGCCTTTGCGGTAGTTCCCTAGGCCAGGCCAGCCCTGTTGGTTGGGACTTTAGCATACACCTCTGCAGACAAATAAGAACCCTCCCCTCCAATGGGGGGCTACCTGTTGACCATGGATGGTGACCCGGGGTGCTTATCAAGAACTCAACTATCATAGAACAGACATTCGGTAACCTAGCTCATTTGTAAGCCTTTTGAACTGACATGATGAAAAGGAACTCACTTGTACATTTCTGTATATAGATTTCACCCCATTTGTTGATTCCATTGATGTAGCATTTCTACCACTCCAGCTATTAAAGCAGGTTGTATGACATTCCTGGTTAGCAAGTTGCTCCACTTCCACTTCTCTCTCTCACCTCCTCTGTATTATTGTCAATAAATATAACATTCCTCTAGATCAGTGGTTCTCAACTGGGATCCCGCCTGGACCCACCTCTCTGAACCATGCAACATTATTGGGGGTCCACAAACACACAAAATACCAAATTGGGGGTCCAATCCTCGGTCTAGCGCTAGTGAAAAGGGGATAGACTCCCTCGCTGTCAGGCTGATACCGACTTTAGGTCATCCTGATGACTTTACTTTATTGTTATTATTATTATTAGCAAAATAACGCCTTCCGGGCGATGTAAAAATAGATTTTTGAAAGATATTGCTTGAGGAGGTGGAAGTTAAAAATTAAATGTCGGAGAGTTTTAACTATAAATTATGAAATCATCAAATTTATTAAAGGAGTAAAAAAAATAAAACAATTTGAAATCGAAACTAAGTTCTATTAACTTTGAATATTTATTAAAATAAAACAAACTATATATAAATATATGATACTGGGGATGTATCTTTTAAAACTTGTTTTAAAAAACAATGTGGACTGTCTAATGTTGCATGCTCAAATTTTTAGTGTGTTTATTCTATGTTATGACGATTTATGACGGGTATAGTGACGTAAGCAGTGACGTAGTTTTTGTTACTAACAAAAACCGGAAGCGAATCTCTATTATTAATAGATTAGTAGTAGTAGTAGTAGTAGTAACTTATTAATCATTATTACTAATATTTAGTATTTAGTATTTTCCTTCTACTTATTCTTTTATTTTAGTTGCATTTTATTAAAACTTACCCAGATTGGTAATTGTATATCACCAAAGAAAAGCATGTGTTTGAATAAAACATACTATCAACTTTCTTACCGGGCACTTGTGTTGGGTGGGGTGAAAAAAAAGGCTCAGTTTTAGGGGGTCTTCTCTCCACCCACAAGCAGCAACTACTCTCTCATGGAAAGGCATGGTCTGCTACCTAAGTAGTAATATCTCAATCTACAGAAAGCAATGTCAATATATGCATAGGAAAGGCGTGGACTGCTACCTAAGTAGTAATATCTCATCTACAGAAAGCAATGTCAATATATGCATAGGAAAGGCGTGGACTGCTACCTAAGTAGTAATATCTCATCTACAGAAAGCAATGTCAATATATGCATAGGAAAGGCGTGGACTGTTACCTAAGTAGTAATATCTCATCTACAGAAAGCAATGTCAGTATATGCATAGGAAAGGCTGGACTGCTATAGACAGTTTATAAATCATATGGAAATCAGATCTATTTTGAAGAATTTACCATCTTTGATGGATGTATGGCACTCATCTAACCCTGAATATACGTTCTTGTTTCCTTGCTTCATCATTGCACACTAGATAAATAAATGTACTGAATGCCAAAGGAGACTATTTAGAAGAAAATTAATGTTTCATTCTTTGTTCAATTCTGTCTTGGTAAATATAACTTCAATCTCAATACTTTTTAAACAAATCTCATATTGAAAAACTGGCTGGAATAAGTGTTTTGATGTTAAGGAGACTATTTTTGAAAAAAAAAAAAAAGAATGTTTCATTCATTGTTCATTCCTGTCTTGGTAAATACAGCTTTAGTCTTGATACTTTTTGAACACACCTCATATAGAAAAACTGGCTGTAATAAGTGTATTTAATGTTAAGAGGACTATTTTGAAAAACGATTAATGTTTCATATTTGGAATCAGTGATCTATTTTCAAGAATTTACTGTCTTTGGTGGGTGTGTTGCACTCATCTAACACACCCTGAATATACTCACTTGTTTCCCTGTTTTATCATTGTACACTAGCTGAATAAATGTACTGAATATCAATGAGACTATTTAGAAGAAAAATAATGTTTCATTCCTGTCTTGGTAAATACAGCTTCAATCTCAATACTTTTTTAAGAAACTTTATATTTGGAATCAAGTCTATTTTGAAGAATTTGATGGGTGTGTCACACTCATCTAACACATCCTGAATAATGTTTTATTCATTGTTCATTACTGTTTTGGTAAATTCAGCTTAAGTGTCATTCCTTTTTGAACTCACCTTTATATTGGAAAACTCAAATAAGTTTCTTGGAGGCCAAGAGAACTATTATGTTTCATTTGTTGTTCATTCCTGTCTTTGTAAATACAGCTTCAATCTAAATACTTTTTTAACATACTTTATATTTGGAATCAACTCTATTTTCAAGAATTTACTGTCTTTGGTGGGTGTGTTGCACTCATCTAACACACCCTGAATAATGTTTTATTCTTGTCTTGGTAAATACAGCTTCAATCTCAATACTTTTTTAACACACTTCATATTTGGAATCAGTGATCAATTTCCAAGAATTTACTGTCTTTGGTGGGTGTGTTATTGGTGGGTGTGTTGCACTCATCTAACACACCCTGAATAATGTTTTATTCTTGTCTTGGTAAATACAGCTTCAATCTCAATACTTTTTTTAACACACTTCATATTTGGAATCAGTGATCAATTTCCAAGAATTTACTGTCTTTGGTGGGTGTGTTATTGGTGGGTGTGTTGCACTCATCTAACACACCCTGATAATGTTTTATTCTTGTCTTGGTAAATACAGCTTCAATCTCAATACTTTTTTTAACACACTTCATATTTGGAATCAGTGATCAATTTCCAAGAATTTACTGTCTTTGGTGGGTGTGTTATTGGTGGGTGTGTTGCACTCATCTAACACACCCTGAATATACTCACTTGTTTCCCTGTTTTATCATTGTACAGCTAAAGCTAAAAGCTGTAAAAAATTAGGCTGCCACTTCTCATTACACAATATTTAGGACTTGTGTTTGTGTTTGAAGAGAGTATTTTTGTTGAAATTTGTATTATTTTGTTCCCTTGTTAGTGGAGGAAGTCTGCATTGGTGGAAGGCTGACGACTTAAGTACTTTTGAGAAGTAAATCTAAAATACTTATCATCTGTCTGAAGAAAACAAAGTCTGGGGATTAGGCGTTTATTTTTGGTTGTATTAGAAAACAACTGTTCTGAGATGAAGTACGTGGAGAACGTGAAATCTCGCCGAGAAGTCAAGCAAGTGATTCTTTTCTTTGCAATCATCACCGACTGCGGGAACAATAAGCCATGATTTTTGTCTGAATCGTGGAAAGCTATCAGTTACTCTTAAATACATTGGGCTTTTCTAGGATGACGTCCGTAAGTAGACTCATTGGAGTGTGTGAGTAGAGTAGTGAACTGAAGTTTAGACAGTACTGAGGACATCATACAAGGGTGGGCTGAAAAGTTCATATGATGATGTCATATCTGATGTTGGTGACATTGTGGACCAATCGGATCCAAGCACTGCAACACCAAAGGAAGGAGTGTGTGGACCACAAGGAGGACTATGTTGAAAAATAAACCTCATTTGGCTGAAAGTTCATATGATGATGTCATATCTGATGTTGGTGACTTTTTGGACCAATGGGATCCAAGCACTGCAACACCGAAGGAAGGAGTGTGTGGACCACAAGGAGGAGTATATTGAAAAATAAACCTCATTTGGCTGAAAAGTTCATATGATGATGTCATATCTGTTGTTGGTGACTTTTTGGACCAATGGGATCCAAGCACTGCAACACCGAAAGAAGGAGTGTGTAGACCACAAGGGTGACTATGTTGAAAAATAAACCGCATTTGGTTGAAAAGTTCATATGATTATGTCCTATCTGTTGTTGGTGACTTTTTGGACCAATGGGATCCAAGCACTGTAACACTGATAGAAAAAGTGTGTGGACCACAAGGAGGAGTATGCTGAAAAATAAACCTCATTTGGCTGAAAAGTTCATATGATGATGTCATATCTGTTGTTGGTGACATTACTTCCAGATCCTCCCTGGGTCAGAGTGGATCTGGAAGTAATGTCAATGAAGGGGTACTCCACATTTCCCAGATCTCCAGAACTGGATACTCACCACCAGATGCAATTTAGTGTCATACCCAGGACCCCCTTTTTTAGTGAGGGGAGTCTTAGCCCCCCTTGCAGGGGATACGATCAGTGTATTCTAAGCCCCTGAAATAAGATTGTTATTCCCAATGTACTGAATATATCTACAGGGTGGCCCAAAAGTCTAATATTGTTTTAACTTTAATTATTTTTGTTTTATTAATATAACTAGCAAAAAAAAAAAAACGCCCTCTGGGCGACATAAAATAAATATTGCCTGAGGGGATGGGAGTTGAAAATTCAATATCAGAGAGTTTGTATCATAAGTAAAGTAAAATCATCAAATTTATTAAAGGAGTAAAAAATAAAATAAATTTATTAAAGGAGTTAAAAAATTGAAAAAATTGAAATGGAAACTTAGTTCTGATAACTTTAAATATATATTAAAATAAAAAAAAAACTATATATAGATAGATAATAACAGGTATGTATTTATTAAAACTTGTTTAAAAAAACCCAATGAGGACTGTCTAACATTGCATGCTCAAATTATGAGTGTATTTATTCAATGTTATGACGTTTTAGGTAGTGTGATGTAATCTGTGACGTCGTTTTTGTTACAGACAAAAACCGGAAGCGAATCTCCATTATTAATAGATGTAGTTATGTAAACATTATACCACTAAAAAAAACAAAAAACTTTTACAATGAGATTATTTTCTAGAATTTTTGGTTGTATTATGCAAGGGGCTGGTTAAGCTCAGTTGGTAGAGCACCTACCTAGGAATTGTAAGGTTCTTGGTTCAATACTAGTCCACAGCAACTGAGTGCATGAGTAGCACAGATTGGATAATCTGATCTGGTGTTCAAGTGGAGAGCTGACAGTGTGTTTGGCGCTCACATCAGCAAAAACAATCTCCATGGTCTAGCATTTGCGAAAAAGGAGATAGACTCCCTCACTGTACAGCAGATACCGACAATAGGTCCTCCAGCAACTTTTTTATTATGCAATTATTTTACGCCTCCCGCCCCAAATGTGTAGGGGTAACAAGATTTTTGGACCATCCTGTATATTGTAACTAGAAGTGGCTACCCTGCATTGCCTGGGTAGAAGGGGAGACAAAAAGTTATTTATCGCCCCTCCCCCCAAAAAATGTGTAGGGGGTAACAAGATTTTTGACCATCCTGTATATTGTAACTAGAAGCGGCTACTCGGCATCACCTGGATAGAAGGGGAGACAAAAAAGTTATTTTATGCCCCCCTCCCTCAATGTGTAGGGGTAACAAGATTTTTGGACCATCCTGTATATTGTAACTAGAAGCGCTACTCGGCATCGCCTGGGTAGAAGGGGAGACAAAAAGTTATTTTATGCCGCCCCCCCCCCGCCCCCATGTGTAGCGGTAACAAGATTTTTGGACCATCCTGTATATTGTAACTAGAAGCGGCTACCGGCATCGCCTGGGTAGAAGGGGAGACAAAAAGTTAGTCTCACAGATCTATTATGATTGAATCGCGAGTTCAATCCTCGCGTGATGTCCCATTAAAATCCCCACGTAAAAAAAAAAAACCTTGCATTGATCCAGACACTCTGAAAAGAAATAATTAATGTTTCCTATTTAAAATATTAAATGTAAAAAAAAAATTTTTTAAATCTATGTTGTTATCATTTAAATTTTATTTTTTAATTATCTTCACGAATATAAATCAAATCTTCATTATTTTTGCTCAAAAAGCAAGATCTGGTGATAGTTAATGAAGCAAAAGCTATAAAAGACACAATAACAAAAACAAAAATACCATATACTGATTGTAAGACAGTTGTGAAAAAAATTATCATTAAAAAATGGCAAAATCATTGGAATGCATTTTTAATTAATAACAAACTTCGAAACATTAAACGTACCATTGGAGAATGGAACTTAAAATACAACAAAAATAGAAGAGAACAGGTTGTGCTGACCCGCCTTCACATAGGCCACATCTACATCACCCATCATCATTTAGTAGAAGGCACAGAATCCCCAATATGCACTACATGCCAAGAGAGATTTACAGTGAAGCATATACTGCTAGAGTGTGTAGACTTTGATCTAGTGCGACCAAAACTCTACCAAGCAAGTAATTTGAAAGAACTTTTCATGAAAATAAGACCATCCAGGATTTTACATTTCCTAAAAGAAGTCGGATTGGACTCAAAAATATGAGTAATTGAATACATAGTTAAAATCTATACATATATACATTTGTTTTCTATCAAAACCCAAAACTTAGTCGGCATTAAATGACCCACCGAGGTTGATATGCCATAAAACAAACCAAACCAATAGTGAATGTGTATATATATTTACTTTGTCATTAATTGTTTTATTTTCATTGTTTCCTCTGGACATACATATTACACACAGCTGCACATAATTTTTGTGCAAAAAGCAAACTCTGGTGATAGTGAATGTGTATATATATTTACTTTGTCATTAATTGTTTTATTTTCATAGTTTCCTCAGTACATACACACAAACTGCCCTTTATATATGTATAGATGATCGGATTTCTGTTTGTGAGTGTTTATTACTACTTTAACACACAAAGTGTGGAAAGCACCAGTTCTCACTAGATCACCAAAGTTAAGCAACGATGAGCCTTTTCAATACTTAAATGGGTGACCATTTAAGCAACAACAGATACTGTAAGCAACCTGATATTAAAATGACTTGCTTTGGCCTTAAATGGCTTGAAAAGGATTGATATCAAGAGTATTTACGGGGTTCGAAAGAGCTCTTATTTCTCCGTAGTTGTAGGCAAATTGTCGGACAAAGAAGGCAAACACACAATGGAAATTTAATACATGTATTGACAAATAATACAAGAACTTGTTGCAAATTTTATTGGTATTTGCTACCAGACTTATCTGAGTTAAGTAATGTTCTTGGAGTAGTGGTGATAACAGGGGTATTCTGTTGCTGGTTGGAAAGTTGATAGGATGCTTGTTTTCACGTTTCTCGTTCTTCCTTGGTAACCAGTTCGGTGATAAGTAATGGGGGATGCTATTTTAGAAGCTTCTCGCTCGGGTAACAGTTCCTTTAAATGACGGTGAATGGGCCCTTTTCAAGTAGACTATTTGGTCTTCAGCCTTCTGGAGTGTACCTCTATGCTTTACAATGGATACCCACAACATTTCACACTTCCTTCTTCAGTCAACTGAAAAGAACCAGTTTCTGCTAGATCACCAAAGTTAAGCAGCAATGAGCCTGTACAATACTTAAATGGGTGACCATTTAAGCAACAGCAGGTACTGTAAGCAACCTGATATCAAAATGACTTCTTTCAGCATTAAATGACCTGAAAAGGGTTGATATGATGTAAAAGAAAAAAACACCAACCAACCAACCAACCAACCAACCAACCAAATTTAAAACTGAAGTTAAGCAACAATTAGCCAATTCAATACTTAGATGGGTAACCATTTAAACAACAGCATTAATGACCTGAAAAGGGTTGATATGATGTAGAACAAAAACAACAAGCACATGAAAACAATATATCATAGAGAGATTTTTGTTAGGGTAATCCTGTTAAAATTCTCTAAGTTGAAGAATCAAGCAATTTCCAAGTCCAATTGTAACTTGGTAATATTAATGTGGGGTCTGTGCACGCACCCACTCTGATAATAATAATGATTGTATTTTCATATATTTCTTTGTTTGTTACAAAAGCTGAAAGGCAAATCCTATCAACATTGAAAGAGGAAAAGAAATGAGGAGATTGATAATTGATTTGGAGATAATGATATCCATAAAATAATTATACCTGCATTTTTTTGGGGGGGGGGCGGGGGGGGCGGTTGGAGAGATTTTTTTCTTAGATTGTTTTTTTTTATATGGGCATTATAAATGTATCTTTATTTTATGCAACAATTAGTGATTTTTTTGTTTGATTTTTTTGTTTTGTTTCCTCTTCAATCATTTTCGGATGCCAGTCTGAAACATAGGGAGTGGATTTACTGGCCAGGAGGTCAATAATTATCCTGGCTTGAATTCCTACCCTGAAGCTTCAGAGTTTCCTCCCTCTGTGCAACAAATGTATATATATATATATATTATATATATATATATATGAAAACGTGGTAGTAATTTTTTGATGAATATATATATATATATATATATTCATCAAAAATTACTACCACGTTTTCATTGTAGTAGCATAATTAGTTAATCCAAAATGGCTCAATATATTTCATAAAATATATATATTTACCAACCCCTCCGCATGAGCAGGATGCGACACAAGGTCAATTTCTTAAGCAGAGTTTATCAGGTTTGAATTCAGAGTTTTCCTTCTCCTAGACTGGTTGCCTAACCATGGTTAAAGAGCCCAGTCTGCCCTACTATTTACCCATAGCTGGAGGGAGAGTAGGACTCATACCTTTCCCAAAGGTATTAGCGCTAAGTGAAATGCATTTACCGCGTCCAGGATTTGAACTCGGGGCGACAATTGCACAAAAATTAAGACAGAAATCTGAATTATCTGAAGGAGAAAACGGGGGTAAGACAGAAAATAAGAGGAAAATGATTTATCAAATTATTATCTAATTTGCTTTAAAAATCAGCAGCAGCGCCATGTGTCCATTTTGAATCACTGCTGATATAGCCAGCAGCCAGCAAATTTTTTTTATATTAGCAGCAGCAGCCATGCCATGACTATTGCAAATCGCTTTGATTCTTGTTTAATTAATTAATTATATCCCTTAATTAGTAAAAATCAATAACCAAATTTGCTGTGTTTCTTAGTTATAAGGATATCAAGGTATATGCAAGATTTTGAATCTGAATAACATCTCTTTTTTGAGTTATAAGTCGACACGTACATATAAAACTTTCTTTTATATATATATATATATATAATCATTAAGTTGTGTCGACAGCATGAATATCCATGACTCTTCCTCACCACCCATCTTTATCAGTCATCACTCCTGGCAGGTCCTCTGCATCCAACAGAGCTAATCATTGTAGGTTTTTGTTGACTGCCCCCCTCCCCCCACTTTTGTGTCCATATCTAGGTGCCCATAGGAGAACATCTGATAAATTGATCCTTGCTTCCCAAGTAGTGTCCAACATGTCTTTTATATATATATATATATATATATAATATATATATATATATATATAAGAAAGTAAGGAAAAACTCAACACCGTAATTCCATAATAAATTTATTTCGACCAAAATTGGGGCCTTTATAAATCTAAGTTGATTTAATATAGCTCCCCAAAAATTTTGTCTCATCAGATGGTAGATCAAGATGATCTACCATCTGATGAGACGAAAATTCTGGGGCGCTATATTAAATCAACTTAGATTTATAAAGGCCCCAATTTTGGTCGAAATAAATTTATTATGGAATTACGGTGTTGAGTTTTTCCTTACTTTCAAAGATAAATATTGCTCTGTATATAATCTAAAAAGTTTATTATACATTGAGCTCTTTTTAGTGATTTAAAGATTCACTGTATTTATACATACTGGATCATACAATAATAATACAGTGTATCTTAGAAATCACATATAGAATCATCCCTTACTACCAAGTTTTGGATACCTCTCATCTATATATATATATATATATATATATATATATATATATGTGTGTGTGTGTGTAACATAAAGCACAAAATATTTGCTAATTTTGTATTTGGAAGCCCTTAATAGCTAAATATATATATATATATTTATATATATACACACCAACATCTCCGCATGAGTAGGATGTGACATAAGGTCAATTTAATGTGATATAATGTCAATTTTTTAAGCAGAGTTTACCAGGTTTGTATTCAGAGTTTTCCTTCTAGACTAATTATCTAGCCAAAGTTAAAGAGCCCAGATAGCCCAAATATTTACCCATAGCTGGAGGAAGAGTAGTTGGATGCATACCTTTCCCAAGGGTATTAGCACTATGTGAAATGCAAACAGCCTCGTCCAGGATTTGAACTTGGGTTGAAAAGTCCATTTCCTACGATTCTTGTAACCAAGAAATATATGAAAATCAAATCATTATTATCAGAGTGGGTGCGTTCACAGACCCCATACTATATGGGCCGGGTTAGCTCAGTCGGTAGCACATTCGGCTAGAAACCACAAGGTTCCTACTTCGATACCGATCCTCGCCAACTCAGCGTATGAGTAGCACAGGGATCTGTGCGGTAAAGTAAGGAGCTGATGGTAGGTGTGGTGCTCCACCTCAGATGGTAAAACAATCTCCTTGGTCTAGCATTATTGAAAAGGGGATAGACTCCCTCGCTAACTGGCTGATACCGACTTTAGGCCGCCCTGTCGACTTTACTTTTTTTACAATTGGACTGGAAATTGCTTTATTCTTTAAATTAGAGAATTTTAAGGACTAGATATAGTTCTCCTGAGTTCTGACTCCCATATGGACCAATGGACCACAGTATTAGACAAGTGCAAAAGTTGCCTTTTTTTGGAAATTAGATATTCTATGGCACCAAGTTCTATGCAACTGATTCCTGTTTTCTAAATTTGGCATTTCATCTATTAAGATTATTAGTTTTTATTGTCGTATCTGTGGAAAATACTTCTTAATTGAAAAGTGGAGCATTAATTTGATATTCATTTCTCATAGTTGGGGATATTCTTCTTTTATCCTACACCAGAATTTTGAAAGTATCTTTTCTCTGCTACTTTATAAAGTGGAATCTAAAGTGAAGTCAATAAACTTTTCATATTCCACTACATTTAAATTCAATGCTATTTTATACAAATTCAATGGATCTCTATTGAAAGCTCTTTTTTTTTCTTCTTTCATGCTGCAATAAAAATAACTTGATTTCATTTATTTTTTCCCTATCTTTAACAAGTTATTTTCCTTTTGAAGATCTCAGACATTAGTCCCTGCAGACCCTTGACATAGGACCCTCAGACCATTAGGGATCTGCAGACCCTTGACATGGGGCTCTGAGACGATTAGGTTTCGTCCGAATAATTGTCTACCACTGGTGTTACATAATTGTTAGTATCCTAACACTTATTTACAGAAGTGTAGAAACCAAAATGGCTGTTATAAGTTGCAGCCGGCAGTCTTGAAGGATTGAATGACAAGGCTTGACCTCATCCTGATCCTTCCGGTGGATACCGTGAGAATCGGTGGAGAAGACCCTCTTCCAGTTTAGATTAGAAACAGAGTTTAGTTCAGTATTGGCCAAACCACCAAAGTGGTAAGTCGTGTTAAGCGCACTGCCGTACTCAATCTGCGCAGGTAGTCTGGTGGGGATTTCAGAATAAAATATGATCTAAAGTAAATCGAAGTCTTGTGTTATTATCTAAAAACTACCAATGACACAGGGCTTCTGATAAAGAGAAATCCCAATGAAAGACCAGATACGAAGTCCCCAAGACGAAGTCCAGATGCTAGAAGAAGAACGTAAGATACCAAAGATGAGCAGAAGAATAATAGAAGTAAAGAGAGTATACAACACTGGGAGAAGAAGAGCTCCCTATGACCCCGTAATTCCTCTTAGGATTACAATATCGTAGTAAATGAGTTTGAACTCCATTCGCACTAATACCCTTGGGAAAGGTAGGAACCTCCCCACAGCTATGAATTAAATAATGACACTACTGTCCTTAGGGGCCGGGTTAGCTCAGTCGGTAGAGTGTTCGGCTAGAAACCACATGGTTCCTAGTTCGATACCCGCCCTCGCCAACTCAGCGTATAAGTAGCACAGGGATCTGTGCGGTAAAGTAAGGAGCTGGTGGTAGGTGTGGTGTTCCACCTCAGACGCTAAAATAATCTCCTTGGTCTAGCGCTAGTGAAAAGGGGATAGACTCCCTCGCTGCATGGCTGATACCGACATTAGGCTGCCCTGACGACTTTTTTAATTGTCCTTCTACAAGGATGGCTTTGGCATTAAATAACCCATGATGGTTGATATGTCATTAAAGAAAGACACTTTAAAGCACTGATAATTTGTTTTATGACCATGAAAATCTGAAAGATGACTCTCAATATGGTTAATTCAAGCATTAACTTATACTGTCTGTGTTATATTATGGAGACACGAAGTATTGAGCTTTTGTTTTTTTAATTTCTTGATGGCTCCAGGAAGCTCACATTAGGAAACTGCTGTCTCGACTTGAAGACGGTAAAAAAGAAGACAAAAAATAAAGAGGGAAGATTTTCTATTTTTTAGTTAATTACTTCAAATGGTTTTCTATGTGTAAAACCCGTTTGCTTTTTTTATTTGATTTTTCTCAATATGATTTTTGACTGTTTCTCGACGTCTTGTAGTCTTTGTTAAAAATTAATTGAACCTTTCCTGTAATTGTCCCATTATTTTTTAAACAATCTGATACCGTGTCTCAGATGGTATTTTCTTTCTCTCCAACTTGTCCGTCATTTTTGCTTTTGTTCTTTGTTTATTTTGTTTTGTTTTTTTTTTGTTTTGTTTTTTTGCTTCTTATTATTTCAGAAAGCAGACGAGTGCAAGGGAGATAATTCTGACAAGTTCTTTTTTGTATTTCTTATTTTTTATTTTATTTTTAGAACTTTTATCACTTATCTTTGCTTCTATCTTCTCCAGAATTGAATTTCTCTTTCTTTTTTTCTTTCTTTTATTTTTCTTGCATAGATTAATTACCTCCCCTTCCAACAAAATAAATAAACAAGCAAAATTGACAATGTTTGATTTTCATTAAAACTGCCCGTTAAGCTAGAAACATATCTCAAAGATTTAAAATCATAGTTGATAATATTCAGAAATTGTGGGTAAATAAAAGTACTAAGTACAAAAGATTTCTTTAAAATTATTGTTTATTTTTAGAAAGAAAATACAAATAAAAATTGTTTATAGATAAAAAAAAAAAATGCTTGTGGTGGGAGGGTCCTGTTTCTCAAATTTTGCTTTTAAGCATTTTTTTTGTCTTTTTCTTTCTTTTCCAATCTTTTTTTCCTTCTTTTTTCCAATTTTTCTTCCTTTCTTTCTTTTTTCTTTTTTCTTTTTTTCACACTTTTTCTTTCTTTCTTTTCTAATCTTTTTTCCTTCTTTTTTCCAATTTTTCTTCCTTTCTTTCTTTTTTCATTCTTTCTTTCTCTCTTTCTCTTTCTTTTTCTATCTGTCATACTTTCCTTCTTTTTTTCGAATTTTTCTTCCTTTCTTTCTTTTTTCATTCTTTCTTCTCTTTTCTCTCTTTTTCTATCTGTCATACTTCCTTCTTTTTTCGAATTTTTCTTCCTTTCTTTCTTTTTTCATTTTTCCAATCTTTTTTTTCCAATTTTTCTTCCTTTCTTTCTTTTTTCATTCTTTCTTTCTCTCGTTTTCTTTCTTTTCCTATCTGTCATACTTTCCTTCATTATTTCAATTTTTCTTTCTTTTCTTTTTTAAAAAAAATCTTTATTTCCTTTCTTTTTTCTCTTTTTCTTTTTGCTAGTCTTTCTTTCTTTCCTTTTTTCTATTCTTTTTTTCTCACTTTTTCTTTCTTTTCAATTTTTCTTTTCTTCTTTCTTTCCTTTTTTTCCAATCATTCTTCCTCTCTTTTTTTCCCTTTCCTTCCTTTTCCTTTTTGTTTTACTTTCTTTTCTAATCTTTCTTTCTTTCCTTTTTCCAATCTTTTTTCTTTCTTTCCCTCTTTTCACAATCTTTTTTTTCTCTTTTTTCTATTTCTTTTCCCATCTTTCTTTCTTTTTTCCACTTATCTTCTTTTTTTTTTTTTCAATAATTCTTTCTTTCATCTAAATGATTTTTGTGTCAAGATCCAACTCAACAAAGTTTGTCTGTTATTTTTTTGTTAAGTTTAAAAAAACATCCCAAATTTAATAAATGGCCATCTGTCTTTTTTTCTCTCTTTTTAATTCAATTTCTAATTAATTTCACATTCAAAATCGTTCAATATTCACATCATGTAATATTGTAAATATCTTAACTATTTGGCGCTGGGATACTTTTTATTACTCTTTTTTTTATTACCATGCAGCATTTTTATTTTTTCAGGAGCCAAATCAATAACTAGAACTCATGCAGATATTTTCACACCCACATACACACACACACACACACACACATATATATATTTATAAAATGGATAAAAGTAACCTACTCGAGTTTCATCGTCTGAATCATCAGGGTTACATCTGCTTAATTAATCGAGTTTTCGATTAATGTCAGTTGGTACCATGTATGATCGTTCATACATGGTACCAACTGACATTAATCGAAAACTCGATTAATTCAGCGGATGTAACCCTGACGATTCAGACGATGAAACTCGAGTAGGTTACTTTTATCCATTTTATAAATAAATTTTGCTCTATATTGTATTGAGCACTTTGTATTTGTTTTTTTTCTCGGTCTTAACCCCTGGATACTGTGTGCTTCCAACGATCGTACTTGTACCCACCGGTAAGCCACTACTCATACATTAACGTATATATAAGGCTGTAATGTAAGGCTGAATAGGTCGAAATGTACATTCAGGGATTGACATTTTCTCGATTTGTTTAGCCTTACATTTGAACATATGTGCCTGCCTAAATTCATTAATTATTAACTAATTAATTTTCAAAATTAGGTATGACTTCAATTAAGCACATATCCTTCAAATATATATATATATATATATATATATATATATATTTGGGAATAGCCTTAAATACCATGGGTATCGTGTTATGGACCATTTCCATCTGCTCTGTTTACAATAATTAAACATTGAGCTCTCATACGGAATGAACTCTACAACAAACTACGGGTAGAGAATTAGGACCCACCTAGAATCACCTTGTACCAAGAAACTTGGTACCGCACCAAAGTATATATATATATATATATATATTTACCAACCCCTCCGCACAAGGTTTGAATTCAGAGTTTTCCTTCTCCCGGTTACCTAACCATGGTTAAAGAGCCCAGTCTGTCCTACTATTTACCCATAGCTGGAGGGAGAGTAGAATTCATCCCTTTCCCAAGGGTATTAGCGCTAAGTGAAATACAATTACCACGTCCAGGATTTGAACTCGGGGCGATGAGTCCATTTCCCATGACTTTAACCATTACACCACGCGCTTCCTTATATATGTAAAAAAAAAAAAGGCATGTGGTGTAATGGTTAGAGTCGTAGGAAATGAACTTGTTGACCCGAGTTCAAATCCTGAATGAGGCTGTTTGCATTTCACATAGCGTAGATCTCCTTAGGAAAGGTATGCATGCAACTACTCTACCCCCAACTATGAGTAAATAATAGGGCAGACTGGGCTCTTTAACTTTGGCTAGTTAACCTGACTTGGAGAAGGAAAACTCTGAATTTAAACCTGTTGAACTCCGCTTAAGAAATTGACCTTGTGTCCCATCTTACTTGTGAGGAGAGATTTGGTAAATATATATATATATATATATATATATATATATATTAATAAAAGTAAAGTTAGTGGAGAGGCCTTTTTCAGTATCAGCCAGACAGCAAGGGAGTCTATCAGGGAGATTGTTTTGTTTTTTTGTGAGATGGAGTGCCCTTCCTACTGTCAGCTCCCCACTTTATCACACAGATCAGATTACCTCTCCTCTCCTGTCTCCTCTTTTATAATCAAACATTTACAAGTGAATCAAATTTCAGCATTCAAGAGCCCAGTCTGCCCTACTATTTACCCATAACTGGTGGGAGAATAATTGAATTCATACCTTTCCCAAGAGTATTAGAGCTACATGAAATGCAAACAGCCTCATCCAGTGTGTATTTTCTAGAACAGTAACTATTACTCCATAAATACCTCTTTTGATACATCATCATCATGTCGCGCTGTCAGCGCGGATATCCATGACAATCTCTCTCCATCTGTCCCTATCGCTCATCATTCTCGGGAGGTCCTCTATGCAGCATCCCGTATCCGCACAGAGCTGATCAGTGTATGTCTTTGCTGGTTGGCCCACACTGGCGTGTCCATGTGCTGGCTTCCACAGGAGGACGTCGCTTATGAGTTCGTCCTTGCTTCTTCAGCAGTGTCCCGCGTGTCGTCCGTCTTACTCGGATGGTTTGGGTGATATGGGGCAGGTGACCGTACAGCTGTTTTCTCGTGGGGTGCTGTTTCCACGTCTTGTTCAGGATCACCCGCAGCATTCTTGTGCAGCTCCCGTCTAGTTTATTCTCTAGTCGCTTAGTTAGGGTCCAGGTGGTGCAGCCATACAGCAGTACTGACACGACAACGGCCTGGAAGAACTGTCTCTTTAACTTGTCTGTGAGATTGGATTTCCATATGATCGTTAATTTATTTATTGCGGCCCATGCTTTTCCTATACGTGCATTAACGTTGTTTTCTGTGGAGGAGATGTTACTGCCTAAGTATCTAAATTGTTCTACAGAGTTTAGGAGTTTGCCATCGATGGTTACATCATCATCATGATCAGGTTATGCTGACAGTACAGATACCCATGATTGTATATTTCTCTGAATTTTTTATCCTCCCTCACCAACTGTTCCTACTGGTCATTGCCCCTGGAAGGTTCTCCACATGGCTTCCAGAATCCACACAGAGCTCATTAATGTAGGTTTTTTGCCGGTCGGTTTACACTTGTGTATCCATGTGTTGATGTCTGTTGAGTATCTGGCCGCCATCCTTGGCCAGATGTAAAAGACTTAAAGTAAATAAGTTAGTAAGTCAATAAGTATCCGGTGGTAAAGTATCCTTTGGTAAGTCAATAAGTCCTGTGGTATAGTACTACGTTTCATCGTCCACGAAGATCCAAGTAGTAATGGTCTAAGGTTAAGAATCAGGCTAGTATAAATACAACAACAGCAGCAGCAGCAGCACTGCCAGTGATTGGACAATAGGAATCTTTCCCAATCATGTGCTTATAGGCGAGTCTATAAGTAGAGGTGTACTTCTGGCACATGCCTTATATCATAGAAAATTCCAACAGATTTATGGGCTAAAAAATATAACATCATATAACAGAAGAACATCACTTATGAGTTCGTCCTTGAGATTCAAAGTCTCATCTATGCATTTTTAAACTAAGTGGTTTAAAAATCTTATAGGTGAGAAACTGTCAGTTACTAAGCAATGTTGATTATTTCCTATAAGTCCAACATAAACAAAGGGGAACCACTCTTGACTGATGAATTATTTATTTATTTATCTACTAGGAAAAAAGAAGATGGGGTTAGGGTTAGGGTTATGGTTTAGGGTTAGTTTAATGGGAAAATAAATAAATAATTTATCAGTCAAGAGTGGTTCCCCTTTTTTATGTTGGACTTATAGGAAATAACTGCAATGTTGACTTCATGTCCATTCTAGTCTAGCTCATATATATATATATATATATATATATATATATATTTGGAGGTGCGTGGTGTAATGGTAAGAGTTATAGGAAATAGACTTGTCAACCCGAGTTCAAATCCTGGACGAGGCTGTTTGAATTTCACATAGCGCTTAATACCCTTGGGAAAGGTATGAATCCAACTACTCTCCCTCCAGCTATGGGTAAGTAGTAGAGTGGACTGGGCACTTTAACCTTGGTTAGGCAACCAGTCTAGGAGAAGGAAAACTCTGAATTCAAACCTGTTTAACTCTGCTTAAGAAATTGAACTTGTGTCACATCCTGCTTGTGCAGAAGGATTGGTAAATATATATATATATATATATATATATATATATATATATATATATATACTATAGTGTGAGATGGTCACTGTTTCAGCTTTTGCTGGAATGGCGTACCAAAGGCAGTATTAATTGGTAGAGTGCTCAATATAAAATAGAGCTGTTATATAAATATAAATTCTCCTTGTGTTGTGAGAGAGATTTTTAAACACATTTTTAAACACATTTTTAAACACATTTTAAACTACATTTTTAAACTCATTTTTTAAACACATTTTTAAACACATTTTTTAAATCATTTTTAAACACATTTTTAAAACTCATTTTTTCCTATTTACCCCATATCTATCAGAGACATGTACTTTCAGCCTCACTTGACTGTGTTGTGGATTTTGTCACACAACTGAAACAAGGAATAGGAATGGATTTTTATGAAAAGATCATAGAGCAATTCTCAGTGAAAAAAAAGAAATTCTTTCTTCATAGAGGTGAATATTATATCTGAGAAGCGCGGAAATGTACAGGTCGAAACATTACACGAGAAGAAAAAAAAAGAAAAAAAGAAGAAAGAGTTTGTCTGAATAATTCTTTTGCTCATAGACCAATTCTCAGTAAAAAAAAAAAAAATTCTTTTTTCATAGAAGTGAATATTATATCTGAAGAAGGCCGGAGAATGTACAGGTTGAAACATTACATGAGAAAAAAAAAAGAAAAAAAAGAAAGAGTTTTGTCTGAATAATTCTTTTGCTCATAGAGCAATTCTCAGTAAAAAAAAAAGAAATTCTTTCTTCATAGAAGTGAATATTATATCTGAAGAAGGCCGGAGAATGTTAGTCGAAACATTACATGAGAAAAAAAAAAGAAAAAAAAAAGAAAGAGTTTGTCTGAATAATTCTTTTGCTCATAGAGCAAATCTCAGTAAAAAAAAAAAAAATTCTTTTTTCATAGAAGTGAATATTATATCTGAAGAAGGCCGGAGAATGTACAGGTTGAAACATTACATGAGAAAAAAAAAAAAGAAAAAAAAAGAAAGAGTTTGTCTGAATAATTCTTTTGCTCATAGAGCAATTCTCAGTAAAAAAAAAAGAAATTCTTTCTTCATAGAAGTGATATTATATCTGAAGAAGGCCGGAGAATGTATAGTTCGAAACATTACATGAGAAAAAAAAGAAAAAAAAAAAAAAAAAAAAAGAAAGAGTTTGTCTGAATAATTCTTTTGCTCATAGAGCAAATCTCAGTAAAAAAAAAAAAAAATTCTTTCTTCATAGAAGTGCATTTTATATCAGAAGAAGGCCGGAGAATGTAAGGTTGAAACATTACATGAGAAAAAAAAAAGAGAGAGTTTATCTGAATAATTCTTTTGCTATAGACCAATTCTCTGTAAAAAAAAGAAATTCTTTCTTTATAGAGGTGAATATTATATCTGAAGAAGGCGGAGAATGTACAGGTTGAAACATTACATGAGAAAAAAAAAAAGAAAAAAAAAGAAAGAGTTTGTCTGAATAATTCTTTTGCTCATAGACCAATTCTCAGTAAAAAAATTTGTTTTTAAAATTCTTCTTCATAGAAGTGCATATTATATCAGAAGAAGCGTGGAGAATGTATAGGTTGAAATATTACATGAGCAACAAAAACAAAAGAAAGAGTTTGTCTGAGTAATTCTTTAAATATGTTTTACTGTTAGAATTTGTTGTTTTATTATTGCACAAGATCTTTTTGTTCATATTGGTGACAGACTGGCTAATCGGAATAAACAACTTATGTATTTAACAATCATGTTGTTTTGTCTGAATAATTTATTGGGAGTTTAGATGCATCTGACCCATTAAAACATATGTACTTTTAAGAACATATTTTCATTACTTATCATTTCACCAGATATATATATATATATATATATATATAATAATAAGATGAATATATAAAGGTTTTACATATCTATTTATTAGGTGACAAAGGAACATTCACGACCATATTGGTTTCATGCGATGCAATCATCAGGTGAAGATGTTTCAAATGCAAGGAAAATCAAAAAAAATTTCAGAAAGTTCAATAAACATGGGATGCGTATGATTGGATAAATGATGTGCGTATGTATGTGATGGTAATTTGAATGTATGAGAGTGTTTATGTACAGCATAAAGGTAAATTTTTTGAAATTTTTTTCCGATTTTTCCTTGCATTTGAATCATCTTCACCTGATGATTGCATCACATGAACCAATATGGTCGTGAATGTTCCTTTGTCACCTAATAAATAGATATGTAAAACCCNACGAGAGAGATCGTGTGTGTGTGTGTATATATATATATATATTATATAACCCCCCTTTTTTTTGGTTTTTTTTGGTGTGTTTGGTTTTAAATATATTAATGGTTTGGGTGGGTGTGTATAAAATAATATCATATATATGTGTGTGTGTGTATATATTTTATATATATATATATATATGTATATATCTGTTGAGAAAGTAATCAACATCAATATATATATATCTGTATATATATATATATAATATATAATATTAATATATATTATATATGCTGAATAGATTTAGGTGTATTCAATTTCACACACACATACACATACACACACACATTCATATATTGTGCAGAAGTATTTTTTAAAATCTCTACTATAAATGTAATTTTTAAAAAATTATTTTTAACTATTTTTTTAATGGAGGTTTAAATAAAAGTGACTCTATCCTTGGTAGTACTATATCCAGAAAGAATAAGTTGTATTTCACATTTTTAACAATATATATATATATATATATATATATATATATATATATATATACACAGCACAATTTTAGTAATATATAGATATTATTTTATTAGATGAAGTATTGTCAACCATTACTCATTTTTGACTAGTATTTCTTTCATCTTAATTTAACTCACTTTTTATCTAATAGTATTAGTAGTAATAATATCTGGAATTTTTATTAGAAGAAACATTGTTAGTGACAGATGTCATCAGTCTGTGAAACACAAGATTGTGCAAGTGCAGCCCCTTCCATACTCACCAGACCCTTAGCGGGACTGGAGTTTGAACTCACTTGCTATGATGTTGTATTCTAGCATATTAGCCACTACGCCCACAGGGTGAGAGAAAGAAGATTGAAAGTCATAAGCATCAGGTTGTGCTAGCAGCATGGAGATCCATGACTCCCCCCCCCTCTCTCTCTCTCTCTCTATATATATATATATATATATATATATAGGGTCATCCACAGACACGTGTTTCAACTTATCAAGTCTCTTCAGTGTGGCTAGACATTTTGTAAGCTACCTACAGCCGGAATTGAAATCCGATCGGTTGGGTATCAGTCTGCCATCTTAACTATTAGGCTGTCTTCACTTACAGAATGGGAAGGGGATTTTAACTGTTTTAATACACACATCGCTTTGTGTGTAAAGGCCGTCACAGAGTGCTCCATTCCTTATATAGAAGAGCGTATATCTATCTATCTATCTATCTATCTATATATATATATATATATATATGTGTGAATAAAAAGCCTTAAATACCAGGGGTATCGTGATTATGGACCATTTCCACTTGTGGGTATCTGAGGCCCACCAAGTTTCGTCAGACCACGTTTTTTATTCAGACTGGCAAATAACCAAATTCAGCTTACATTTATACATTTCTCCCCACCCCCAGGGGAGATATTTGTGTATTCTTTCTTTCCAGAGTCTTTTGGTTGGTGGTGTCTCTTAGATGCCATGCCGATTTCTTCCTTTATACCCATGAATGGAAATGGTCCATAATCACGATACCCCTGGTATTTAAGGCCTTTTTATTCACAAATAAATTTGCTCTGTTTATAAAAATTAAACATTGAGCTCTCATACGGAACCTGGACTCTACAACAAACTACTGGTAGAAAATATGACCGGCTTAGAATCACCCTTGTACCAAGAAACTTGGTACCCCAACAAAGAATATATATATATATATATATATATATATATCTGTCTTTGGCACAGCATCCAGAATCTGCACAGAGCTGATTGATCCAGGTTTTTGCTGGTCGGCCTACTCTGGTATGTCCATATGTAAATGTCCACAGGAGAATGTCACTTATGGGTTCGTTCTTGCTTTTCCACTTGTATCCAGCTTGTCTTCTTTGTTGGGTTTATGTGATAGGAGGCAAGTGGCCATACAGCTGCTTTCTTGTGGAGTGCTGTTTCCGAGATTTGTTCAAGACAGCACACATAGCCTCATTGTGTAGTTCCTATCTAGTTTTTTTTTTATAAGCGTTTTGCTAAAGTTCAAGTGGTGCAGCTGTACAGTAGCACTGACACAGCTTGGAACTTAACAAAAAGAATGAATAATAATGAAATAATGAAATTTATTGTGTACAGTGCTCAGGTGCACCACAACTCATCAAAGTCTCATGTCAAGTACACAGAATAATGTAGTGTCAGGAACATGAACAGTTTACAGTAATAATATGCATGTATGTGTGCACGTGTGTGCATATGTATGTGGAGAGTGACATCAGGTATAGTGTCGGCAGACTACAGGAAGCATGGAGGCTTTGAAAGATTCAGTGCTTCGGCAGCCTACAACAGACGCGGGCAATTTATTCCATGTCTCCACAATTTTGAGCGTGAAAAAATGTTTCCGAAAGTCACGTGAGCAGTGCTGTTTTCTGACTTTGTAGGCATGCCCACTTGTTTTGGAAAGATGGAGATCAAAAAGGTGCTCAAGGTTGCTGTTGTTAAGATGATTAATGACCTTATGAGCATTCACCAGGTCAGATGCCAGACGCCAAAGTTTCAGTGAATCCATTCCCAGGGCTGCGAGACGTTCAGAGTATGGTAGATGCCTGATGGAGGGTATTCGTTTGGTTGCACGTCTCTGTACAGTTTCTAGGAGGTTAATATTCTGAGCTAGATAGGGGTTCCAGACCGGTGATGCAAACTCCAAGTGTGGCCGCACCATAGCTTTGTACAGCTTCAAATAGATAGCCGGTGAGCGTCTCACAAAGGTCTTGCTGAAAGACGCCAGGACACCCTCGGCCTTTTTGGCAATTTTGGAGATGTGTTTCGTCCAACGTAAATCACTGCTGACAGTAATACCCAGATCACGTTCACAAGAATGAGAGAATAAGATTTCACAAAATTGCAAAGAACTTAGGAAGAGTAAAATTTGGAAAACAGAAAAGAATCTTGAAGGGGGGGGGGTCTTTTAGTCAGAAATCTTATCATAATAGTGATTGATATCTGTCTATAACCAAAACTATGTCACTGCTTATGTCACATTACCTTTAGGAATTGCATAAGTTTATCAATGAGTATTTTATTTATAGTCAAAATCATTAATACATAGGATAAATCTTATTTATTAATGATGTCTCTATGAAAATCTGAGTTAGATTTACCTCAAAACAACCCATGTTATTAGTGCATTTAAAATCCTGCAATGAGTCTTGTATATTATTAAGAAATAAAGGTTTACATAATATATGATGTGCTTAATTTGCATACTGGTTTTAACAAAACTGGGTTTAATAAATAATTACTTGGTGTTATTAATCTTTAGTATAATTATTTTATTCTGCAACATATTAAAATCAATCCTATGAATGATTTCATATAGAAACCAAATAAAATATAATCAAAATAGGGGTAATATTTTATATGTGTTCTTATTTAATTTCATTAGTCATTCTAATTTAATATGAAATACTTGTGTTCCTTAATTGTATGACCATTATCATCTTGCAACATCCTCTGGTTAAAAATGAGACCATCCAAATCATCCAAGATCAAATGCAAAAATATTAATCCTGATTATCTGGTGTTGCTTATTCGCTGAATTCTTATTTTTTATGAGTATTGTCACCATAGCTAAATAATGGACCATTCCGTTTTTTATTATAAAGAAAGAAAGGGAAGAAAAAGGACATGTTACACAGAAAAATATAATTAGAAAGAAAAAGTCTAAAGGAAGATAGGGAGAGGGGATGAGTGCGCGGAAGTGATAGCGATACTCTGTTTCAATTGAACATAATTAAAAGATGAAAAGAAGAAAAGAAAGAAAAAATGAGTGAGAGAGAAAGTTAAATCATGATTATTATATCTTTTACATATTGAACTATTATGCAATAGCTCTTAAGTAAACATATCAAATGTCATGATAATTAAATTATCATCATATTGTGGTATATCCATAGATACCGCTATTAAATAAGAATTAGAGAGAAAGAGAGAGAATATATTTCACAACATTAAAAGTAATTTAGGGAGAGTAAGATTTGAAAAACAGAAAAAAAAATCTTGAAAATCTTTTAGTCAGAAATGAAAATAAAAACTTAATCTGTGCTGTAAAATGGTAACTCTTTAGACAAAGGAGACAGAAAAAGGTTTTAAATATCCCTCAACCCGACAAACAGACGGATCGACAGTCGCTTGTCTGCAAAACAACGCTGCAAATGTTTTTGCGGTGTATTTGAAAATCAATTTTCTCTGAAGTATTGGCAAGGTGCTGGCAGATATGTTCCTGACTCTGCCAGACTGCAGAAATGGTAAGGAAGGACACAGTTTTGGCGCCAACAAGTGCAGACGCAAATCACAAGCCTGAGTGGATTTAGTGGCCACAACAAAACATCACAGACAGACAGAAGGAGGGACACATAGACTGATGGTACTTGGCCGAGGCAAAAGATTTAAGTTCCGTTATACTTCAGAGCCAATTTTTATTTTCCAGGAATTCTTGTAAATCTTAGAATAATGGTAGAAAATTTCAAAAGTTCCACTTGAGCATAATTGAACTTTTCTTGTAATGTTTACATTTGTTAAAAAATGTTAAGAAACGGCAACTCTCTCTCTCTCTCTCTCTCAGGATAATTCATTTTAATTTGGTTCTTTCGTATTTACCTACCCACTGTAGAATAATCATACTAGTTTCAATTACCGTCGAATTGGTAAGACAAGGCAACAAGTAGTCGTAACTGAATACGAATCTATCTTTGAAGCCTCATAACATCATAAAAACCAAGCTGTCAATTAGGACTCAAGAAATGGAATCACCCAAATACATGAATGGACTATCCTTGACTTCCTATGACTCTAACCATTGCACCACGCATCTCCTATGGGACTACCTGTTAGGGTCATATCTATGGGTTAAATAAATTCATGATATTGAACTACATTGAAATAAATTCATGATATTGAACTACATTGAAATAAATTGGGTCTTAAAATGTTGATGTTGCAATTGTAGAATAATCATACTAGTTCCAATTACCGTCGAATTGGTAAGACAAGGCCACAAGTAGTCATAACTGAATACGAATCTATCTTGTTGCGATACTACTGCAGAATGCCAGGTTATTTATGAAGCCTCATAACATCATAGAAACCAAGCACCCAATCAGGACTCAAGAAATGGAATCACCCAAATGCATGAGTGGACTATTCTGGATTCCCATAAGTACCAATTGTCTGGGCACTGGTTCAGTTGTGCTTAGCCTGTTGCTGTTGTCCAAACTGTTGAGAATTTTGTAATATAAGGTGTGTGCTAGATGCCCACTTCTACTTATAGACTCGCCGATAACCATGTGACCAACCTATTGGCCAACCACTGGCAGTGCTCTGCTGCTGATATTGTATTTATATCGGCTGTTCTGATCTTAGCTACTCACAAATACCTTGAACCTTCGTGGACAACGGAACATAGGATTATATCAGTGGACCTTTTACACTATGTAGGATTCCAGAACTCAGGACTCATTCACTTACCAAAAGATTCTATAACTCAGGACTTACTTACTTTAAGTCCTTTACAACTGGCCAAGGATGGCGGTCAGAAACTTAACACAAACCAATAGTACACTAACTCACTTCAACATCCATGACCAATATGGTTATGTTTGGTGTTGGTCTTTGTCAAAAAATGTTGTAGATAGTCAGAAAAATGTATTTTGTTTATTAAATGGTATTGAAGTCAGTAAGTCTACTGTTGGTTTGAATAACAGCAGCTAACTAAGTACAAATTAAGCAGTGTCCAAGACAGTTGATATATATAGAAATCAAGAATGACCCATTCATGAATTTGGGTGATTTGGGTCATTCCATTCCTTGAGTTCTGATTGGCTGCTTGACTGCTTGATTTGAATGACATTGTGGAGTCTTATATATACCTTGTCATTCTGCAGTAGACTTTGTTACATTCGGGTTTGTATTTCAGTTACAACCGTTTGTTGCCTTGTCTTCCCTGTTCGACGGTAATTGGAACTTTAATTATTCTTCATCTCCCCTCCCCACCCCCATTGCGTGAGCGTAGTGGCCTTTGAGGGGGAATTAGTTCCTTTCGACCCGGCCAATTACAGGGGGAGTAATCTTGATAATGCACAGGGTATTTCTGATGGCATTGGCTTAGGGGTTGGAGTGACACTGGGTGAGGCTTGGACCCTAGTTTGTATTTAAGTTACAACCGTTTGTTGCCTTGTCTTCCCAGTTCGACGGTAATTGGAACTTTAATTATTCTTCAAATGGGTTGAATAGAAAGAAATGATTTTAAAAAATGTGTTTAAAAAAAACTCGAACACCCATCAAAAATGAATAAAACAAAATGTCTTTGGCATAAAGTAACCCAACAAGGGTTGACATGTCATAAAACTAACCTACCAACCAACCAACCAACCACTGTATCCTCCAGCATTCTTCAGGTGCTCCCTGTATATCAGTGACCCAACCCAGGAACTCGTTTTGAATAGTTTAACTGTTGACCAAACAAAGCATCAAACAGTCAAACTGAGTTCCCAGGTTGGGTCATTGTTATGCTCAGATAGACTGGGAACACCTGAAGAAGGCTGAAGGATATAGCATATATTTACCAAGGTAGAAACGAACAGTGAATGGAACATTAATTCTTTTTTCAGAATACAAGGTGTGTCATAAAAGTGCCGAGTTTGAAGCTGTATTTACCAAGATAGAAATGAACAATGAATGGAATGTTAATTTTTTCAGAATACAAGGTGTGTCAAAAATCTTGATACTTTTTTGACACACCTTGTGTGTGTGTGTGTGTGTGTGTGTGTGTGTGTATATATATATGTGTGTGTGTGTGTTGAAAGGAAAAATAAAAGAAAGAAAATGCTGAATGGATAAAATTTATTTTATTTTACTGACATGTGTTTCGGCCAGGAGTTTATCCATGTACACATGTACTCTATCTATTATTATGTTAAATACAAAGTAAAATAACAATAATAGAAAACTACAAAAAAATGTTAGCATACAAGGAATAACAGCCTTCGTTAGAGTAAATTCTTTGGTGTTTTAAATCAAAGCGTTTAAAATACGGAGAATTTCTGAAATGTTTCGAAAAAAAATATTTTTTTAATTATTTTTTTAATTGTTTATTTTTACTTTCAACATACCATCGGATTTGCTTCCATTTTCAACTTATATATATATGTATATATGTGAAGAAAAGGAAGTGAATCTGACGGTATGTAGTATATTAAGAAAATTGAAAAAACACAGGTTTAAATAAGTTGAGTGGTAAGTTTATTGGCCGGCGCTGCAGTGTTTCGATCTATTAATTAGATGATCTTCAGGGCATTTGTTGGTATATGGAAGGTGATAAAAAATGTTTAATTAATAGATCGAAGCATTGCAGCGTCGGCCAATAAACTTACCACTCAACTTATTTAAACCTGTGTTTTTTCAATTTTCTTAATATACTACACACACACACACACACACACACACACACACACACACATATATATATATATATATATATATATATATATGAGGTTAAGTAAACAAACAAATGTGTTTATTTCTATATGGCTTTTGGCCGACAATTTTTGGAGGATATGTGCTTAATTGAAGTCGTACCTAATTTTGAAAATTAATTAGTTAATAATTAATGAATTTTAGGCGGGCATATATATTCAAATGTAAGGCTAAATGACATTTTCTCGATTCGTTTAGCCTTACATTTGAACATATATGCCCGCCTAAAATTCATTAATTATTAACTAATTAATTTTTCAATATTAGGTACGACTTCAATTAAGCACATATCCTCCAAATATATATATATATATATATATATATATATATATATCTTATTATAATGGAGATTGTGGGTTTGTCTGTTTGTAACCGAAACTATATTACTATACAAGTCACAATTCCTTTAGTTATTTACATCATATTCTCCATGATTTTATTTTTATTTAAACCTCAATTATTAATAAAATTGTTTTACATTACTTACACTGTTGACCATATCTACTTACTAATAACATGCAATTGTATTTATATATACAACAAAATAGCGGCATACAGTATGAATGGGAAGGCTAATTTGCATATTGATCTTAAAAAAATGATTTTAATAAATATATGCTTAGTTTTATTGATTTCTAATTGTTTGGTTTTATCTTATTGAATATGAGCAAAAATCTCTTCAATAAATCTTAAATTAAATCCCTTAACAAGAAGAAATAACTAATATTATTCTTTACTTCCTATTTTAACTAAACAGTTTAATTAGGAAAATTTACCAATGAAAGACGGGCGTAACGGAAAATGATGGAAGAGTTAGTTTCAAAGTTGTTCTATTTTTCAATCATACCCCCTCTGTTCCAAATCTTTTTATCTACATTCTTATTCAGTTTCCTTAGCCTTTCTAATTTAATATCATATTTTATTATAAAATTTAACTAAAATACTTGCACCCTACGGAGGGTGCATATATTTGCTAGTATATATAAGAATTGCTCATAGGGTTCCAACGATATACCAATGCAACGTTGAATTCTTGTATCTCTAATAGTTGCTGTGATCAGATTTACTAATAGTTGTGATAAGTCTTTAAGAGAAAAAAAGATGGTATATGTGAAGAGGTTTGTTGAGAATTGACCATCAGGATAGATTCATTATCATAGAAAATTATTTTGGCGAAATTCCAAAGCCTTTTTCAAAGATAAGTGCCAATGACAATGTTTTGCTTAACTGATTCAGACGGGGATTTTGTGGACATTTTTATCAACTGAAAACGGGACCTTTAATTCATTTCCAATTAATGTTTCACGCGCCTCTGTTGCTTCATTCATAAAACCAGAACTGAAATCAATTTCTTCACTAGCTCTACACAACTGTGCCCATCATCATCATCATCATCATCATCATCAAAGTATGCACAGATTCTCTCTTTCTTGCCATCTATCCCTTGGCTCTTTAACTTTGGTATGGCAACCAGTCTAGGAGAAGAAAACACTGAATTGGGACCTTTGATTTATTTCCAATTAATCTTTCACACATCTCCGCTGCTTCATTCATAAAACCAGAACTCTCTTTGATATGGCAACCAGTCTAGGAGAAGGAAAAGTCTGAATTGAAAATGGGACCTTTAATTCATTTACAATTAATGTTTGACGCATCTCTGTTACTTCACTCATAAAACCAGAACTCTCTTTGATATGGCAACCAGTCTAGGAGAAGGAAAAATCTGACTTGAAAATGGGACCTTTAATTAATTTCCAATTAATCTTTCACACACCTTGTGGCTTTCAGCAATGTGAACTCGTGGGATAACAGCAGAGTAATGTACAATGTTAACTTGATAACGATGTATTGGAACTTGGTATGAATGAATGTGGGTTTCATATTAGGGTACGGCATATGCTTGGTTGATAATGACCGCCTGAATGTAATGCTTTATGACATAACGGACTTCATAGTTGAAGAATAATTAAAGTTCCAATTACCGTCGAACTGGGAAGACAAGGCAACAAACGGTTGTAACTTAAATACAAACCCGAATAGTCACAAAGTCTACTGCAGAATGACGATATATATAAGACTCCACAATGTCATTCAAATCAAGCAGTCACGCAGCCAATCAGAACTCAAGTAATGGAATCACCCAAATCACCCAAATTCATGAATGGGTCATTCTTGATTTCTATATATACCAACTGTCTTGGACACTGCTTAAGTTTTACTTAGCTGCTGTTATTCAAACCAACAGTAGACTCACTGACTTCAATAAAAGTAGGCGATTGCATAATGGCAAAAAATGGTACCAGATTGTGTCAATCTATGTACCAATTGAGTTAAGTGATGCCATAGCTGAGGGCGTGTCAATTTTTAATATGCCATCCTTGGCCAGTTGAAAAGGGCTTAAAGAAAGTCCTGTGTTATCGGATCCTTGGGTAAGCGTATAAGTCCTATCCCACGTATTGGTAAAGGTCCAGTGATTTAATCCTATGTCCGTCTTCCACGAGTGTAATTATGACCAGTAGGGTCAGTTAAGTATTGTATCAGCCTCAGAGTACTGCCAGTGATTGGCCAAGAGATAGATTACATGATTCTGGCCTAGTCTATAAGTAGGAGCGGAGATCTATCACACACCTTATATATCAAAATTCTCAACAGGGGGTGATATCTATGAGATACTTGGTTACTGGTAAGATGGCTCCTTCAGGACTATCAATGCCATATCAATCATAGAGACCTCCAAGACGAAAGTCATGACCATAAACACCACCAAGACTGTTGGTTCGCTCATAAAACTAGAGCTGAAATCAATTCTTCGCTTGCTCTACACAACTGTATTTATCATCATCTTCAAGGTGTGCGCAGATTCACTTGACTCTCTCTCTCTCTCGCATACCCTTCTCATTACTTCTTCTAACATCTTGACTTTGTCTTGGTGGTCGGTCGCACTTAACTCATTTCTTCTTCTATATCAGTCTTGTTACCAAGACATTCACCAACCACAAAACCGTGTTATTTTTCTTAAGCTTTTATTTCATTAATTAAACATCTGACTAACATAGCGCGTGTATAGCAGAGTGAGTTCCAGTTAAGGCAGGACATGTTCACTGCCTGACGTCCAACTGAAAACTCAACCAGGTCGCACGTGACTTCACGTATTTTGCGGGCTTTCTGTACTATTCCATGGAAAGTCCCGCCCGTGATATGAAAAGGGCCATCCCTTTAGAAATACAGGTGATTGACAATAATCTTATGCAACCGCATAGATTATGTAACATCTCTCTCTCTCTCTCTCTCTCTCTCTCTCTCTCTCTCTCTCTCTGACTTGAGAAAGGTATGAACTCCGTGACTTTTTGAACTGCCCTACACTACTTGTTAAAAATGATATGTGTAGAATAAACATCATACTGGTAGAAGAATCCCAATTACCGTCGAATTGGTAAGAAAAGGCAACAAGGAAGTCATAACTCAATACAGATCTTACCTTGTTGCAAGCCTACTACAGAATGGTAGATTATTTATCAAGCATCATAACACCACAGAAACCAAGCAGCCAATCAGGACTCAGGGAATAGAATCACCCAAATGCATAAATGGAGTATTCCCGAGTTCCATAAATACCAGCTGCTTTGGGCACCATTTCAGTAGTGCTTAGATACTGTTGTTGTTGAAACCAACAGCATATTAACTCACTTCAACATAACTCAGCTTGCAATACAGCTGGATGCTGATCACTCCACAAATCTCTACAATATTAATTAATGCTTGAACACAGTTAAATGTTAAGTTTATTATAGATTAAACTGTCCACTTTAAAACCAGCAGCCAATCAAGATCCAGGAAGTGAACTTGACGCAAATACACAAGTGAAATACTCCAATCTGCTATTTAAACCCCACCTACCAAGTCTGGATCCTCACAACATACTCAGCTTGCAACACAGCTGGATGCTAATCACTCCATGAATCTCTACAATATTCTATGCCGATCCATATCAGTAGTTTAATTTTGTGGAGTAAAAATAATCAAATAATCATGGCTGGATAAAATTCAGAACCTTTTCAGATATGTGTTGGCTGGGGACCCAAAGTCGAGTTGTAGTAGTAGTAGTCATTAGTAGAAACAACATATGCAAGTCGTATAGTCACAAGGAGGCTGTTTATTTCTTTCTAAGCTTGTGGGTTCTTTTTCAGAGAGAGAGAGAGAGAGAGAGAGAGAGAGAGAGAGAGAGAGAGAGAGGGGGGAGGGTAAAGGTCAAATTATTCTATCGTAAATCATGATCGGTACTACTATGTAAAACCCATACGGCGAAAACCGGGAAGCCCCATATGCCTCTCTGGAAGGCCCAGCCGAAAAACGACCGGTATTTCTCTTCTTCCATTCCTCGTCCCGGGAGTGGGTGGGTCACCCACTTACGCTTCCAGTCAAAGCCCGGAACTTCCGTTTTTATTTTCAAATCTAGTTCCGGGGCCATTCCTCAGTCAATACGTTGAGTGCTTACCCTTCTAAACTTTAACCTTTGGTCTTATTTCTTTTTCTTCTCTTTCTTCTCTTTCTCCAGAAATCCGAATACCGTTTCCTTTTCAATACCCAAGTTCCCCGTAGACCACAATAAGTACGCTACATATGACCCTAACAATTCGTGAAGATCTAGTTGAAATTGGGTTAAAAATAGCGAAGCCTTATCTTTACGGACAGACAGACAGACATTCGAGGAATTATGATATATATACATACAAAAATCATTATAAGTTTAATGCGTTCACATTGAAAGCCAGTAATACTAAATTTTGGACCTGTTTCATTTGGTTAGATAATAACATGATTTTTTATTGTATTAATGTATGTTCATTTTAAGCAATCTACATATATAATTCATTTCCTTGTTGAAACAGATCGAAACTTTATTATTGTTTTGTTTATATTCAATTCAAATATTACCAGACACTTAGACGGCTTTTTATGGTGGAAAATAGTGCTTACAGATTGGATTTATTTTGGTTACCAACTTGGTGAGAGCTTAGTGTGTTTTTTTTTTTTCTGTTGTTTTCATTGCATTCCATTAAATTTAAATATTATCAATCGCAGTCCTCTTTTTTTCTTCTTCTTCTTTGTTGTTGTTGTTGTTGAAACTGCAAAGTATTGTTTTAACTTAATATACTCGGTAGACTCATTTGTTTGTCCTCGTAGACAGACACTTACAAACATTATTTAAGTCAATTTTAGATTTCTAATATGGAGAAGATAAAAAGAAAACAAAAAGTCTTTTGGTTGAGGAAGCTTAAAAAAGACAAAGAAATTATGTAACAATTGTTTTTTTACTTGGAGTTTCGGACCATATGACCTTTAGGCACCCCTTTTGCTTTGCTGATTCATAAGTACATTTTTTCATTTACGCCATCAACATCCGGTTGTTTGTTAACAGACGATTTTTAGAGTTTTTTTTTTTAAATTATAAAACTAACCCCTAACCCTAACCGGATGTTGACTGTGTAAATGAAAAAAATGTACTTATGAATCAGCAAAAAAAAAAGGGTGCCTAAAGGTCATATGGTCCGGAGTGTCCATTGACTGATTATATACTATTTCTCTGAATTTTTTTAGATGAAGCTTGATACAAATAATACTAATTATCAATCCTCATCTAAAAAAAAACAAAAAGGTAATTTATGAGGAAGTGCGTCCCGGTCTCCTGCCCTAAAAAATTGCTACCCGGTGACTATTAAAATTACGACCCAGCTCAGTCTATTCAAAACTATCCATCTTCATATCTATCTATCTATCTCAATTTGTTCATATTTATCTATATTACTTTGAATACTAAGATTTTTTTTATTCATGTTTGTTTAATGTCTTGTTTTTAGTTTAAATAAACAAGAATTACGACAAAAGAAGATGCGACCCCCCCCCCAATACATTTACTTGTCGAAAATATCTATCTATCTCCATTTGTTCGTATCTATCTATATTATTTTGTTTGTTTATCTCTCTATCTATCTCAGTCTATTCAAAACTATATATCCATCTTCACATCTAAACATAAAGAATTACAACAAATTACGAATAAATAAACAAGAATTACGACGAGCTGGGGTTGTTATTTTGATAGTCACCGGGTAGCAATTTTTTGAGGCAGGAGACCGGCACGCACTTCCTCATAAATTACCAAAACAAAACAATTTTTTTGTCACCTGTTTCATCCAACAGGTAAATCATGCATCATCATGAACACCCCCCCCCCCCGTCACAGGCAGAATGTGACATGAGGTCAGTTTTTATATGGAGTACAGCTGGTTTGAATTTAGAGTTTTCTTTCTAGACTGGTTGCCTTACCAATGCTAAAGAACCCAGTCTATCCTACAATTTACCCAAACATTTATATTTTTGGTTATACAGTTTCAATGCTGTAGAGTTTGGTAATAAATAACATCTAATGCTATCTGTTTTGATTGTATAATGTTCTACTAAAATAATGAATATCTGCTTAGGACTGTTTGCATTTTCTTTTGTGCTAATGCCCATAGGAAAGGTATTAACCCATCTCTTTGTCTGTAAAATATGGGTAAATAGTAGGGCAGACTGTGGCTCTTTAACTTTGGCATGACAACTGATCTAGAAGAAGGAAAACTCTGAATAAAAATCAGTTTTACTCAACTGACATACATATACACACAACTGCCCTTCATATATATATCTGCACAAGCAGGATGTGACACAAGGTCAATTTCTTAGGCGGAGTTTAACAGGTTTAAATTCAGAGTTTTCCTTCTCCTAGACTGGTTACCTAGCCACGGTTAAAGAGTCCAGTCTGCCCTACTATTTGTCCATAGCTGGAGGGAGAGTAGGATTCATACCTTTCCCAAGGGTATTAGCGCTAAGTGAAATGCAATTAGCACATCCAGGATTTGAACTCGGGGCGACGAGTCCATTTCCCATGACTTTAGCCATTACACCACGCACTTCCTACTGCCCTTCATATATGTATAGATAATCAAACATTTAATAAAAATAGCGAGAGAGAGAGAGAGAGAGAGAGAGAGGTAGACAAATAGAGATGCATAACTTTCTTTCTTCTTCGCTTGTTTGGCCATTCGATCGTCTAGCTTTGACTTCTATCTTATTGGTTGTTCATCTTGATTCATTTTCTTTCTTTATCAGTCTTCTTGCTAAGACATGCATCAACCAACAACGCCATACTGTTCTTTTAAAAACCTTTTATTTACTTAACTAAGTTTCTTTTCTTACTAACTAACACACAGTGCACTGAGTTGAGTCAGCTGAGGCAAACGGGATGTCTCTCCTGCTCTAGATATCGGCTCAAACTGAGTAACTAAGACTTCATCAACCATCGTGGGTAGCGATGCATGCTGCTCATCTTTTGTCAACTCACCACGTGGGGTCAGGCAAGATAGAGCTAAATGTGGGGGTGATAAGTAGAGAATTTAGCCGTCGTGGGTTTGTTGGATCTAGCAGCCCGCCTTGTACCCAACAAGGGTTTTTTTATAGGTTGTTGTAGAGCAGTTATGCTTTTTTATGTTGGCATATAATATAAAAATTACTTAGCGGATAAGATGAAACTCTTGTTGAAACACTATTGACCTCTTCAGTGTATTTTAAATATATTTTTCAATCAAATAAAATTTTGATTCAAAATAAAATTTTTATTTTCATTCAAAATAGAATTTTCATTTTCATTCAAAATAAAATTTCACTCTGATGAAGGTCAAATCTTCTCTGTGTGCGGAATATTTTCACACATATGAACTGACCGAAACACATGTGTAAGTGATATTGATTAAATTCATCTTTTATTATCAATTCTATTTCTTTCTTTTCTTTATTCATTCTTTATCAAATAGCGGATAAGATGAAACTCTTGTTGAAATACTATTGACCTCTTCAGTGTATTTTAAATATATTTTTCAATCTTTTTTCAGATTTGAAGAAATCTTTGGACAGCTTTATTCAGGAACAAACCAAACTTTTATTTGATTTGGATGGACAGTCTGCATTGGACCGTGTGCGAAATGGTCAAGTGTCAGTTGACCAATTGGTTGACCAATGGACAAACGCTTTCACTCAGGTTGGCTACTTTTTTTATTCTTTTTTTTTTTTTTTTTTTTTTTTTTATGACGAAAAATAAAAGTTTCCTACGGCTTAGCTCGGTTAGTAGAACACCCGCCTTGGTGATCGCAAAGGTTCTGAATTCAACACCAGTCCCTACCAACTCAGCGTAAGAGTAACACAGATTGGGTATTTCTGATCTGTGTGTTAAAGTGGGGAGCTGACGGTAGGTGTGGCGCCCCACCTCAGCAAAAACAATTTCCCTAGTCTAGTGTCTGTTGACCAGTGGACAAATGCTTTCACTGAGGTTGGGTTCTTTTCTTTTTCATTTTTTTTCATCTTTTTTTTTTTTTTTTTTTTTTTTTTGTATGATAAGAAAAGTTTCTAGCGGTTTAGCTCAGTTGTTAGAGCATCGGCCTTGGTAATCACAAGGTTCTGAGTTTGATACCAGTCCTCACTAACTCAGCATATATGTAGCACAGATTGTGTAATCTGATCTGTGCTGTAAACTGGGGAGCTGACGGTAGGTGTGGCACTCCGCCTCAGCAGAACAATTTCCCTGGTCTAGCACTAGCAAAAAGGGAATAGACTCCCTTGCTGTCCAGCTGATACCAAAATCGTAAGCAGTACATACTGATATGGATTATAAGCTGGTCATTATTAAAGATAAGATATACAATACCTTTTCTAAAAATTGGCATAATTATTTGTAAGCAGTACTTGTTATATTTTATAAGATGCTCATTTAGGAAGTGCGTGGTGTAATGGTTAAAGTCATGGAAAATGCACTCATCGCCCCGAGTTCAAATCCTGGACGTGGTAATTGCATTTCACTTAGCGTAAATACCCACTTGGAAAGGTATAGATCCTAGCTCGTCGCTCCAGTATGGGTAGATAGTAGGAACAGAGCTGGGCTCTTATTAACACCTTGGATTGTAGGGAAGACAACCGGTCTAATACGAGAGAAGAGAATTAGATATCACTGATTTAAACACGACACTGAAAGAAAGTATGACTTGTGTGAGATCATGTTTACATAAGAAGAATGAGGCGGAAGAGGGTTGGTAAAATATATCGTAGAAAATAGGTTCATTAGTAATAGATAAGGACCGAGCAGAAAGAAGAGAAGAAAGACCGCAAGGCATTGAGTGGAGACTAGAAAGCTGTTAGATTGGAAAGAACTGTGAAACATGAAGTACATAAAGCAAGAGTGAGTTCAAAGAAAGATCAAGTTATGCGCTATATGATTCATGAGTTCATATACGCATTTCAGACGAATAACTCTATTGGCAAATGAATTTTATGGCCATAAATGCAGGACTTGATATATTTTAAGATGAATTATTTATATGTATTAAATTTGTCATAGCAAAAAGATGACTATATAAAGTTTTGAAATAAAATATTAATGCGATAATAAAATTCGATAGAATGAAGATAGAGAAAAGTAAATTGACTAAGAAGAAGGAGAAAGATTACTATAAATGGATAGATTACAAAGAAGATGATTTTAGATGTATGTAAAAATGTTTTTACGCATCAATATATGACGTTAAGAATTGTAAGAACAAAGGACGCTTAAAGCCACTGAAAAACAAGCAATGGCGGATCCGGTCGAAAATTTTGCCCTGGACAATCGTTTTTAAAATCTTTTAAAAATGTGCTAGATGTTATTTTTGTTGTACAGCTAGGGATTTCTAAGTTACTTTTTTTAGGCCTGCGGTGTTTATAAATTTTCATCTTTTGAGCATATTTTGTTCAACATGTTATAATACAGATCGTATTGTTCCTAAAGAGTTTGTCTTTTGATGATTATATGTATGGTGAGTTCCGGAATTTTTTCTATACATTACTTGGAAGTATGGAAGTCAATTCACAATTTTGTTTCATCTAGTTTCATCATTTGGTAACTTCATGTGCCTTATATTTTGAGCTTTCCTAGCGGTTTATAAAATGGCAATACTGCATGAAATGGTAGCGATTGATATCTACTAAAATGGAAAGTTTATTGTACAAATCGCTTGTTCAGGCGCTGGTACCGCTGGCTGAGGAAAAACAGACGAAGACTCGAAAACCACACCTTGGGTGCAAGATTTGAATTGAAATACTCACGTGTGGTATTGTACGTTATTGTTGATCCTTTCTTTCCACGGCATCTTGGTCAGTTGAGTGTTAGGACCCAGCTATGGAATGACAAGTGAAGAAGACGCAAAAACGTCAGCAACGCATGTCGATTGAGTGGTTATTCTGTGTCTCTTTCACGAAAATGATTAAGAATCATTTACAGTGATGGAAGTAGAGTAATAAATCGTATTCTGCGGAGAAGACGTGCAGGTATAGTACTAACATCTTTGTTTGAACCCCTTGAGAACATATTCAGTTGAAATTTTGGAACTACATGTCAAGTATAGAATCCAGAACGACAGAAAGATTTTACTTTGAGCATAGGAAAACTGCGCTACAGTAAGCAACTCAAAGGGTTAAATACTAATATATAATATATATAACCTATATGGATGTATATAGTAGTGTGTGTGAAGAACAAGATAGCTTCTATTTTTGGTATGAGGTGTTGATTATTCAACCCCTTAACGTAAATGCCAAAACTTCATCAGGCACTCGAAGCACCCTTTTTGCACCATTTCAACAAGACTTCCTAGATTCAGCTCTTGCAGAAAAACCGGTTCTTTTAAAGATCTGCTCAGAACCAACATATATACTCATTTTCCACTGGAAGGGCAGTGAACTAGCATCCGGAGTCACCCACAAACCAAATAAAAAACGCGCGGGACGGAGCACTGATAACAGCGAAATCGAGGCTACGTGAAATTAACGTACAAGGGCCAGAACATAGTCATGTGTTGGGTAGTATATGGAATCAAAAGTATCCACACTAAAATCCAGCAGTCAATCAAGCACTCCTGGGATAGAGCTTGACCAAGTACACATGGTATAGCGTCCAGTACTCCAACCGACAAAAAAAAAGGGGGACCGGACTGTAACGAATACCGGGCCTATATTAACTACCAGAACCTATGTGCCATCGTGGTTGGGTATGGGTATGGATCAAAGTATCTCCACAACTAATAACCAGCCAGCCAATCAGATCCTGGAATGAGCTTGACCAGGTAGCACCACAATGGTAACACCGCCAAACCTGCTATATAAGATCATACCAACTTAAAGAATTCCAGAAGAGATTCAACTATCTACACAAAGGAATTAGGAAACTCTATGACTGAGAAGGAAGTTTGGAAGCATATCGAGAAAAATTGACGAGACTTTAAAATTAACACTGCAATTTCATAATTGCGAGACATCGCTCCTGTTCATCTGGATCACTTGCATTAATTAAATAACACTGTTCATATTGTATCTCACACCTTTTCAAAAACGTTGTATTCTTGCTTTATCTGGTAACTGGGGCTAGCAAGCACACAATTTCTGTTGGACACATTTCCAACATACAGCACATGGAGCACATGGTATGCTATCCAAAGGTTGAACAATATTAAATTAAAAAGTGTATACTTAGAATTATACTCACACCTTCACTTATTTTTATCACTTTCGTAATTATCTCTGATCATCCTCCATTACACTATTTTGGCTTCTGTTACTCTCCATGCCTTCTCAAGTGTCTTCTTGTTGTAGTTCTTGTAACCTTCAATGAATTTCTAACTGTAAATCCCGTTATTCAGTCAACTACCATGGGTGGTGTAA
>CM042165.1:13761944-13818358 GCA_023376005.1 Doryteuthis pealeii | reverse complement strand
CAAAATGGATGTCAAATTGGCGAGATGAACAATCCTGTTCAATTAGATTGTCAGAGGAAAGCTATTATCATATGCACTAAATTTTGTTAAAATCTGCTAGATGATGATGATGTGGTGGTGCACTTGGAATCCAAATATAATTTTCCTAAAAACTGTTCCTTTACTTAATTACTGCTCTCTTTGTCAATATTATTTCCATAGATCTCTTAGTCTGTGAAATTAGTATGTGTAATTTTAGTAGAGATAAGCAAAGGATATACTTAAATATCAAAACAAATACAAGTGGTATACATTATGTGCATCACACAAACACATTAAAACGCACACATAGGTATATATATATGTACACACACACACACACACACACACACACACACACATATATAATTAGATGACAATATACCCACGATGCCAGTGTATAATGTGTGGTGTGGTTTGTATATATATATACTATATATATATATAATATTATAAGTGTTTTTATGGGCCAACGGAAAAAATTAGAATATTCTTACTAAAATGAAGGTTTGCAAAGGATTATGGTTTTAAAAAACAAATTTATTACTTAACCATATGTGACAAGTGTTTTCAATTGTTATCTTCTTCAGGCCTTTAAATTACTATATTTTGCCAGAATATTGTCTGATATTGATAGGTTGTGTGTGTTTTTTGTAAATATTATATATATATATCATATATTATATATTATATATACATACACAACACCGCATACACAGGACATCATCAACAACACACAGACGTATATATAATATATATATATATATATATATATATTACAACACACACACAAAACACACACACACACACACACACACAAACATATACAGACATATATTCACAAACATGCAGACGTATTATATATATTATGTAATATACAACACAAGAAAAATGCATATAATTATATATACACACACACACACAGAGGTGTGGTTGGTAAATTGTCGGTCTAAATTATGCAATAACCAGATGTATTTTACCAAAATTATATGAAAATATCTTGAAATACTATAATTAAAATTATTCTCAGAAATGATCATTGGTTTCAACCATAGTCTTCAGAAAACTCCAGTCCAAGTTGTGCAGCCCTACAGTAGTCATTTTCCAACCAGTGCCAGATTTGTGAGATGGGAGGTAAGTGGCCACATCACTACTGTTTTTCTTTGTAGAGTAGTCCTTCCAGGATTTATTCAAAACAGCATGCAACATCCTGTATAATTCCATCTATATTTCCTTGAGGCATTTTATTTCAAGGGGAGAGATGAATTGCCAATACAATAATTAAATTATTCAATTCTCTAAATCTATTAAAAATATAAGCAGTTTTGCTTAATCAGATCTGACTGGTTTTCACAGTGGAAAACTTTCTTGACAAGTCAGTATCCATATTCAACTAAGCAAATCTAACGGAATTCTCTTGAGGATTTTCTAAATAAAATTCAATTGTCAAAGAGAAAAAAAACAACAAAACAAAACAAAAAAACAACAAACGGTATGTCCTCTTTCCAATAATGTTAAAGAAACTCGATTATCAGAAGATATAACATTCAGTTAACCCTTGTTTTTGATCGTGTTCTCTTTGCGGAAGGGGGAAGGAGGGTTCATAAAATGGGCAGATAACTCTTTCTGGTTCTTTCATTTTTAGCATCATGGAAAAAATGTTTTACTATTTGTTTTTTAAACCTATTATTTTATTTAATTTATTCAGACTATTGTCTTCATCTTTATTGTTACTAGAAAAATACATGCACCATCCGGGTGCAAGATTTAATTTTAATGTAAATAAAATATACATAAAATTAGATAGGCTAATGAAACTAAGAATAAGAATGCATTTAGTATTAAATGACCTGAAAAGGGTTGATATACCATAAAACACAACACAACAAAACAACCAACCCAATAAGAGTTTTCGAAGGAGCTAACTAACTCTTAAACTCCTTTGAGATTTTTCCAAGTCCAGAGCATTCCTATAAGGATGTATTAAAAAAAGGCTAAAAATGACCTTTGCATCTAAAGTTACCTAAGATTTCTAAATATGTTTATATTATAATTTTAAACAAAGGCTATGTTTGGGGCTGATTAGTTAAAACGAATGTTGACTTCCAGCTGGTAGAATGAGGTGGTATAGGACTTTAAGAGTTAAATACTAATTTTTAAAGTACTTATCTATTAGCAATTAATTGTAATAGAGAAATTGCATAAATAGTTAATATTAGGCTTACCAAAAACTTCCTTTTTAAGTCAATATACTTACAGTACTTAAAGTTGAAATAACTAAAAAAATTAAAGTTAATTCAATTATTTCAATTGGGTAACATTTTATTCTTATAAAGTTAAATGATGTCATTTCTTATGTTTGAATAAATTATACAATAAATTAAATATTGCTTTATGATTTCATGTATTCTAATAAATAAACAAAAGTTAAGTTTTTCTTTTCACTTGAAGCAATAAAATAAGTGTTTCTTTATTATTTAATTTTTTTTATTATTGGCAATTAAGTATCATGTAAATTCTCTAAACAGGATGTGATTCAGCATTGAACTAATAATAAACTACTAAGTGGCAATTTTACTGAGTATAGTGTTTTAAAAAAAAAAAAAAATGAGTGAAAAAAAATTAACAAAAAGAAAAAGATAGGAAAAAGTAAAATAGAATTTAAAAAAAAAATTTAAAAAAAAAAAAAAAAGAAAAAAAAAGTTTTTTTCAAATTAAAAAAAAAATTTCTAGACTTTAAAAAATTACAAAAATAATTTATGAAAAAATTTTTATAAAAAAAAAAAAAAATAATAATATAAATCTTAAAAAAATAAGTGAAAACCCCCCCCAAAAAACAAGAAGAAAAACAAAAAAAACAAAGAAAAAGAAAAAGAAAAAAAAGTGAAAAAACAAAGAAAAAAAAAGAAAAAAAAAAAAAGGAAAAAGGAAGAAAAGAAAAAAAAAGTTTTAAAATTCACACAATGAGATTCTTATTAAATGTGACCTGAATGAAAATTGATAAATAAATTATTATGTAAAACTAAATACATTGATAATTGAATATATAGAAATATTATGATTTTATAATAACATTTATTCTAAACACTTTATTATTAATTTATTTAAAGGATAAATAAAAGATTTTGACATTATTCCTTTAAAGGATAAATAAAACATTTGATTTTATTTGTTTATTTATGGAATATCAATCGGTCATTTAATGCTGAAATCAAGTCATTTTTGATAAACAAAGGAGTTGGTGCTTACAGTACCTGCTATTGCTTAAGTGGTCACCCAATTAAGTATTGAACATAAAACATTTGATGTAATATCAAATATTATATACTTTATATATTTTTCAAAGCCCCTCTTTATATTGAAATATCTCATGTTAAAGATTTATTATAAAATACATTGTTATATTTAAATATATAGAAATATCATAATGTTGATATTATAATGTACGCTTTAGCCAAAATAAAAACACGTTCACACGCAATGTATTTCACAAACACTAGAGAACTTTATTTGGCCTGTTGCCAAGACAACAAAAAGTAAACAGAAAAATAGTTCCAAACATTAACAATAATTAGATTATAGATATTGAAATATTATACACCTTATATATATATATATATATATATATATATATATACTATATATATATATGTATATATATATGTATATATGTAAAGTATATATATATGTGTGTGTGTGTGTGTGTGTTGTGTTTAAAATAAAGTGTTACGAATATAATATAATAAATCAAACCTAAAGAGTCAGATATACATACTAATAATTTTGCCTAGTAGCTCATCAGGGCAAAAATCAGATTCTTGCCCTGATGAGCTACTAAGCAAAACTGATAGTAGATATTATCTGACTCATTAGGTTTAACTTTATTATTTTCTCTACTTAGGTATCAAGCACTTTTACATTTAGCTTTAGATAACCCTAGCGGTTTTATATATATTATATAATGTATATTTTTTTTTTTTCTCTTTTGGCCCAGTGTTATAGTGTTAATCAATTATTATCGGTTGGTGGACCCTCTTGGTCTTTTCTTTTTTTTTTCATTTCCCAGGTTTAAGTTTGGTAGTATATATTTTACTAACAAATCTATTGCCAGTTTTTTTAAATTAGTTAATATATATATATATATTATATATATATATATGTGGAGAAAGGTAGACAACACGATGTTATGGAACGGATGTTAAACATTCCAGTTTCCATTAAATCCTGTGTTTGCTACCTTTCTCCACATATTTCGGATTAACCTTCCTCACATTCCCCCATTATATATATATAATATATATATAATAATCTATTTACACACACACACACACACACTTTAGTTTATATTGGTAAAGAAGAGCTTTCCCAAAATGAGAATTTTTTATTTTCAAGCTTAACCTGTAATAATTAATTCAGCAGCAACATCATTAAATTCTTTTTTTTTTTTTAAATGGATTTAAATTTATAAGACAGACACTGAATCTCCATTATAATAATATATGCTTTGTATATTTCAAAACCTCTTTTTATATTTGGCAAAGAAGAGCTTTTCCCAAAAATGAGAAATTTTGATTTTTAATCATAACCTTTAATAGTTAGTTCAGCAGAAACAACCATTAAATATTCTTTTTAAAAATGGATTTTAAATTTATAAGACAGACATATAATTAAAATGCCAGATTAATAATAAATAGAAGTGGTTGGGGGGTGGGGAGGCGCTAACATGACAGATTCCAATATTAATTGGAGGTTAGAGGAAAAGCAGGTTAATACTATTCAATAAATTAGCTGAATTAGATAATTCATTGATCCATTTACTAAATTAAATCCCTAAAATACTTTACAATACCTTTTAATCTCTCCAATGACATCAGTCACCAAAAAATAGGCATTTCCCTGGTACATCATTTTTAATAATAATAATAATAATAATAATAATAATACTTTTTCAGCTTAGTATATTGTAGATCTGAGACCTGTCAGTTGATTCCTTATAATATTCATTTTTTAAATCCACTGAATATTTAATTTCATTCACAGATTTATCCAACTTTGCCTTGAAGGAGTTTAGAGATGGGGCATTCACTATTGATGAAGGTAGTTTATTCCATGTATTCACCACTCTGTAGCTAAAATAATTTTGTCTTGCATTGCTTAACAAGATTTTTTTAAGGAGTTTTAAATATTTATGTCCCCTTGTATAGTATGTGAGCAATGTTTAGTAGGTACAGAGTTCGTTGAATAAAAACCATGCGTGTATTGTAGGCTTCGATCATATCTGTTGTTTTGTTTAAGGCATATCAACTTTCAGTGGGTTATTTAATGCCGACCCAAATTTGAAATGAATCTCATTCTTAATGGTATACTCAATTTTTTTTTTTTTTTATTAAACTCATGTTTTTTTCTATTTAACCCATGGATGGGACCCTAAAAGGTACTACCACTCCAGGCAGATTGGGACCAGGGAGCAATGGCTAATACAGGGGTGTTCCACATAACCCCAAACCTCCAGAATGGAACCTCACCCATCAATATAACGTCATTCCCAGAAACATGAAGCACCTCACCACTGTCTTTCTAGCACATATTGATTAAAAAAGGGGTTGGGGCTTGCCATAAGGGCAATAGGTTTTGGGACAATTCATATAGGGTGCTAGGTGATGTAACCAGCTTCTATTGATCGGCTGGGGCATTAGAATACACAGACTGCAGAGGGGTAAGACTCCTCCAATGGGCCACCTGTTAGCCATGGGTGGTGACCCATGATGCTTAAGGATGGAATCCAGTTGGCTGAGAAGTTCATGACTTGCAATATTCCACTTTGACTCTTACTTGGGCTAGGCGGGCAGTCGTAATGGCTCCTTTCTGATCAATCAGCTCTGGTTACATCCAACCCTAGCACCTATATATGATTGTCCCAACCCTATTGCCCTTATGGCAAGCCCCCAACCCCTTTTATCATATATGTTGCTAGAAGACAGTGGCTGAGGTGCTTCATGTTCTGGAATGACGTTAAATATCTGATGGTGAGGTTCCAATTCTGGAGGTTTTGGGGTATGTGGAACACCCCTGTATTACCATTGCTCCCTGGTCCAATCTGACCTGGAGTGGTAGTACCTTTTAGGGTCCCATCCATGGGTTAAATAGAAAAAAAAATGAGTTTAATAAAAAAAAAATTGAGTATACATTAAGAAATGAATTCATTTCCAAAACTTTGTCGGCATTAAATAACCCACTGAAGTTGATATGCCTTAAAACAAAACAAACAGATATGATCGAAGCCTACAAATACACGCATGGTTTTTATTCAACGAACTCTGACCTACTAAACATTGCTCAAAATACCTATACAAGGGGACATAAATTAAAAACTCCTTAAAAAATCTTGTAAAGCAAATGCAAGACAAAATTATTTTAGCTACAGAGCAGAGTGGTGAATACATGGAATAAACTACCTTCATCAGTAGTGAATGCCCCATCTCAAACTCCTTCAAGGCAAAGTTGGATAATCTGTGGAATGACATTAAATATTCAGTGGATTTAAAATGAATATTTATAAGGAACAGCTGACAGGTCTCAGATCTAATATACTAGCTGAAAAGATAATTATTATTATATTATTATTATTATTATTAAAAATGATGTCACCAGGGAATGCCTATTTTTAGTGACTGATGTCATTGGAGAGATTAAAGGTATTGTAAAGTATTTTAGGGATTTAATTTAGTAAATGGATCAATGAATTAATCTAATTTCAGCTAATTTATGAATAGTATTAACCTGCTTTTTCCTCTAACCTCCAATTAATATTGGAAATCTGTCATGTTAGCGCCTCCCCACCCCCCCAACCACTTCTATTTATTATTAATCTGGCATTTTAATTATATGTCTGTCTTATAAATTTAAAAATCCATTTTTTTTAAAAAAGAATATTTAATGGTTGTTTCTGCTGAACTAACTATTAAAGGTTATGATTAAAATCAAAAATTTTCTCATTTTGGGAAAAGCTCTTCTTTGCCAATATAAAAAGAGGTTTTGAAATATACAAAGCATATATTATTATAATGGAGATTCAGTGTCTGTCTTATAAATTTTAAATCCATTTAAAAAAAAAAAGAATATTAATGATTGTTGCTGCTGAATTAATTATTACAGGTTAAGCTTTGAAAATAAAAAAAATTCTCATTTTGGGAAAAGCTCTCTTTACCAATATAAACTAAAGTGTGTGTGTGTGTGTGATATTATATATATATATATATATATATATATATATATATGGGGAATGTGAGGGGTTTAATCCGACAATATGTGGAGAAAGGTGACAAACACAGGATGTTATGGAAACTGAATGTTTAAATCCAGTTTCCTAACATCCCTGTTGTCTATTTATCCACATATATATATATATATATATATATATATATATATACTAATTAAAAAACTGGCAAATAGATTGTTAGTAAAAATATACTACCAAACTTAACCTGGGGAAAAAAATGAAAAAAAAAAAAGACCAAGAGGGTCACACCAACCAATAATAATTGATTAACACTAAACACTGGGCCAAAAAGAGAAAAAAAATAATACATATATATATATATATATATATAAACCGCTAGGGTTATCTAAAGCTAAAATGTAAAAAGTGCTTGATACCTAAGTAGAGAAAATAATAAAGTTAAACCTAATGAGTCAGATATATCTACTACAGTTTTGCTTAGTAGCTCATCAGGGCAAGAATCTGATTTTGCCCTGATGAGCTACTAAGCAAAATTCTTAGTATGTATATCTGACTCATTAGGTTTGATTTATTTATATTATTCGTACACTTTATTTTAAAACACACACACACACACACACACACACACAATATATATATTTACATATATACATATATATACATTATATATATATATATATATATATATATATATATATATATAAAGTGTATAATATTTAATATCTATAATATCTAATTATTGTTAATGTTTGGAACTATTTTTCTGTTTACTTTTTGTTGTCTTGGCAACAGGCCAAAATAAAGTTCTCTAGTGTTTGTGAAATACATTGCGTGTGAACGTGTTTTTATTTTGGCTAAGCGTACATTAATAATATCAACATTATGATATTTCTATATATTTAAATATAACAATGTATTTTATAATAAATCTTTAACATGAGATATTTCAATATAAAGAGGGCTTTGAAATATATAAAGTATATAATATTTGATATTAACATCAAATGTTTTATGTTCAATACTTAATTGGGTGACCACTTAAGCAATAGAGGTACTGTAAGAACCCAACTCCTTTGTTTATCAAAAATGATTGAATTCAGCATTAAATGACCGATTGATATTCCATAAAATAAACAAATAAATCAAATGTTTTATTTATCCTTTAAAGGAATAATGTCAAAATCTTTATTTATCCTTTAAATAAATTAATAATAAAGTGTTTAGAATAAAATGTTATTATAAAATCATAATATTTCTATATATTTCAAATTATCAATGTATTTAGTTTTACATAAAATATTTTATTTATCAAATTTTCATTCAGTTACATTTAATAAGAATCTCATTGTGTGAATTTTAAAACTTTTTTTTCTTTTTCTTTTTTTTCTTTTTTTTTCTTTTTTTTTTCTTTTGTTTTTTCACTTTTTTTTTTTTCTTTTTCTTGTTTTTTTTGTTTTCTTCTTGTTTTTTTTGGGGTTTTTCACTTATTTTTTTAAAGATTATATTATTTTTTTTTTTTTTTTATAAATTTTTTTCATAAATTATTTTTGTAATTTTTAAGTCTAGAAAATTTTTTTTAATTTGAAAAAAACTTTTTTTTTTCTTTTTTTTTTTTTAAAATTTTTTTTTAAATTCTAATTTACTTTTTCTATTCTTTTTTCTTTTTGTTAATTTTTTTTTTCAACTCATTTTTTTTTTTTTTAAACACTATACTCAGTAAATTGCCACTTAGTAGTCATTAAGTTCAATGCTGAATCACATCCTGTTTAGAGAATTTACATGATACTTAATTGCCAATAATAAAAAAAATTAAATAATAAAGAACACTTATTTATTGCTTCAAGTGAAAAGAAAAACTTAAAACTTTTGTTTATTTATTAGAATAACATGAAAATATAAAGCAATATTATTATTTATTGTATAATTTATTCAAACATAAGAAATGACATCATTTAACTTTACAAGAACAAAATGTTACCAATTGAAATAATTGAATTAACTTTAATTTTTTTAGTTATTTCAACTTTAAGTACTGTAAGTATATTGACTTAAAAGGAAGTTTTGGTAGCCATATATTAACTATTTATGCAATTTCTCTATTACAATTAATTGCTAATAGATAAGTACTTTAAAATTAGTATTTAACTCTTAAAGTCCTATACCACCTCATTCTACCCAGCTGGAAGTCACATTCGTTTTAACTAATCAGCCCCAAACAATAGCCTTTGTTTAAATTTAATATTAAACATATTTAGAAATCTTAGTAACTTTAGATGCAAAGGTCATTTTTAGCCTTTTTTTATACATCCTTATAGGAATGCTCTGGACTTGGAAAAATCTCAACAGGATGTTAAAGTTAGTTAGCTCCTTTCGAAAACTCTTATTGGGTTGGTTGTTTTGTTGTGTTGTGTTTTATGGTATATCAACCCTTTTCAGGTCATTTAATACTAAATGCATTCTTATTTAGTTTCATTAGCCTATCTAATTTTATGTAATATTTTATTACATTAAAAATTAAATACTTGCACCCGGATGTGCATGTATTTCTAGTAACAATAAAGATGAAGACAATAGTCTGAATAATTTAAATAAAATAATAGGTTTAAAAAAACAAATAGTAAAACTTTTTTCCATGATGCTAAAAATGAAAGAACCAGAAAGAGTTATCTGCCCATTTTATGAAACCCTCCTTCCCCCTTCCGCAAAAGAGAACAACGATCAAACAAGAGGTTAACTGAATGTTATTATCTTCTGATAATCGAGTTTCTTTTAACATTATTGAAAGAGGACATACCGTTTTGTTGTTTTTTTTGTTTTGTTTGTTGTTTTTTTTTTCTTTGAACATTGAATTTTATTTTAGAAAATCCTCAAGAGAATTCCGTTTAGATTTTCTTAGTTGAATATGGAACTGACTTGTCAAGAATTTTCCACTGTGAAAATCAGTCAGATCTGATTAAGCAAAACTGCTTAATATTTTAATAGATTAGAGAATTGAATAATTTAATTATTGTATTGCAATTCATCTCTCCCCTTGAAATAAAATGCCTCAAGGAAAATATAGATAGGAATTATACAAGGATGTTGCATGCTGTTTTGAATAAATCCTGGAAGGACTACTCTACAAAGAAAACAGTAGTGATGTGGCCACTTACCTCCCATCTCACAAATCTGGCACTGTTGGAAATGTACTACTGTAGGGCTGCACAACTTGGACTGGAGTTTTCTGAAGACTATGGTTGAAACCAATGATCATTTCTGAGAATAATTTTAATCTATAGTATTTCAAGATATTTTCATATAATTTTGGTAAATACATCTGGTAATTGCATAATTTAGACAACAATTTACCCACCACACCCTCTGTGTGTGTATATATATATATATATATATGCATTTTTCTGTGTGTGTATATACATAATATATATAATACGTCTGCATGTTTGTGAATATGTCTGTATATGTTTGTGTGTGTGTGTGTGTGTTGTGTGTGTTGTGTATATATATATATATATATATATATATATATATATATACGTCTGCGTGTTTGTGAATATGTCTGTGTATGCATGTGTGTGTGTGTGTATATATATATATATTATAATATATATATATATATATATATATATTACGTCTGCGTGTTTGTGAATATGTCTGTGTATGCATGTGTGTGTGTATATATATATATATATATATATATATATATATATATATATATATATTTACAAAAACACACACAACCTATCAAATATCAGACATATTCTGCCAAAATATAGTAATTTAATGCCTGAAGAAGATAACAGATCTGAAACACTTGTCACATATGTAAGCTAATAAAAAATTTTTTTAAAAACATAATCCTTTTTGCAAACCTTCATTTTTATAGAATATCTAATTTTTCTGTTGGACCCATAACAACACTTTTATATATATAATATATATATATATAATATATATATTATACACACACACATATACACTGGGCATCGTGGGTATATTGTCATCTAATTATATATATGTGTGTGTGTGTGTGTATACATATATATATACACATATGTGTGCGTTTAATGTGTTTGTGTGATGCACATAATGTATACACTTGTATTTGTTTGATATTTAAGTATATCTTGCTTATCTCTTCTAAATTACACAGACTAAGAGATCTATGGAAATATATTGACAAAGAGAGCAGTAATTAAGTAAAGGAACAGTTTTTAGAAAAATTATATTTGGATTCCCAAATGCATCATCATCATCATCATCATAGCAGATTTAACAAAATTTAGTCATCATGATATTAGCTTTCCTCTGACAATCTAAGTGAACAGGATTGTTGCATCTCTGCCAATTGACATGCCATTTTGATATAGAAATCAGTTTCTAATTGACTGAGACAACTATGGAATGTTAATTAGAATCATTTTACTCCTTAGATAGAAGCATCAATATCATCATGGACTGTTGTGAATCCAATAGGGTTTTTAAGAAGCTCTAAATTCCGAGAGAAAAAAAAATTGGAAAATTGAACTGTTTTGTCTTTGATAAATATTAAGTATTTATTTACCCAAATCCCTCCACACAGAGTTTAACAGGTTTTGAACTCAAAGTTTTCCTTCTCCTAGACCGGTTGCCATACCAAGATTAAAGGGTTCAATGTTCCTTACTATTTACCTATAGCTGGGGAAAGAATAGTGGGATCCATACCCTTCCTACAGGTGTTAGCACTATCATCATGGACTGTTGTGAATCCAATAGGGTTTTTAAGTTCTAAATTCCGAGAGAAAAAAAATTGAAAAATTGAACTGTTTTGTCTTTGATAAATATTAAGTATTTATTTAAACAACCCCTTCCCACAAGGAGGATGGGACATAGATAGGAGCACCACTATCATCATGGACTGTTGTGAATCCAATAGGATTTTTAAGAAGCTCTAAATTCCGAAAGAAAAAAAAATTTGAAAAATTGAACTGTTTTGTCTTTGATAAATATTAAGTATTTATTTACCCAACCCCTTCTCATGAGCAGGATGGACATAAGGTCAGTTTTTTAAGCAGAGTTTAACAGGTTTTGAACTCAAAGTTTTCCTTCTCCTAGACCGGTTGCCATACCAAGATTAAAGGGTTCAATGTTCTTTACTATTTACCTATAGCTGGGGAAAGAATAGTGGGATCCATACCTTTCCTACAGGTGTTAGCACTATGTGAAATGCAGATAGCCTCATTCAGGATTTGAACTTGGGTTATTGTGGACTGTTGTGAAGCTAGTTGTCTCTTAATTGCTTCTTGAAAAATTGGATTGTTTTGTCTTTTATATTTAACTCTTAACATCCTGTTGAGAATTTTTTAAGTCCAGAGTCCCATTCCTATAAGGATCTATCGTGTGGTGTAATGGTTAAAGTCATGGAAAATGGACTCATCGCCCCGATTTCAAATCCTGGACATGGTAATTGCATTTCACTTAGCACTAATACCCTCGGGAAAGGTATGAATCCTACTCTCCCTCCAGCTATGGATAAATAGTAGGGCAGACTGGGCTCTTTAACCTTGGTTAGGCAACCGGTCTGGGAGAAGGAAAACTCTGAATTCAAACCTGTTGAACTCCGCTTAAGAAATTGACTTTGTGTCACATCCTGCTCGTGCGAAGGGGTTGGTAAAAATATATATAAGGATCTATCAAAAATTGCTAAAAATGGCCTTTCATTAAAGTTACCTGTTATTTTTCTCTTAAAATAAAGACTTCAAATATGTTTAATATTATATTTAAACAAAGGCTATCATTGGGTTGGATTAGGAATGTGACTTCCGGCCAGGTGGAATGAGGCAGTATAGGATGTTAAGGATTAATGAGTATATATAATAATAGTGTCATTCTATATTTTATGTAGCAATGGTTTTGACTATGAATTAAATACTTTAATAACATGCTTAATTCCTGAAATTATTTTTGACATAAGCAGTGACATAGTTTGTTACAGACAGATACTGAATCTCTATTATATATAGATATGCACATTTTTGAAATAAAGATGAGGATGAAATAGAACAAAATATAATAAGTCCATGGAAGCATTTGAAAAGAAGTTCTAGAAAACCTGCCCATTTCTTTTTCTATTAAGCAGGGATATAGTTTCTGTTATAGACAGATAGATACCGAATCTCTATTATATATAGATAGGCACATTTTAAGATAAAGATGAGGATGAAATAAAAATAGAAACAATAAGTCCATGGAAGCATTTGAAAGAAGTTCTAGAAAACCTGCCCATTTCTTTTTCTATAAAGCAGGGACATAGTTTCTGTTACAGACAGATAGATACCGAATCTCTATTATATATAGAAGAGATATGCACATTTTAAAATAAAGATGAGGACAACAATCCAAAAAATCCAAATAAGTCTATGGAAGCATTGAAAGAGTTCTAGAAAACCTGACCATTTCTTTTTCTATTAAGCAGGGACATAGTTTCAGTTACAGACAGATAGATACTGAATCTCTATTATATATAGAGATATGCATATTTTAAAATAAATATGAGGACAAAAATCCAAAAAATCAGTCTATGGAAGCATTGAAAGAAGTTCTAGAAAACCTGCCCATTTCTTTTTCTATTAAGCAGGGACATAGTTTCAGTTACAGACATATAAATACTGAATCTCTATTATATATAGAGATATGCACATTTTAGAATAAAGATGAGGACAACAATCAAAAAAATCCAAATAATAAATCTATGGAAGCATTGAAAGAAGTTCTAGAAAACCTGCCTATTTCTTTTCTATTAAGCAGGGACATAGTTTTCAGTTACAGATAGATACTGAATCTCTATTATATATACAGATATGCACATTTAAAATAAAGATGAGGACAAAAAATCCAAAAAAATCAGTCTATGGAGCATTGAAGAAGTTCTAGAAAACCTGCCATTTCTTTTCTATTGAGAAGCTGAAAATTGCACTAAATTGAATTGTCAATCTATAAAAGTAATCAATATTCACAATGCCTAAAACCTAAACAAACAGAACAAAAAAAGACACTTCCAATTAGGAATTGTTTCAGGTGATTGCTCTACTGACTGAGAGTAGACAATTATGGAATCAAGTAACTATTCTTAATACAAATAATTTACAGTCATATGGTTTCTTTTGATACATACAAAGTATGACTATTCATACACTGGACCTGTGGAATACCAAAAGTATGATAATTTAATTATAACAATTTTGATATGTTTACCTAAGAGCTATTGCAATATAGTTCAGTATGTAAAAAGTATAATAATCTGATTAGGCAGACCTGTGGATATACCAAAGTATGATAATTTAATTATTACAATGTTGATATGCTTACCTAAGAGCTATTGCGATATAGTCAGTATGAAAAAGTATAAATATCTTGATTTAACTCTCTCTCTCTCTCCATATGTCGATTGAAACAGAAATAGTATTGCTTCCACTTAATACAAATAATTTACAGTTATATGGTTTCTTTGATAGCTACAAAGTGTGATTATCTATATATACTAGCAGGAACTATGGATATAACAAAGTATGATAATTTGATTATTACGATGTTTGATATATTATTTAAGAGCTATTGCAATATAGTCAGTATGTAAAAAGTATAATAATCTTGATTTAACTCTCTCTCTCTCTCCATTATTCCTTCTTTTTCATTATTTTGATTGAAACAGATTAGCATTATTACTTTTGCATGCTCATCTCTCTATCTTTTTCCCTACGCTCTTCTTTCTTTCAATATTTTTTCTGTGTAGTATTCCTTTTGCTTCCCTTTCTTTCTTATGATAAAAAACAGAATGTCCATTATTTAGTTGAAGTGATGACACTCATAAGAAATAAGAATTCGGTCCATAAGCAACACCAGATAATCAGAATTTACATTTTTGCTTTTCATCTTGGATGATTTGCGGACAGTCTCATTTTTAAACCTGAGGGATGTTGCAGATGATAATGGTTGGAAGAAAGTAACAAGCATATTAATATATAGTTAGTATAATACAGGGTGACCCCCGAAACGGAATTGGATTTCTGTTGCTTTTTGGGGTTTTTGAGGTTTTGTGTTGTTAGTCTGCATCAATAATAGTATATATAATGTGAACCTCCCCACCAAAAAAAAAAAAACAGAATTTGGGTTCTGTTTTTTTTTTTTGGGGGGCACCCTGTAATAAGAATTACCAGTGTAATTGAATAATCTTATCAGCTTTGATACATACCTTATAATTTTTGTTTCATTCTTTTTTTACAGGTGATGTCATCGTTGGTGTCTGTGCTCGGATAGCAACTGGTAGTATGGTTCCCTTGCAGCCGCAAAAACTCAAAATGCATTTTTCCACTAACCCATGTATTTGAAACTGGACCAGAAAAGTGATGCAATTCCTTCAAAAGTCTTCGACTATGGAGGGTTCAGGTTGTGCGGCGCTGGTGGATTCCACCCTCAGCTGGACGAAGAACTCGGATTCAAGGCTGGGGACCACATCACCGTCATCGAAGTGGTTGACGATGATTGGTACATTGGCGAGTGCTGTGGAAGGCAGGAATGTTTTCTCACTTCCTGCGTTGAGTTTCTGGACTCCAACGTCAAACCTGTCAACACCCAAAAAACCCTTTCCCGGACTACCGCCGCCACGGCTGCCACGTCTTTCAATATATCTCGGACTTCACACACGTACAACAGTGAAACACGCGATCGTACGACTCATCTGTCACCCCCTATGCAAGAACTCTGTACCCTTTTCCGAGCGCAGGCAGGAAATGAGCTCACCTTCAATGCTAATGAGATTGTGTTACTGTTGTGCCATGTGGACAGTCAGTGGATAAAGGGGAACTGGATGGAAAACTGGGATTTTTCCGTCCAGTTATGTGGACATCATTTGTCGACTGTCCTCACCTGGAGGCTGACATTTCCAATGTGTCCACTTGTTCTAGTATCGCAGCAAAAGAAGCTGCCGCCCCCTTGCCACCGACAGTGTACAGAAGAATGTTACGTTTAGTTATGTATAACTTCAAGGCCGAACGAGTGTGACCTCAACTTGAAAGAAGGGACACAATAATAATATGCAACAAGTCGATATGAATTGGTTCCTGCCAAAAACGATGACAATGAAATTGGTCATTGCCCTGTGAACCAATCGATGTTATAGGGTCTGAGCCAAAGTTCTTATCGTCTGAATCTTCACTTAGTAACACAGAGGTGAGCGGAAGCAATGTGCTTGATGTAGATAAAACAAAAACCAGAATGTTTCTAGCCTTTATTCAAAAAACACCGAAGGGCAGTGGCTACCAAGATAAAGAAAACAACAACATCTACAGCAACCAGTCGAAGGAGACTAGTTGCTCGGTGTTACTAGCAGCCAGCAAACCCTCGCCCCAACTTAAGCCCATCCTCAAACCAAAACCAGCGGTTGTGCCGAAACCTTCATTCTCCACCTCCCCTTCTAATTCCATGAACAAACCCCCTCGACCGCACAGTATCAGTGGAACTTCAAATTTTTGATAGACACAGCTTGAACTCTTTAATTGAGAATGAACTGCAGAAAGAACACCGGAAATCTTACTCTCCAATTCTGGATAGCAATGAGAACATGGATTACGGTGAATCATCCGGCCGGCAGGTGAAACTGAACATCAACGACCAGATGGTTTACTTTGGGGAGAAAACCAGTGCCTCTTCATCTGCCTCATCCCTTGTATCTGCTCTCTCGACATCTCCGCGGAGCCGGAAAGCCAAGCGAGTTTCCTTGGATGGCCTTCCCAACGTTCCAGAGAGCCTGGACAAGTCCGGCTCCAAACCTGTCCCCATCCGTCGACCTCCGCCTCCCCACAACGTAGTTATTCTTTTTGGGCTCGCACAGGTGCTCTGATAGATAAAAGATCTTCCCAGCGTAAGACGGCCCCTCAAGGCCCTCTGGTTCCCGCCCGTCCCCCTCCAATGGGACATCACACGCCTCAAATGGGAAAGGTCGTCCATCGAAAGGTTTCTGATCGTATGATTCCCTCCAGACCAGCACCAGCACGTCCCCTCCCCGGTCAAGCACCCTCGAGTAAACGGAAATCCCAAGGACACTTCAGATCTCATTACTTTCAGCCCTAATTCTTCAATCACAGGTAAGTACCAATGATATTACCAATTTATATATATATATATATATATATATTTTGTAAAGGTATTCAGCGATTATGGTCTATTTCCACCCGTGGGTATCTGAGACCCTACGAGTTTCTTCAGATCACTTTCTTTAATTCAAACTGGCAAACAATCAAGTTCAGCTTACATTTATACATCTTTCTCCGCTCCCATGGATGGTATTGTATTTCACTTCCTCTTAGCCCTTTGGTGTTGTAGAGCTTTGATGCTATTGCCGGCCCTTTCCTAGTGCGTCTTATTCCTTATGATTGACCTGAACTTTTCAGCACCCAACTGTTGGAAATGACCAGTTTAGAATCATCCTAATACCAAAAAACTTTGTACCCCACCAAGAAAAAAAAAGGTATGTATATATATTATATATATATATATATATTACCAATTTATAGTTTCTTGTATTGTAGAGGAAGACAGGTAAGTTTTGATTTTGGTATTGGTTTCGATTTTTTTTTTTTCCTTGATTTTTTTCAGTTTCAGTTTCGATATTTAATTTAGTATATTTTCTTTCTAAGGAAGCCATATTCATTATCTTGTGTAGGTATGTACAAGTATTTACTCAAGGAAGGTAATTAATTTTTTTTAATTTAAAAATTTTTAAGCAATTACCAAAAATCAGGGAATTGTTCAATTTTAATTAAATTTTCATCGCTTTATTTGTTAATGATTTTAAATTTATAGTGAATAGGTTATTTCATTAAAAAAAATGTTTGAAAAAATATTAGGATTTGTGGGTGGGTAATAGCACTAAACTGAACGTTTTCGGTTTAGTAAAAATATTTCAATGTGGTTTTATGATATGAAACTGAAAAACTTTTTTTTTTTTGTTTTTTTTTTTTTTGTTTAAACTGCCCATCTCAAACCAATAATATTTCCAAGTTTATAGTTCTTGTTTTAGAGGACGACAGGTAAGTGGGCCTGTTGCTCACTGTGGATTATATTCAAGTTTAATTACCACAAAAAATTATTTCTACTAGTTTCATTCTAGAGAAAATTTGTATATAACAAGCAAAAGCTTGTGAGCCTTAGTCTGCGATGTTATACCTACCATCAGCTCTTCACTTTACCACACAGATCCCTGTGCTTACTCGTACGCTGATTTGCAAGGGCCTGTATCGAACCAGGAAACTTGTGGTTCCCAGGCGAACGCTCTACTGACTGAGCTAAACCGGCCCTATATATATATATATATATATATATGGAAAATACGATGAGGAAATTAATCCGACAATATGAAAAGAAAATGTTTTAAAAATATAACAAACACAGGATGTTACGATCAGGAAACAATTTTAGTGTCAATACTTAAGCATTTCGGTATTTTGTACCATCTTCAGGACACTGTTAGGTAATGTTTATGTGAAGAACAAAATGAAAGATGTTAAGTGTATAGTGGTTGTGTGAATCTGATGCTATTAACGTTAATTTTTATATGCATAAAGAAATAACAAAAGACTTAGAGATTTTGCATTATAGCCTATTTCGGGGAGCTTAGACAAAGTGTCTAATTCTCCAGGAGACTAAGTCTTCTGTTATTTCTTTACTTATAAATTTGCTCTGTGACTCTAACAATAAGAGCACAAATTGAGCTCTCAAACTACGACAGGTTGTTTAAAAAAACTCCTATGTCGTAAGGAAGATTTCTTCTCTGGACTTTTGATTATAATATATATAATATATATATATATATTATATATATATATATATGTGGTCACCAATTCCATTTTCTCCAATGATAACCATTATGTTAAGTATGCCTTTAAATCCTTATGTGGTCATCATGTAAAAGTATTAAAACTCTCTAAACATCTGTCTTAACTGTTATAATCGTCCATTGGAGTTGAACTGACTTTCATCCCTTTTTCTGCTGTCAAGTGTTCTCATTATTTTTCTTTTGATTGCTGACTAACAGGAAATTAAAGTCTAGACTATGTTGTTTATTACAGCATTGCATGATTTTGATTGGATTACAGTAATTTTTTGAAAGTATAAATAAGTGTTTTGAATGTTTTCTCTTTTACTTATTGGATGTTGAAGAAATATTTCTGTAGGCTTGTGTAGTAAAAAGTTAGGGGTCGTTCAAATACAAAGTCATTTATTACTGAGTATATACACCTATTGCATGGAGGCACATGGTGTAATGGTTTGAGTAGTAGGAAACTGACCCATCCTGGACGAGGCTGTTTGCATTTCACATAGCGCTAATACTCTTGGGAAAAGGTGTGCATCCAATTATTCTCCCTCAAGCTATGGTCAATAGTAGAGCAGACTGGATCTTTAACCTTGGATGGGTAACCAGTCTAGAAGGAAAACTCTGAATTCAAACCTCTACTTAAGAAATTGACCTTTGTGTTGCATCCTGCTCGTGCGGAGGGGTTTGGTAAATATATAAACATTATGCAGAATGCGTTAGGTCAGTTTAATAGAAAATTAGAGTACATCATAGATATTGATGGTCTATGTTTTTTTTGAAATAAGTAAATAAATTGCATTATGATTAAATCAATTGCATACATAATTACTATATTATAAATTACTATTGTATATAAATAGTGAGGTTCTAGTTTGCTCGGAATATCCAAGTAAACACGGTAAGCTACATCAAGTGCTAGACTATATTTTTATCTACGGTATTGCATTGATTTTTATTGTATTACAGTAGTATTGAAAGTATAAATAAGTATTATCTGCGTTATTTGGACTATTGTCCCCATCTTTATTGTTATTTGTACAATGTTTCGGCCGATATGCCCTCCGGCCTTCTTCAGGTATTTCTTGTTGGGACTCGGGAACCTTCTTGGACTTGGGAACCTCAGGACTGGTTCAAAGTTCTGTCATGGCTCCCGATTATGACAAGAAAGTTCCCGAGTTCGAAAAGAAGGTTCCCGAGTCCGAGAAGAAATACCTGAAGAAGCCGGAGGGCATATCGGCCAAAACGTTGTACAAATAACAATAAAGATGGGGACAATAGTCTGAATAACGCAGATAATACTATAAATAAGTGTTTTGAAGTTTTTCTCTTTGTTTCTTGACTGACTTGATGGTTTGATTCTTTGTTTAATGGCATATCAAATTTTCATAGGTTATTTAATGCCAAAGCCATTCTTTAGAAGAGCAGTAGTTTGGTATTATTTAACCCATTGAGTTGTTAAGGCTCACAAAATAATCCAACAAAGAACAAATGCCATCAGTTACAAACTCTATTTTATTGGTTATGCAATGTGGGCTAGAGGTGGGCAAATATGGCTGCTGCATTCTTTGTATTTGTTAACTGTTGTCCTTTATTTTATAGGATGTATTGATTAGTCATTATCACTTCACTTTGGCCCTTACTTAGGATAGACGGGTGGTCAGAAAGGTCCCCTCTAATCAATAGGCTGGCCATGTCAAGCACTAGCACCTATATGATTGTTCCAACCCTATTGCCCTTATGGAAAGCCCCAAACTTTTTTATCATATATATGCTAGAAGGTGGCGGCTGAGGGTCTTTCATGTCCTGGGAATGACGTTAAACTCTATCTGATAGTGAGGTTCCAGGTTCTGAATTGTCTGAGGAATGTGGAGCACCCCTTCATCAGAATTACTCCTAGGTCCACTCTGACTCTGAATGGTAGTACCTGTTAGGTCCAATCTAGAGTTAAATAGAAAATTTGTTTATAAAAAAAAATTGAGTTTAAAAAATTTTTTTTCCAGCCTATCACTACAAATCTTTGAAAACTTTGCCAGCATTAAATGATCCACTGAGGTTGATATGTCTCACAAAACAAAAACATAAATATTATTAATAGTATTGAAGCCAGTTAGTCTACTGTTGGTTTGAATAACAGCAACTAGCTAAGCACAACTGAAGCAGTGTCCAAGACAGTTGGTATTATAGAAATCAAAAATGACCCATTCATGCATTTGGGTGATTCCATTCCTTGAGTTCTGATTGGCTACTTGGTTTCAATGATATTGTGGAGTTTTATAAATACCCTGTCATTCTGCAGTAGAATTGCAACAAGACGGGTTTGTATTAGTTACAACTACTTGTTTGCCGTGTCTTACCAATTTGACGGTAATTGGAACTTATTTGATTATTCTTCAAATAATTGTGGACTTTATAAGAAGGACTTATCTTTTTGAGTTCTTCAGTGCAGCACATTTAGCTTACAGAGGATCTGTATGACAAATAAAAGGGTTTATACATAAATAAGGTCTCATACCAAGTGACATTGCAAACAGTGGAGATAGAAAACCTGTTTGAACCTGTATTTAGAATATATAAAGCCCTGCTGCATTGTGTCAGTTTACTGTATGTGACTACATTAAGTACTATTGGTCATGGATACAATATTCCTTTATGTGTAAAATGGTGATTAGTGATACAATTTTTTTGTACAATAAACTTGAGTACCTGTTTTTCTATGCTGAAATACTAGAGAGCAACACTGATCCCAGGCACAGATACTACACTCTGATCTTAGGGTTATTTAATGCCAAATCCCTCTTTTTTTTTTCTATATATGTGCTTGTGGTATAATGATTATCATCATAAGAAATTGGACATGGTGAACCAAGTTCAAATCCTGGATAAAGCTGTTTCATTTCACATAGTGTTCCTGGAGAGTATATTTTATTGTTATAAAAGTATATAAAGTGGCCATTATTCCCTTCAAACTTCTTTTCTCTGGATAATGAAGTTTAGAAATTGATCTATTTTTTATGTAAAAACAGTAAAATTGCATATTCTAATTTTCATACGGTCTGAATAATTCAACGTATGAATCAAAATTTACGTATATTCATACAAAAGTTATGCAACAATGAACAAAAATTATTTGTCTGAATTTTTTAGATAAGGCTTGATAATTTGTATTATTTAGATTTTTTTGTACTGTTGTCCTCATCCTTATTATTATATACACAAGGTTCCTAAGTTCAACAAGAAACATCTGAAGAAGGCCAAAGGCCACATTGGTCGAAACATGTGTATATTACAATAAAGATGAGGACAACAGTACAAAAAATCTAAATAATACTAATTATCAAGCTTTATTTTAAAAATTTAGACAAATAATTTTGTTCATTGTTGCATAACTTTTGTATGAATATATGTAAATTTTGATTCATAATTATTTCTTCAGAACGTATGAAAATTAGAATATGCAAATTTTCTTATAAAATAATATAATGAACAAAAAATCTTAAGACATTTCTATTAGAAAATTCTCTATCAGCTACTCATCACTGAATCTATTTGAAACGGGGAGCGCGGTGGTGTACTGGTTAGTCGTTGAAATTGACTCGACGACCCGAGTTCAATTCCTGGACAAAGCCTCAGTTCACATAGTGCTAATTACACTTGGGAAAGGTATGAATCCAACTATTCTCCTCCAGCTATGGGTAAATAGTGGGGCAAACTGGGCTCTTTAACCTTGGTTAGGCAACCAGTCTAGGAGAAGGAAAAATCTGAATTCAAACCTGGTCACTACTAGAATAGACTCAGGCCTACTTAGTGATCTATTTTCAATTTAAAAAAAAGAAAAAAGAATGTTCTGGAAAATGGATAAATCTTAATATTTTATTTAACCGATTCGCAAAAAGCAAAGTTTAAAGAGAAAGCTCTTTTCCATTTACTTTAGTCATCGGGGAGGCCTAAAGTCTTATCAGCCAATCAGCGAGTGAGTCTATCCCTTTTCACTAGCGCTACCAAGGAGATTGTTTTTGCGTCTGAGGTTGAGTGCCACACCTACCACTTTACTGCATTAGACATGGACAATTAGGAAATAATGCTTTCTGCTCAGGAATAATAAAAAGTAAAATGTATTGTGTCATAGAATCAAGGAATGTTGACACACATAGATATAACAAGAGGGTTTATTTCCAAGAAAAAAATATGCTACACGGTTGAATACACCAACTTAAGTAAAAAAAAATTTTTTTTTTAAAAGTAAGAACCGGTGATATTTAATGTGTGTGTGTATATATATATATATATATATATATATTAAATTTTTACTTGAAGGCACTTACAACGCATGTATCGCATAAAATTTATGCTTGTCAAGTTCATTTTCTATAAGAAAAAGTATCGAATTTTATGCGATACATGCGTTGTAAGTGCCTTCAAGTAAAAATTTAATATATACTTTATTAAGCAACGTTTCTAAATAAACAAACATCCAAAAATCTTATTCACTTCGCCGAAGGGCATACGGTCTGTTTGTTGTTATTATTCTCTCAATAACGCCCCCTTACCTATTATGGTAGGAGGCGTGAGTATCATTTGACAAGCTTAATTTCGCTAGGATGGTCAGCTGTGTACTGTGGCCGAGGCGATAAAGTGTTTCACTAGTGTTTCACTGTGTCTGCTGGGTCCCTGTTTCGATTTCTGTCGGAGGGAAATCGTTGGTATATACCGCTGATGAGACTTAATAAAGTCGAAACGGTCTGTATGGTGTTCTACACATCGAGCCATCCTTTGCTGGATTACGCTTGTCAAGTTCATTCTATAAGAAAAAGTATCGAAATTTTATGCGATACATGCGTTGTAAGTGCCTTCAAGTAAAAATTTAATATATACTTTATTAAGCAACGTTTCTAAAATAAACAAACACAAAAATCATATATATATATAATATATATATATATATATATATATATATATATGAGTAGTGGCTTACCAGTGGGTATGGGTCCGACATTGGAGCGCACAGGATCCAGGGGTTAAGGCCGTGAAAAAACAAATACAAAGTGCTCAATACAATGAGAGCAAAATTTATTTAAGAAATGGATATTAAAGTAACCTACTCGAGTTTCATCATCTGAATCGTCAGGGTTACATCGCTGAATTATGAGTTTTCAATTAATATCAGTTGATACACGTTATGTCTGTTGAACGGGTCTTATCGTTACAGATAGACGCTTGTTTAATTTTGTATTAATTGTTTCATTTTTTAAAATACTCTTTTAGAAATAACTAGAAGTGGCTACCCAGATCGCCTGGGCAGAGAGGAGAAGAAAAAAAAACAACTGTGTATTGATTTGCTTATTTTTTGAGATTCACAAATGCTTAGATATTTTTAAGAAGAATTTTAATGCTATTTCTATGTATATTTTAATTTGTAAATATTTTCAAATATAAATAAGATCTTTATAGTCCTCAGACTAGTCCATCTTGTGGGGTAGTCTGTCTACTCTAGAACATAGTGTGATGTTTGTAAAAATTTTACTTAACATCATTGTAGGAAGTGGACACAGTGAACCTAGTTTGAATCCTGGATGAGGCTGTTGCATTTCACATAGCACTAATACCCTTGGGAATGGCATGAATCAAACTATTCTCCCTCCAGCTATGGGTAAAAATAGGATAGACTGGGCACTTTAACTTGTTATGGCAACCAGTTTAGGAGAAGGAAAGCTCTGTATTCAAACCTTGTTAAACACCACTTAAGAAATTGACTTTGTGTCACAATTTACTCATGTGAATTGGTGTCCTGGGTATGACATTTAACTGTATCTAGTGGTGAGTTCGAATTCTGGGGAGTGTGCATACCTCCTCATTGCCATTACTTCCAGAATGACTTCTTCGTATGGCAACCAGTCTAAGTAAAAGTAAAGACATTGGGGTGTGGCCTAAAGTTGGCATCAGCCAGACAGCAAGGAATATCCCCTTTTCACTCCGCCCTGTCGGCTGGGCGTTAGAATGCACCAACTGCACCTCTGCAGAGGGGTAAGACTCCCCCAATGGGGCCAACTGTTGGCCCGTGGTGACCGCATGATGCTTAAGGAAAGAGCCCAGGTGATGAGCAGTTAAGGACATGCAATACTCCACTTTGGCCCTATCTTGGGCTAGACGGTCGGAGAGGCCCCTCTGATCAATCGGCTGTCACGTCAAGCCCTAGCACCTATATTGATTCCCAACCCTATTGCCCTTATGGCAAGCCCCAACCCCTTATCATATGGGTGCTAGAAGGCGGTGGCTGCGGTCTACATGTCCTGGGAATGACGTTAAACTCTATCTGATGGTGAGGTTCCAGTTGGAGTTTGGGGAATGTGGAGCACACCCCTTCATCACCATTGCTCCCTGCGTCCACTCTGACCCGAGTGGTAGTACCTGTTAGGGTCCCATCTATGGGTTAAATAGAAAAATGTATTTATAAAAAAATTGTATTATCCATTAAGAATTGATTTATTTCAAAACTTTATCGGCATTAAATGACCCATGAGGTTGATATGCCATAAAACAAAACAAACCAAACCAAACCCTTTTCACTATCGCTAGACTAAAAATATTATTTTTAGTGTCTGGGTGGAGTGCCAAACTACCATCAGCTTTTCACTTTACTGCACAGATCCCTATGCTATTCATACACTGTTAACCCGGTGAGCCAGTGTCAAACCAGGAACCTTGTGGTCCCAGCCAACACTCTACCAACTAAGTCTAGGAAAGGAAAACTGAATCAAACCCATTAAACTCCACTTAAGAAATGACCTTGTGTCACATCCACTCATGCGGAGAGCTTGTAAATACATATATAGTAAATCCCATTCATCTATTAAGTTTATCACATTATTAAGATAAGTAATGAAAAGAGTTGTCTGTTGATTTGAAAGATTCAGGTAATGTGAGCAGCATCTTAATGTAAAGATGCTGTCAACGTATTTCCTACTCCTACTTTCAATCAATCAATGTCTGTTAAATCAAATCATCTGACAGCCAAAACTTCTCCTATGCTCTCTTGCTCTTCTCTTGACCTGAAAACCTTCGTACAAGCCCAATATCCAGATTAATGCTTTACTCTTAATCTTTTAATAAAGCCACATTCATAATCCCTCTTGATTACTGAAATAGAATTTAGGTAATATACATTATACCATAAAAGCTTAGTTGGTAAAGAGCATCCACGTAGAAACCACTTGATTCCAGGTCAATACCGGTCCTCATCTAACTTAATCTCTGAAACCTTTGTACAAACCCAATATCCAGATTAATGCTTTGCTCTTTACCCTTAGGAAACCATAAGGGTTTTGATACCAGCCTTCGATGAGTAGGACTGCATGGATCTGAACTTTAAGCAAATGGGGGGCTGATGTTAGGTGTGGCGCTCCACCTTTAAATGCGAAAGCAATCTCCTTTGTCTAGTCTAGTGAAAATAGGATAGACTCCCTCACTGTCCGGCTGATACTGAGAAAGGCCACTTCACTGACTTAACTTACTACATATATCAATCAAAGTACTCATATAGTTCTCGTCATAGGAAATGGACTTGGCAAGCAGACTTTGAATCCTAGGAAATGGAAAACTCTGAATTCAAAGCTGTTGAACTCTGCCTTAAAAATTGACCTTGTTTAGCATCTGGTTTGTGGTGGAGGGGTTGGGTATATGATATATATATAAGTGTGACAGAGAACACGAGGTGAGTGGCGAACGTCAGGGCCTGCCGTATTCTCGAAGGAAGCGGGCTAGGCTTTGCCTGACATGTCGGACTGTAGATCGAACCCGCTTCCTTTCAGAATGCAAACATTGTCACTGAAGTCTAGAAGCTACAGTCCCGGATGTAAGCGCCAGGTGCCCGGATGATGGCATGATGATTTCCGGCAGTCGGGTTTGGCTCGAGAATCTCGTGCGTGTGGGCATGACACCCGGATGTTGAAAGAAAATATTAGTATAAGTAGAAGTGGGGTGACACAGACAGCAGTTTTGCGAATTTTCAGGCTGCTGGAGATGTTTGAGTTGGTGGTTTTGTTACGACGACGGACAGATTTTGTTTACGACGACGACATTTGTTGACCCCCCCTCTCTTCAACAAGTCGAATTTATTTTTCCACCTATCTTTTCTTTTTCATACTAGAATAAGTTAAAAGAAAGGAAATGAATCCGACAGTATGAGTATGAAAAGGTGGAATGAAAACATCACACAATGCTGTTAAAGAGAAAATTATAAATTGTTTTCTCTTTAACAGCATTGTGTGATGTTTTCATTCCACCTTTTCATACTCATATATATATATATATATATATACACACACACACACAATAGCCAAATGATGGTCTGTTGAGTCTTACCTTCTTATTGGAAGTGTAAATATTTGCTCTGTATATAATTATTAATTATTTCTACATTGAGCTCTCTTAGATTTTGAAATAATCCTTGTATAAATCTCTAGGTCTGCATCTGCATGGGCATGCATTGTGGATATACAGAGGATGTAGATGATCCCAAATAGATCATTCCAAACTCATCTGTCTATTGTCTATTATCTTTATAGACACACACATACCATTCTGGAAAAAATTCTTTATCTTAAAATAATGAGTGAATGGTATTTAATGGTACCTACTTGAAGTAATGATAGTCATTTATTAAACTTAGCTTAGTTTGGTACAAGGCCAGAAATATGGGCGTTAGTAACAATCACATTCAGCTAGATTATCTAATGAAATTAACTTATTTTTGAAGAAAACCTAAAATGCTATTGTGTAATTATTAGATTATCCAATCAAAACAAAGAATCCTGTTAATGAAATTTACAGAATTAAAAATGAATAAAAATCACCACAGTGACATTAACATTTCCAAACAGAATTTAATGATTTAACCCTTTTTCAATTTTTGTTTTAGATTTTACTTTAATGAGTTTCACTGTTAAGTCTGTGCATTAAAAATGAAGGTTAATACAAAAATAATAACAGACAGTGTATGTGTGTGTGTATATATATATATGTTAAAGGCAAAAGATTTATGCACTATCCTTGACCAGAAACCAGAGCTTGTCATATTTGCATCAAACTTTGTGGATCTGCAGTGGATTCGATGAGTCATTTGAAGGTTCATGAGAGGAAAGGTTCTGGTGGTGGGGGTTGTAGGATTGTGAAAGACGGCAGTGATCTGTAAAGATTATGCTATTGCTATATATATATATATATATATATATATATATATATATATACATACATACACACGGGTGAGTCAAAAAGTAATGCCATTTTGTTTATTTTATTAAAAAAAAATTATTTTTGTTTTAAAATTTGCTTGAATGAGTTTCGGTGTTAAGTCTGTACATTGTGCATTGAAAATGATTAATACAAACATAATAATAAACAGAATATATAACACCTTTAGAATGATCTCAGGTGCTTTGGCATTACGCCTTCCAGCTGGAAAAATTTGGCTTAGGAGTGTCCTTATGTCAGCAGGCTCTCCATAGAGGACTGTTCATGTCAGAAGTCACCCTGATACAACACCATGAAGCCAAGAGGTCTAGAAGAAAGCAGCGGCAAACAAAGCACCTACACATCAGCATCTTCAGAGACAGCTTTCACATGTGACGTCTGTGTGTCGAGAATCTGTTTTTTCGAACATTGGACTTCACAGTCACAGGAAGTGATGTAACTTCAGGGGCAAGAACTATATAGTCTTCCGCGACTGCAATGGCCAATGATGATATAAACCTTTAGGAAGAAAATAAATACTAAATATCAAACAATCAAATTTTTAAATAAAAATTATTTTAGATTTTTAAAATTCTCTGGTGTACATGAAATATAATTTATATATAGTTTCTTGCTTAACCCAAGTGCACTTGTTTGAAAATCATATAGGCGAAAAACTGTCAGTAACCAAGTGCTGTTGATTTATGTCCATACTACCCTAACTTATATATATAATCTTTGGCGGACCTGAACTTTCAGAACCCCCACATCTAAAATTTTGTTTTTAATCTTTTTTTTTTTCAACGTATTATTATCGATTGCCACACCAATCTATCCGATTGTAAAAACAAAAATTTTTAAAAGTTATTATTTTTTGATTTTTCAGGGGTGCTCAGTTCCCCGTATAAGTTTATAGTAAATCGATCCCCCATATCGGAACCGCTCGATAATAAATAATTTGGGTTTCTTTTTTCTGGGCCACCCTAACTTTGACACCTTTGCGCCAGTTTTCTTTTGAGCAGTTCCGATATTGGGGATCGGTTACTATAAACTTATACGGAGAACTGAGCACCTTGAAACTCGAAAAATAAATAACTTTTTAGAATTTTTTTTTCACAGTCTGATAGATTGGTGTGCAATCGATAATAATCCATTTGAAGAAGAGAAAAAAAAAATTAAAAACAAAAAATTTTAGATGGGGGTTCTGAAAGTTCAGGTCCGCCTAATCTTTCTTTTCCTTTTTTGATTCAATATATACTGGAATGTGTATTCATGAATGTTACACACTTTAGTTTTGAAGATTAAACAATTGTTTAGACTTCTCCTCTGGTTTTTAGTGAAAATGTTGCAAAAGATTTGTTTGAAAAGTTTTAAGATGTCATTCTCACAAACAAATAAAAATAAAACCTTGTTCTCTTTGTTAGTAAAAAAAAAAACATGAAAGAATGTTTTTTCTTCTTTCTATTCTCATTAATCTTTAGTCTATACTTAATATACAACATTTATAAAGAATGTTAAGTGATTTCTTCCTTTTATTCTGGGTTTCTTTTTGTCAAACAAACTATTACAAAAGCCATGTGAACTTTTTCTCTTTTTACTGAAATAAATAATGAAAATGACAAGATTTGTTCCATTTGACTTGTTCTCATTCTAGAAAAAATCCTCCCACACATACCACACTGTTTAAGTCTAGTGTTGAACAATTTAATTTTATTCTTTAGATGGAATTCATCTATTTTAGCTCATTCTGATAAACTAAGGGGTTGGGTGGGGGGTGAAAGTGTCCTATTTAAGTTTTTTTTTTGATTAGCTGGTTGTAAAATAATTCACAAACAACTGAATGGAACTTTTTTATAGATTTGAACTGCTGGCAGGCCAATAAATTTTGACATATTGAAACCATATTGAAATATATAAAATATCAGAACATATTTTAAAACATGGATTAAAACTATATTCAAACCTTACTAATTCCATATTGAAATAATTGAAACCATAATAAAACCTTTATTGGGGAAATGCATAAGATATGAAACATATTTAAAATATGGATAAACTATATTGAAACCTTATTGAGATCATATGAAATATGCATAAAAATATTTTAAACATGGATTAAACCATATTGAAACATATTTAAACATGGATAAACTATGTTGAAACCTTATTGAGACCATATTTGAAAATGCATAAAATTATAAAGATGGATAAAACCATATTTCACTTGCGCTAGACCCAGAGATATTTTTAGGCATCTGAGGTGGAAGCGCCACACCTACCATCAGCTCCTCACTTTACCGAACACAGATCCCTTGCTGATTGGCTGATACCGTCATTAGGCCGCCCAAACGACTTTACTTTTATATATATATTATATATATATATATATATACAAGGCAGGGTTAGTTCAGTTGGTTAGGGGCGTTCGGCTAGAAACCGCAAGTCTGTAGTCCGAAATTCAACCCTCACCAACTCAGAGTATGAGTAGCACAGGGATCTGTGCGGTAAAGTGAGGAGCTGATGGTAGGTGTGGCGCTCCACCTCAGATGCTTAAATGATCTCCTGGGTCTACGCAAGTGAAATATGGTTTATCCATCTTTCAATATTTTTATGCATTTTTCAATATGGTCTCAATAAGGGTTTCAACATAGTTTATCCATGTTTAAATAGTTTCAATATGGTTATCCATGTTTAAATATTTTATGCATATTTCATATGATCTCAATAAGGTTTCAATATTAGTTTATCCATATTTAAATATGTTTTTCAATATTCTTATGCATTTTCAATAAGGTTTTAATATGGTTTCAATATTTCAATATGGATTTAGTAAGGTTTGAATATAGTTTTATCCATTTTAAATATTTCTGATATTTTATAAATATTCAATATGGTTTCAATATGTCAAAATTTTATTGCCTGCCAAGCAGTTCAAATCTATTTAAAACCAATTCCAATTCAGTTGTTTGTGAATTATTTACAACCAGCTAATCAAAAAAAAAAACTTAAATAGGACACTTTCACCCCCCACCCAACCCTTAGTTTTATCAGAATGAGCTAAAAAATAGATGAATTCCATCTAAAGAATAAAATTAAATTGTTACAACCACTAGACTTAAACAGTGGTGGTATGTGTGGGAGGATTTTTCTAGCAATGAGAACAGTCAAATGGAACAAATCTTGTCATTTCTTATTTTATTTCAGTAAAAGAGAAAAAGTTCACATGGCTTTTAACTAGTTGTTTGACAAAAAAGAAAACCCAGAATAAAAGGAAGAAATCACTTAACATTCTTTATAAATGTTGTATATTAAGTATAGACTAAAGATAATGAGAATTAGAAAGAAGAAAAAAACATTCTTTCAGTTTTTTTTTTTACTAACAAAGAGAACAAGGTTTTATTTTTATTTGTTTGTGAGAATGACATCTTAAAACTTTTCAACAAATCTTTTGCAACATTTTCACTAAAAACCAGAGAGAAGTCTAAACAATTGTTTAATCTTCAAAAACTAAAGTGTGTACACATTCATGAATACACATTCCAGTATTATATTGAATCAAAAAAAGGAAAGAAGATTAGGCGGACCTGAACTTTCAGAACCCCCCCATCTAAAATTTTTGTTTTTAATTTTTTTTCTCTTCTTTCAATGGATTATTATCGATTGCACACCAATCTATCAGACTGTGAAAAAAAAAATTCTAAAAAGTTATTTATTTTTCGAGTTTTCAAGGGTGCTCAGTTCTCCGTATAAGTTTATAGTAAACCGATCCCCCATATCGGAACTGCTCAAAAGAAAACTGGCGCAAAGGTGTCAAAGTTAGGGTGGCCCAGGAAAAAAACAAGAACCCAAATTATTTATTATCGAGCGGTTCCGATATGGGGGATCGATTACTATAAACTTATACGGGGAACTGAGCACCCCTGAAAAATCAAAAAATAAATAACTTTTAAAAATTTTGTTTTTACAATCGGATAGATTGGTGTGCAATCGATAATATACGTTGAAAAAAAAAAAGATTAAAAAACAAAAATTTTAGATGTGGGGTTCTGAAAGTTCAGGTCCGCCAAAAGATTATATATATAAGTTAGGGTAGTATGGACATAAAATCAACAGCACTTGGTTACTGACAGTTTTTCGCCTATTGATTTTCAAACCAAGTGCACTTGGGTTAAGCAAGAAACTATATATAAATTATATTTCATGTACACCAGAGAAATTTTAAAAATCTAAAAATAAAATTTTTAATTTAAAAATTTGATTGTTTGATATTTAGTATTTATTTTCTTCTAAAGGGGTTATATCATCATTGGCATTGCAGTCTCGGAAGACTATATAGTTCTTGCCCCTGAAGTTACATCACCTCCTGTGACTGTGAAGTCCAATGTTCGAAAAACATTCTCGACCACAGACGTCACATGTGAAAGCTGTCTCTGAAGATGCTGATGTGTAGGTGCTTTGTTGCCGCTGCTTTCTTCTAGACCTCTTGGCTTCATGGTGTTGTATCAGGGTGACTTCTGACATGAACAGTCCTCTATGGAGAGCCTGCTGACATAAGGACACTCCTAAGCCAAATTTTTCCAGCTGGAAGGCGTAATGCCAAAGCACCTGAGATCATTCTAAAGGTGTTATATATTCTGTTTATTATTATGTTTGTATTAATCATTTTTCAAATGCACAATGTACAGACTTAACACCGAAACTCATTCAAGCAAAATTTTAAAACAAAAATAAATTTTTTTTTAATAAAATAACAAAATGCATTACTTTTTACTCACCCGTGTGTATGTAGTATATTATATATATATATATAAATATATATTAATATATATATATAGCAATAGCATAATCTTTACAGATCACTGCCGTCTTTCACAATCCTACAACCCCCACACACCAGAACCTTTCCTCTCATGAACCTTCAATGACTCATCGAATCCACTGCAGATCCCACAAAGTTTGATGCAAATATGGACAAGCTCTGGTTTCTGGTCAAGGATAGTGCATAAATCTTTTTGCCTTTAACATAGAATTATATATACACACACACACCATCACATACAGTCTGTTTATTATTTTTGTATTAACCTTCATTTTAATGCACAGACTTAACAGTGAAACTCATTAAAAGTAAAATCTAAAACAAAAATTGAAAAAGGGTTAAATCATTAAATCTGCTTGGAAATGTTTAATGTCACTGGTGATTTTTATTCATTTTTAATTCTGTAAATTTCATTAACAGGATTCTTTGTTTTTTATTGGATAACTAATAATTACACAATAGCATTTAGGTTTTCTTCAAAATAAAGTTAATTTCATTAGATAATCTAGCTGAATGTGATTGTTACTAAACGCCCCATATTTCTGGCCTTGTACCAAACTAAGCTAAGTTTAATAAATGACTATCATTACTTCAAGTAGTACCATTAAATTACCATTCCACTCATTATTTTAAGATAAAAAGATTTTTCCAGAATGGTATGTGTGTGTCTATAAAAGATAAAAATAGACAATAGACAGATGAGTTTGGAATGATTCTATTTGGGATCATCTACATCCTCTGTATATCCACAATGCATGCCCATGCAGATGCAGGACCTAGAGATTTATACAAGGATTATTTCAAATCCCTAAGAGAGCTCAATGTAGAATAATTAATAAATTATATACAGAGCAATATTTACACTTTCCAATAAGAAGGTAAGACTCAACAGACCATCATTTGGCTATTGTGTGTGTGTGTGTGTATATATATATATATATATATATGAGTATGAAAAGGTGGAATGAAAACATCACACAATGCTGTTAAAGAGAAAACAATTTATAATTTTTCTCTTTAACAGCATGTGTGATGTTTTCATTTCCACCTTTTCATACTCATACTGTCGGATTCATTTCCTTTCTTTTAACTTATTCTAGTATGAAAAAGAAAAGAAAATAGAGTGGAAAAATAAATTCGACTTGTTGAAGAGAGGGGGGGTCAACAATGTCGTCGTCGTAACAAAATCTGTCGTCGTCGTAACAAAACCACCAACTCAAACATCTCCAGCAGCTGAAAATCGCAACTGCTGCTGTTGTCACCCCACTTTCTACTTATACTAATTTTCTTTCAACATCCGGGTGTCTGCACCACACGCACGAGATTCTCGAGCCAAACCCGACTGCCGGAATCATCATAGCCATCATCCGGGCACCTGGCGCTTACATCCGGACTGTAGCTTCTAGACTTCAGTGACAATGTTTGCATTTCTGAAGGAAGCGGGTTCGATTCTACAGTCCGACATGTCAGGCAAAGCCTAGCCCGCTTCCTTCGAGAATACGGCAGGCCCTGACGTTCGCCACTCACCTCGTGTTCTCTGTCACACTTATATATATATATATACCCAACCCCTCCACCACAAACCAGATGCTAAACAAGGTCAATTTTTAAGCAGAGTTCAACAGCTTTGAATTCAGAGTTTTCCATTTCCTAGGATTCAAAGTCTGCTTGCCAAGTCCATTTCCTATGACGAGAACTATATGAGTACTTTGATTGATATATGTAGTAAGTTAAGTCAGTGAAGTGGCCTATTCTCAGTATCAGCCGGACAGTGAGGGAGTCTATCCTATTTTCACTAGCACTAGACAAAGGAGATTGCTTTCGCATTTAAGGTGGAGCGCCACACCTAACATCAGCCCCCCACTTTAAAGTTCAGATCCATGCAGTCCTACTCATCGAAGGCTGGTATCAAACCCTTATGGTTCCTAGGGTAAAGAGCAAAGCATTAATCTGGATATTGGGTTTGTACAAAGGTTTCAGAGATTAAGTAGATGAGGACCGGTATTGAACCTGGAATCAAGTGGTTTCTACGTGGATGCTCTTACCAACTAAGCTTTATGGTATATGTATATTACCTAAATTTCTATTTCAGTAATCAAGAGGGATTATGAATGTGGCTTTATTAAAAGATTAAGAGTAAAGCATTAATCTGGATATTGGGCTTGTACGAAGGTTTCAGGTCAAGAGAAGAGACAAGAGAGCATAGGAGAGTTTGGCTGTCAGATGATTTGATTTAACAGACATTGATTGATTGAAGTAGGAGTAGGAAATACGTTGACAGCATCTTTTACATTAAGATGCTGCCTCACATTACCTGAATCTTTCAAATCAACAGACAACTCTTTCATTACTTATCTTATAATGTGATAAACTTAATAGATGAATGGGATTTACTATATATGTATTTACCAAGCTCTCCGCATGAGTAGGATGTGACACAAGGTCAATTTCTTAAGTGGAGTTTAATGGGTTTGAATTCAGTTTTCCTTTTCCTAGACTTAGTTGGTAGAGTGTTGGCCTGGAACCACAAGGTTCCTGGTTTTGACACTGGCCCTCACCGGGTTAACAGTGTATGAATAGCATAGGGGATCTGTGCAGTAAAGTGAAAAGCTGATGGTAGTTGTGGCACTCCACCCCAGACACTTAAAAATAATATTTTTAGTCTAGCGATAGTGAAAAGGGGTTTGGTTTGGTTTGTTTTGTTTTATGGCATATCAACCTCAATGGGTCATTTAATGCCGATAAAGTTTTGAAATAAATCAATTCTTAATGGATAATACAATTTTTTTATATAAATACATTTTTCTATTTAACCCATAGATGGGACCCTAACAGGTACTACCACTCCGGGTCAGAGTGGACCAGGGAGCAATGGTGATGAAGGGTGCTCCACATTCCCCAAACCTCCAAAACTGGAACCTCACCATCAGATAGAGTTTAACGTCATTCCCAGGACATGTAGACCCGCAGCCACCGCCTTCTAGCACCCATATGATAAGGGGTTGGGCTTGCCATAAGGGCAATAGGTTGGGGAAAACTCATATAGGTGCTAGGGCTTGACGTGACCAGCCGATTGATCAGAGGGGGCCTCTCCGACCGTCTAGCCCAAGATAGGGCCAAAGTGGAGTATTGCATGTCCTTAACTGCTCATCCACCTGGGCTCTTTCCTTAAGCATCATGGGTCACCACCCACGGCCACAGTTGGCCCCATTGGGGAGTCTTACCCCTCTGCAGAGGTGCAGTTGGTGCATTCTAACGCCCCAGCCGACAGGGCGGAGTGAAAAGGGGATATTCCCTTGCTGTCTGGCTTGATGCCAACTTTTAGGCCACCCCCAATGTCTTTACTTTTACTTAGACTGGTTGCCATACGAAGAAGTCATTCTGGAAGTAATGGCAATGAGGAGGTACTGCACACTCCCCAGAATTTCGAACCTCACCACTAGATTACAGTTAAATGTCATACCCAGGACACCAATTCACATGAGTAAATTTGTGACACAAAGTCAATTTCTTAAGTGGTGTTTAACAAGGTTTGAATACAGAGCTTTCCTTCTCCTAAACTGGTTGCCATAACAAGGTTTAAAGTGCCCAGTCTATCCTATTATTTACCATAGCTGGAGGGAGAATAGTTTGATTCATGCCATTCCCAAGGGTATTAGTGCTATGTGAAATGCAAACAGCCTCATCCAGGATTTCAAACTAGGTTCACTGTGTCCACTTCCTACAATGATGTTAAGTAAAAATTTTACAAACATCACACTATGTTCTAGAGTAGACAGACTACCCCCACAAGATGGACTAGTCTGAGGACTATAAAGATCTTATTTATATTTGAAAATATTTACAAATTAAAATATACATAGAAATAGCATTAAAATTCTTCTTAAAAATATCTAGCATTTGTGAATCTCAAAAATAAGCAAATCAATACACCAGTTGTTTTTTTTCTTCTCCTCTCTGCCCAGGCGAATCTGGGTAGCCACTTCTAGTTATTTCTAAAGAGTATTTTAAAAAATGAAACAATTAATACCAAATTAAACAAGCGTCTATCTGTAACGATAAGACCCGTTCCAACAGACATACGTGGTATCAACTGATATTAATTGAAAACTCAATTAATTCAGCGGATGTAACCCTGACGATTCAGATGATGAAACTCGAGTAGGTTACTTTATATCCATTTCTTAAATAAATTTTGCTCTACATTGTATTGAGCACTTTGTATTTGTTTTTTCACGGCCTTAACCCCTGGATCCTGTGCGCTCCCAATGATCGGACCCATACCCACTGGTAAGCCACTACTCATATATAATATATATATATATATATTATATATATAATATATATGATTTTTGGATGTTTGTTTATTTAGAAACGTTGCTTAATAAAGTATATATTAAATTTTTACTTGAAGGCACTTACAACGCATGTATCGCATAAAATTCGATACTTTTTCTTATAGAAAATGAACTTGACAAGCGTAATCCCAGCAAAGGATGGCTCGATGTGTAGAACACCATACAGACCGTTTCGACTTTATTAAGTCTCATCAGCGGTATATACCAACGATTTCCCTCCGACAGAAATCGAAACAGGGACCCCAGCAGACACAGTGAAACACTAGTGAAACACTTTATCGCCTCGGCCACAGTACACAGCTGACCATCCTAGCGAAATTAAGCTTGTCAAATGATACTCACGCCTCTACCATAATAGGTAAGGGGGCGTTATTGAGAGAATAATAACAACAAACAGACCGTATGCCCTTCGGCGAAGTGAATAAGATTTTTGGATGTTTGTATTTTAGAAACGTTGCTAATAAAAGTATAATATTAAATTTTTACTTGAAGGCACTACAACGCATTGTATCGCATAAATTCGATACTTTCTTATAGAAAATGAACTTGACAAGCATAAATTTTATGCGATACATGCGTTGTAAGTGCCTTCAAGTAAAAATTTAATATATATATATATATATATATATATACACACACACATTAATATCACCGGTTCTTACTTTTAAAAAAAAAAATTTTTTTTTACTTAAGTTGGTGTATTCAACCGTGTAGCATATTTTTTTCTTGGAAATAAACCCTCTTGTTATATCTATGTGTGTGTCAACATTCCTTGATTCTATGACACAATACATTTACTTTTTATTATTCCTGAGCAGAAAGCATTATTTCCTAATTGTCCATGTCTAATGCAGTAAAGTGGTAGGTGTGGCACTCAACCTCAGACGCAAAAACAATCTCCTTGGTATAGCGCTAGTGAAAAGGGGATAGACTCACTCGCTGATTGGCTGATACAGACTTTAGGCCTCCCCGATGACTAAAGTAAATGGAAAAGAGCTTTCTCTTTAAACTTTGCTTTTGCGAATCGGTTAATAAAATATTAAGATTTATCCATTTTCCAGAACATTCTTTTTCTTTTTTTTAAATTGAAATAGATCACTAAGTAGGCCTGAGTCTATTCTAGTAGTGACCAGGTTTGAATTCAGATTTTTCCTTCTCCTAGACTGGTTGCCTAACCAAGGTTAAAGAGCCCAGTTTGCCCCACTATTTACCCATAGCTGGAGGGAGAATAGTTGGATTCATACCTTTCCCAAGTGTATTAGCACTATGTGAACTGAGGCTTTGTCCAGGAATTGAACTCGGGTCGTCGAGTCCATTTCATACGACTAACCAGTACACCACCGCGCTCCCCCGTTTCAAATAGATTCAGTGATGAGTAGCTGATAGAGAATTTTCTAATAGAAATGTCTTAAGATTTTTGTTCATTATATTATTTTATAAGAAAATTTGCATATTCTAATTTTCATACGTTCTGAAGAAAATAACTTATGAATCAAAATTTACATATATTCATACAAAAGTTATGCAACAATGAACAAAAATTATTTGTCTAAATTTTTAAAATAAAGCTTGATAATTAGTATTATTTAGATTTTTTGTACTGTTGTCCTCATCTTTATTGTAATATACACAATGTTTCGACCAATGTGGCCTTTGGCCTTCTTCAGATGTTTCTTGTTGAACTTAGGAACCTTGTGTATATAATAATAAGGATGAGGACAACAGTACAAAAAAATCTAAATAATACAAATTATCAAGCCTTATCTAAAAAATTCAGACAAATAATTTTTGTTCATTGTTGCATAACTTTTGTATGAATATACGTAAATTTTGATTCATACGTTGAATTATTCAGACCGTATGAAAATTAGAATATGCAAATTTTACTGTTTTTACATAAAAAATAGATCAATTTCTAAACTTCATTATCCAGAGAAAAGAAGTTTGAAGGGAATAATGGCCACTTTATATACTTTTATAACAATAAAATATACTCTCCAGGAACACTATGTGAAATGAAACAGCTTTATCCAGGATTTGAACTTGGTTCACCATGTCCATTTCTTATGATGATAATCATTATACCACAAGCACATATATAGAAAAAAAAAGAGGGATTTGGCATTAAATAACCCTAAGATCAGAGTGTAGTATCTGTGCCTGGGATCAGTGTTGCTCTCTAGTATTTCAGCATAGAAACAGGTACTCAAGTTTATTGTACCAAAAATTGTATCACTAATCACCATTTTACACATAAAGGAATATTGTATCCATGACCAATAGTACTTAATGTAGTCACATACAGTAAACTGACACAATGCAGCAGGGCTTTATATATTTCTAAATACAGGTTCAAACAGGTTTTCTATCTCCACTGTTTGCAATGTCACTTGGTATGAGACCTTATTTATGTATAAACCCTTTTATTTGTCATACAGATCCTCTGTAAGCTAAATGTGCTGCACTGAAGAACTCAAAAAAGATAAGTCCTTCTTATAAAGTCCACAATTATTTGAAGAATAATCAAACTAAGTTCCAATTACCGTCAAATTGGTAAGACACGGCAACAAGTAGTTGTAACTCAATACAAACCCGTCTTGTTGCAATTCTACTGCAGAATGACAGGGTATTTATAAAACTCCACAATATCATTGAAACCAAGTAGCCAATCAGAACTCAAGGAATGGAATCACCCAAATGCATGAATGGGTCATTTTTGATTTCTATAAATACCAACTGTCTTGGACACTGCTTCAGTTGTGCTTAGCTAGTTGCTGTTATTCAAACCAACAGTAGACTAACTGGCTTCAATACTATTAATAATATTTATGTTTTGTTTTGTGACATATCAACCTCAGTGGATCATTTAATGCTGGCAAAGTTTTCAAAGATTTGTAGTGATAGGCTGGAAGAAAATTTTTTAAACTCAATTTTTTTTTATAAACAAATTTTCTATTTAACTCATAGATTGGACCCTAACAGGTACTACCATTCAGAGTCAGAGTGGACCTAGGAGTAATTCTGATGAAGGGGTGCTCCACATTCCTCAGACATTCAGAACTGGAACCTCACTATCAGATAGAGTTTAACGTCATTCCCAGGACATGAAGACCCTCAGCCGCCACCTTCTAGCATATATATGATAAAAAAGTTTGGGGCTTTCCATAAGGGCAATAGGGTTGGAACAATCATATAGGTGCTAGTGCTTGACATGGCCAGCCTATTGATTAGAGGGGACCTTTCTGACCACCCGTCTATCCTAAGTAAGGGCCAAAGTGAAGTGATAATGACTAATCAATACATCCTATAAAAATAAAGGACAACAGTTAACAAATACAAAGAATGCAGCAGCCATATTTGCCCACCTCTAGCCCACATTGCATAACCAATAAAATAGAGTTTGTAACTGATGGCATTTGTTCTTTGTTGGATTATTTGTGAGCCTTAACAACTCAATGGGTTAAATAATACCACTACTGCTCTTCTAAAGAATGGCTTTGGCATTAAATAACCTATGAAAATTTGATATGCCATTAAACAAAGAATCAAACCATCAAGTCAGTCAAGAAACAAAGAGAAAAACTTCAAACACTTATTTATAGTATTATCTGCGTTATTCAGACTATTGTCCCCATCTTTATTGTTATTTGTACAACGTTTTGGCCGATATGCCCTCCGGCCTTCTTCAGGTATTTCTTCTCGGACTCGGGAACCTTCTTTTCGAACTCGGGAACTTTCTTGTCATAATCGGGAGCCATGACAGAACTTTGAACCAGTCCTGAGGTTCCCAAGTCCAAGAAGGTTCCCGAGTCCAACAAGAAATACCTGAAGAAGGCCGGAGGGCATATCGGCCGAAACATTGTACAAATAACAATAAAGATGGGGACAATAGTCCAAATAACGCAGATAATACTTATTTATACTTTCAATACTACTGTAATACAATAAAAATCAATGCAATACCGTAGATAAACAATATAGTCTAGCACTTGATGTAGCTTACCGTGTTTACTTGGATATTCCGAGCAAACTAGAACCTCACTATTTATATACAATAGTATTTATAATATAGTAATTATGTATGCAATTGATTTAATCATAAATGCAATTTATTTACTTATTTCAAAAAAACATAGACCATCATATCTATGATGTACTCTAATTTTCTATTAAACTGACCTAACGCATTTCTGCATAATGTTTATATATTTACCAAACCCCTCCGCACGAGCAGGATGCAACACAAGGTCAATTTCTTAAGTAGAGGTTTGAATTCAGAGTTTTCCTTCTAGACTGGTTACCCATCCAAGGTTAAAGATCCCAGTCTGCTCTACTATTGACCCATAGCTTGAGGGAGAATAATTGGATGCACACCTTTCCCAAGAGTATTAGCGCTATGTGAAATGCAAACAGCCTCGTCCAGGATGGGTCAGTTTCCTACTACTCAAACCATTACACCATGTGCCTCCATGCATAGTGTATATACTCAGTAATAAATGACTTTGTATTTGAACGACCCCTAACTTTTTACTACACAAGCCTACAGAAATATTTCTTCAACATCCAATAAGATAAAAGAGAAAACATTCAAACACTTATTTATACTTTCAAAATTACTGTAATCCAATCAAAATCAATGCAATGCTGTAATTAAACAACATAGTCTAGACTTTAATTTCCTGTTAGTCAGCAATCAAAAAGAAAAATAATGAGAACACTTGACAGCAGGAAAAAGGGATGAAAGTCAGTTCAACTCCAAATGGACGATTATAACAGTTAAGACAGATGTTTAGAGAGTTTTAATACTTTTACATGATGACCACATAAGGATTTAAAGGCATACTTAACATAATGGTTATCATTGGAGAAAATGGAATTGGTGACCACATATATATATATATATATATATATATATATATATATATTATAATCAAAAAGTCCAGAGAAGAAATCTTCCTTACGACATAGGAGTTTTTTTAAACAACCTGTCGTAGTTTGAGAGCTCAATTTGTGCTCTTATTGTTAGAGTCACAGAGCAAATTTATAAGTAAAGAAATAACAGAAGACTTAGTCTCCTGGAGAATTAGACACTTTGTCTAAGCTCCCCGAAATAGGCTATAATGCAAAATCTCTAAGTCTTTTGTTATTTCTTTATGCATATAAAAATTAACGGTTAATAGCATCAGATTCACACAACCACTATACACTTAACATCTTTCATTTTGTTCTTCACATAAACATTACCTAACAGTGTCCTGAAGATGGTACAAAATACCGAAATGCTTAAGTATTGACACTAAAATTGTTTCCTGATCGTAACATCCTGTGTTTGTTATATTTTTAAAACATTTTCTTTTCATATTGTCGGATTAATTTCCTCATCGTATTTTCCATATATATATATATATATATATATAGGGCCGGTTTAGCTCAGTCAGTAGAGCGTTCGCCTGGGAACCACAAGTTTCCTGGTTCGATACAGGCCCTTGCCAACTCAGCGTACGAGTAGCACAGGGATCTGTGTGGTAAAGTGAAGAGCTGATGGTAGGTATAACATCGCAGACTAAGGCTCACAAGCTTTTGCTTGTTATATACAAATTTCTCTTAGAATGAAACTAGTAGAAATAATTTTTGTGTGGTAATTAACTTGAATATAATCCACAGTGAGCAACAGGCCCACTTACCTGTCGTCCTCTAAAAACAAGAAACTATAAACTTGGAAATATTATTGGTTTGAGATGGGCAGTTTAAACAAAAAAAAAAAAAACAAAAAAAAAAAAGTTTTTCAGTTTCATATCATAAAACCACATTGAAATATTTTTACTAAACCGAAAACGTTCAGTTTAGTGCTATTACCCAACACAATCCTAATATTTTTTCAACATTTTTTTTTAATGAAATAACCTATTCACTATAAATTTAAATCATTAACAAATAAAGCGATGAAAATTTAATTAAAATTGAACAATTCCCTGATTTTTGGTAATTGCTTTAAAAATTTTTAAATTAAAAAAAAAATTAATTACCTTCCTTGAGTAAATACTTGTACATACCTACACAAGATAATGAATATGGCTTCCTTAGAAAGAAAATATACTAAATTAAATATCGAAACTGAACTGAAAAAAATCAAGGAAAAAAAAAATCGAAACCAATACCAAAATCAAAACTTACCTGTCTTCCTCTACAATACAAGAAACTATAATTGGTAATATATATATATATATATATATATATACATACCTTTTTTTTTCTTTGGTGGGGTACAAAGTTTTTTGGTATTAGGATGATTCTAAACTGGTCATTTCCTCCAACAGTTGGGTGCTGAAAAGTTCAGGTCAACTCATAAGGAATAAGACCACTAGGAAAGGAGCCGGCATAGCATCAAAGCTCTACAACACCAAAAGGGCTAAGAGGAAGTGAAATACAATACCATCCATGGGAGCGGAGAAAGATGTATAAATGTAAGCTGAACTTGATTGTTTGCCAGTTTGAATAAAGAAAGTGATCTGAAGAAACTCGTAGGGTCTCAGATACCCACGGGTGGAAATAGACCATAATCGCTGAATACCTTTACAAATATATATATATATATATATATAAATTGGTAATATCATTGGTACTTACCTGTGATTGAAGAATTAGGGCTGAAAGTAATGAGATCTGAAGTGTCTTGGGATTTCCGTTTACTCGAGGGTGCTGACCGGGGAGGGGGACGTGCTGGTGCTGGTCTGGAGGGAATCATACGATCAGAAACCTTTCGATGGACGACCTTCCCATTTGAGGCGTGTGATGTCCCATTGGAGGGGGACGGGCGGGAACCAGAGGGCCTTGGAGGGGCCGTCTTACGCTGGGAAGATCTTTTATCTATCAGAGCACCTGTGCTAGCACCAAAAGAATAACTACGTTGTGGGGGAGGCGGAGGTCGACGGATGGGGACAGGTTTGGAGCCGGACTTGTCCAGGCTCTCTGGAACTTGGGAAGGCCATCCAAGGAAAACTCGCTTGGCTTTCCGGCTCCGCGGAGATGTCGAGAGAGCAGATACAAGGGATGAGGCAGATGAAGAGGCACTGGTTTTCTCCCCAAAGTAAACCATCTGGTCGTTGATGTTCAGTTTCACCTGCCGGCCGGATGATTCACCGTAATCCATGTTCTCATTGCTATCCAGAATTGGAGAGTAAGATTTCCGGTGTTCTTTCTGCAGTTCATTCTCAATTAAAGAGTTCAAGCTGTGTCTATCAAAATTTGAAGTTCCACTGATACTGTGCGGTCGAGGGGGTTTGTTCATGGAATTAGAAGGGGAGGTGGAGAATGAAGGTTTCGGCACAACCGCTGGTTTTGGTTTGAGGATGGGCTTAAGTTGGGGCGAGGGTTTGCTGGCTGCTAGTAACACCGAGCAACTAGTCTCCTTCGACTGGTTGCTGTAGATGTTGTTGTTTTCTTTATCTTGGTAGCCACTGCCCTTCTCGGTGTTTGAATAAAGGCTAGAACATTCTGGTTTTGTTTTATCTACATCAAGCACATTGCTTCCGCTCACCTCTGTGTTACTAAGTGAAGATTCAGACGATAAGAACTTTGGCTCAGACCCTATAACATCGATATGGTTCACAGGGCAATGACCAATTTCATTGTCATCGTTTTTGGCCAGGAACCAATTCATATCGACTTGTTGCAATATTATTATTGTGTCCCCTTCTTTCAAGTTGAGGTCACCACTCGTCTCGGCCTTGAAGTTATACATAACTAAACCGTAACATTCTTCCTGTACACTGTCGGTGGCAAGGGGGGCGGCAGCTTCTTCTGCGATACTAGAACAAGTGGACACATTGGAAATGTCAGCCTCCAGGTGAGGACAGTCGACAATGATGTCCACATAACTGGACGGAAAAATCCCAGTTTTCCCATCCAGTTCCCCCTTTATCCACTGACTGTCCACATGGCACAACAGTAACACAATCTCATTAGCATTGAAGGTGAGCTCATTTCCTGCCTGCGCTCGGAAAGGGTACAGAGTTCTTGCATAGGGGGTGACAGATGAGTCGTACGATCGCGTGTTCTCACTGTTGTACGTGTGTGAAGTCCGAGATATATTGAAAGACGTGGCAGCCGTGGCGGCGGTAGTCCGGGAAAGGCTTTTTTGGGTGTTGACAGGTTTGACGTTGGAGTCCAGAAACTCAACGCAGGAAGTGAGAAACATTCCCTGCCTTCCACAGCACTCGCCAATGTACCAATCATCGTCAACCACTTCGATGACGGTGATGTGGTCCCCAGCCTTGAATCCGAGTTCTTCGTCCAGCTGAGGGGTGGAATCCACCAGCGCCCGCACAACCTGACCCTCCATAGTCGAAGACTTTGAAGGAATTGCATCACTTTTCTGGTCCAGTTCAAATACATGGGTTAGTGGAAAAATGCCATTTGAGTTTTTGCCTGCAAGGGAACCATACCACCAGTTGCTATCCGAGCACAGACACCAACGATGACATCACCTGTAAAAAAGAATGAAACAAAAAATTATAAGGTATGTATCAAAGCTGATAAGATTATTCAATATACACTGGTAAATTCTTATTTACAGGGTGCCCCCCCAAAAAAAAAAAAAACAGAACCCAAATTCTGTTTTTTTTTTGGTGGGGAGGTTCACATTATATATACTATTATTGATGCAGACTAACAACACAAAAAACCTCAAAAAAAACCCCAAAAACCAACAGAATCCAAATTCCGTTTCGGGGGTCACCCTGTATATACTAACTATATATTAATATGCTTGTTACTTAATCTTCCAACCATTATCATCTTGCAACACCCTCAGGTTAAAAATGAGACTGTCCAAATCATCCAAGATGAAAAGCAAAAATGTAAATTCTGATTATCTGGTGTTGCTTATGGACCGAATTCTTATTTCTTATGAGTGTCATCACCTCAACTAAATAATGGACCATTCTGTTTTTATCATAAAGAAAGAAAGGGAAGAAAAAGGAATACTACACAGAAAAAATATTGAAAGAAAGAAAGAGCGTAGGGAAAAGATAGAGAGATGAGCATGCAAAAGTAATAATGCTAATCTGTTTCAATCAAACATAATGAAAAGAAGGAAATAATGGAGAGAGAGAGAGAGTTAAATCAAGATTATTAATACTTTACATATGAACTATATTTGCAATAGCTCTTAAATAAATATATCAAACATCGTAATAATCAAATTATCATACTTTGTTATATCCATAGTTCCTGCTAGTATATAGATAATCACACACTTTGTAGCTATCAAAGAAACCATATAAATGTAAATTATTTGTATTAAGTGGAAGCAATACTATTCTGTTTCAATCGAACATAATGGGAAAGAGAGCGAGAGTTAAATCAAGATTTATATACTTTTTACATACTGAACTATATCGCAATAGCTCTTAGGTAAGCATATCAAACATTGTATAATTAAATTATCATACTTTGGTATATCCACAGTCCTGGCTAATCAAGATTATTAATACTTTTAAAACCATACTGAACTATTTGCAATAGCTCTTAAGGTAAACATATCACAACATTGTTATAATTAAATATCATGACTTTGGTATAGTCCAACAGGTCCTGCCAGTGTATGAATAGTCATACTTTGTAATGTATCAAAGAAACCATATGACTGTAAAATTATTGTATTAAGAATAGTTACTTGATTCCAATAATTGCTACTCTCAGTCAGTAGGAGCATCACGCTTTGAAACAAATTCTAATTGGAAGTGTCTTTTTTGTTCTGTTTGTTAGGTTTTAGGCATTGGTGAATATTGATTACTTTTTATAGATTTGACAAATCATTTTAGTGCAAATTTTCAGCTTCTCAATAGAAAAAGAAATGGGGCAGGTTTTACTTAGAACTTCTTTCCAATGCTTCCATAGACTGATTTTTTTGGATTTTTTCCTCATCTTTTATTTTAAATGTGCATATCTGTATATATAATAGAGATTTCAGTATCTATCTGTAACTGAAACTATGTCCCTGCTTAATCCAGAAAAGAAATAGGAGTTTTCAGAACTTTTTTTCAATGCTTTCCATAGATTTATTATTTGGATTTTTTTGATTGCTTTGTCCTCATTTTATTTAAAATGTGCATATCTCTATATACTAAATAGAGATTCAGTATTTATATGTCTGTAACTGAAACTATGTCTTGCTTAATAGAAAAAGAAATGGGCAGGTTTTCTAGAACTTCTTCCAATGCTTCCATAGACTTGATTTTTTGGATTTTTGTCCTCATAATTATTTAAAATATGCATATCTCTTATATATTAATAGAGATTCAGTAATCTATCTGTCTGTAACTGAAACTATATGTCCCTGCTTAATAGAAAAGAAAGGTCAGGTTTTCTTAGAACTCTTTCAATGGCTTCATCGACTTTTTGGAATTTTTTGGATGTTGTCCTCATCTTTATTTTAAAATGTGGCATATCTCTTCATATTAATAGAGATTCGTAATCTATCTGTCTGTAACAGAAACTATGGTCCCTGCTTTATAGAAAAAGAAATGGGCAGGTTTTCTAAGAACTTCTTTCAAATTGCTTCATGGACTTATTGTTTTCTATTTTTTATCTTCATCCTCATCTTTTATCTTAAAATGGGCCTATCAATATATATAGAGATTCGGTTCTATCTGTCTATAACAGAAACTATATCCCGTTTAATAGAAAAAGAAATGGGCAGGTTTTTCTAGAACTTCTTTCAAATGCTTCCATGGACTTATTATTTTTTTACATTTGTTCTTATTATCATCTCATCTTTATTTCAATGTGCATATCTATATATAATGAGAGATCAGTATCTGTCTGTACAAACTATGTACTGCTTATTCACAATAATTTCAGAATTAAGGCATGTTTATTTAATAAGTATTTAATTCATATCAAAACCATTGCTACATAAAATATAGAATGCACTATTATATATAATACTCATTAACTCTTAACATCCTAATACTGGGCCTCATTCCACCTGGTCGCGGACAGTCACAATTCCTAAATCCAACCCAATTGCATAGCCTTTGTTTAAATATATATTAAACATATTTAGAAGTCCCTTTATTTTAAGAGCAAATAAAGGTAATTTAATGAACCAAGGCCATTTTAGGCATTTTTGGATAGAATCCTTATATATATTTACACACCTTCGCACGAGCAGGATGTTGACAAAAGTCAATTCTTAGCGGAGTTCAACAGGTTTGAATTCAGAGTTTTTCCTTCTCCCAGCCGGTTGCCTAACCAAGGTTAAAGAGCCCAGTCTGCCCTACTATTTATCCATAGCTGGAGGGAGAGTAGGATTCATACGTTTCCCAGGGTATCAGCACTAAGTGAAATGCAATTACCACGTGCACCCCCACACACATATGTATACACCACGTGCACCCCCACACACATGTATATTTACCAACCCCTGCGCACGAGCAGGATTCGACACAAGGTCAATTTCTTGAGCAGAGTTTTAGAGGTTTGAATTCAAAGTTTTCCTTTTCCTAGACTGGTTACCAATTCAGCTTGCAGTTGCAGTCACACACATTGCAGGGGAAATTCCCATCTACATTTGGTTGTTCATGACGACGAAGACGTCGCCGCTCTGCAGTCCTGTTTATCTCGTTATTTAGTTGTTCAGCGCTTGTTCGGCAGGCGTCTCGTCAACCCAGTCTGTTGGAGGCCAGATCTTCCACGTTTGAAGGTGTGATGATACATTTCTTCAGCGTTGTCTTAATATGGTCTTTGAACCACTTTGGGTGCGGAGGGGGGGTTTCCTGTCCCCTGCGTACTTAGATAATACCCAAGATCAATTTAACACTTGAAATATGGGATTTCAAATTTTTGTAAAACTCATTTGGTTTTATTTAACCCATAGATGGGACCCTAACAGGTACTACCATTCAGAGTCAAGGTGGACCTGAGAGTAATGGTGATGAAGGGGTACTCGACACTCCCCAGAGATCCAGAACCGGAACTTCATCATAAGATGCAGTTTAACGGCAATTCTAGAATACAACCCTCAGCCAACGCCTTATAGCACATTTATGGGAGGCGCGTGGCCTAAAGTTTAGAGTCGTAGGAAATGGTCTCGTCAACGCGAGTTCAATTCCTGGACGAAGCTGTTGGCATTTCACATAGCGCTAATACCCTTGAGAAAGGTATGAATTCTACTCTCCCTCCAGCTTGGGAATAAATAGCAGGGAAAACTGGACTCTTTAACCGTGGCTAGGTAACCAGAAGGAAAACTCTGAATTAAAACCTGTTAAACTCCGCTTAAGAAATTGACCTTGTGTCGCATCCTGCTCGTGCGGAGGGGCTGGTAAATATATATAGCACATTTATGATAAAAAGGGTTGGGGTTGCCATAAGGGCAATAAGGGCGGGAAAATCATATAGGTGTTATATGCTTCACAGGTAAGTTGAGGAATAGCTTCCGGTAACGAAACACAAGGTCGATGAACGTTAGAAACATCGATGTTGTTTGTTTGTTTGTTTTTTTATTAAGAGGATACGTTTGACACATATCTGGAACGCCTGTTAAGAAGCGAATTCATAATCGATACTTTGTGAGATCAACACGTGATAATACTTAAAAGTTTTGTTGGGTAAAAATATGTGCAAGACAGACGCACCTCGTTTACCGCGCTTCGTATTATTGCACAATCTTTTCTCATACTCGTTTTTCCGCGCTTTGTATTAGACAATTTTTTCTCATACTCGTTTTACGCGCTTTGTATTATTGCAGCATCGTAATTATTGCACACTCTTTTCTCATACTCGTTTTACCGCGCTTCGTATTATTGCACACATCTTTTCTCATACTCGTTTACCCGCGCTTCGTATTATTGCACGTCTTTTTCTCATCACTCGTTTTACCGCGCTTCGTATTATTGCACAGTCTTTTCTCAACTCGTTTTACCGCGCTTCGTATTATTGCACAATCTTTTCTCATACTCGTTTTACCGCGCTTCGTATTATTGCACACTCTTTTCTCATACTCGTTTTACCGCGCTTCGTATTATTGCACACTCTTTTCTCATACTCGTTTTACCGCGCTTCGTATTATTGCACATCTTTTCTCATACTCGTTTTACCGCGCTTCGTATTTTTGCACTTTTCTCATACTCGTTTTACCGCGCTTTCGTATTATTGCACACTCTTTTCTCATACTCGTTTTACCGCGCTTCGTATTATTGCAACATTTTTTCTCAATACTCGTTTTACCGCGCTTCGTATTATTGCACACTCTTTTCTCATACTCGTTTTACCGCGCTTCGTATTATTGCACAATCTTTTCTCATACTCGTTTTAACCGCGCTTCGTATTATTGCACTTTACAAACAATCTTTTCTCATACTTTAATATACCTTTGTGGTCGCCGATAAGGACGTCGGTCTCACAAACATTGAAAACGAACGGAATGATGTGGGTGGGTTGGTTGGTTTGGTTGGGTTTTACGGTACTTTAACATACCTTTGTGGTGGCCGATAAGGACGTCGGTCCCGCAAAATATTGAAAACAAACAGAATTATGTGGGTGGGTTGGTTGGTTGGTTGGTTGGTTGGTTGGGTTGTACGGTACTTTAACATACCTTTGTGGTGGCCGATAAGGACGTCGGTCCTGCAAATATTGAAAACAAACAGAATTATGTGGGTGGGTTGGTTGGTGTTGGTTGGTTGGTTGGGTTGTACGGTACTTTAACATACCTTTGTGGTGGACGATAAGGACGTCGGGTCCGCAAATATCGAAAACAAACGGAATAATGTGGGTTGGTTGGTTGGTTGGGTGGGTGGGTTTTACGGTACGTCAACTCTTGTTGGGTTATTTTATGCCAAAGACATTTTGTTTTATTCATTCTTCATGGGCACTGAATTAAAAAAAAAAAGCGCAATTTTTTTAACACATTTTTAAAAACTCATTTTTTCTATGTAACCCATACATAATACATTGAATTATTTTATGCCGCAGACATTTTGTTTTATTAATTCTTGATGGGTACTCTTTTTTTAGCTCAATTTTTTAAACACATTTTTAAAACTCATTTTTTTAAATTATTTAACCCATAGATGGTACCCTACCACTCCGGATCAGAATAGACCTAGGAGCAATGGTGATGAAGGGGCACTTCACATTCCCCAGAGCTCCAGAATTGGAACCTCACCATCAGATAGGAGTTTAACGTCATACCTAGGACATTAAATCCCTCAGCCACCGCCTTCTAGCACATATATGATAAAAAGGGTTAGGGGTATGCAATAATGGCAATAGGGTTGGGACAATCATATGTGCTAGGGTTTAACGTTTTCAGCCGATTGATCGGAGGGGGCATTAGCGACCGCCCGTTTAACTTTCGTAAGAACCAAAGTGGCGTGTTGCATGTCATGGATTGGATTTCGTCCTTAAGCATCACAGGTCGCCACCCACTGTTAACAGGTGGCTCCATTGTTGGGGTTAGGGTCTTTCCCCTATGCAGAGGTGCAGTCGGTATCGCAACCGACAGGGATGAACGGAATAATAATGAAACACAACACAGAGCAAAGGATTTGGTTTGTTTTGTTTTGTTTTACGGCATATCAACCTCAGTGGGTCATTTAATGCCGATAAAGTTTTGAAATAAATCAATTCTTAATGGATAATATAATTTTGTTTATCAACTCATGTTTTTCTATTTAACCCATAGATGGGACCCTAACAGGTACTACCACTCCGGGTCAGAGTGGACCAGGGAGCAATGGTGATGAAGGTGTGCTCCACATTCCCCAAACCTCCAAAACTGGAACCTCACCATCAGATAGAGTTTAACGTTATTCCCAGGATATGTAGACCCGCAGCCACCGCCTTCTAGCACCCATATGATAAAAAGGGGTTGGGGCTTGCCATAAGTGCAATAGGGTTGGGAAAATCATATAGGTGCTAGGGCTTGACATGACCAGCCGATTGATCGGAGGGGGCCTCTCCGACCGCCCGTCTAGCCCAAGATAGGGCCAAAGTGGAGACAGGGCAAAGGAGGAACAAACACGAAGTTGTTAGGTTTAACAAAACGTCGATTTTATTAATATGCAAAACCGACGTGCGAGTTACAACGAAAACAGGGCAATAACAAGTGCGGTCGTCGATGTCTTCCTGCTGCTAGGGGGTCAGCATCGTGGGCCAGGAAGGTGAGACTGGTCGGTGTCGTCGGACGCCTGCTCCTTCCGGGGGCCGGAAACGTGGTGGACCTGGTAGACAGGAAGTGGCTGGGCAAGGTCGATAGGGACGTGGTTAAGACGGATCACAACACAAGGAGCTCAGTCGTGATGGCTGTGTTACACACTGGACCCGTCAAAGAACACAAACACTTGTATTTAGGAAAATGTAAGATGAGATGTTTATTTTCCCCGGTTGTGTACAGCTGAGAGTCGTGGGCAGGCTTACGCAATGTGGAGCCTTCGGGAGTTCTTTTCAAGTAATCTCGAACCTGATCGTCGTCTGTCTAATCGATCTCTACGGGCCTCTTTTATTGTAGTCTGACCCCCAGTGTCACGCCTCTTTGTTCGTGACACCTACACAGTCTTTTTCTGTAGACTGTTTTCATTGGCTATGGGCTACGCCTACAGATTTCTGCACCGAAATCATGTCAAATATCCACCTGCATTTCCAGGTGCAAAAGGTCAGGTCAGGGCCACATCCTGTTTTCGTTTCCAGACTGCACCTGACCCCCATGTACTTCCTATTCAGCCTGGTCCTTGGGTGCACTGATCAGACAATATATTATAGCTGTGGCCGCTGGTCGTGCAAGGGTAGAGAAGCATCAGGCCGTAATATCTGAAACAGATAATGCACTTTTATTTTTCCGTCGATGCCAAGCAGCCTATTTTTGAAAAAGGCAAGTTGAGGACCAGCTTCCGGTAACGAAACACAAGGCCAAGGTTAAAGTTACCGGCAGTGACAAGCCTAGATAATTGATCGTGTCAATCAGAAGACGGTTGCTGCCGTAGAGGCATATATATAGAGAATTGGAACGAAAGTCTTGTCAGATACAAAATAGTATTTATTTAACCAATAAAGACAACATGTCTCTATTGGTTAAATAAATGTATACATGTTAAATTGTATCGGACAATCACATCGATGGTAAAACTACATGAATTGCATTTCGAATTGCTTCCGCACCCACCCTATTCTCCAGATCTGCCCCCCAGCGACTACTGGTTGTTTGCAGACCTCTAAAGAATGCACCAGGGGAAGTGATTTGGCTCCAATGAAGAAGTGATATCGGAAACTGAGGTGTATTTTGAGGCCAAAGACAAAACGTTCTTAAAAAAAAAAAAAAAAAAGAAAAAAAAAAGGAATCGATTTGTTAAAGAAGCGTTGGAATCAGTGTATCACCCTAGAAGGAGATTATGTTTGATAAATAAAGTCGAATTTTGCCCAAATGTTGTTGTTTTATTAGTTTGGCCCGGGGCTTATTGAGTGATGTATTAGCGTGTCTTCCCATGGTTTTGCATTGGAATGGTCGAGGTTTCTCTTTGGAACCAGGAGGGGTTAATTCTCTACGCATCCATGTGGGGATTAAAATAAAATCAGAATTAAAAAAAACAAAAAATAAGAAACTCCCATGAGCCTTTACCGGAAGAAACCCCCACGCATGTGCAGAAAAAAGACCCACTTCCGACCCCCAAGAGAATCTCTCGGCCATTCTAGTTTAAGGCTTTAATCGTGTAAAGTCGTTACTACTGACCAGGGAGACATTTCCTTGCCACGAGTTGGCTATGACCGGTGAATAAAGCCTAAATCATAAAACCACCTTCTGTCTTTGTCTCTTTATCTTCGTTCCTTGAATTCCTCTCTTTTCAGCGTGACCACCAAATAAGAGGGGGTTAAAAGCAAACCCTAAGAACACGCGTCGAAAACAAACAGCTACGTTTAAACCTTAAAACATTAAACCCCTTGCCACCCCAGAGGGTTTTCCCGTTTGAGGCCCCGTGGGTGATTGTTATTTTAAAAAAAAAATTCGTTTATTTTGATTCTATTTTATTCTAATCCCCAACAGATTAATTGGATTCATACCGTTCCAGAAGAAACACTAAAGAATCTTCACCTCAAGTGGACCATAGTTAAGTTATATTGAATAAAGGTTGAGTAGCATTACTATAAAGAAATTAGTCACTAAACGGCAGTACTCCAAGGTTTGAAGTATAGAGTTAACCACGAGTGTGGCAGACAGTTTAAGAGTTAAAGAAATAACCAAACAACTAGATATAGGAATAAAAGACGTGTATTACATATAACAATAAGGTTGCAAACTTTAGTTCGTCTGCACAATGTATAAATTGTAATAAACTTATCTGGAGCCTTGCTACGGCCTTCTGATAGTTCGGATATGATAGACGTTCTGTTTGATGTCCGACTTCATTTCTTGTTGTTGAGGAAGAGATGGAGCGACCCTGTTTTTAGGTCTGTCCCCAGTGAAAGCTGGATCAGAAGAGGACGAGGTTTGCTTATTCGGCGTTGCCGCCAAAGTATGCTGGCTCGTGATTGGTTGGTTCGAAACAGAGGCTTGTAGACAAGGACGATAACCCCCATACCCCAGAATTCTCAATATTATATCCTGTTTGACAAAGCAATTACCTAGTCTTTTATCATTGTAATGACGAAACACATTACAAACGGGTTTTGGAGGGAAGAGATTTTTAAAAACAACAAAAAACAAAACAACACAAAAACAAAACAACACAAAAACAAAACAATAAAAACAATAAAAACAACCAAACAAAAATCACACGAAAAATTTAGACGTGTCAGTGGGGCGTGTGACAACCAAATTTCATTCAAATTGAAGTGCATTTATATAACAATACGTCATCCATTTTGTAAGCAAATTTTCACTTTTTAACAGATGTTTGCTTATTTGAATTATTCAACGCTTCCGAGTTTCTACGCAGCTAGAAAGACCCTGAGTCACTCACAAAGGGAGATAAATCTGCTGATATTTTTCTCAGAAACCGGATGTAACATTTTTATTTATATTTGGAGTCACAAAATTTTCCAGTTTCAGGAATAGAATATGTTTTGATTCTTTTCAACTTTCCTTAAAAACTCATCAAACATTTTCTTTCTTTCTTTCGTTCTTTCTTTCTCAGTATTATTAATGCGTATATCTTTTACGTAAATGATCTATCTATCTATCTATCTATCTATCTATCTATCTGTCTAGCCCAGTATGTTCATATCTATCAACCTCAGTCCATTCATATGTATGTATGTATGTATGTATGTTTCTATCTATCTCTCTATCAATCTATCTATCTATCTATCTATCGATCTATCTATCTCGTTCTAATCATCTCTCTGTATATCTCTATTCATATTTATCTTTTCTTTTTTCTTTTTTTTAATCTATCTGTCTCTCTATCCCATTCGCCATTTTACATTCATTTTTGTTCTCTTCTCTCTCTCTCTCTCTCTCTCTCTCTCTTATATATATATATATATCTTTCTAATTTACACTATTTTACTCCCCCTCTCCTCTTTCTCTCTCACCACCTGATCTGCATTTATATCTTCATTCTCTCTTTCTCTCTCTCTCTCTCTCCTCCCTCTATTCGCATTTATACATTTGTTCTATCTCTCTCCCCCTCTTTCTATCTTTCACTATCTTCTCTATCTTTCTAATTACATTTCTCTCTCTTCTCTCTCTCTCCTCTCTCTCTCTCTCTTTCTCTCTGACCACTTCCTCTGCTTTTATATAATCCTTTTATCTCTTTAATTCTAACTCTCTCTCTCTCTCTCTCTCTCTCTCTCTCTCTCTTCTCTCTCTCTCTCTCTCAACCTCTTTCGCCTTTATACATTCATTTTCTTTCTCTCCCCCTCTCACTCACTCACTCACTCACTCACTCACTTCTATATCTTACTTCATTA
>CM042165.1:13643255-13761844 GCA_023376005.1 Doryteuthis pealeii | reverse complement strand
ATGCCCCACTGAGTTGTGTAAGTGTGTGAGCACTATAGATTTCTGATAGGATTTCAATAATTCTGGTTATACTTAATCTACTTATGCAAATCAAATCATCCATTATCATTGCCTTTCTTAAAACTTGCCCGGAGATTCAGACGGGTGCCGGGGATATATGGATGGGTTGAGGAAGTTGGGTTGTATTTTTTAGAGACGAAGAGAACAACGACTGAAATGAAATACTAAAATTCACTCGAATTTAGATTGTTGTATGTATGCTCTCTTTAACTCTTCAGAGTCTCGCGCGGACAATTTTAAACGAGAAAATTGTCCTTCTTAATTTGATGTTGTCTATTTAAGCAGAAGTAACTGGGCTTCTCTCTGATTGGTCGAAACTCAATCACTGGCCGTAGAGTTATTCTTGCTTGAGAGACGGTTGAATTCGCATGACACCAGTAATCCTTGTTTCTTACTAGATTTCCATAGAAAAAAAGTAAAGTAACAATTAACTATATATGAAAAAAAGAACAAGATAGTTAAAATTAAAAAATAGATGAATAATATAAGTAGCACATGTGGTTTTCTATTTTATCTTTTTTCTCTCTTACAAACTAGTTTAAATATAACTCAAACTAATAAACACTATATTCTTTTGCATATAGTCATTACATCTAAGCACCCTATGTGACTTTCTATGCTTTGGTGGTTTATTTTTCTTTCTTGGTTACACTTCTATCTACATGAGTATCTCGGAAAATGTTACACTTTTTATTACGTTTACCTCTAAATGTCACTACTATACAGATTCAGAAATAAATTTTTATTAGATCTTTAAAAATCTACATCCTGTTGAGAAATTTTCAAGTCAGAGCCCCTCCTATAAGATTTTATTAAAATGCCTTTTCATTTTAGTTTACTGTTATTTTCCTTAAATCAAAGCTTCCTAATATGTTTAATTATTACATTTAACAAGTCCAGAGTCCCATTTCCTATAAGGATTTATCAAAAAATGCTAAAATGGTCTTTTCCATTTAAAGTCACCTGTTATTTCCTTAAATCAAAGACTTCTAATTGGTTTAATATTACATTTAAACAAGTCAGAGTCCAATTCTAATAAGGATTTATAAAAAAATGCCTAAAATGGTTCTTTTCTTAAAGTTACCTGTTATTTTCCTTAATTTCAAAGACCTAAAATAATGTTTAATATTAAATTTAAACAAAGTCCCAGAGTCCCATTTCCAATATTAGCGACTTTTATCAAATGCCTTAAATAACTTGTGTTCTTTTCATTTAAGTCACTTGTTACTTTTCCTTAAATCAAATGACTTCTAAATTATGTTTAATTATTAATTTTCTATTTACAAAGTCAATCCTTCTCTTATTATATCCCTATAAGCGATTTACTTCAGAAATGGCTAAAATTATCTGGGCTTTTTCATTTAAGTATATATGTTATTTTTTTCTTCTTACAATTCAATTAGACTTTTTTTTCTATAATATGTTTATTTTATTTTTTTATTTACACTTTAACTACGTCCTTTGACTTTATCATCACCATATCCATTTACATTCTTTCTTTTAGGATTTTATTCAATAGATTGAGCATCATTAACTAGCGTCCTTCTTCCATTTTTACTTAGTTTCTTATCCTGTTTATTCTCTTCCCTTATAAAGACTTTCTCAACATATTGTTTAATATTACATTTTCACATAAACAAATTGTCCAGATCCATTCCTATATAGGATTTTACTTCAAAATAATGCTATAATATGGTCTTTTTTTTCTTTAAGTTTTACGTGTTTATGTCTTCTTTTTATTACCTTTCTTCCTTTAATTCAACAACAACTTCTAAAATATGAGTTTTTAATGGTTCATTTAATCAAAGGTATTTCGTTTTGTCGTGTGGATCATTTGGATTCTATAAAATTTGGAATTTGTGTACTCTCTCTTGGCCGTGTTTCTCTTTTTCTTTTCTTCTACCGCGGAATGAGGCGGTATAGGATGTTAAAGAGTTTAAAATTAGGTAAAGTCGTGAAGTTTTTACTTTTAGCAATCATTTCTTTATAACCTTCTGTCATCATTCATTTATAGGAAGGTGCTTGTTTGTGCCCAAAGGGTTTATTCAACTTCGTAAGAAAATGAACTCAGGTTCAAAATCCTGAATCGCAGGCTTTTACATTCTCCACTATTAACAGAAAAATTGTCGACCTTTTGTTCGTTTTGGTTCACCCCATCCTTTAAAGCTCTGGGATATGCCTTTTACTATATTTCTTGGGTAATTTAGGCGAAATTCAGTTGGTATTAGCAAAGCATTTCTTAGTGGAGTCTCTTACTAGGTTTGAATTCAGATTTCCCCTTTCTCCTCTTTCTGGGTTTTTACGAACCCTAGTCTGGCACTTGGTTTTCTCTGTTCTTTACACCATTATCTGTGTGGATGGTTTAGATTTCATTGTTGTGTGCATTTTGCATTACTCTTTCCTTAATAGGATAATTAGTCCTAACTGTGAAATGCAAACAGCCTCGTCAACGGATATTTGTTTTAGGTTGCCTCAAGTTCATTTTTTTCCTAATTGATAAAATCCAATTCATCTATACCTAATGCATTACATTTTGCGCAGTGTAAAGCATATCTCGTCAATTTGCAGTCACCGTGAACTGTCCCAAAGAGGTAAAATCACTTTTTCGCTTGGTTTTTAACATCTTCCTTCTTTCTTCCCTCGAATGAGCTCTCCGACGAAGAACTAGAAGTGGAACAACTCTTATATAGCCTTTTTGTGCTCATCATGCCATGTTGGAATGATGCTCTCTTCTCTTGATAGAAAATTGATACTGCTATTGTGTTGAAAATTCTATCCAAAAACATCCTATTGCTTTCTATTTCCTTTCACTGTGCACATCTCGGATGAGCGTTTTATACCGAAAACCAATTAAATTACAAGATATCATACATTAATTTTCCTTCTCATAGGTAATTTGTTTAATTTCTATTATTTTCCTCTTTCTCAGTTTTTTCTTTTACTTTCTTTGTCATTTTTCTAACTAGTAGAGATAACTTATTACTTCTTTTTTAGTGTCCTAATACCTACATTATCGGAAATGGTATGTATTTACTACACCAACCCATTCTTAATGCGTGGATGGTCACGCTATAGTATTATAGATCCTTGTTAACGACTGTCTTGCTTAATTTTCATTACCACCCACTATGATATGCATTTCATGGTCTAGAACCTTGCTACATCTATTTCTTCTCCCCTCTCAGCTATTGTGTTTAATAAAATAAGTTGGGCCCTAGTCTAACATTGGTGGGTTTTTTTCTTAATTAATACCTTAGCTCTTTGTCAACTTTCTGACCTCGTAAGAAATAACATATCACCATTTTAAACTTCTTTCTTGCTTAAATTTGCTTTTTCGCTGTTAACGTAAGGCAGCGCCGGCATCACGGTACTAATTGCAATAGTTTTCACTCTTCGTTGTAAAGGATGACATAACAGAAGTTATCTCCAGAAGTTATATTGAAATAATTCAAGCTTCTCTATAATTCGAGAGAGGAGGGTCAGCTATTATTATATAATTAGTCTTTAGACTTTTGGTCCTTTGCATTAAATTTTTCTTTCTCTTGTTGGTGATAAGTTCTTTTTTTCTAGTTTTGTTGTTATAATATTTATATTTAAGGCAGCTTATTCACACAACACTATCCAACTACAACGAGATCCTGCTCGGCTACCAAACACTGACTCGCTCATCGACTCTCCCCGACTTACTGACTTTGCTTCATTCATCTACTTCATCTCTCTCTCTTCCCGGCTTGACTCTTGCCTCTCTTGTCTGTTGTCTTGTCTCTCGACGGACTTTGACACCTCTGTGGTCTTTTCTCGAGCGGGCTTTCTATTTTCTAACCCTACTCTTTTATATTCATGAGCTAACTTACCTAGCATTTTTTTATCTTTGATCTGATAACGGGCATTTGTTATATTTTTTGTTTACATAAATTATAATTTTCCGTTTGTACATATATATTCTTTTTCTTTATTTTTTGTGCTTATTCTTTCAATAATACTGCCAACAGTTATGCGGTGGACTGTAGGTAATAGGAAAAAAAGTTCATTTGATTTTGCTTGGTTGGTTTATTATGGCATGCAACACTATATTGGGATACTCTTATTTCCAGCCAGCCACATTTAAAAATTATGGTCTTCTTCAATTATATATCGTTCTCTTTGTCGGTCTGGGGCGTTTCGAATGCACCTCGATTACTTCTTTGTTCAGGAGGGGTAAGACTTCCCAAATGGGGCCAACTCCCCATCGTTGGCCGTCTGTGGCGACCTCATGATGCTTAAGGACGAGTCTTGGTGGAATGAGCAGTCCATGACATGCAGTCACATCCAATTAGAACCTACTGTAGGCTAACAGTCGATCGAGAGCTCCCTCGATCAATCGCTGGTCATGTCAACTAGCAACTTTATATTGGCCCAACCCTATTGCCTTATGGCAAGCCCAATCCCTTTTTATTCATATAGGTGCTAGAAGGTGGTGTTGTGGGAGGGTTTACATTTCTGGGGAATGACTTAAAACTCATAATCTGATGGCCTTGTTTGGGGGTGGCAGGTTCAGTTTTTGGAGGTTTGGGGAATCGTGTTTTTGAGCCACCATACCTATCATTGCCTTTTCCTCAATTGTTCCTTCCTTCTTTGTTTTCTCCTATCTCTCTCTTGACTATGGAGATCGTTGTCTATATTACCTGTAGGGTCCTCTATTTTCTACTGGGTATTAATATTGTATAATGTTTGCTATTTTTTACCCCTAACTTTCCTTTTTCTTTCCTTTCCTTACTTCTATTTTTCTTTCTTCTTTCTTTCTGCTCATCTTTGGTATCTTTCTACCTGTTCTCTTTACTTCCAGCGTATGGAACTAAGTCTGGGGACTCTTCCCGTGTCTGGTCTTCATTTCTCATGTTCTTCGCGGCTGGTCATCCGTTGATTCTGTCTTCTTTTCATCTTTCTTTCTTTCTTTCCATTTCTTTCTTCTAGGTCAGTCTTGTGCCAAGAATTATTCATCAACGCCAAATACACCATACTTATTTATTTAAAACCGCTGTTTATTTACTTTAACTCAAACACATTTTTCCCTAAACTTACACAGCGCGCGTAGTGCAGCTGAGGTGAGTTTCAGCTAAAGCAAATACATCTTCTCTGCCTGACGACTCAAGCTGGAACTGAGAGCCAACGCAGGTCCACGTGACTTTCACTGTATTTTCGCGTGGTTTCTGTAATATTCCATTGGGAAAGTCCGCGCGTGATTTGAAAAGGGGCCATCCGCTTCCAGAAATTCAGGGGGTTGACCAATAATCTATGCATAGATTATGTACAGAAAAAACATGAGTTTTATATTTAACAACAATTGAGTACTATTTCTGATTTAACTAGTATTTCAAAAACTTTATCAGCATTAAATTGACCCACCGAGGTTGATTTATGTATTTTCCGTAACAAACATAACTAATTATTTAATGGTTCTTTTATTTATTTTTTTTATAACCAAAAAATTACTATATCTTTAAAACATGTAAGCTGTTAAAACTTCATAGTTCCATATTGGATGTCAGTATTTTAAGAGTTTAGTGTATCATCGTTATTTCAAAATTTCATTTTTATTTAACAACCATCTTAAACAAGGAAGCTAATTGTTATAATTGGTTTTACTTCAATTGTAGGAAATAGATATGGTAACACACAGTTCAAAATATCCTGGACACAGTGCTCATAAGCCTACTAAGTGAAAGGTATTTCCCACTTGGTTTGGCACAGATTGAATGTTTAACATTAGAAAAATTTTATTAGTAAATAGGTTAAAAAGAAAAGAGGAAATTGTTATTATAATTTAGGGAACTCTAATAATAAAAGGCTTTGGCAAAAAAGTAGACCACTCTTTTTACCATTACCATTTGGCCCACAAGTAGGATGTGGATTACACGGTGAATCAGTATGGTTGCTATCTCATCATGGGCTGGTTGCGATTTGGTTGGTGGGTTCGGTTTTTTTTTAATGGCATGTCAACCCATTGTCATCTCTTATGCTTGAGGCGAATTTTGTTTTTGGCTTAATTCATTCTCTTGATGGGTAACTTTCCCATTTTATTTTTAACGCTTCCACTTTTTTTTTCAAAACCCATTTCAAGAGTGATCCTTGGGAGTAATGGAATGTTGGGTATCCTTCTCTCCTTCACATTCCGCTCAGAGTTCCTCAATTTTTGGATTATCTTTTCACCTTTTTATTCTTTCCCTAATGTAGTTTATTAATCCTATACATCACCCTCCAAGAACTTCTTTTTTCTCTTTTCTTCTAACACAGGACCACATATTCCCGTGGTTTTGGAATCAACTGACTATTTATTTGGTTTTTAAACTATACACCCGTAAGAAGAAGGACGCCCGTGTGGTGGTAATGGTTTAGAGTCGAGAAAAATTGACCTGCCAACATGGTAGTTCATATCATGGCTCTATGGGTTGCTGTTACATTCTCATCATACTAGCACTTCAATCCCCTGCTTGGAAAATGTGTCGCATCCCAGTGCTCTCCCACCTCGCAGCATGGTAATAGCAGGGAAGGTTCTGTAGCGTTAGTTTTTGTATTCGCCTGGTGGAGTTGTCTGCCCCTTTGTTTATGATGCCCGCATAGGGCAACAATAGTACTTAGAAGCGCCGGATTCAACTCCTTTCAACACCTCTTTGCCCGGTTACAACTACGGCCCAACATGGGGTAGATTCTATCTAAACCTCTCGTTGGGGCTCCGCCCCCCTTTACATTACTGTAAGTCCTCTTTTCCACATTTTCTTTTCTCCTTCCTTTCTTTCTCTCTTTGTAACCTCCTGTCTTTTCTTTATTTTTATCCTTTCTTCTTTCTTTCTTTCTACATCGCTCTGGTACTATTTCTCCATGTTTCTAACCTCATTCTTGCTTACTCCACTATATTTGTTCTTATTCTTTCTGTATATCTCCATCGCACCGAATGTGTTCTTATCTCTGATTCTTGTGTATACTTCCTCTCTTTCTACCTTTTTAATATGTACCCTCCTATATTTTTCTTGAAGCCCTGGTTGTTCTATTTAATATTGCTTTTTTACTTCTCTTTCTTTTCTGCTCTCGGATGCTTCATTAGTCATAAACATGTTCCTTAAAATAATACTTTTTACCTTACTTTTTTATCTCCTTTTCGACTCTTTAATAGTCCCTCCTCTGGTAGGCATCTATCTCTTTATGGATGTACTTGTGCACTTGCATAATTCCTGATACTGTCTCAAAAACTGTTCACACTTCTGCTCTCCCCATCAAATATTATTTGGTCACCTTCCTAGCGATCGATTGTGCCACTGACCGCCTCTACTCCATAGAAATTAACACATTAACCTATAGTATATCAAAAGCTAACACATTTTTTATCTAATATCACTGTCATATTTTTTGATATTTAAGTGGTATTGCAGTTGTATTGTTTTCGTATAATATAAAGTTTTTAAGAATTATGCATGGGACCTTTCAATAATTCATTCCTTGCATTTATTCTTTCCCACAGGGACTAAATCAAATCTATGGATTTGTCTAATTCATGAATGTGAGAGTATGTCCATTGAGAAAAGGTATTCTCTCTTGTTTTCTATTTGTTTGCCTTTTTAATCTTTGTTAGAGGGATATTCTTTAGCGTTTAACTAATTATTTTGGTTGATTAATTTTTACACAATAAATTGACCTCAGTATATCCAGAGATGTATAAGCCACCTGCCTCCAACTCTTCTCCGTTTTTGTATTCTGCCTGCACAAGAGTTCTAAAGATAAATTATCATTTTTTTGACGTTTTTACTCTTATGAAGTAGTTATCTACTTTTCCATGGTATATTCGTGCGACACACCAAAAGACAATTGGCTTTAACCATCCTTAGGAGAAACGGAGAATCTCAAATGAAACTGTTCTAAAAATAATTTGTCAATCACAGAACACCTGTTTAAAAAATCCTCCATCCTTCCTAAAATAGTTGGCTAAAATTCTCTAAAGCAACTCATGCAAACTCACAAAACATGCGCATTTCATCTTGGAAAATTAGTAATCCAGAGATATATAGCCTTAATTTGATTAATCCGATCGCATTCTATGATCCATGTACTATTTTTTCTTTGACCGTCACAAAGTTTATGGTTCACTCACTGTGATAATTAAAAACAAAACAAAAAAAAAGAAAAGAAAAAGAAATACAAGTTTAAAGAAACTGATGGTAATTTCTAATTAAAATCATTTCCTCGTCCTCATTGGGTAGACTAGTCTCTCAAGACTTAGTGGGCAGCCAGTCTAGGAGAAGGATAAATTCTGATTTCAAATCAAGAGCTAGTGTCCCCCAAGGCAGTTGACAGCGTCTTCAACATCATTCTAGCAACTCTACACCACTGGTGTCACTAAGCAAGACTTGTCTCTCCAGTCTAGGTGGGCAGCTAGTCTAGGAGAAGGATAAATCTGAATTCAAATCCTACAGCTAGAGTCCCCAAGGCAGTTTGACAGTGTCTTCAACATTATTCTAGCAACTAATGTTACAAAAACTTGTACCACTGAGGAAGACTGGTCTCTCCAGCCTTGGGTGATTAAACCAGTCTAGGAGAAGGATAACCCAATTCAAATCTAGGTGCAAGAGGCCTCCAAAACAGTTCTTTAAACATTATTCTAGCAACTACCTCTAACAGCACTGGGCCACTGTGCAGGACTGGTCTCTCCAGGCTTGGTGGGCAGCTAGTCTAGGAGAAGGATAAATCTGAATTCAAATCCTACAGCTAGAGTTCCCAAGGCAGTTTGACAGTGTCTTCAACATCATTCTTATAACTCCTGTTACAATGCTGGCACCACTGAGTAGATTGGTCTCTCCAGTCTTGGTGGTCAGCCAGTCTAGGAGAAGGATACCTCTGATTTCAAATCCAAGAGCTAGAGTCCCGCAAAGCCATTTGACAGTGTCTTGAAACTCATTCTAGCAACATTTGCTACAATGCTGGTATGACTGAGCAGATCTATAGACATTTTGAATTTCATTTATACATGTATAAAGGGCAGTTGGTGTGTATGTACATATGTATGTCCAGATGAAACTATGAAATAAAACAATTAAACGACAGTAAATATATAATACAATTAAATATCAGCCAGAGCTTGGTTTTTGTGCAAAAATATGAAAGGTTTCATTTATATTCAAAAGATATTTAAAAATTAAAATATCATAGAATAGCATTGAATTCTACTTAAATGTCAGCATTTGTAAATCTCAAAGTACAACAAATCAATACAATACCAGGTTACCCCCACTCTACCCAGGCGTCGCTGGGTAGCCCGCTTCAGAATTAGAATATACATAGAAATAGCATTGAAATTTTACTTGAAAATGTCCAGCATTTGTAAATCTCAAAAGTAAGGAAATCAATACACCAGGGTTACCCTCACTCTACCCAGGCGTCGCTGGGTAGCCGCTTCTAGAATTAGAATATACATAGAAATAGCATTGAAATTTTACTTAAAAATGTTCTGCATTTGTAAATCTCAAAAGTAAACAAATCAATACACCAGGGTTTTTTTTTCCCTTCCCCTCTACCCAGGTGATGAAGGGTAGGCGCTTCTAGTTGATATACATTGTGATAGTAGGAAAAGTTGTTTACCTATAAATTTTAAATCAGCCAAAATTGAAGTAATTATTGTTTAGTTCTTTGTTAAGAAAGGATGAATTTTTTTTAAATAATTTTTTTATTACAAATTAGAAAATTTTTTTATGAATTTAAAAAAGAGAAATTATCATTACAAATTTCATGGAAAAAACCCCCAAAAGGTTTACCACAAAATAGCAAATAAACATGAAAAAATGAAGAAGAAAAAGGAAAGAAAAGGATAAAAAGAGAAAGAAAAATGAAACGGAGAAAAGAAGAAGAAAAATGAAGAATTAAAAAAGGAAAGAAAATGATGAGAAAAGAAAGAAATGAAGAAGAGGAAAGAAAATGATGAAACGAGAAAAGAAGAAGAAAAATGAAGAATTAAAAAGGAAAGAAAAAGATGAAGAAGAGAAAGAAAATGAACGAGAAAAGAAGAAGAACTGAGAATTAAAAAAGGAAAGAAAAGATGAAGAAAGAGAAAGAAAATGAACGAAAAAAAGAAGAAAAATGAAGAATTAAAAGGAAGAAAAAGATGAAGAAAGAGAAAGAAAATGAACGAGAAAAAGAGAAGAAAAATGAAGAATTAAAAAAGGAAGAAAAAGATGAAGAAAGAGAAAAGAAATGAACGAGAAAAAAAGAAGAAATGAAGAATTAAAAAAGGAAAGAAAAAGATGAAGAAAGAGAAAGAAAATGAACAAAGAAAAAGAAGAAAAAATGAAGAATTAAAAGGAAAGAAAAAGAATGAAGAAAGAGAAAGAAAAAGAACGAGAAAAAGAAGAAGAAATGAAGATTAAAAGGAAAGAAAAAGATGAAGAAAGAGAAAGAAAATGAACAGAAAAAGAAGAAGAAAAATGAAGAATTAAAAAAGGAAAGAAAAGATGAAGAAAGAGAAAGGAAGTGAGGAAGAAAATAAAGAGAAAAGAGAAAAAAAAGAAGAAAAATGAAATAAAAGAAGAGAAATATAAAACTAAATGAAGCAAATGAAAGAAAAAGGAAGTGAGAAGATAAAGAAGAGGTAAAAGGCAGGATAAGAGAACAAGAAGAAGAAAGAGGAGGAGGAGGAGGAGGAGGAAAAGAAGAAAATGATGTGACCTAAGAGGGAGGAAAATAATCTGAATCTAAAGAAGAAGAAGAAGAAGAGGGAGGAGTAGGAGGAGATGACAGGAAATGACTGAGATATTTTCAATGAATCTTTCTACAAGGTTGGTAAGTGGGTGGGGGGTGGTATGAAGTGAAATCATATTTTAGATGATTTTTCTGATTGGTTGGGTGTGTGGGTGGGGTAGAGAGGATATAAAATATAGTAATTTTTATTTATTCATTCCCAATGCTATAGGGACTTACATCTCAATTAATGAGTATAATTTGAATATCTGTGTGTATGTATGTATGTATGTATATCTATCTAAATATATATATATACATATATATGTATATCTATCTATCTAAATATATATATATATATATATGTATGTATGTATATATGAATGTGTGTGTATATATATGTATGTGTGTGTGTGTGTTTATGTATGAATGTGTGTGTATATATATGTGTGTGTGTGTTTATGTATGAATGTGTGCGTAAATATGTGTGTATGTGTGTTTATGTATGAATGTGTGTGTAAATATGTGTGTGTGTGTGTGTGTTTATGTATGAATGTGTGTGTAAATATGTGTGTGTGTTTATGTATGAATGTGTGTAAATATCTGTGTGCGTATCTATGTATAAATGTGTGTGTAAGTACATATGTGTGTTTATATCAGATATATGTATATATATATGTTTATGTATGTATATATTTATATTTGTATATGTATGTCTATATATGTATATATATATATATATATACACTCATGTATATATATGTATGTTTGTATGTATATATGTGTATGTTTATGTGTGTATTTACCAAACCTCTCCATCATAAGCAGGATGCAGCACAAGGTTAATTTCTTAAGTGAAGTTTAACGGGTCAGAATTCAGAGTTAAAGAGCCCAGTCTGCCCTGCTATTTACCCATAGTTAGAGGAAGAGTAGTAGCATGCATACCTTTCCCAAGGGTATTAGCACTATGTGAAATGCAAACAACCTCATCCTGGATTTGAACGAGTCACTGAGTCTATTCCCTTTTATATATATATATATATATATATATAAACGCGTGGGCTAGTGGTTAGAGTCGTGGAAAATGGACTCGTCGATTCGAGTTCAATTCCTAGACGAAGCTGTTGACATTTCACATAGCGCTAATACCCTTAGGAAAGGTATGAATCCATATATTCTCCTTACAGCTATGGGTTAAATAGTAGGGCAGACTGGGCCCTTCAGCCTTGGGTAGGTAACCATTCTAGGAGAGGGATAACTCTGAATTCAAAATTCCTGAGGTCGGTCGTTGATTGGGTTTGTGGCAACCCTTGATGCACCAATTCTTTCCTATTGACTGTGCCAAAAAGTGTGGATGGTCCAACACAAGCCTTCACCACTATAAACAAATCACTATGTGGATTTTCATTGTGTGTATGAACCCTCATACGTCGAAAATCGATGGGAGAGTCCATAATATATATATATATATATATGTGAAGAAAGGAAGTGAATCCGACGGTATGTAGTATATTAAGAAAAATGAAAAAACACAGGTTTAAATGGGTTAAGTGGGGAGTTTATTGGCTGACGCTGCAGTGTTTCGATCAATTAATTAGATCATCTTCAGGGCATTTGTTGGTATGTGGAAGGTGATAAGAAGTTATTTATCACAGAATAACAAGAAAAGCGAGTGGTAGTCCTTGTTATTCAGTATGTTTAAAAAAATTTTGAGGTTTGAAAAAAGAAGACGGTTTGAAATATGACATCAAATATTCTATTTTATGGCGTGAGTATGAGACGCTGTAAGTGTGTGTATCGAAAGGAAACATTGTGCATTTTTTAGGTATGTGGTTGTGTGTGTGTGTGTGTGTGTATAACTTTTTTGCGATAAACGACAGTGGAAGTAAACCTTAAGGTTGTGTGTGTGTGTGTGTGTGTGTGTGTGTATTGGTATATATATATATATAATACTAATAATATTATTATTAGAGGAAAAATAAAGGGTCTACCATGGTTTCAATCAAATTGAAATGATTTTTTCAGGACCCTACCCTAAATTGGATGTTTAAACCCCCGGAAAAGTGGAAGCTATTTAGTATCCAATTGCCGCTTTAACTTTTCCGTCACAATGGCATTAGTAAATATATTGAGCACTTTTGGATTATTTACTGATGCCAATGCAACAGACAAGTTAAAGTGGCAATTGGATACTATATATATATATATATATAATGTTATAGTCATCTACAGACCGTGTTTTGACGTATCACGTCTCTTCAGTGTGGCTAGACTTAGCAGAATACCTCCAGCCGGGAATGAAACCCAACCGTTTTTTTATCAGTCTGATTCATTCATAATAAATAAAACATCATCAGAGTTTTCTGTAGATGAGATATTACTACCTAGGTATGTGAATTAGTCTACTAATTTCAGAAGCTTAGGAAATGGAATTGGTGACTAGAGTTCAAATCTTGGATGATTCTGTTAGTGTTTCACTTTGGACTAATGACCTAGGGAAAGGCATGAATCTATATGTTCTCCCCCCAGCTGTGGGTAAATAATAAGCTAGACTGTGTTCTTTAGCTTTGGTTTAGCAAACAGTCTAAGAGAATGGAAATTTTGAATTCAAACCAGATTTACTCTGCTTAAAAATTGACCTTGTGTCACATCCTGTCTCTGTTGGAGATATTGGGTAGGTGCATACTTAAAACCATATAAAGTCTTGAAAAAATTACTAACTTCGATATCAAATAACTCAATACGGGTTGATATGCTGTATAACTGTAATATAGTACCTAAATAATGACAATGGAATCGTCTTTTTTTCCTATAAATAATATCTGATAAAACTTCAGAAGAGAGAAGCAACAAAATTTTATAGGACTTGTTAATTCAACCTAGCAGTTGCTAATTACTCTGTTCACCTTGTATCTTTGCTTAGTAAACATTTTCCTCTATCCTTAATACTCATTGTATTTCTTCCTATTATTATTTCTCTGTTAACTCTGATACTTGAGTCGCAACAATAACAAATCAACTAGCTTAGTGACCTCTTGTTGAGACCCTGGTTGAGAAACACTGCCCGAGGCTATTCCAATCTTGGTCAGATGAAGAACTTTTCGGCATTTCTTCATATGTGTACCTTTTCTTTCACTCTTAATTTAAATATATCAATCTTTCTATCTGAATCTGTTCATACCTCTTGTTCTACCATTGTTGATTTCATACCTATCTACATCTGACTTCCTCTCCACCTGTCTCTTCATATCTATCTATATCTAAAGAGAGAGGAAGGATGCCTTATATATATATATATATATATATATATATATATATATATAATATGTATATCTGTGTAGAGAGAGGAAGGATGCCTTATATATATATATATATATATATATATATATATATATATATATATCATATGTATATCTGTATAATCTCAGATATACACACCCTCGGATACACACATAAGATCAATCTGTTAACTGTTGCCAAAAGGTAAAAATGATATCTACGAGAACATTTCAAATAACATATAATTCTCAGAAAACAGACATTTGAAGCTTTTAAAATTGCCTTTTTTTTTTTAAATTCGGATATCAATAACAATTTTCACTTCTACTTTGACTTGCTGCCAAATATGGGCATATGAATATCTTCACTAATAGCGAATAAAGTTCTTTCTATCCAGTTTTAATCATAAGAGACCAGAGACCTGAATTTGAAAGAGAAAAGACGAAGAGTTTTTTTTTTATTGCATTCTATGTGACTGGGTCAGTGTTACTGTACGGCTGCACTACCTGGACTCTAACAAAGCACCTAGAGAATAAACTAGACGGGACTTGCACGAAAATGCTGCATGCAATATTAAACAGGATGTGGAAACAATACCCCACAAGAGAACACAACTGTATGGCCACCTGCCCCATATCACATAAACCATTCGTGTGAGGCGAGCAAGTCATGCTGGGCACTGCTGGAGAAGCAAGGATGAACTCATAAGTGATGTTCTTCTGTGGAAGCCATCACATGGGCACGCCAGAGTAGGTTGCCAAGCAAAGACATACATAGATCAACTCTGCGCGGATGCTGGATGCTGTGCAGAGGATCTCCCAGGGGCAATGAGTGATAGGAAGGGATGGCGAGAGATTGTCATGGATATCCGGGCTGACAGCGTGACAGGATGATGATGATGTGACTGGGTATCTCAATCGAGAAGAAAAAAAGACAGAGAAAGAAGACATGTTGCTGTACTTTAAAAACAGACTGTGTATGTCAACCTGAAAGCAAAATTATAGAGAAAGAGGATTTTTCACTGCACACTAAAAAGAGATTGGGTACCTCAATATGGAAAAAAAAGAGAAAGAGGATTTTTCACTGCACACTAAAAAGAGATTGGGTACCTCAATATGGAAAAAAAAAGAGAAAGAGGATTTTTCACTGCACACTAAAAGAGATTGGGTACCTCAATATGGAAAAAAAAAGAGAAACACTAAAAAGAGATTGGGTACTCAATATGGAAAAAAAAGATTTTCACTGCACACTAAAAAAGATTGGGTACCTCAATATGGAAAAAAAAAGAAGAGGATTTTTCACTGCACACTAAAAAGAGATTGGGTACCTCAATATGGAAAAAAAAAGAGAAAGAGGATTTTTCACTGCACACTAAAAGAGATTGGGTACCTCAATATGGAAAAAAAAGAGAAAAGGATTTTTCACTGCACACTAAAAAGAGATTGGGTACCTCAATCTGGGGAAAAAAAAAAAGAAAGAGGATTTTTCACTGCACTAAGGGTTCCAGGTTTGATACCGATCCATGCCTACTCATCGCATGAGTAGCACAGATTGGGTAATCTGATCTGTGCAGTAAAGTGGGGAGCTGATGGTAGGTGTGGTGCTTCACCTCAGCCAAAACAATCTCTCTGGTTTAGCACTAGTGGAAAGGGGATAGACTCCCTCATTGTCCGACTAATACCGACAATAGGCTACTCTGCTAACTCTACTTTTTACTTACTAAAAAGTTGACTGGGTATCTCAATCTAGAAGGAAAAAAAAAAGAGGATTTTTCACTGCACTCTAAAAAGAGATTGGGTATCTCAATATGTAAGGGAAAAGAAAAGAGGATTTTTCACTGCACTGTAAAAAAAAAATTGTATACCTCAATCTAAAATTCTTTATACATAAGTCACATTTCTCTTGCTATCTTTCTTTCTTGCTTGTTACTGTAAATCATTTTATTTTCAGTTAAGTGAAACAAGGTGACCTGAAATCTCGTTGACCCAAATAGGCTGTTTTTTGTTTTTTTTCTTCTGCCTGCTAGTAAATTCTAAATTCTAAATTAAATATCTGTACATGCTCTTTTTACAATTTCAAGAAGTTAGGAAAAAGCTTTGATTTTCTTTATTTTTTTTCAAAGATTTCCCCACACTTAGACACACATCGTTCCTTTAATTCAAATCTTTTGAGATCCAATATGCATGCTTTCCCCAGTGAATTGCTTAACAAATAAAAAGGGATTTAATCTAGACTATTACCTCAGGTACAAAAAGAAAGAAAATTAGTTAAAAAAAAGGATTCAATCCCATGATCCCTCACTGTGCATTCTCTGTCAACAATATTTTGATTGATTCGTTTGGTTTGGTTTGGTTTGTTTTGTTTTACTGCATATCAACCTCAGTGGGTCATTTAATGCCGATAAAGTTTTGAAATAAATCAATTCTTAATGCATAATACAATTTTTTTATAAATACATTTTCTATTTAACCCATAGATGGGACCCTAACAGGTACTACCACTCCGGGTCAGAGTGGACCAGGGAGCAATGGTGATGAAGGGGCGCTCCACATTCCCCAAACCTCCAAAACTGGAACCTCACCATCAGATAGAGTTTAACGTCATTCCCAGAACATGTAGACCCGCAGCCACCGCCTTCTAGCACCCATATGATAAAAAGGGGTTGGGGCTTGCCATAAGGGCAATAGGGTTGGGAAAATCATATAGGTGCTAGGGCTTGACATGGCCAGCCGATTGATCAGAGGGGGCCTCTCCGACCGCCCGTCTAGCCCAAGATAGGGCCAAAGTGGAGTATTGCAAGTCATGAACTGCTCATCCACCTGGGCTCTATCCTTAAGCATCACGAGTCGCCATCCACGGCCAACAGGTGGCCCCATTGGGGGAGTCTTACCCCTCTGCAGAGGTGCAGTTGGTGCATTCTAATGCCTCAACCCACAGGACGGGATTGATTCGTATTAACATTCTTTCATTATTAACCTTTGATTGAAGAAAAGTGTTTGTTTACAATTGAAAGTAAGATATAATTGCAGTAATTAAGGTTGTTTTACATTACATATTTACTGATATATATATATATGTGTTTGACTCTGTGACTCTTGTTTTATCTGTTTTTACCCTGCCTCATAATACGAATAATAGGTATGTATTTACCCAACCCATCTGCCATGAGCAGGAGGCGACAGAAGGTTGATTTTTTTCAATGAAGTAGTGCTGGTTTGAATTCAGGTTTCTTTTTTCTCTTAGATTGGTTGCTTGATGGTAGGTGTGGCGCTCCACCTCAGATGCTAAAACAATCTCCTTGGTCTAGCGCTATTGAAAAGGGGATAGACTCCTTCGCTGACTGGCTGATACTGACTTTAGCCTCCCCCCGTCAACTTATTTTAGAATAACCAACTGCACCTTATAGAGGTGAAGAACCCCTGCCCCCCCACAACACCAAAGGGGCCAACTGTAGATGGCAACCCATGATTCTTAAGGATGGATCACTAGTGTCTGAGCAGTCCATGACATGCAACACTCCACTTTGGCCCTATCTTGGGTTAGCGGGGGCGATCTGATCAATTGTCTGGTCATGTCAAGCCCTAGAACCTATATGATTATCCCAAGGCTATTGCCCTTTTTATCATATATATGCTAGAAGGCAGTGGCTGAAGGTTTTAGTGTCCTGGTATGACGTTAAACTGCATTTGATGCTAAGGTTCCATTGGAGCTTTGGGAATGTGGAGTACACCTTTATGGCCATTACTCCCAGGTCCACTCTGACCTGGAGTGGTAGTACCTATTAGGGTACCATTTATGGGTTGAATAGAAAAAAATGAATTAAAAAAAAAGATGTGTTTAAAAAATAATTGTGTACCCATCAAGAATAAAACAAAACATCTTTGGCATAAAATAACCCAACAAGGGTTGATAGGCTGTAAAAACCAACCAACCAACCAACCAGTATGTCCTACTATTTACCCATAGATGGGAGTGAGGATTGTTGAATTCATACTTTTCCCATTGATATTAGCACTATAAGAAATGCAAACAGCCTCATCAATTAAGTTCATTTCAAATAATGCGCAAGCACAATTAAAACACATTTTATGACATTTTCATTTAAAACATGCAGTTGTATTGATTCAAACAAATTTGTATTCTCAGTGTAGATTTACAGTGAAATGAAAATGGCCAACCAAAACATAACGGCTTTCTCAAAGTGAAACAAACAAGGGGAGATTACTCTCATTTATATAGCTAATGTTCAGATTACCCTGTAAATTCTGCTAGGTCAGGTCGGGTCAGGTTCGCTGGGCTTTTTCTTCATCAAGTCATATCGATTGTTGTATCTTTCCACTTCCATCTTAGTATTAATCAGGAACACAGAGACATATTATTTTTGGTGTAGTAGTAATAGTAAAATCTGCAGAGTTGCCTATTGTTGATATCAGTTGAACAGTGAGGTAGTATTATCTGTGTTATTCGGACTATTGTCCCCATCTTCATTGTTATTTGTACAACATTTTGGCCGATATGCCCTCCGGCCTTCTTCAGGTATTTCTTGTCGGACTTGGAAATCGGACAAGAAATACCTGAAGAAGGCCGGAGGGCATATCGGCCAAAACGTTGTACAAATAACAATGAAGATGGGGACAATAGTCCGAATAACGCAGATAATACTTATCTTAAGTCAGTCAACCAAGATGAGGATACTCATCTGAATAAGTCAGTGTATAAAAACAACCAAGATGAGGATACTCATCTGAATAAGTCAGTGATTACTCATCTGAATAAGCAGAAGTCAGTGAATACCAACAACCAAGATGAGGATACTCATCTGAATAAGTCAGTATATAAAAATAACCAAGATGAGGATACCAGTCAGTGTATAAGACTTTTTCTCAAATCCATTTCTGTTTCCATTCTAGTTAACTAAGAATCAACTCCACATTTCGCTACACACATGGAATTTTAATGAATCTAAATTTTTGGTCTACAAATACATGTCTTTAAAAAAGAAAAAAAAAGAAAAGGTAGCATCATTAGACTCTCAATTTCAGACAGAATAATGTCTCTTTAACCTAATTTTTTTCTTTTTCTTTTTCTTCTTTTCTCCGTTGGAAACAAAAAGAATAATATTACTTATAGGAAATTGCCTTGGAGAATGCCCCCACCTGAGTTGTGTAAGTGTGTGAGACACGATAGATTTCTGATAGGATTTCAATAATTCTAGTATAATTACTATTGCAAATCAAACCATCCATTATCCAGCCTTCTTAAAACTTGCCCCGGAGACAGACGGGGTGGGGAAAGGAGTGGGGAGGAAGGGGGAAATTTTTTCGGAGACGAAGAAGAACAAGATTGAAAATGAAATAAAATTCACTCGAATTTGATTGAGATGTTTAACAGAGTCTGGGAGAAATTTAACGAAAATTGTCCTTTATTTGATTTGTCTATTTAAGCAGAAGTAACTGGAGCTTCTCTCTGATTGGTCGAAACTCAAATCACTGGCAGCAGATTTTGACTGAGAGACGGGAATCGCAGACACCAGTAATCTTGCTTACAGATCTTTCCAAAGAAAAAAAAAGTAAAGAAAAAAAACATAAAAGAAAAAGAAAAAAGAAGACAAAAAATAAAAATAAAAATAGGATGAATAATTAAGCTAGCAAGTAATTTCTATTTAATTCTCAACAAACTAGCTTTAAAAAAACAAAAAAAACACTAATTTTGATATAGTCATTACAAGCACCATGGTGATAGCTTGGTGGTTATTTGCTTGGAATAAAACCTCTAAGAGATTGGAAAATGTACCATTTTTAACGTTTACCTCTAAAAATGTCCATATACAGATTCAGAAATAAATTATAAGATCTTAACATCCTGTTGAGAATTTTCCAAGTCCAGAGCCCCATTCCTATAAGGATTTATTAAAAAATGCCCTTTTCATTTAAAGTTACCTGTTATTTTCCTTAAATCAAAGACTTCTAAATATGTTTAATATTACATTTAAACAAAGTCCAGAGCCCATTCCTATAAGGATTTATCAAAAAATGCCTAAAAATGGTCTTTTCATTTAAAGTTACCTGTTATTTTCCTTAAATCAAAGACTTCTAAATATGTTTAATATTACATTTAAACAAAGTCCAGAGTCCCATTCCTATAAGGATTTATCAAAAAATGCCTAAAAATGGTCTTTTCATTTAAAGTTACCTGTTATTTTCCTTAAATCAAAGACTTCTAAATATGTTTAATATTACATTTAAACAAAGTCCAGAGCCCCATTCCTATAAGGATTTATCAAAAAATGCCTAAAAATGGTCTTTTCATTTAAAGTTACCTGTTATTTTCCTTAAATCAAAGACTTCTAAATATGTTTAATATTACATTTAAACAAAGTCCAGAGTCCCATTCCTATAAGGATTTATCAAAAAATGCCTAAAAATGGTCTTTTCATTTAAAGTTACCTGTTATTTTCCTTAAATCAAAGACTTCTAAATATGTTTAATATTACATTTAAACAAAGTCCAGATCCCCATTCCTATAAGGATTTATCAAAAAATGCCTAAAAATGGTCTTTTCATTTAAAGTTACCTGTTATTTTCCTTAAATCAAAGACTTCTAAATATGTTTAATATTACATTTAAACAAAGTCCGGAGCCCCATTCCTATAAGGATTTATCAAAAAATGCCTAAAAATGGTCTTTTCATTTAAAGTTACCTGTTATCTCCCTTAAATCAAAGACTTCTAAATATGTTTAATATTACATTTAAACAAAGGCTATCGTTTGAGGTGGATTAGGAAAATGAATGTGACTTCTGGCCGGGCGGAATGAGGCGGTATAGGATGATAAGAGTTAAAATAGGTAAGGGAGTTACTTTACAATCACCCTGTACATTCATTTATGGAGGTGCTTGTTGTGCAATGGTTATCATTGTAGAAAATGAACTCAGGTTCAAATCCTGAATGAGGCTGTTTACATTTCACATACAGACAAAATGTGACCTGTTGGGTCACCCATTGAGCTCTGGGTAGATAATTGGGATTAGGGAAAAGTGAGTTGGCAAAGCAAATTTCTTAAGTGGAGTTTAATAGGTTTGAATTCAGAATTTTCCTTCTCCTTGTGGTTTTCTAACAGAGCCCAGTCTGGCCTACTGTTTACACATAGGTGGAGGTAGAATAGTTGGATGCATACCTTTCCCAAGGATATTTGTCCTATGTGAAATGCAAACAGCCTCGTCAAGGATTTTGTTTTAGGTTGCCAAGTTCATTTCCTATGATAATAATCATTACACTATGCACTTCCATTTTTTGCGTCAGTGTAAAGCCATCATCTTCGTCATTTGCGGTCCAATGACTGTCCCAAGGGTAATCCTTTTCCTTGGTTTTAAATCCCCCCTCAAAATGAGCTCGAGAAGAACAGACGGAACAACCTTATAAGCTTTTTGTGCTCACTTCATGCCATGTTGGAATGATGCTCTTCTTGATAGAAAATTGATACTGCTATTTGTTGAAAATTCTATCCAAAACAGCTTCATTTCAACGTGACATGGAATGAGCGTGAAAACCCAATTAAAATTACCAAGAATATCATAAACATTTCCTTCTAATTAAATCTTGTTTATTCTATATATATATATATATATATATATATATATATATATATATATATAAGGCTAATACCCGTTGGAAAGGTATGTATTTACACAACCCATTCTAGCGAGGATGGTCAGTAGTAATAGATCTGTAAGACTAGCTTGCTAAACATTACACCATGATGAAAGGTAGGAACCCAACTATTCTCCCTCCACCTATGGGTAAAAATAGTTGGGCAGATTGGGTTCTTTAACCATAGTTTAGCAACTGACCATAGAAGAAAGCAACCCATTAAACTCTGCTTAAATATTGACCTTGTGTAACGTAGCGGCGGAGTCACGTTACTAAATTGCAATAGTTTTATCTTCGTTGTAAGGGATGACAATAACACCAAAGTTATCCTCCAGAAGTTTATTGAAATAAATTCAAGCTTCTTAACTTCGAGAGAGAGGGTCAGCTTAATTAATATATTCAGTCTTTAGACTTTCGGTCCTTTGATTAAATTTCTGGGTGACAAGCTTTTTCAGTTGGTAAATATTAAGGCTAGCTTTTCCAACACCAACTACATGAGATCCCGCTCGGCCAACTAACTCACATCGACTCTCCCGATTACTGACCCCAATCACCTCACTCTCTCTCCGGCTGACTGCCTCCTGGGCTGACTGACAACTGACCTGTTTGAGCCCTCAGCTCTTTTATATTCATAGCTACTCCTACGCATTTTTATCTCTTGATCTGATAACGGCATTTGTTATATTTCTTTGTTTAATAAAACCGGAAATTCATATTTCCGTTTGTACAATATATAACACTTGTGCTACATCCTGCACATAGCGGTGGAGTAGGTAAATAGGAAAAGTTCATTTGATTTTGCTTGGTTGGTTTTATGGCATGTCAACACCTATTGGGATATCTTATTCCAAAGTCACATTTAACAATTATGGTCTTCAATTATATATCCGCCCTGTCGGCTGGGGCGTTAGAATGCACCGATTACATCTCTGCAGAGGGGTAAGACTTCCCCAAATGGGGCCACCTGTTGGCCGTCTGTGGCGACCCAAGATGCTTAAGGACAGAGTCTTGGTGGATGAGCAGTCCATGACATGCAGCACTCCACTTAGAACCTTACTTAGGCTAGACAGTCAGTCGGAGAGGCTCCCTCCAATCAATCAGCTGGTCATGTCAAGCCCTAGCACCTTTATGATTGCCCCAACCCTATTGCCCTTATGGCAAACCCCAATCCATTTTTATCATATAGGTGCTAGAAGGTGGTGGCTGAGGGTTTACATATTCTGGGAATGACATTAAACTCTATCTGATGGTGAGGTTCCAGTTTTGGAGGTTTGGGGAATGTGGAGCACCCCTTCAACACCATTGCTCTCTGGTCCACTCTGACCTGGAGTGGTATTACCTGTTAGGGTCCTATCTATGGGTTAAATAGAAATGTTGTATACCCTTTCTTTCCTTACTTCTATTCTTCTTCTGCTCATCTTTGGTATCTTACGTTCTTCTTCCAGCGTCTGGACCTAGTCTTAGGGACTTCGTGTCTGGTCTTCTGTTTCTCTGTTCTTGCTGGTTGGTCGTCCTTGATTTATTTCTTCTTCTAGGTCAGTCTTGTTGCCAAGACATTCATCAACCACAAAACCATATTATTTATTTAAACCTTTATTTACTTAACTAAACATTTTTCCCTAACTAACCACAGTGCACGTGTGCAGTGAGTTCCAGCTAAAGCAGATACATCTTCTCTGCTTGACGACCAAGCTGGAACTGAGAGCCAACCAGGTCCCACGTGACTTCACGTATTTCACGGGCTTTCTGTAATATTCCATGGAAAGTCCCCCCTGTGATATGAAAAGGGGCCATCCCTTCAGAAATACAGAGGGTTGACAATAATCTATGCATAGATTATGTAACAGAAAAACATGAGTTTATAAACAAAATTGAGTAACTATTTCATGATTACTGTATTTCAAAACTTTATCAGCATTAAATGACCCACCGAGGTTGATATGCCGTAAACCAAACCAAACCAATTATATATGGTACAAAAAATATTTGTTTTGTTTTGTTTTACGGCATATCAACCTCAGTGGGTCATTTAATGCCAATAAAGTTTTGAAATAAATCAATTCTTAATAAATAATACAATTTTTTTATAAATACATTTTTCTATTTAACCCATAGATGGGACCCTAACAGGTACTACCACTCCGGGTCAGAGTGGACCAGGGAGCAATGGTGATGAAGGGGTGCTCCACATTCCCCAAACCTCCAAAACTGGAACCTCACCATCAGATAGAGTTTAACGTCATTCCCAGGACATGTAGACCCGCAGCCACCGCCTTCTAGCACCCATATGATAAAAAGGGGTTGGGGCTTGCCATAAGGGCAATAGGGACAAAAAATATATCTTTCCAAACATGTCAAGCTGTTAAAAACTTCATAGTTCATTGGAATGTCAGTATTTTAAGAGTTAATGTATCAATGTATTTCAAAATCATTTTAAACATAATCTCAAAAAGAGGAGCTAGTTATGTAATGGTTATCATTGTAGGAAATAGATATGGTAACCAGAGTTCAAATCCTGGACACAGTGCTCATGCCCTAGTGAAAGGTATTTACCCAACTTGTTTGGCACAGATTGAATGTTACAAATTAGAACATTTTATTAGTAATGTTAAAAAGAAGGACATTTTATAAATTTCTGGGAATAAAAAAATAAAAGGTTTGCAAAAAAGTAGACACTTACCCAAACCTTTTTCCACAAGTAGGATGTGACACAAGGGCTATCCAACATGGCTGGTTGGTTGGTTTTTATGGCATGTCAACCCATTGAGTCATTTTATGCTGAGGATGTTTTTGCTTAATTCATTCTTGATGGGTACTCAATTTTTTAAGACTCAATTTTTTAAAACCCATTTCAGAGTGGACCTGGGAGTAATGGCAATGTGAGGTACTCCACATTCCCCAGAGCTCCAGAATTGGAACTTCACCATTTAATGTAGTTTAACATCATACCCAGGACAATATCCAGTGTGGATCAAACTCACTATTTATTGGTTTTTAACCATACAACCAAGAAGAGGAGGCATGTGGTGTAATGGTTAGAGTCATAGGAAATGGACCTGCCAGCTTGAGTTCAAATGCTAAATGGGGCTGTCTACATTTCACATAGCACTGATACCCTTGGAAAAGGTATGCATCCACCTGTTCTCCCTCCAGCTATGGGTAAATAGCAGGGAAAGCTCTTTAACCTTGGTTAGGCAATCAGTCTAGGAGAAGGAAATCTCTGAACTCAAACCTGTTAAACTCTGCCTAAAATATTGGCTAAATTCCTAGCATAAAATTGTGCGTGCGCATTATCAGAAATAAACTTAATTGTTATTAAGAACACATTTTATGATATTTTTGTGTTAAAGCATGCAGTTTTATCGTTTTTGAAAAGTTTCTAAGATTTGTGTATTTCGCACGGAGACTTTCAAAATAGCTACCGGCTTGTTTCAAAGTGAAAGTCCAGGGAGGTTACTCTATTTGCCTCATTTGCAAGGAATTTAGCTAACTAAAGGTGAAAATTACCAAAGAATGACCTTGTGTCACACCCAGCTCGTGTGGAGGGGTCAGTAAATATGTACAACCAAGAATATTTGATGTGTGCAGAAAATATTTTTCACTTTTAAGACAATCATTGATTTTTTTTTTTTTCGTCTCAAGTTTATGAAACAAAGGTCAGAGGAACCATATAGTCATTTGCTTAGGTTTACTTAGTTTGGCACAAGGCCAGAAGTCTGGAGCACCCAATGAAAAATGAATTCACTAACAATCTCTGGCTTGTTAACCATTACACCAAAGCCTTGTTGGTAGGACTTAGAATATGTTGACTATCCTCTGCAAAGGGCTACCCCTTTTACTTAGTTTGGCACAAGGCCAGAAGTCTGGAGCACCTAATGAAAAATGAATTCACTAACAATCTCTGGCTTGTTAACCATTACACCAAAGCCTTGTTGGTAGGACTTAGAATATGTTGACTATCCTCTGCAAAGGGCTACCCCTCTTACTATTTAACAGCACCTCTACCATGAGTAGGATGTGGCACAAGGTCAATTTTTAAGCAGTATTAGCAAGTTTGAATTCAGATTTTTCCTTTCTAGATCGGTTGTCATACCAAGGTCAAAGAACCCAGTCTACCCATAGCTAGAGGGAGAATAATTGGATTCATACCTTTCCCAAGGGTATTAATGCTATGCGAAGTGCAAACAGCCTCGTCTAGGGATTGAACTCTGTTCAAGGTCTCTATTTCATACAAGGGTAGAACACTAAACTGCATGTGGTGGTGAGGCTCCAATTCTGGATATCAGGGGAGTGTGTTGTCAGCCCTTTATTGCCATTACTCTCAGATCCACTCAAATCCTGAATGGTAGTACCTGTTAGGATCCCATTTATGGGTGAAATGGATGTATTTAAAAAATATTTGTATTCTATAGGAATACATGATGTCATATAATGTAAATTATTTATATTAAGAATAGTTACTTAAAGCTATAATTTTTTTTACTAAGAATTATTATTATTAGGTACTTAAAACCATGTAACTATATGAAAACAAATGATTACACTTGCATGTGTTAAATTTTTTTCCAAAGGTGAAAGGTTTATCAAGTGATGTATGATACCCATTTTATGCTGAATTAAAAAATTCATTCATTGTGTTTAGTCAGGTCTGGTTTTTAAGATGTGCTTGAATACGTTGTACATAATAACACTAATTCAAAACCCCATGGACTCTACTTGTCACGGCTATAATACTGTTCTATACATTTCCAATTACATAAAGAAAATGTAAATATAAATGGTTCCCTAACCTCTGGGCAGAAAATAACCCTTGACAGGTTGATATGCACTTACAATCAATCTATTTCTGCAGATGCCTTCTTCAGCCTTCCAAAGACGTATACTTCTTCCTAGAAGAGAAGAGAAGAGAAGAGACATTCCTGTTCGGAATATCAGCATTTGTTTTTGTTTTTTGTTGTTTTCAGTTTAACTTTTAAATTTAAATTTAAAATTTTTATTTAGAATTTTTTTTTCTTTCTTGTAAATTTCAGGAGGTCAAAGATTTTGCGAAACCTGATGAAGTGACAAATGAGCAAGTTTTTTCTGAGGTTTACCACACACTGATTCACTCCCCTGCCTTGGAGACTCTCTTGAATTTAGAACATGCCTATGCAATGGCAATTGAACAGATAACACAAGACAGAGATAAAGATGTTGAAATTGTTGAAGACAAGTAAGTTAAAACATTATATTCTTTTTTATTTCTTTTTCTTTAATAATAAAGAACTTATTTCATATGAGATGATCATCTTCGTCTTGTTTTTAAAAAAAATACATCAACTGTTTTGTAAAGTCCAGAAATTATTCATTTTCATTTTTCTAAATGTTTTTGGCTTTCATCTACAAGGAGGTCTGAAGTTATAAGATGGAATATTTTCATCATTTATTTTTTGGACTATTGACTTCATCTTTGAAGTCTGAAGTTCTAGGATGAAGTATTTTCATTGTTCCATAGATTTTTCTTTAATAACAAAGAATTTATTTGATAAAAAATTATCATTTTCATCTTTATTTAAAAAAAAATACATAAACTATTGGAAGCCATATCATAAAATGTGTTCTTAATTGTGCTTGTGCATTATTTGAAATGAACTTAATTGTTATTAAGAACACATTTTATGATATTTTTGTGTTAAAACATGCAGTTGTATTGATTACGGTAAAATGAAAATGGCAAAACAAAACATATGCCTTCCTCAAAGTTAAATAAACAAGGAGACATTACTCTCATTTATGTAGCTAATGTGCAGATTACCCAACTATTTTGTAAAGTCACAAATTATTCATTTTCATTTTTCTAAATATTTTTAGCTTTCATCTACAAGGAGGTCTAAAGTTTTAAGATGGAATATTTTCTTTGGGGTCTGAAGTTCTGAGATGAAGTATTTTCATTATTCCATATATTTTTGGACTATTGTCTTCATCTTTGAAGTCTGAAGTTCTGAGATGAAGTATTTTCATTATTCCATATATTTTTGGACTATTGTCTTCATCTTTGGGGTATGAAGTTCTGAGATGAAGTATTTTCATTATTCCATATATTTTTGGATTATTGTCATCATCTTTGGGTCTGAAGTTCTGAGATGAAGTATTTTCATTATTCCATATATTTTTGGACTATTGTCATCATCTTTGGGGTATGAAGTTCTGAGATGAAGTATTTTCATTATTCCATATATTTTTGGATTATTGTCTTCATCTTTGGGGTCTGAAGTTCTGAGATGAAGTATTTTCATTATTCCATATATTTTTGGACTATTGTCTTCATCTTTGGGTCTGAAGTTCTGAGATGAAGTATTTTCATTATTCCATATATTTTTGGACTATTGTCTTCATCTTTGGTGTCTGAAGTTCTGAGATGAAGTATTTTCATTATTCCATATATTTTTGGACTATTGTCTTCATCTTTGGTGTCTGAAGTTCTGAGATGAAGTATTTTCATTATTCCATATATTTTTGGACTATTGTCTTCATCTTTGGGGTCTGAAGTTCTGAGATGAAGTATTTTCATTATTCCATATATTTTTGGACTATTGTCTTCATCTTTGGGGTCTGAAGTTCTGAGATGAAGTATTTTCATTATTCCATATATTTTTGGACTATTGTCTTCATCTTTGAAGTCTGAAGTTCTGAGATGAAGTATTTTCATTATTCCATATATTTTTGGACTATTGTCTTCATCTTTGAGTCTGAAGTTCTGAGATGAAGTATTTTCATTATTCCATATATTTTTGGACTATTGTCTTCATCTTTGAGTCTGAAGTTCTGAGATTATTTTCATTATTCCATATATTTTGGACTATTGTCTTCATCTTTGGTCTGAAGTTCTGAGATGAAGTATTTTCATTATTCCATATATTTTTGGACTATTGTCTTCATCTTTGGTCTGAAGTTCTGAGATGAAGTATTTTCATTATTCCATATATTTTTGGACTATTGTCTTCATCTTTGAGTCTGAAGTTCTGAGATGAAGTATTTTCATTATTCCATATATTTTTGGACTATTGTCTTCATCTTTGGGGTCTGAAGTTCTGAGATGAAGTATTTTCATTATTCCATATATTTTTGGACTATTGTCTTCATCTTTGGGGTCTGAAGTTCTGAGATGAAGTATTTTCATTATTCCATATATTTTTGGACTATTGTCTTCATCTTTGGGTCTGAAGTTCTGAGATGAAGTATTTTCATTATTCCATATATTTTTGGACTATTGTCTTCATCTTTGGGTCTGAAGTTCTGAGATGAAGTATTTTCATTATTCCATATATTTTTGGACTATTGTCTTCATCTTTGGTCTGAAGTTCTGAGATGAAGTATTTTCATTATTCCATATATTTTTGGACTATTGTCTTCATCTTTGGGTCTGAAGTTCTGAGATGAAGTATTTTCATTATTCCATATATTTTTGGACTATTGTCTTCATCTTTGGGTCTGAAGTTCTGAGATGAAGTATTTTCATTATTCCATATATTTTTGGACTATTGTCTTCATCTTTGGGTCTGAAGTTCTGAGATGAAGTATTTTCATTATTCCATATATTTTTGGACTATTGTCTTCATCTTTGGGTCTGAAGTTCTGAGATGAAGTATTTTCATTATTCCATATATTTTTGGACTATTGTCTTCATCTTTGGGTCTGAAGTTCTGAGATGAAGTATTTTCATTATTCCATATATTTTTGGACTATTGTCTTCATCTTTGGGTCTGAAGTTCTGAGATGAAGTATTTTCATTATTCCATATATTTTTGGACTATTGTCTTCATCTTTGGGTCTGAAGTTCTGAGATGAAGTATTTTCATTATTCCATATATTTTTGGACTATTGTCTTCATCTTTGGGTCTGAAGTTCTGAGATGAAGTATTTCATTATTCCATATATTTTTGGACTATTGTCTTCATCTTTGGTCTGAAGTTCTGAGATGAAGTATTTTCATTATTCCATATATTTTTGGACTATTGTCTTCATCTTTGGTCTGAAGTTCTGAGATGAAGTATTTTCATTATTCCATATATTTTTGGACTATTGTCTTCATCTTTGGGGTCTGAAGTTCTGAGATGAAGTATTTTCATTATTCCATATATTTTTGGACTATTGTCTTCATCTTTGGGTCTGAAGTTCTGAGATGAAGTATTTTCATTATTCCATATATTTTTGGACTATTGTCTTCATCTTTGAGTCTGAAGTTCTGAGATGAAGTATTTTCATTATTCCATATATTTTGGACTATTGTCTTCATCTTTGGTCTGAAGTTCTGAGATGAAGTATTTTCATTATTCCATATATTTTGGACTATTGTCTTCATCTTTGGTCTGAAGTTCTGAGATGAAGTATTTTCATTATTCCATATATTTTTGGACTATTGTCTTCATCTTTGGGTCTGAAGTTCTGAGATGAAGTATTTTCATTATTCCATATATTTTTGGACTATTGTCTTCATCTTTGGGTCTGAAGTTCTGAGATGAAGTATTTTCATTATTCCATATATTTTTGGACTATTGTCTTCATCTTTGAGGTCTGAAGTTCTGAGATGAAGTATTTTCATTATTCCATATATTTTTGGACTATTGTCTTCATCTTTGGGGTCTGAAGTTCTGAGATGAAGTATTTTCATTATTCCATATATTTTGGACTATTGTCTTCATCTTTGGGGTCTGAAGTTCTGAGATGAAGATTTTCATTATTCCATAGATTAGCAAAAAATGTTAAAACCTAGTTTATTTTCAGTACAAAATGCTGAGTTTGCTAAACTTGTACTTTTATTTTGGATTGCAGTTAATGTTAAATTATTTTTGCCAGACAATGTCTGCCTTTTCTCATATCTCCAACATTTTTATCATTCACTGAATGATGGAAATTAATCAGCACTCTAATCAAGAATTGAATCTATTGAACAGGACGTAATATTCACTCGATCAATCAAAAGGGATACCTATAATGGCTTGTTAACAGGATTCATGTTCATTATTGTAGAATCAACATATCATACTCACCTTCACGGGAAGGCTGTAACAAGCATCCAGTTACCAGATTAAAAAAAGGGGGGACTACAACCGAATACAGGTCCTATACTAACTACCAGAACATAGTCATGTGTTGAGTATATATATGGATGAAAATATCCACAGTAAAACCAGCAGCCAATCAGAATCTTTGGAATGAGCCTGGCCAAGATACATAGTGGAATATCCCAACCTGCTATATAAACCATGTATCAACTTTGGATTCTGATAGCAGATTCAACTTGCAACACAGCTGAATAATGATCACCTAATACAAATTTCTACAATTATAACATTTTTCAGAAGTGACTTCTAAAGTATTTTTAAAACTAAAAGGTCTACTTCAGGCATCTTCAGTCAGTGAATTATTCAATAACCTCCTGAGAATCTTTGCTACAGATTAGCTACACAGAAGAAATATAATAAGAAAGAAAAAAAATAAAGAGAGAATGGAAAGACAAATGAATTATATATGTAGATTGCTTAAAATGAACATATATTAATACAATAAAAAAAATCATGTTATTATCTAACCAAATGAAACAGGTCCAAAATTTAGTATTACTGGCTTTCAATGTGAACGCATTAAACTTATAATGATTTTTGTATGTATATATATCATAATTCCTCGAATGTCTGTCTGTCTGTCCGTAAAGATAAGGCTTCGCCATTTTTAGCACAATTTCAACCAGACCTTCAGGAATTGTAAAGGTCAATTCTGAAAAAGGTGTGACGGAGAACAAGTACTACCGTACTCATTTAGAAAAAGAGCAAGACATTGTCTTGCCTGCCGGAGCCGAACCCGCACCCTCCAGAATGCAAAGAAATGCGATTTTTTTCCCTTCTATAAAAGGTTCTGAATTCTATCCAGCCATGATTATTTGATTATTTTTTACTCCACAATGTTACAATTTTATGGGCCATCCTTTAGGCTTCAAGCAAGAGAGCTTGTCCAGTGGAAATACTTGGTAAAGAATCCTTTGGTTGTAAGTTCCTTCGTCAATGATTGCAAATGGAGGACTGTTCAGTATCAGTGATTAAGTAGTCAACTAGCCATGCATTATGGCTGTTGATTGGCGGACGAATAGACCCCGTGACCTTGCCCAGTCTATAAATTTAGGTGGGAATTGTAGCACACTTTATATACAGCAAATAATCCAACAGTAGTCAACCAGATCTGTGCGGTACAGTAAGGAGCTGATGGTAGGTGTGGCGCTCCACCTCAGATGCCAAAACAATCTCCTTGGTCTAGCGCTAGCGAAAAGGGGATAGACTCCCTCGCTGACTGGCTGATACCAACATTAGGCCGCCCCGACGACTTTACTTTACTTATATATATGTATTTAAAATATATATTCTGTACAATAGTGTACTAGTTAAACATACGCAACGAAATGAGACAGTGATACAAAAATTTTACCTCCCAAAAGCAATAATCTTATTATAATGGAGATTTGGTGTCTGTCTGTAACCGAATTTACGTCACTGCTTATGTCACAATACCCTCAGGAATTGTATAAGTTTATCAATGAGTATTCAATTCATAGTCAAAATCATTAATACATCAAATGAACCTTATTTATTAACACTGAGTTAAATCTGAGTTAGATTTGCCTCAAAACAGCCCATCTTATTAGTGCGTTTAAATTCCTGTAATGTCTAATATATCACTAAGAAATAAAGGTTTACGTAATATATACTGTGGTTAATTTGCATACTGGTTTTAACAAAACTGGGTTTAATAAATAATTACTTGTGTTATTGATCTCTGATATTATTATTTATTCTCCAACATATTAAAATCAATCATATGAAAGATTTTTATATAGAAATCAATTAAAATATAATTGAAATAAGTGTAATCTTTTTATATGAGTTCTTATTTAATTTTGTTTGCCTTAGTTCTACGACATATCAACCCTTTTCAGGTCATTTAATGCCCAATCAAATCATTTTGATATGTAGTTATTTACAGTACCTGCTGTTGCTTAACTGATCACCCATCTAAGTATTGAACAGGTTCATTGCTGCTTAACTCAGAGGTCTAGTGTTGTTAATTGTTTTGTTTTTACAGCACATAAACCCCTTTCAGTCATTTAATCCTGAATCAAGTCATTTTGATATGTAGTTATTTACAGTACCTGCTGTTGCTTAACTGATCACCCATCTAAGTATTGAACAGGTTCATTGCTGCTTAACTTCGGTGATCTATTGGGAACTGGTGCTTTCAACGTGACTTGACCATAGGTTATTTAATTTTGTTAGTCTTTCTAATCTAATATATTTCATTACATTAAAACTTAAATACTTACGCCTGGAGGGCGCATATTCTTGCTATTATTCACAAATCCTTCATCTAATTTCAAATGAATTTCTCGCAGTGTTGAATGAAATTAAGAATTGTCATTGTTGTCTTTTTTGTTTTGGGAGTTTATGAATAAAAGAAAATCTCGCAAGCAAATCAGGTTATGGAGTTCAGTTCGGGGTCAGACAAAAGGGTCGGTCTCGATTGGCAACAAGTCAAAATTGTTTATATTGATGAAGCCAATTGAGTGTTTTTCGTGGCCAGCATTTAAGTCTCACAAAGATCGGCTTCAATGAAAACCACTCAGCTTTATTTTCAAATTTATTAATAGGAAGCACTAAAAGAAACATTTTTGTTTGAGGGGTGGGGTTTAGTCCTGGGGGTGATGCTTAGATTTTAAATGGGAAATGTTTAATCTAGGCTTTTTAAAAATCTATTTAAATGCAAAATGAAATATGTCACTCCTTCCTAAATAGAAGCATCAATATAATCATGGACTGCTGTCAACTATCAAATGCTAATTATCAGCAGATTCTACTTAGCATTTCATATTTAACAGCTGTCCATGATGATATTGATGCTTCTATTTAAGGAGTGATGGATTCTAATTAGCATTTCATAGTTAACAGCTGTCCATGATGATATTGATGCTTCTATTTAGGAATGAGTGAAGGATTCTAATTAGCATATCATAGTTAACAGCTGTCCATGATGATATTGATGCTTCTATTTAAGGAGTGATGGATTCTAATTAGCATATCATAGTTAACAGCTGTCCATGATGATATTGATACTTCTATCTGGGAAAGAGTGAAGGATTCTGATTAGAATTCTTAGTTAACAAGAGTCCATGATGATATTGATGCTTCTATTTATGAAGGAGTGATAGATTCTAATTAGCATTTCATAGTTAACAGCTGTCCATGATGATATTGATGCTTCTATTTAGGAAGGAGTGAAGGATTCTAACTTTGAATAGAAATACCAATATTATCATGGACAGCTGTTAACTATAAAATGCTAATTAGAATCCATCACTCCTTCATAAATAGAAGCATCAATATCATCATGGATAGCTGTTAACTGAAATGCTAATTTAGATGGAAAACTCACTCCTTCATAAATAGAAGCATGAATATCATCATGGACAGCTATTGAATATAAAAAGCTAATTAAAATCCTTCACTCCTTTCTTAATAGAAGAATCAATATCATCATGGACTCTCATTAACTAAAAATTCTAATAAAAAAATCCTTTGCTCCTTTCTTAATAGAAGCATTAATATCATCATGGACAGCTGTTAACTATAAAAAGCTAAATAGTATACTTCTCTTCTTTCTGAATAGAAGCATCGATATAATCTTGGAAAGCTATTACCACGGGAACCCAATGGGTTTACAGATGGTCTAGTTTGATAATGAAATATTCTAATTCACTATGTCAATAACCTTATCCTCTTCTTTTTTTATTGGTATGACACGGAGCCAAAATGTGATTGTCAATACGAACGTCCAAGACTTTTAATTTTCTTTAAGCTTTTTTGTTGATTCTATTGTTTTTCTTCTTCTTTTTTTTTTGTTGTTTTGTCCTTTGTTGTTGTAATGATTATCAAGCCGGACTCCAGACCAGACACCTTCTACGAAAAACGATGGAGGTGCTATCAAAGTCTTATGGCTTCTCTTTTTGGTCAAGAGATATTTCAACTGGCCTGCAGACACTTTCACTTCGCAGACAGTGCTAACCGGGTATTTCCTGACGCTCTCAAGAATTGCAGACGACGTCTGTCAGATAACTAATTTCCTGGTTCCTGCAACTCGGTGCCATTAAAGACACTGCCACGTTCCTTCTGGCTATTTACAGAGTCTTTTATCATGTCTGGTGTCACGCTAGCTACTGGGTTAACTCAAGAATATCGAACATTTTGTTTGAGGTGATAAAGATGGTTACTTTCATTTGGTAGTTTATTTTATTGCCATCATTATCTTTTTTTTCTTTTCTTTTTTTTTTTTGCTTGGTCAATTTTTCTTCTTACCTATCTCAGGTAAAGGTAGGACCCATGCACCTATCTATACATATATACAGAGCAGTGGAAGCGCGTGGTGTAATGGTTAAAGTCATGGGAAATGGACTCATCGACCAGAGTTCAAATCCTGGATGTGGTAATTGCATTTCACTTAGCACTAATACCCTTGGGAAAGGTATGAATCCTACTCTCCCACCATCTATTGATAAATAATAGGGCAGGCTGGGCTCTTTAACCTTGGTTAGGCAACCGGTCTAGGAGAAGGGAAACTCTGAATTCAAAACTGTTGAACTCCGTTTAAGAAGTTGACCTAGTGTCACATCCTGCTCGTGCGGAGGGTTGGTAAATATATATATATATATATATACAGAGCCTTGGCAAAGGTATGAATCCTACTCCCTCTCCAGCTATGGATAAATAGTAGGGCAGACTGGGCTCTTTAACCTTGGTTAGGCAACCCATCTAGGAGAAGGAAAACTCTGAATTCAAACCGGTTGAACTCCGCTTAAGAAATTGACCTTGTGTCACATCCTGCTCGTGCAGAGGGGTTGGTAAATATATATATATATATATATACAGAGCAGTTAGTATGTATGTATGGATGGATGGATGAAAGTACAAAAATAAAACTATCAACAACAAAGTAAATATATATACACATCAAATATCACCGGTTCTTTTTTTTATGCAAAATTCATAAAGATTTGATTTATATTCAAAGATATTTAAGAAGAATTAAAATATACATAGAAATTGAAATTCTATTTAAGAATGTCCAGTATTTGTAAATCTCAAAAGTAAACAAATAAATACACCAGGGTTTCCCCACCCTCTACCCAGGCAATGCTGGGTAGCCACTTTTAGTATATATATAAAGGGCAGTTGGTGTGTATGTATGTTAATCCAAAAAGTTCTCAATATATTTCATAAAGTATAAATAAAGGATTTTAGGCAAGTGAGAGACCCAATCCTTCCTCAACCCCTTCCAGATGTAGGGGTCACAACATTTTGGGGTAATGCTCTTGAGAAAGGCATGAATCCATCTCTGCCTACAGGTCAGATCAGGACTTCCAGTAATCCCTTCTAGAGAGCTCTACCGGAAAGAAAATGCATAGAGCAATTCTACTTGAGAACATTGTATTACTAGAGAATTAAATCTCTACAGTAATCTTAATTAATGTCTTAATTAATCTTATTAATGTCTTATTAAAATACTAAAGTTATAATATTCATGCACTATGAATTTTATACAGCAATCAAGTAAAAGAAAAAACAAACTTTACCTTTGACAGTGTCATAATTTAATGTTTTACTAGAACAGAGGCTGAAATCACCTATCTTTTCTCAGGGTAGAAAAATATAAGAAGCTATGACGATGGCTATGGGAGTCCACAAAAAAGGGGGGGGGTAAAGGGGTCCATGGGTTAAAAAGGGTTAAGAACCACAGCTCTAAGTCAATAAAAAAGTTCCCCATCCAGATGATCATGTGTGACACTTTGTCAATCAATCTATAATGACACATAATGATTTTCCATTGTTTTAAGTTATTTCAAACTACCCTACACTATTTGCTAAAAAATGATAGGCTATGCCTATTCATTATTTTACTCTTGTGGAGGCATACTTAACATAATGGTTTATCATTATGAAAAAAAATTAAATTGGCAATCCAAGTTTCAAATCCTGGATGAGGCTGTTTGTATTTCACTTTGCACTTAATGCCCTTGGGAAAGGCCATGAAACCAATCTATTGAAAAGGAAAACTCAAACCAGCTGTACTCTACTGAAAAATTGACAAATTTTTCACAAATGATTATCATCATTAGTTTATTTGAAACCAAGAATGCAAGTCTGCCAGTTTCCCTTAAGCTGGGGGAGGCGTGTGAAAGGAAATGGATTCATACCTTTCCCAAGGGTATTAATACATACTACCACTCTGTTCATAGTGGACCTAGGAGTATGATGGCAATAAAGGGGTTATATGACATCAAAGCGCGTGGTTAATTGGTTAAAGTCATGGGAAATGGACTCGTCGCCCCGAGTATCAAATCCTGATGTGGTAATTGCATTTCACTTAGCGCTAATACCCTTGGGAAAGGTATGAATCCTACTCTCCATCCAGCTATGGATAAATAGTAGAGCAGACTGGGCTCTATTAACCTTGGTTAGGCTAACCGGTCTAGGAGAAAGGAAAAACCTGTTGAACTCAGCTTAAGAAATTGACACTTGTGTCACATTCCTGCTTGTGCGGGAGGGGTTGGTAAATATATATATTTCAAATCTTCAAATCTTCTGAAGACATTTGTTTATTTCAATCTTGTTGTGTATTCAATTTTTTTCAAAACTCCAATTAAAAAAAACAACTATTTTTTTAAACTAATTTTTTTTTCCAATTTAAACCCATGGATGGTACCTTAACACATACTACCACATTGGTTCCGAGTTAGACCTGCGAGCAATGGTGGCAAAGGGTACTCCACATTCACCATCAGAAAAGAGTTAAACATTAAACTCATCTGATGTGAATTCCAATTCTGGAGCTCTAAGGAATGTGGAGTACCCCTTCACCACCCTTACTCGCAGGTCTACTTCGACCCAATATGGTAGTATGTTATGTTAAAGGTCCCATCCATGGTTTAAATTGAAAAAAAAATACTTAAAAAAAAATGTTTTAAAAAAAAAATGAGATTTAAAAAAATTTGAGTTTGAATAAAAGTTGAATACCTTCAAGGATGAATAAAACATCTTTCATAAAATACCACAATAAGAGTTAAACATGCATAAAATTCAACCAAACCAACCAAACTCAGGAAAATATTGTGACCTATATACTCAAAGACTGATTTTTAAACATGGAGTTCCTCGGTTGGAAGAAGGGAAAAAAAATCTTGTCTTTTAGTTGGTCTTTTTCTTTTCTTTTTTTTTATTAGAAGATTGAATTTTCATTTTTTTTTTTTTTTTTTGTTTCTTTTTAAATTTGGTCTGCAAGTTCATCCAAGTGCAGCTTTGATGGAAAAAACCAATTAAAATTCACACCTTTCACTTTGAATTTGGATATTCCGAATGCTTTCTTGAAAAAAAGATCAATCTCAAAAAAATATCATTAAAAAGTTTAGAATCAAATTAAATTTGGACTAAGTTATAAACTAAAAGTTTAAACTTTGCTATTTGTTGTAAATATATTAAAAATTGGTTAGGAGGTTGATTTAGAAGGCTTATCACAATGCAGGTGTAAAGAAAAATAATAAATAATAATAATAATAAGGTAACAATTGTGTTGTGTGTTATTAGATCTTATTTAATTCTTTAAATTAACATCAACATCATTGTTACCATATTTATTTTTTTTCTTTTACACCTGCATTGTGATAGCCTTCTAAATCAACTCCTAACCAATATATAACAATACTTCATTAAATCATTAAAAAGTTTAAATCAATTAAAATTTGGGACTAAGTTATTAAACTTAAAAGTTTAAACTTTGCATTTTGTTGTAAATATATTAAAATTTGGTTTAGGAGGTTGATTTAGAAAGCTATCAACAATGCCAGGTGGTAAAGAAAAAAAAAATTAATACGGTAACAATGTGTTGTGTGTTAACCTGTATTTTATTCTTTAAATTAACACACAACATCATTATTACCGTTTTTTTTTTCTTTACACCTGCATTGTGATTAGCCTTCTAAATCAACCTCCTAACCAATATATACACAATGCTTCAAGCAAATTATAAACTCTCTTATATCAAAATTTATTATAAAGATAAGATAATGAAATTTATTGTGTACAGTGCTCAGGTGCACCACAACTCATCAAAGTCTCATGTCTAGTACACCAGAATAATGATTATTAGTGTCAGGAACATGAAACCTGCATACAGTAATAATATACATGTATGCGTGCATACGTGTGTCAAGAGGTGGTATCAGGTTTAAGTTGTTGGTGGACTACAGGAGCATTGGAGGCTTTTGAAAGAGATGCAGTGTTTCGGGCAGCCCACAACGGACACAGGCAGGTTATCCATGCCTTGGCAAATTTTGAGCATGAAAAAATGTTTCTGAAAGTCATGTGAGCATGTATTTATGTAAATATTGAATTGTTTATTATTTAAATTATTATTATTGAATTATTTATTAAGAAGGTTTTTAATTCAAATTTTTAATTTAAATATGTACCATATTGAATTCAAGAATAATTATATAAAATTAGGTGTGGCGCTCCACCTCAGACGCTAAAATAATCTGCTTGGTTAGCACAAGTGAAAAGGGATAGACTTCTCGCTGATTGGCTGTACTGAATTTAGGCCGCCCCGACGACTATATATTTAATTTAGTTAATTCATATTTAATCTGAATTTTTTAAATTTTAAATTTTTATTCATTTTTAAATTTTATTCATTTTAAATTTTATTCAATTTTAGATTTTATTCATTATTGAATTATTTATTATTTAAAAAATTTTTTGTCGTAAATATATTAAAAATTCGTTATTTATACCTACCTGTGGTAGGTACCCTGCTGTAGTTTGGTATGCTGATATTTTGTGCATTGCTTCACATTGTGTCTGATTTAAAGTTGCATATATATATTATATATATAATATATATATATATATAATATTTACCAACCCCTCTTGCACATGCAGGGATGTGACACAAGGTCAATTCTTAAGCAGAGTTTAACAGGTTTTCTCCTCCTAACTGGTTAACAGACCATGGTTAAAGCTGCCCAGTCTACCCTGCATTTTACCCATAGCTGGAGGAGAATTGGATTTTCATACCTATTCCCAAGGTATTAGTGCATGTGAATGCAAACAGCTTCGTCCAGGAATTGAACTCGGTCGACGAGTCCATTTCCTACGATAACCATTAGACCACGCACCTCCATTGAAAGCTGCACAGATGAACATGCAATTCAGGACTTATACTTTATGAGTTTGAAACTTGGCCGTAACGCCATGGAAAGCAACTGAAAACGTTTGTTTGTGAAAAAATCTGAAGGTGCATTTGAACACAATATAGTAACAAAAAATTTCATGCAGGTTGCCAAGAACCTGAATGATAGGTAAGGTCAGGTAGGCCTAAAACTGTGGTTTTGAGGCGTGCTCTACACCATCAAGGCAAATCCAGTGAGTAGCACTCGGAGAGTATCAGGTGAGCTCAGTTCATTACCTTCACAAACTTGGCAGAAGCATCCAAATTGTACCACACATTACCAAGATATTGCAAAACTTTTTGACTACCTAAGATTTTAATTAAAAAAAATTATATACTATGACCTAGTTATTGTCGGGGTACCATGGTGGAACCTTGTGGCATTTTCAGATAAAGAAGAATTATCTGGCAGTGCTCAACTCCTCTCCAAGTAATATATAACAGATTGTACTGGATTATATACTGCAAGCAGCTGTAAGTCGTATCTGANTAAAGGATTTTTTGGATTTTTGGGGTCCTTTTTTTTTAAATTTTTTAAAAAAAAATACCTAGATTCGGTAAACAAGAACTTATAATAAAACATGTTCTATTTTTTATTAAGGGGGAACTGGCTTTTTGGATTTTGGTCTTTTTTTAAATTTTTTATACAATTTTTGTTTTTTTTAATTTTATTAAGGGAACTGCTATATTGATTTTATTAAGGACAATTTTATTAAGGGAACTGCTATATTTTATTAAACTATATATTTTTATTAAATAATATTTTTATGAATAACTATATATAATTGTCAATATATATTGACATATATATTTTAGGAATAACTATATATTTTTATTCCCTATATATTTTATTAAGGGAACTGCTTTTGATTTTGTCTTTTTAAATTTATATAGATCGTACAAGACTATATAAACATGTCTTTTTATTAGGGGAACTGCTTTTGATTTGTCTTTTTAAATTTATATAGATCGTACAAGACTATATAAACATGTCTATTTTATTAGGGGAACTGCTTTTTGATTTGTCTTTTTAAATTTTTATACAATTTTGTTTTAATTTTAAGGGAACTGCTATATTAATTTTATTAAGGACAATTTTATTATGGGAACTGCTATATTTTAAACTATATATTTTATGAATAACTATATATAATTGTCAATATATATTGACATATTATTGGCATATATATTTTAGGAATAACTAATATTTTTATTAACCTATATATTTATTAAGGGAACTGCTTTTGATTGTCTTTTTTAAATTTATATAGATCATACAAGACTATAAACATGTCTATTTTATTAAGGGAACTGCTTTTGATTTGTCTTTTTAAATTCATATAGATCATACAAGACTATATAAAATGTCTATTTTATTAAGGAACTGCTTTTGATTTGTCTTTTTAAATTTATATAGATCATACAAGACTATATAAACACTATTTTATTAAGGGAACTGCTTGATTTGTCTTTTTAAATTTATATAGATCATACAAGACTATATAAACATGTCATTTTATTAAGGGAACTGCTTTTGATTTGTCTTTTTAAATTTTTATACAATTTTGTTTTAATTTATGTTTTTAATTTTCTTTGATAAAATCATTGTCGTCTTCTTTTTCAAAAGTTTTGAAAAAGCCATAAGGAGATTTTTTTCTGTAGGGGACTTTTGTCCGTCAACATCATCTTATTTATATCGTTGGCATCCTTCCATCTACTAAAGATGATGGAGTAGTGTCCACTTCTTTTTTTTATTATTATTATCTATCTGCAACTGCATGAGTGGCTGAACAGACCAATTTTTGAATGGCAATCTCTGGTGCAGTGACTGCAAACAATCAGTGATGCTTGTTGCAGTTGCTGTTGTTTCTCCTTCCTTTTGGCTCTCTTTTCTGCGGTGGCTTCTTTCCTCTCTTTTTCACTCCTTTTCATCCCTCGTTTGACGAGGAGTCGCCAGGTCGCACAGTCTTCTGCACAAGCCTCCCATGTGGTGGTGTTGATGTGGCATGTCTTCATGTCCCTCTTGCAGACATCTTTAAAGCGCAGGCATGGTCTCTCACCGGTCGGATGCCTGCTTCTAATTCACCAAACTGTAGGTCTTTGGGGATGCAGAAACATCACGAAAGATATGAAAATGAATTGAGTCTGCAAATGCTGCCATTATTTTTGTCTTCAGTTCATCTTTCGTGTTGTACAGGTTTTTATTTATTTATTTGTTATAAATTTTTCATCTCTTGACCAGCCACACCTTAGGGATTGTAATCTGGTGAGTTACACACCAGGGCTGGGGGGGAGTTACAGAAATGTTCTTACAACCAACATTGAGACTAGTAAAAAAAAAAGAAGTAAAGTTGTCAGGGCAGCCTAAAGTCGGTATCAGCCAGTCAGCGAATGAGTCTATCCCCTTTTCAATAGCGCTAGACCAAGGAGATTGTTTTCAGCGTCTAAGGTGGAGCGCCACACCTACCATCAGCTCCTTACTTTACCGTACAAATCCCTGTGCTACTCATACGCTGAGTTGGTGAGGACCGGTATGGAACTAGGAACCTTGTGGTATCTAGCCGAACGCTCTACCGACTGAGCTAACCCGTCCCCTTGAGACTAGTAAGCATCCCCATTCCTTGATTCACACTGATCTAGATCTAGAGGAAATTTCTGATCGGGAGTTGTAAAATATTTTTTTTCAGTTATAATTTTGGTCGGCCATTTTTATTTCCCTGTAAATCTACACTGAAAATACGAATTTGTTTGAATCAATACAACTGCATTTTTTAACACGAAAAATATCATAAAATGTGTTATTGATTGTGCTTGTGCATTATTTGAAATGGACTTAATAGTTATTAAGAACACATTTTATGATATTTTCGTGTTAAAACATGCAGTTGTATTGATTCGAATAAATTCATATTTTCAGTGTAGATTTACGGTGAAATGAAAATGGCCAACCAAAACAAACAGCTTCCTGAAAGTGAAACAAACAAGGGGAGATTACTCTCATTTATGTAGCTAATGTTCAGATTACCATAATTTATTTTTTTTAATTTATGAATTTAAAATATCTGAAATTGAAAAGAAAATTTGATTTTGTCCATTTTTAAATGAAATAACACTGAGCTACTGCTACTATTACTACCATATTTATAAATTGTTCCTTTCTCACACTAACTAGCAAAAGTATGCATCCCTAGGAGCAAGTATTAATGTCATAAAATATTATGTTAAATATTCTTGGCCAATCACTGTCAGTATTCTGCTGCTGATATTGTTATTTATACCGGCTGTTCTGGTCATACCTACGCACACTGCTTTGAACCTTCGTGGACGACGGAACATAGGATTATATCACTGAACCTTTGACACTAAGTAGGATTCCATAACTCAGGACTTATTCACTTACCAAAGGATTCTATACCACAGGACTTACTTACTTTAAGTCCTTTTCAACTGGCCAAGGATGGCGGTCAGAAACTTAACAATTAGAAAGACTAAAAAGTAAAGTAAGTAAAGTCGTTGGGGTGGCCTAAAGTCGGTATCAGCCAGACAACAAGGGAGTCTATTCCCTTTTCACTAGTACTAGACCAAGGAAATTTCAACTCCTTACTTTACCACACCAGGGACCGGGTTAGCTCAGTTGGTAGAGCGTTCGGCTAGAAACCACAAGGTTCCTAGTTCGATACCGGTCCTCACCAACTCAGCGTATGAGTAGCACAGGGATATGTGCGGTAAAGTAAGGAGCTGATGGTAGGTGTGGCGCTCCACCTCAGACGCTAAAATAATCTCCTTGGTCTAGCGCAAGTGAAAAGGGTATAGACTCCCTCGCTGATTGGCTGATACCAACTTTAGGCTGCCCCGACAACTTTACTTACTTTTTACTTACTTTACCACACAGATCCTTGTGCTACTCATACGCTGAGTTGGCGAGGGCTGGTATCGAACCCGGAAGCTTGTGGTTCCTTGCAGAATACTCTACCGTTCATGTTATTTTAATTGATTTCTATACAAAATTATATATAGGATTGCTTTTAATGCATTTAAGAATAACATGATAGTATTAGAAATCAGTAACAGCAAATAATTATACAATGTAAATCTTTATTTCTTAGATAGAGATATATATATATATCCCTCCGCACGAGCAGGATGTGACACAAGGTCAATTTCTTAAGTGGAGTTCAACAGGTCGAGGGAGAGTAGAATTCATACCTTTCCCAAGGGTATTAGCGCTAAGGGAAATGCAATTACCAAGTCCAGGATTTTAACTCGGGGTGACAAGTCCATTTCCCTTGACTTTAACCATTACACCACGCGCTTCCTACTTTCTTAGAAATATATAACACATTTCAGGATTTTAAATGCATTCATGATATGGGTAGTTTAAATCTAACACAGCTAAATTTTGATAGAGACCTTGTTAATAAATAAGATGGTAATTAAATTTAAATAATGACTATTTCATAATCGTTAAAAATATAACTTAGATAACTAATAGTGACGTAGTTTTGGTTACAGACAGATACATAATCTCCATTATAATAAGAGATAGTATAAACTCAAATAATTGAATAAAATAAAGTGGTGGTAAATTCAACTTTTCAAAGTTTGTCGGGAAAAAAAAAAATTGAGACATTGAGTGTATTCTAAATTTTAAAATTCAGAGTTATCTCCCTTACATTTACCTTTTCTTTGTTTTAAATGGAGAAGAGAAAAAAAGAACAACAAAGTTATATTTAATTTTTTTTCTTTTTTTTTTTTTAGGCAACGAAAAGAAATGGAATCTGCTTTGCAAAATGCTGGTACTTTATATTCAGATGAACAAATAAATCAACTGGCCCAACGTCATTTTGAAAATACGCAGGTCAGTTTGGATATATATATATATATTTTTGGAGGATATGTGCTTAATTGAAGTCATACCTAATTTTGAAAATTAATTAGTTAATAATTAATGAATTTAGGCGGGCATATATGTTCAAATGTAAGGCTAAACAAATCGAGAAAATGTCAATCCCTGAATGTACATTTCAACCTTCAGGGATTGACATTTTCTCGATTTGTTTAGCCTTACATTTGAACATATATGCCCGCCTAAATACATTAATTATTAACTAATTAATTTTCAAAGTTAGGTATGACTTCAATTAAGCACATATCCTCCAAAAATTGACGGCTTAAAGCCATATAAAAAAATTAAACACATTTGTTTGTTTACTTAACCTCATATATATATATATATATGAGAAAAATGGAAAAACACTTTGCTCTAATGATGACCTATATGTTACATGTCTTTTTCTATTATTATTATTTTATTTTATATTTGAAATAATTTTATTTTATGTTTGAAATAATTTTATTTTATATTTGAAATAATTTTATTTTATGTTTGAAATAATTTTATTTTATATTTGAAATAATTTTATTTTATGTTTGAAATAATTTTATTTTTATGTTTGAAATAATTTTATTTTATATTTGAAATAATTTTATTTTTATGTTTGAAATAATTTTATTTTATGTTTGAAATAATTTTATTTTATGTTTGAAATAATTTTATTTTATATTTGAAATAATTTTATTTTATGTTTGAAATAATTTTATTTTATGTTTGAAATAATTTTATTTTATGTTTGAAATAATTTTATTTTATGTTTGAAATAATTTTATTTTATATTTGAAATAATTTATTTTATGTTTGAAATAATTTTTATTTTATGTTTGAAATAATTTTATTTTATAATCTCATGCGCCATGAGAAACATGATATAGTTTTAGTCTAGAAATTAGATCTGACCTGACTTTGAAGCAGAGCAGACATACTGAGGTCAATCTCGTCCGTGTGGAAAATCATAGGATAAATAAAAAAAAGCTTGATCAAGCAACAAAAATGTCTTGTTAATTCATTTAATTGCAATGACCAAAATTGGCCCAAAAGAAGCCCTTAGTTAGAAGAATCAGTCTGCAACTAGACAACAAGATGGCAGCCGGAGTAGATGTGAGAAGAATCAGCAAGAACCAGAGTAACTAGAGAAAGGAAGTTATAAAGTAAGACCATTTCCTCTCCAAGTAAGTCTCTAATCTGTCTCTCTCTATCATTTGAGAACTCACCGTTTATATAAATCATGGGCTAAATAAAAAAGCTTGATCAAGCAACAAAAAAGTCTTGTTAATTCATTTAATTGCAATGACCAAAATCAGCCCAGGAAAAAGAAGCCCTTAGATAGAAGAATCAGTTAGAAGAATCAGTCAGCATCTAGACAACGAGATGGGAGAAGAATCAGCAAGAAACAGAGTGACTAGAGAAATGAAGTGATAAAATAAGATCATCTTCTCTCTAAGTAAATCTCTGTATCTGTCTCTCTCTCTCTATATATATATCACTTTGTCATTGAGAACTCTCACTTACCATTTATATACCCGATGTTTGATGTAACATAAGTTTCACTGATTTTTTCCAAGTTTTGTTGAATTCTAATTCATGGGGGAGGGTAAAAAAAAAACCTGAAATTCTGGCTGTTAATTGTTATTCTGTGTTACTCTCACCCTTAGCCTGGATTGAACCTGCAGTCTGGAAATGACTGTTACAGATTGTTAACTGTTGGACAGTGGAACAGTCAAATACCCCCTCAGCTTATTGGACTCTTCCTGGCAGTAGTGACAGTAATTATTTAAGCTGGTTAGAGTGGGTTCATTGGAGAACTAGTAACTGCATGGTTAGGTTGCAACATTTGAACTTATCAATGGTAGCAGAGCGTAGTTTGAATGTTCATTTTCTCACCAAACATCATTACATTATCTTTTCCAATGATTGTTAATTGTTATTCTGTGTTACTCTCACCCTTAGCCTGGATTGAACCTGCAGTCTGGAAATGACTGTTCCACTGTCCAACAGTTAACAATCTGTAACAGTCATTTCCAGACTTCAGGTTCAATCCAGGCTAAGGGTGAGAGTAACACAGAATAACAATTAACAATCTAATTCCTTTTCTATTCAAAAGTATGTCATCTCTCCATTATTTAAACAGTTTTCTCATCCTCGGATACTGGCTGTACCCATCTAATTGATACCAAATTATTTATTATTATTTATACCATTTATATACCCGATGTTTGATGTAACATAAGTTTCATTGATTTTTCCAAGTTTTGTTGAATTCTAATTCATGGGGGAGGGTAAAAAAAAACCCCTGAAATTCCAGCCGTACCCATCTAATTGATACCAAATTATTTATTATTATTTATACCATTTATATACCCGATGTTTGATGTAACATAAGTTTCATTGATTTTTCCAAGTTTTGTTGAATTCTAATTCATGGGGGAGGGTAAAAAAAAAAACCCTGAAATTCCAGCCGTACCCATCTAATTGATACCAAATTATTTATTATTATTTATACCATTTATATACCCGATGTTTGATGTAACATAAGTTTCATTGATTTTTCCAAGTTTTGTTGAATTCTAATTCATGGGGGAGGGTAAAAAAAAAAAACCTGAAATTCCAGCCGTACCCATCTAATCGATACCAAATTCTTCCATTTTTATTTTTTACAGGTTGTCAACAGCAAATGGGCAAGTGAATTGTCAAATCGCCGAGAGATGCAGAAACGTGAATATCGTGAATGGGTGATGAAAGTGCATGAAGACACACAGACTAGTGTCGGCACCCCAACGTATGCGTGAGTAGATCCTTACACACAACACAGAATGGAGGAGGGGGCGGTATCAGGAGAAAAATTAATTCATTGATAAATCAACACTGAAAATTTCATTAGAATCAAATAATTCCCTGATCTTTCGTAAATTATTTTCAATCGGGAGGGTTAAATTTATTTTGTAAAATACGGATTTTACATCATCTGAGACTGTGTTTAACGATATATTTAAGCAAAGTTGACTGAAAAAATAGTTTAAAATGTATTAAAATAAATTACATGTGTAGTGTAGATACTTACACACAACACAGAATGGAGGAAGTGGGGGGGGAGAAAAATTAATTCATTGATAAATCAACACTGAAAATTTCATTAGAATCAAATAATTCCCTGATCTTTCGTGAATTATTTTCAATCGGGAGGGTTTAAATTTATTTTGTAAAATACGGATTTTACATCATCTGAGACTGTGTTTAACGATATATTTAAGCAAAGTTGACTGAAAAAATAGTTTAAAATGTATTAAAAATAAATTACATGTGTAGTGTAGATACTTACACACAACACAGAATGGAGGAAGCGGGGTGGGGGGTCAGGAGAAAAATTAATTCATTGATAAATCAACACTGAAAATTTCATTAGGATCAAATAATTCCCTGATCTTTCGTGAATTATTTTCAATCGGGAGGGTTAAATTTATTTTGTAAAATACGGATTTTACATCATCTGAGACTGTGTTTAATGATATATTTAAGCAAAGTTGACTGAAAAAATAGTTTAAAATGTATTAAAAATAAATTACGTGTGTAGTGTAGATACTTACACACAACACAGAATGGAGGAAGTGGGGGGGGAGAAAAATTAATTCATTGATAAATCAACACTGAAAATTTCATTAGAATCAAATAATTCCCTGATCTTTCGTGAATTATTTTCAATCGGGAGAGTTAAATTTATTTTGTAAAATACGGATTTTACATCATCTGAGACTGTGTTTAATGATATATTTAAGCAAAGTTGACTGAAAAAATAGTTTAAAATGTATTAAAAATAAATTACGCGTGTAGTGTAGATACTTACACACAACACAGAATGGAGGAAGTGGGGGGGAGAAAAATTAATTCATTGATAAATCAACACTGAAAATTTCATTAGAATCAAATAATTCCCTGATCTTTCGTGAATTATTTTCAATCGGAGAGTTAAATTTATTTTGTAAAATACGGATTTTACATCATCTGAGACTGTGTTTAACGATATATTTAAGCAAAGTTGACTGAAAAATAGTTTAAAATGTATTAAAAATAAATTACATGTGTAGTGTAGATACTTACACACAACACAGAATGGAGGAAGTGGGGGGGGAGAAAAATTAATTCATTGATAAATCAATTCATTGATAAATCAACACTGAAAATTTCATTAGAATCAAATAATTCCCTGATCTTTCGTGAATTATTTTCAATCCGGAGGGTTAAATTTATTTTGTAAAATACGGAATTTACGTCATCTTAGACAGTGTTTACGGCCATGTTTAACGATATATTTGAGCAAAGTTGACCGAAAAAAAATAGTTTAAAATGTATTAAAAATAAATTACATGTGTAATATTATTTTGCTATTTTTACTGATGCTCATTATGTTACTACTTTTTGACTTATACAAAAATTTACCTTAAATAATCAATTTAATTAATTTTAATTTGTTTTCAAATGAAAAAGGGTCAACATTTTGGCAGTGCCTTATATATATATATATATATATATATATATATATATATGTTTTGTTGAACTCAGCAGATAATTCTTGTCTGACGAGTTTTTGTTCGATCCTTTTTACTTATACACTTATACTGCACAAAAAATATTTTTAATGGGAAAATAAATAATTTATCAGTCAAGAGTTGTTCCCCTTTGATCATGTTAGAATTATAGGAAATAACCAAGTAATGCCTAAGTATTATTATTATTATTATATTTGTTGTGCTTCCTTGGGGATCTCCTCTTTTAACTATCTTCTCACATCAACCTTTAAAAAAGTAAATAAATAATATGCCTATGTTAATTGGTTGGTTGGTTTTATGGCATGTCAACCCTTGTTGGGTTATTTAATGCTAAAGTCAGTCTTTTCAGTTATATGATTTCAAATAACTATTTTTATTTAATATAACTAGAATATTTCTAGTTGTAAATAAGTGGATTGTTTATGTATGGTTGGTTGGTTGGTTTATAGCATGTCACCCTTGTTGGGTTATTTAATGCTAAAGTCAGTCTTTTCAGTTATATGATTTCAAATAACTATTTCTATTTAATATAACTAGAATATTTCTAGTTGTAAATAAGTGGATTGTTTATGTATGGTTGGTTGGTTGGTTTGACGGCGTGTCAACCCTTGTTGGGTTATTTCATTCTTGAGGAGTATTCAACATTCATTTTAAATTCAATTTTTTTTAAACACATTTTTGTTAACTTGTACTTTTCTATTTAATGCATAAATGTGGGATGCGTGTATAATATAAATTTTTGTGTGTGTTGCAGTCAACGCATCAGAGCTATGACCAACTCGATGCTTCCAGAAGCTGTGGAGGAGGAAAGAATCGGTGGATCCCGAGCAAGGCTTGAAGAAAGTTTCACTATTCATTTGGGTGAGTTGGAAATTAATCTTATTTATACTTACCATGACACAGCTGGAGGTCCAGGGAGCTTCGGCTGCTGGACCGATAAAGTAATTAACAGCGTTGATCCCTGGGGGCTATCCCCACCCAGGCAATACCTAACCCCTTTGATTTGGATCTATTGCCCATTGCCTGAGGCACCCTCTTTGAGAGGGAATGCCGACGGGATCAACCATTTTTTGCACCCAGCATGCATGAGTCTTGGCTTATGGGTGGGCCCACATTAAAATGTCCTTGTGTCACAACTGTATACATGAGGTATACAGTAAATACTTATTTATTAAGAGAATTATACAGGCAATTTAGTAATTACTGAATTATCTCCCTTGACCATTTAAAATTTTTTCCAAATGTACAGTGGTCTGTAAAGAAGATCTTCAGAGACGTGAAACGACCCGTCGATTTCCTTGAAAAAAGGTGCAAATGTAAACAGTGTTTCCAAATGCCAAATCCTTAGACAAAATTCACTTTGTGAATAATTTTGATGTTTTGGTCTGTTGTCCTCATCTTTATTGGGGTTCAGCCTAGAAATCGCAAGGTTTCCGGTTCAATTCCGGTCCTCATGAGTAGCACAGATTGGATAATCTGATCTGTGCGATAAAGTTGGGGAGTTGACGGTAGGTGTAGCACTCCACCTCAGCAAAAAATCTCCTTGGTCTAGCGCTAGGGAAAAGGGGATAGACTCCCTTGCTGGTACCGACAATAAGTCACTGTACCAACTTTACTGTTCAGGTGCTCCCTGTTTACCTGAACAAGGCCCAAAGATACAGTATCCTGAATGTTGTGTTTACACATATCACAATAAAGATGAGGACAACAGTCAAAATTATTCACATCAAGCCTTATCTCAAAAATACAAATAAAATTCACCTTAGTATTATCTGCGTTATTCAGACTATTATCCCCATCTTCATTGTTATTTGTACAACGTTTCGGCCGATATGCCCTCCGGCCTTCTTCAGGTATTTCTTTTCGGACTCGGGAATATCAGGCTGAAACGTTGTACAAATAACAATGAAGATGGGGACAATAGTCCGAATAACGCAGATAATACTAACCATCAAGCCTCATCTCAAACATTCAGAAAAAAATTCACCTTATTTACTGAATCACATGTAGAAGAACAGTAGTGATACTATTAACATTTTCGATAGAAAAAAACTTATTCTGTTTGCTTATTTTGTTTAAAAATTTAAATAAATATAGATCACAATAAAGATATAGTCAAATTCAGTCGAATTTGAATATCAAAATTTTGCAAACAATGTAAACTTATTTCAATGACATTTATTTATTAATTAGACTAGCAAATATATGCACCCTCCCGGTGCAAGTATTTAAGTTTTAATGTAATAAAATATTGTATTAAATTAGAAAGGCTAATGAAACTAAATAAGAATACAGATAAAAAGATTTGAAACAGAGGGAGTATAATAAAAGATTTGAAACAGAGGGAGTATAATAAAAAATGGAACAACTGAAACTTACTCTTCCATCACTCTCGTCTTTCATTGTTATTTTTTTCTAATTTAAGTATTTAGTTAAAAGAGGAAGTAAAGAATAAAATGACAGTTATTTTATCTTGTTAATGGATTTCATTTAAGATTCATTGAAGAAATGTTTGCTTATATTCATTAAAATAAAACCAAACAGTTAGAAATCAATAATACTAAGCACATATTTATTAAATTCGATTTTTTAATATTAATATGCAAATTAGCCTTCCCATTTACACTGTAAACCGCTTTTTTGTTGTATATATAAATATAATTGCATGTTGTTAATATGTAGACATAGTTAACAGTATTAATAATGTAAGACAATTTTATTAATAATTGAGGTTTGAATAAAAATAAAATCATGGAGAATCTGATGTCAATAACTAAGAGAATTGTGACTTGAGTAGGAATATAGTTTCGGTTACAGACAGAAAAACACACAATCTCCATTATAATAAGATAACTCAAAGTTTGGACGCCAATTTAGAGGAGGTTTTGAGAAAAAACAAGAAAAAAAAAAGAAAGAAAAATAAAGAAAAATAAAGCAGGGAAAATGTACATGGATTATGCTGATGAAATTTTCAGTTGTTGACAAAGGTTGCTGGTAAAATATTTTTGAGAACTATCAAAAAACTCACAGTGAATCTATCTATCTATCTATCTATCTATCTGTATGCCTGTCTGTCTGTCTGTCTCTCTCTCTCTCTTTATATATATATATAAAATTAGTGTCATTCATTGTGGGTTATTTAATGCCAAAACCATCCTTGTAGAAGAACAGTAGTGATACTATTTAACGCATAGCTGGGCTTAAAATTAGTGTCCTTCATTATATGAGTATATTGTGTAATTAAAATCTTATTCCTTTTTTTCTAAATTCACAGGTGCCCAGATGAAAACGACGCACAATCTGCGATTAATTTGCACAGATGTTCTTGACTTGTGTCGTCATAAACCACACACAGTTGGGTAAGAAGATTCATCACCACCAATGTCACAATTCCCTTAGTTATTTACGTTATATACACTCAATGTTTATTAAATAGTCATTATCTAATCTTTATTAGCATCTTATTTATAAACAATGTCTCTATTAAGGTCGAGCTGAGATAGATTAAAAAAAAAAAAAAAAAACAGCCTATAGTATTAATGTGTTTAAAATCCTGCGATGTGTGTTATATATCATTAAGAAATAAATGGTTACATAGTATATGGTATGACTAATTTGCATACCGGTTTTAATAAAACCATGTTTAATAAATGATTACTTGGCGTTATTGATTTATAATATTATTGTTTTATTTTCTAATGTATTTAAATCAATCCTATGTATACTTATATATTAAAATCAATTACACATAAAGTTTTTAAAAAGTTGGGTAAGAAGATTCTTTTGTTTTAGAATTAACAAATTTGTCAGCAAAAAAATATTGTTGTATACTCATCTTGACTGGGCACATCAGTGTAAGTTGAACACAGGAAAAATGATTGACACTTTTTAACCCTGTGTTGAACTCTCTCCCAGTTCACAAAAGCGAGGCATGTGAAAGTAGCTAGGAAAGTCAGATTTGGCTGAGTGCTGGGATGAGTAAGACGTATGGTGTCTCTCATCCCAATAGCCAAAATCTCGGCATGTTTGACTTATAAGTATCTGGGATAATTGTGAAATATAATATAACCTCAAAACAAAAGAAAGTCTTGTGTATTTTTTTTAAAAAGTAACAACACAGGATGTCCTAATATCAAACCAGGAAGAATCCCAGATCCAAAAGAAACCAGCTTAGAACCAGCCAAGATCCAAGATAGAAGATGGCAGGGAATCGACTGATAGCAGCAACTCTGAGACGATAGAAGATGAGTATATGACTATCACAATCAAAAATATATAAAGATATATATATTTACCAACCCCTCCGCACGAGCAGGATGTGACACAAGGTCAATTTCTTAAGCGGAGTTTGACAGGTTTGACTTCAGAGTTTTCCTTCTCCTAGACCGGTTGCCTAACCAAGGTTAAAGAGCCCAGTCTGCCCTACTATTTGTCCATAGCTGGAGGGAGAGTAGGATTCATACCGTTCCCAAGGGTATTAGCGCTAAGTGAAATGCAATTACCACATCCAGGATTTGAACTCGGGGCGACGAGTCCATTTCCCATGACTTCAACCATTACACCACGCGCTTCCATAATATATAAAGATATAAGGTATGGCTATACAATGAATACACGCATCATTTCTTTATTCACTCTTCAAGTTTATCTTGGTAGGGGAGGGATGACACTTTGCTTTTATGCCTAAGTGATTGGACCTTGTATCTGTATAGAAGATGAGTATATGACTATAAGTATACTCATCACAATCAACAATATACAAGGATATAAAGTAAGGCTATACTTTAATGGTATAAACTTCATACAATGACTGCTATTTACACAGTAGCATTGCAACCAACAAAGCCTTCATCAGATTATGACTCTGGGTTCAGGCATGGTTTCGGGGCCGAAGCATCATTACCACTAACCCAGAGCTCCCCAGCAGTATCTCACGATTTGACGTCATAGTGTGAGAGTTTTTTTTTTTGTTTTTTTTAATCAATATAGTTTTCTTTATCTTCAGGGGAGTGATCATTCCAGAACCCCAACGTCTGCAAACTGCCATGTCCCTATATTCCAATAATTTATGTGGACTGATTCTCCTGGTTGACAATCGACTCAACTCCTATACTGGTATCAAACGAGGTAGGTTTTTTTTAATTACTTATTATAACATTTTTTTTTCTTCTAAATCCTGGAAGCACCCCCCCTCCCCCCAGCTATATGGCCACTTACCTCCTAACACAAGTAAGACAAACAAAAACATGTTGGACACTACTGGAGAAGTAAGGATGAACTCATAAGTGATGTTCTCCTGTGGACACTACATATGGATACACCAGTAAAGACTTACATTGATTAGCTCTGTGTGAATACTTGATCCCATGTGGAGGACTTGCCAGGAGCAATGACTGATAGAGACGAGTGGTGAGAAAGAATTATGGGAATCCATGTTTTCAGTGTGACAGGATGATGATGATGATGATGATGATAACATTTGCTTCAAAACTCTTTATTATAATCTTATTATAATGGAGATTCAGTGTCTGTCTGTCTGTAACTGAAACTACATCACAATACCCTCAGAAATTGCGTAAATAATGGACCATTCCTTTTTTATTATAAGAAAGAAAGGTAAGAAAAAGGACATGCTACACAGAAAAAATATAAGAAAGAGAGTAGGGGGGGGGAAATAGAGAGAGGGGTGAATGTGCAGAAGCAATAATGCTAATCTGTTTCAATTCAAACATAATGAAAAGAAGGAAGGAAAAAAGAGTGAGAGAATTAAAAGAAGATTATTATACTTTTTACATATTGAAGTATTTAGCAATAGCTCTTAAGTAAACATATCAAACATTGTAATAATTAAATTATCATACTGTGGTATATCCACAGGTCCTGCTAGTTTGTATGATAAATGCCTTTACTTCATCTTGATATTTCAGATCAGGTTAGAAACAAGGTATTCTCCTGATATGATTTCACTAACAACTTTAAATACTGCTCCCACCTTACAAGAATCTGATAGATAGAGAGAGAGAGAGAGAGAGAGAGAGAGAGAGAGAGAGAGAGAGAGAGAGAGAGAGAGAGAGAGTTAAATCAAGATTATTATACTTTTTACATATTGAACTATTTGGCAATAGCTCTTAAGTAAACATATCAAATGTCATAATAATTAAATTATCATATTGTGGTATATCCACAGGTCCTGCTAGTTCAAATTACTAATTTTTTTTATTTTTTTATTTTTTTATTTGCAGATTTTGCTCGAGTCTGTGAACAGGCAACAGATTTTCATTTTACTGACTTGGAACAACAATTCACCCAGATTGAATCTAACATAAACGTGGCCAACGAGTGGAGGCTGATGCGGAAATTGTCCGACCCTGATGTCACTGACTCAATCAGTGTGAAAAGTTCAGGCAGTAGCAACAGTGACACACAGGTGAGACAGTTTGCATCAATTTCTTACAATAAATAAGTCAGGTAAATTTTTTCTCTCTGGTGTCCATTAGTCATTTTGAAAATTCAGAACCCTCTTCCATTTCCTTTTGTTATTACTGTTCATTGAACAGAAGGGGAAATTTGTCTCCAAACCTGGCGATGGAATTTTGTTTCACCTCAGATTTAAAACTTAAACCCAGATAGCAATGAACCTCAAAGAAGAAAAATAAGACTATCGTGACTTCTACTTCACCGCACAAATATCTTGTCCAAAGTGTAAAAGTGCGGCTTTTCGTTTCACGTAGTTTAACGCTCCCAAGCAAGTACACCAAAAACCGTGGTTTGAGTAGTTTTTTCTTTATTGACTTCGCAAGAAAGCGTAAGAAACTGTCCACATGGGGGGGGGGGGGCACGGAGAGAGAGAGGCTGGATCACGTCTGGAAGATGGGACGAGCTGGGAGGAAAGGAATTAAAAATCCCGCAATTCGACGGGAATGCCGGGTAGTGGAAAGATATCTTCCTTCCGGTGGCGAGGTATCACTAGGTGCAGCAGAGGAATCGAGATGGGAAAACGACGGTGCAAGGGGCGCAACTCTTCTAGGAATCAATCCAGGCAAACCAAGACAAAGACTTTTCACCATTTTTGGACCCCTTTTTTATATACACTGGTTGCACATACAACAGGGTGTACATTTTATTTGTTAGCACACATTTGTTTATTATTGTAATACTTTTTTATATGTATGTATTAAATGTCCTATATACTTATATGAGCTCATCTTGTCTTTCTTTGCATTTATTCAGTGTTAGTGTATCAATAGTTGGTTGGTTGGATTTTAAAGCATGCCAACACTTGGGTTATTTCATGCTGAAGATGTTTTGTTTTATTCAATCAATTTTTTAAAAACATTTTTTGTAAACTCATTTTATTATCTATTTAACCCATAGATGGAACCCTAACAAGCCAGGGTGGAGGGTGGACCTGTGGGTTACTTATGATATGTCCTGATAGTCACTAATCATTCCTAATTTTGTTACCTGTGAAAAAGATTCACAGATATATTTGAATTTCTCAAAGATGTTGTTTTTAGAAAATAAACTAAACAACATGGGGATTGATTGCTAAAAATGATAATTCCTTCATTTTCAAATCTTTTCAATCCAGTGAAAAATCTTTTTATGGTTTTATTTCTGTCTATATCTACTTCTCATTTTAAAAACAATTCCAAAACACTTAGATTTAATGCTCCCTTTTTTTTCTTGGAAACCCTCCTCCTTTGCTGAGAACTCTCAGAATTTCACCACCAGGCAATAATATATAACTTTACAGCTATACTGTATCATTTTAACGTTTCTACTTATTTTGCCTCATAATTTTAAACCATTGACTCAGTAATTCTTTCACTAACTTCAAATGGAGATCATTTCTGTGACTCAATTTTAGTCTTCATTGCTATCCAACTTTTTCTCAGCATTGCTTAATATATTTCACAAGAACCAATCCATGATAACTTTTAGGTTAAGACAGGAGTTTGACCAGACAGGCAACATATATTGGAATTATATAAGGCTAGATGTGGCTACCTGGTGTCGCCTGTATAGAGGGTGTGGGTAAAAAGGTTGTGTTGCAGATCCACTATTGTTGAATCATGAGTTGGATCCTTGCAGGATGCCCCATTAAAACCCCTACTTTAGCAGGATGCCCCATTAAAACCCCTACTTTAAAAAAACTAAAAAAAAACTTGTATTGATCCAGCCACTCTGAAAAGAAAAATTAATGTCTCCTATTTAAAATACTAAATGCAAAAAAATATCCATGTTGTTATCATTTAAATTTTATTTTTTAATTATCTTCATGAATACGAATCAACTTCATTATTTTTGCTCAAAAAGCAAGATCTGGTGATAGTGAATGTGTATATATATTTGCTTTGTCATTAATTACCCTTTATATATGTATAGATAAATTCCACAAAAACAAAAGAAAATTGAAAGTTGTTAATAATCGACACATAATCCCAATTTTTTTTTTCTTTTTGTCAATCAGCAGGAGAAAACAGCCCGTCTGCAAACAGGGGACGTGTACATCACCAAACATTCCAATCTGTGTGAGGTGCAAGTGTTATTTCACATGGTGACAGACGACAGCATCCGCTCATCTGAAATCACCTCACGTCATCCGGTCATTTTGGCTCTGCGGAATCTGCTCAAAGTCTGCTTCCGATATGACATCCTCACACTGACCATTCCTCTGCTGTTGTCTCATGAGATGACCGAGGTGAGTGACCGCAACTGTTCTTTGTAGTAGTCTGTATTCCATGGCTTCCTAGCTGTGAGATTGATCCTGTTGTACCTTTTGATGGTTGGTTGGTTTATTAATTTTAACGGCATATCAACCCGTCCAGGGTTATATCATGCCTAGCGGTTGGGTTGTTATACATATTGTGTATTCATATATATACATTTAGTAATTGGTTTTAACAATGTGTTAGCATTATTGGGAATCATACTGTATGCCATTGATTTGTTTCATGTCTATATTCTATGGTATAATTTTATTTCCCTCAAAAAGGAGAAAATATCCTCTATGTTAACATTTTCGAATAGGTCCTTCATATTGTTTGCTTTAAAATAATGTTTTCTGATGTGAGCAAAAAATCTGCATTCCATCAATAAGTGTTTGACTGTCAGGGGTGTTTGACATGTTTCACATTGTGGTTGTTGTTCTTGTTTGAGTATATAAGAGTGTGTTAGTTTTGTATGACCAATGCATAATCGGGACATAATGACTTGTTCCTTTCTAGACTTCCTTAAAGTTGGTCTGCAGCCTCCCAAAGTCGGTTTGATTAGGAAGAGTTTATTGTGGATACAGTTATTCCAGTGTTGCTGCCATTTTGTATGAAGGAATCTATTAATTTTAGGTTTCAAGTCAGTATCTGGTATCTGGAACTTGTCAGGGATTAAATCTAGAGCCGATTTAGCTGCAGAGTCAGCTCTTTCATTCCCCCTCACTCCTATATGACTTGGTATCCAGCATATAATAATCTCCTTAGAGTTAGACATTGAGTCTAATCTATTCAGGAGCTTAATGATGAGAGGGTCTTCCAGTTTTTTTATTTCTTAATGATAGTAGGACTGAGAGCGAGTCTGAAAAGATGATATATTTTGTGTGTTTATTTTCAGAGATGATGTCAAGTGCTATATCTATTGCACGGGTTTCAGCTGAAAAAAATGGAACTTTCGTTTGGAAGGGCTTTTCTTACAATTTTTTTATTCAAAATAGCTGCACATGCCGTTTTGTCATTGTCCTTAGAGCCATCTGTAAAGATGTGGAGGTGGTTGGGGTAGCGTTATTTGTAAAAACAGAGTGACTTTATCTGGGGTTGAGGCCTCAAGGTTTTAAGGGTTAATAAACTAATGGGAACATCTTTCCTGAACCAATTGATTAAAAAATAATGCACCAGTAGTCCTTTAAGAGAGGGGGGAGAGAATCTTTAAAACATACTAAAGAAGGACAAGAAAATATGTGTAATATTATAAGCAAGCACTAAGTGAAGGGTTCAATAGAGAAGAAATTAAAAGAAATTTGAAGAGAGAGACAAGCTGATGAGGTTAAAAGTCTGACTAATAGGCTAAATGCAATAAACTATGCTATCCTTGATAATTGCGAGAGGGGGGGGGCTATTCTCTAGCTTTTTAATCTTCATAAGAATTTTCTCACTGCCGCTGCTGCTACATCATTATTTATCTATTAATAATGGAGATTTGGTCTCTATTTGGCCGTAACCGAAACCATACCCAAAATCATCGATGCATAAAAGAAAATAAATAAAAGATGTTATTTTTTTTTTTTTTTTACGTTCGCCCCTTTTTCCAGTAACAAGAAGTTAATGTAAAAAGTTTACAAATAGATAAATACCTACAATTTTGTGTAAAATATCTATTAATAATGGAGATTCACTTCCGGTTTTTGTCTGTAACAAAAATTACGTCACTGCTTACATCACATTACCCAAAATCATCATAACAGAATAAAATTTATTCTACGATTTTTGGCATGTTCAAATTTTGAGTGTATTTATTCAATAAATACACTCAAAATTTGAACATGCAACATTAGACATCCTCATTGTTTTTTAAAACAAGTTTTAATAAATACATGACTGGTATTATATATCTATATATAGTTTGTTTTATTTTAATACATATTTAAAGTTTACATTTCAAATTGTTTTATTTTTTAATCCTTTAATAAATTTGATGATTTTACTTACTTAGGGTACAAACTCGCTGACATTGAATTTTTTACTCCCACCCCTCAGGCAATATGTTTCAAAAATCTATTTTTTTTTTTTTATTTTTGTACTAGTTTCTTTAATAAAAATTGTTCAAATTTCAAATTGCCTTAATTATTGAATAATCAAACTTTGATGATTTTACTTACTTATGATACAAACCCTCTGACATTAAATTTTAAGCCACTATCAGGCAATATCTTTAAAAAAAAATTTTTTTACACTGCCTGGAAGGTGTTTTTTTTTTTTTTTTTTTTTTTCTTTTTGCTAGTACACTTCATGTTAGCATTAATTTCCCTTGATATTTAAATGAAAACCATTCCAAATAACAGAATTTTGACATGTAGTTAAAATTTTAGTTTCATGGGGTGCAGAAAAAGTCTAACTAAATAGAGGATTAATCTCTTAACATTTTCAGTTGTTTTTTTTTTTTTAAAATTAATTTCTTTCTTGGTAAGCCAAAAACTTTTCAGCACCCCACAGTGTCACTAACTTACTAGGAATATTAATAAATAAAAAAAACATGATAAACATCCTCTAAGTATGCTAATTCCATAATTTTTGCCAAGAGTAGTATAAAATTACGTTGGATAAATGATTTTTACTATTTAAGTATAAAGGTAAATTACTATAAAATTACATTGGAGAAATGATTTTTACTATAAAACTTGAAAAATATCTTGTCTGTGTTTTACATTTTGCAAAAATAAAGAGTTAAGTATAAAGATAAATTACTATAAAATTGCATTGAAAATGATTTTACTATAAAATTGCATTGAAAATGATTTTGCTATAAAACTTGTAAAAAAACCCAAAGAATCATTCCAATAATTCCAGAAAAGAAAATATTGCACTGTGATTCTCATCCGCAGAATCCCTGTGCAATATTTGGAGTAATAGCAGTGCCAATTCACAGTAAATAGTTTATAAAATCATCATCGATAAAATATTGTAAATGTTTTGAATTGTGTCCGAATCAATGATTGAGAAATTGTGTTTGTTCATCATTGCAGGAGATGACTGTGGCGTGGTGTTTAAAGCGAGTTGAATTGATCTTCAAATGTGTCAAAGGCTTTATGATGGAAATAGCAACATGGGGAGGTCAGGAATCACGGACAATACAGTTTTTAGTTCCACCGGTAAGTAACAATTGTCTAGTATACTATACATATACAATATAGTTTGATTATTTACAAACGGTACACCATGTGAAAAATGTGTGTGTGAAATATATTTAGGAATTATTGCATTTATTGAGTAATTACAGTACTGTTTACACAGTGATAAATTTTTTTTTACAGTATTTTTGCTAATGTGATGAGAGAGAGAGTGTGTGTGTGAAATTTATTAGTAATAATTTAGTTATAAATAAAAGAAAAATATGTATCAAATATAAGGTATTCTGTAATCTTTAAGTATAATTTTGGAGAGGTGAGGGGACAAGATATAGAATCTTGGTCCTGGTCTAATCATGTTAAAAATTGAGATTGTGCTAAATTCTCTTGTATTCTCGGAATTGTTGGTTGATATTTCTATACGTTTCACCTATATACTACTGTTTATTACAATGCAAACATTGGGGTTAATAATTTGGCTAAAGATTTAGCTATGTTGTGGGGAGCCATTCCAATTCTAGATATTATTGGTCTTGGTGGAAATCAAAATTACAAAAAAATTTTTAGATTCAAAATGACAGTCACCCAACAAAATATTTGTCACTAATTAATATTAATTGTAGATTATTTTCTTAATAATTGAGACTACATCACTGCTTACATCACAATACCCTCAGGAATTCCATAATATAGTTAAAATCATTGTTAGATTTACTCCAAAACAGTCCATGTTATTAAAATCTTGCAATGTGTCTTATATATATCACTAAGAAATAAAGGTTTGCATTTTGGATTAAACAAAACCAGGTTTAATAAATAATTACTTGGTGTCATTGATATTTAATTTAATTTTCTTTTCTTTCTTCCAGGGAATGTCCGATGAAATGTTTGCTAACATTAGCAACATGCTTCCCAGTATTTTCCGATTATCCAATCCTCTCATTGTCAAAACAGCATAACACCTGCCTGATTGTCCTCCTCAAGACTTACTTAATTTTGGACATTTCTAAAACTCTTACCTCCCAAGCAACTATGCTGACCGAGATAATTCATTTTTCGAACAAGTATACTCACTCTGACTCTATTCAACTACAAGGGAGTCAAGTCACAGAGTATTTTGTAAAGAGTCACGTGAATCAAATACTATTAAACATTTTGAGGTCAGGAGTTCAACAAATTTGCTTTGTCCAGTATTTTGATGGTAAGAAAGAAAATAAAGAGCCTTTTTTTTTCTTCTTTTTAATCAATTCAATTTCAATGTTTATCTCAAGTTTAGTAATAAATTGAAAAGGTTTTTGTATTTACTGACCTGATCCTCCAAAGAACTGTGTTGAGTTGTTTGTTTCATTACTGTGATTGTCGTGAGCAAGATACGCGACATCATGCACGTGTTGTGGAGCAGTTTGGAAGTGTGCTGGGCCGAGGTGCGCTGATGCAAATCTGAAACTCTGCAGATTAACCAATCGGTTGCCTCGCCGTAGCCTATAAAATGAGTGTGTCGGAGGCTTGGGCAGTTGTTCATAAACCCTGCGAGAAGTCTGTTCGAGAAGCGTTTACTGCCCAGTTCGTGCAACGGTTATAATTACATTTTGGCTGATTAATTCTTCAGCCTTCTTCAAGGGTGAACTATCTGTAAGGAAATATTTTTTTTCTATTGTCCTCATCTTTATTGTTATATACACAATGTTTCAGCCGATGTGCCCCCTGGTCTTCAGGTATTTCTTGTCAAACTCAGGAGCCTTTACGGTACTTCAAATCGAACCTTTCCAAGGGTGATAAACTTGTACCCTGTCATGGTTAACAGAATGAGAACAGCCTTCCTGCATGGATTGAATAAAAGGTTCGGTTTTGTAGATAATATTAAGTCCAATTACTGTCGAATTGACAAGACAGCAAGCAGTCATAACTGAAATATGATTCTGCTATGCTGTAAAGACTACTGCAAAGTGGCAGGATTTATGGAGCCTCAGAGGATCCTACAAACCAAGCAGCCAATCAGGACTCAGGGAATGGAATCACCCAAATGCATGAGTGGACTGTTCTGAATTCCCATAAGTACCAGTTGTCTTTGGCCAGTCACATTGTTCAAACTGACTTACTTCAATAGGTTTGAAGTTCTGTGAAGGCTCCCGATTACGACAAGAAACACCTGAAAAAGGCCAGAGGGCACATTGTTTTGGTACTTTCACTTTCACTTTCAATCAATAAAACATGAATAGGGTTAAGGTCAACTGATTTCCAATCAAAGTTGCTAAAATGAAAATATTAAAAAAAAAAAAAAAAAAAAAATCAGTCCTTACTTTTTAGACAAACTTTAACATTTTTTGCTTTGAGTGTACAAGACCTTGTGGTGGGGGAAAGCAATGTGACGTTAGAATATTCAGTTACTATTATTATTATAGGATTAACATTTTTTCTAATTTGTTAGGATATCACAAAAAATTGAAATGAAAAAACTCACTTTTATAAGAGGGACCTTAAGTAAGAGTTCATTATATTATAACAGTCCCATCATCCATTTTAGGTCTTAGAAAATTGCAATAATATGCGAGTGTGTATACGTATATAAAGTATTCCAAAAAGATAAATTTATTTTAGTAAATTAAAAAAAAAAAAAAAAAATGCTGCTGGGGGGGACAATTACATTTTAAACAACACTCTATTCATCCTATTGCCCTGATGAAGGTTTATTAAAAAAAACGAAACGTTTTAACATTGACTTCACCATCTAAAATAAATTTATCTTTTTGGAATACTTTGTTTTGGAGTACTCATTTTCTACATATAAAGAAAGATTCTGTATGTCTGTCTGTCTAACAACCAAACACAAATCCTTTTTTATAAAGGAAAATTGCTGGAGACCAGCAAAGACCAAAGTTCAAAAAAATCTACATCTTATTTTTGTCTGAGAGGGGAAATCAAAAAAATCTTTTTACCCCTCATTTTTCACAAGGAAAGCTAAATAAAAATATGATTCTGTATGTATGTTTGTTTGAACAACTACTGAGCACATGTCTTTTTATAAGGGAAAATTGATGGATAATAATGATGAATGATAATTCAATAAAATCTACATCTTATTTTTGTCTGTAATCATTTTTTTAATATATCCCCTCTAAAAATAAAAGATTATAAAAAGCAAATTAAAGAAAAAATTCAAACAAGAATAAAAAAAAAACAAAAAAACTTGAAAAAACAAGAATATATATATATATATTTACCAACCCCTCTGCACGAGTAGGATGTGACACAAGCTCAATTTCTTAAGCGGAGTTCAACAGGTTTGAATTCAGAGTTTTCCTTCTCCTAGACTGGTTGCCTAACCAAGGTTGAAGAACCCAGTCTGCCCTACTATTTATCCATAGCTGGAGGGAGAGTAGGATTCATACCTTTCCCAAGGGTATTAGCGCTAAGTGAAATGCAGTTACCACATCCAGGATTTGAACTCGGGGCGACGAGTCCATTTCCCATGACTTTAACCATTACACCACACACTTCCTTACAAGAATATATAAAGAATAAAAGAATTTTCATTTTGTTTTTCTGCTCAAGATGTTTTTTTTTCTCTTGGATCTTAAACAAAATGGTGAAAATTATTTTCTCACTTGTAGAGAATTTTTTTTCTAATCATTTGTTGTTAGAACCTTTCAAATGATTTAACTCTTAACGTCCTATACCACCTCATTCTGCCCGGCTGGAAGTCACATTTGTTTTTATTAATCCACCCCAAAAGATAGTCTTTGTTTAAATGTAATATTAAACATATTTGGATGTCTTTAATTCAAGGGAAATAACAAGTTATTTTAAATGAAAAGGTCATTTTTAGCCATTTTTTAAATTTTTTGTAAATCCTTATAGGAATGGGGCTCTGGACTTAGAAAATTCTCTACAGGATGTTAAGAGTTAACTCTTAACATTTTTCCCAGAAATCAAATGAAAAGCCACAGATTAATTTAAATCTTTGGCCACAAACGGGTCACATTTTTTTTTTAATTCAAGGAAGATTAGTGAAGACAAAATATTATGTTAGAATTCAAAAACAAAAACACTGCCCTTTTTTTTTTTTTTTTTACACTCATCCTTATGTTAGAGGGCGAGTCAAAAGTCTTGCAATATTTTAGTACATGCTAGTTTGCAGCACTTATATCATATAACTAAAGTAATGCAAGCCGTAGTTGGTAGTATTGTGATAGTTGGTGTGCTAACATGTTGTGCATTGCTTCACTCTGCATGATTTGAAAAGTCACACGGTTGAACATGCAATTTAATAGTCTTAAAATAAAATTTCGTCAAGCCCTAGCACCTATATGATTTTCCCAACCCTATTGCTCATATGGCAAGCCCCAACCCCTTTTTATCATATGGGTGCTAGAAGGCGGTGACTGGGGGTCTACATGTCCTGGGAATGACGTTAAACTCTATCTGATGGTGAGGTTCCAGTTTTGGAGGTTTGGGGAATGTGAAGCACTCCTTTATCACCATTGCTCCCTGGTCCACTCTGACCCGGAGTGGTAGTACCTGTTAGGGTCCCATCTATGGGTTGAATAGAAAAATGTATTTATAAAAAATTGTATTATCCATTAAGAATTGATTTATTTCAAAACTTTATTGGCATCAAATGACCCACTGAGGTTGATATGCCGTTAAAAAAAACATCTGGAGCTGCCAAATTCTTCCTGGCATTACCAAAATATTTCAAAACTTCAAACTGCAAAAGTATTAATCAGAACTTAACAAAAGGGTTAAAAATGAAATGAAATAAAAATTTTAAATGGAAAACAAACCTTTCTCTCTTTTTTTTTCCAGAAATTGCCCCAAATAAATTTTGATTATACAATGAAATTTCTTCTTTGTGTTCTTGATATTATTTCAACTGATCTATTCTCCAGTCTTCATCAGGTGAACAATCAATCAACCAATAAGAATCGAGGAAAAACTTGTTTGGTTTTCATTAAATTTAGAACCTTTTTTTTTTCTTTCCCTCCACATTAATTTCATTAAATCTAGAAATTTTTCAAATAGAAAGAAAAAAATCTTAAATTAAAAAAGAAAAGAAAAGAAAGTGATAATCTTCATAATATATAAATCTTTTCCAATGTAAATTGGGTTTACACTGAATGTGGTTTGTTTATCAAAGAAGGTGAAGAACATCAATATATATATATATATATATATATATATATATATATATATATATATATATATATATATATATGTATATGTGTGTGTGTAGTATAATAAAAAATTGAAAAAAAACACAGGTTTAAATGAGTTAAGTGGTGAGTTTATTGGCCGATGCTGCAGTGTTTCGATCTATTAATTAGATCATCTTCAGGGCTTTTGTTGGTATGTGGAAGGTGATAAAAAATTTTTTTCTCAGAATGCACAATTCTAATACTCACACCGCAAAAAAGAATATTTGACGTCATATTTCAAACCGTTCATTTTTTCAACGTTCTTTTTTCTCAGACTTCAAATTTTAAACAGACCGATAAACAAGGACTTTTACTCACCTTTCTCCTTATTCTGAGATAAATATTTTTTTATCACTTTCCACATACCAACAAAAGCCCTGAAGATAATAGATCGAAACACTGCAGCGTCGGCCAATAAACTCACCATTTAACTCATTTAAACCTGTGTTTTTTCAATTTTTTATTATACGACATACCATCGGATTCACTTCCTTTTATTCACACACACACACACACACACATATATATATATATCATGTTTGTTTGAGTATCATGTTTTTTTAAATACAAATTTAATGTCATAACATTACATCACGTGAACACGATCCACGTCACATAAACGTTAAAACAATTTTTAGCTTTATATTTCCCATCGCGTGAAAACGCTTCACGTTTATATAAACGCTAAAAAATTACTGGTTTTTAAAATCTCAACCATTTCACGACTGTTTTTTTAAGATCTCAACCATTGGACTCATCTGATGATTGGATTACCATGAAACTTCAAGTTATGAGTGTAAATCCATAATATTACCATTGATTATATATATATATATATATATATAACAGAAAAATTACAGAAACACGCACAACCTATGTATATATATATATGTATATCAATATATGTATTGATCAAAGCCTGAAGAAGATACCAGAATATCTGAAACACGTGTTGCGTATGTGAAATAAAAAGAATAAAACATTTTTTCTGAGAACGATACATTTTGCGGACCTTCTTTTTTTTTTATAAAATATTACATTTTCTCCCGTTGGAACCAGAACAACATTTTTTATTTATTTATATATATATAAGCTCCCTGAAATAGTCTATAATGCAAGATCTATAAGTCTTTTGTTATTTATTTAAATATATATATATATATATATATATATATATATGTATATGAAGAAAATGAGCAAATCCTCACAACAGCAAGAAATGAATGGAAACGACCATCTTAGGTGTATAAAAATGTTTTTTTTATTCACATCTGGTTACAATTTCGGGTGGCCCTCAACACTTTCTCGGAGAGATCTATAACATCTACTACCAATTTAGTCCGACAGATGATGGACCTCACCAATTCCTAAGACTTTGGCCTAAACTTCTTAAAAAATGAATTCTGGGTGCACATATTTATGTGCAATAATGCATGTAGATGTCAAGAATGTCTATAAGAGTGTGGGTGTATATGGCTAAATCTGGCTGGGTATGTGTGAATATAAGTAGCGTATATGTATGTAAGTATGTACATGCATGTGAGTGTATAGTAGTAACACAAGAACAGCTAGACAAATCAGTGAGATCAACAGATTTTAATAGATGATAAAATAGAGAATTTCTTTATCTGCGTTATTCGGACTATTGTCCCCATCTTCATTGTTATTTGTACCACGTTTCGGCCGATATGCCCTCCGGCCTTCTTCAGGTATTTCTTCTCGGACTCGGGAACCTTCTTTTTCGGGAACTTTCTTGTTGTAATCGGGAGCCATCACGGAACTTTGAACCTAACCTCTTTATTTATTCCACGGGGGTATCCTGTTCTCATTCCACTAACCATAGCTGGGGTAGGAGTTGTGTTAATTAATTATTTTTCTAACTGCTTTCGCTCAGGATTGAACTCGGGTTGTAATCGAGAGCCATCATGGAATTTTGAACCTAACCCTTTATTTAGTCCATGGGTGTATCCTGTTCTCATTCCGCTAACCGAGAAGGTTCCCGAGTCCGACAAGAAATACCTGAAGAAGGCCGAAACGTTGTACAAATAACAATGAAGATGGGGACTATAGTCCGAATAACGCAGATAATACTAATCTTCAAGCCTCATCTCAAACATTCAGAGAAAGAGAATTTCTTGATGGGGATGAAACGGTTGTTTCTTTGGGTTTTTTTAATTGTCAAACTAAAGTCTCTGGTGAGGACAGTAGACAAGGGTATCATTTATTTTTTAAAGTACTTTAGTTCTGGAAGGGTGAGGGTCCATGCAGAAAAAATGTTTTTCTTTTCTTCTGAAAAACCAGAGTTAATGTCAGTTTGTCTTAAACTGAAGAGCCAAGTGTTACACATGCCCTGCCCTCACAGGATTGGATTGAGAGAAATTGTCATCAAATAAAGATGGCCATATGATTTTATTCTTAGTTTTTTTGGTTTTTTTTGACCAAACCCAGTGGCCGATAGATCTGCTTTTAAAAACGAACATAAGGTGGGGAGGAGAGACATTGGCTATCTGGTGAGACTGGGCAAGATGAGGTTACTGGTCCCAAAGAATCAATTTAACAATACCTCATCTGAGAAATTAAAATAGAATGAAAACCACAGGGTACATTGGCTAATGCATTTGGATAAAGACAACAAAGTCCAAAAGAATCAATGTATAATAGTAAAAACACCTCATCTTAGACATTCAAATAGAAAGAAGGCCAGAGAGTAGAGTGGCTGAAGCATTGGGATAAAAAAGAATTAATGTAAAGTTTAACAAAAATCTTAAGAGACCTTCCACTGCTTAAAATACAAGATATTCCTTTTCTTAGCCCAAAAGGCAGAATTACCAAATTTTAAGAATTCACACTCGTTAATGATAATTGGGAAGTTTGTAAGACGGAGAATGGTTCAGCTTCATTAGTCTTCAAAAGTTAAAAATGAAAAACTATTTTGGCACGATTTTTTTTTTTGGCACACCACCATCAACAAATCAGAACCAGATAACCATTGATGAGAACCAAGGAATGAGTTCTTTTTTTTCTTCTTTTAGTCAGATATCAAATTACCTTGAAGGTTTTTTTTGTTCAATGAAATGACAAAGAAAATTTTTCTTTAACTTGGTCATCTTCCGTCAGGTAACCAGAGTTTTTCAGCACCAGGTAAGCTTTGTCTGCTCGGCGCTTTAAATGGTCAGAGTCATTGATGACCGATTCCAATTCTTCAATGTTCATCTCTAGCAACATACCTGAAAAAAAAACAAAGAATTTTGAAAAGTTTTGTGTGTGAACAAATTTACATATATATAAGTCAGAATAGCGGAGACATTGGGGTAATTCCATGTCACCCACCCCCTTCAATTTTTCTGAAAATTTGTTGATGTGTGGACTATGTTAAAGTTAGACAGTCCCCAAAATTTGAGCTTCCAATAACAAAAATTGGCAAATTTATGACAATTTTTAGGTCTTCAAATTTGAGATGGGGGGGGGGGATGGCGACTTTTTGTTACCTATTTTTGTCTGTAAAATGAGTTCTACAGCTTCCCCACTCCTAAAAATTGGTTTATAAAAGTGCCAAACCCACGAAATTTGGACAGCTAAAATTTTTTAGGTCTTTCAAATTTGAGATTGGGGGGGCGACTTTTTGTAACCTATTTTTTGTCTGTAAAATGATTTCTAGAGCTTCCCCACTCCTAAAAATTGGTTTATAAAAGTGCCAACCCCACGAAATTTGGACAGCTAAAAATTGATATAACTCCGCCAATTTTTGGAATTGGAAGCTCAAATTTTGGGGATTGTCTAACGTTAACATAGTCCACACCAGGAAAAATTTTTTAGAAAAATTGAAGGGGGTGGGTGACGATTTTACTTTTTTCTGGATGATTTGACATGGAATTACCCATTGAGTAAATGGTGCTTGGTAACTGTTTCTCACCTTGGTCTGATGGTTATATATATATATATATATATATATTTACCAGCCCCTTTGGATAAGCAAGATGTGACACAAGGTCAATTTCTTAAGTGGAGTTTAACAGGTTTGAATTCAGAATTTTCCTTTTCCTAAATTGGTTGCCTAACCAAGGCTAAAGAGCCCAGTATAACCTACTATTTACCCATAGCTGGAGGGACAATAGTTGGATGCATACCTTTCCCAAGAGTATTAGCACTATGTGAAAAGACTTGTCCAGGATATGAACTCAGGTCAACGAGTCCATTTCCGACGATGATAACCCTTACACCATGTGCCTCTGATGATCATGTAGTCGAGATACTGACAGTTATCAAGCACCATTGATTATGTCTATGCTATCCTAATTTAGATATATATGCTCTATTACCGATACTGAGCACGCTTTGTAAATATAGCAAACTATAATATATATATATATATATATCATTATCATGTCACACTAGTAGCACAGACATTCATTACAATATCTTGCCAATCGTCTATTGCCCTCTGGAGGTCCTCTGCAATGAATATATATATATATATATATATATATATATATATATATATAAAAATATACCAAGCGTGTTGGTAAATCCTCGCGGTGAGAAAAAAAACAGCAAATAGTTTGATTGTAAAAATTACTACCAAACATCAACCGGGAAGAAAAACATTTTTGGAAAAAAAGAAAAGACCAAGATAATCGTACCAACAAAAATAATCTATTGGTGCAATATTTGGCCAAAAGAAAAAAAACAATTTTATATATATATATATATATATATATATATATATATATATATATATATGTATATATATATATATATATATATATATATATATTCATATAACCGCTAGGAGAATAAGCTAATAAGTAAAAAGTGCTCAATACCTAAGTAGAGCAAATAATAAAGATAAATCTAATGAGTCAGACGAACCTACTATTAGTTTCTCTTAATGCTCTTCAGGGCTAAGATCTGACTACAGAGACAAGGAGCAAAACGAATTAAATAGTACTAACCCCAGTAGTCATTTAAAATATGGTCTAGTTCAGCTATTTTAAATGACTACTGTGGTTAGTACTATTTAATTCGATTTGCTCCTTGTCTCTGTAGTCAGATCTTAGCCCTGAAGAGCATTAAGCGAAACTAATGGTAGGTTCGTCTGACTCATTAGATTTATCTTCATATATATGTGAGTGAGTGAGTGTGTTTTGTTGAATTCAATGGACAATTCTTGTCTGACGAGTTTTTTTCCAATCCTTTCTAATTGTCTGGTCATCTTTTTAAAACCAGGGTGGAATTGGTGTATGAATCCACCAAAGGTTCTAACAGTATTTTCTGCACTACTTAGTGCCATCATCAGGTGTGGAATTGGTGAGATGTTTCCATTGTTTCTTTTTAAACAAACAGTAGCAGTAAGAATAGGTAGGGGGAGGGGCGCACAAGTTTATAAGGATGTTATGGGGAATGGTGAGAGGAGAATTGGTGGGAAATTATAGGCATTTGGGAATATATCGACTGGTTTTCAAAGTTTATCTTGTTTAAGGTGGGGTTTTTTTGTTGTTTAATGTATAAGGCTTTGTGTATTTGAAGTTTTTGTTTGTTTTTTCTTTTCCACCCTGATATTAAAAAGATGGCCAGGCAATTAGAAAGGATTGAAAAAAAACTTGTCTTAAAATTACATAGCATTATTGCTAAGTGATGCCCAGTAGTTTAGCTCAGTTGGTAGAGGAATCACAAGGTTCCTGGTTTTATACTGGCCCTTAGCACAGGGATATGTGTGGTAAAGTGAAGAGCTGAAGGTAGGTATCGCACTCCACCTCAGACGCTAAAATAAAGTAGAGGAATCACAAGGTTCCTGGTTCGATACTGGCACTTAGCAACTAAACAGTTAAATTAGGAAAAATTTAGCAATGAAAGACGGGAGTGAAGGAAGAGAGAGTTCCAGTTTTTCTATTTTTCGATTATACCCCCCCCCCCTGTTTCAAATCTTTTCATCTGCATTCTTATTTAGTTTCATTTGCCTTTCTAATTTAACTCTTAACATCCTGTTGAGAATTTCAGAACCCCATTCCTATTAGGATTTATCAATAAATGGTTAAAAATGACCTTTTCATTTAAAGTTACCTATTATTTACCATAAATCAAAAACTCCTAAATATGTTTAATATTACATTTAAACAAAGGCTCTTGTTTGGGGTGTATTAGGAAAACAAATGTGACTTTCAACCGAGTGGAATGAGGTGGTATAGGATGTTAAGAGTTAATGTAATATTTTATTACCTTAAAACTTAAATACTTGCACTTGGAGGGTGCATATATTTGCTAGTATAGATATTAGATTTATTTTTTAACTTTTTAAATCCCGGGCAATGCTGAATAGCTCTACTATTATTAATAATAATAATAAATGCATAAAATTCTTACCAGTAATTTTGTCTGCTAATTTTGGGTACCACATGACAACTTCAGAAAAGACGATATTTCCAAGCTCATTTAAACGATTATTTGGTGCACCTGTTGAACTTTGATCATCACCTTCACCTTCACCCTCCTCCTCTTCCTCCCCTTCTCCTTCCGTAGTTTCCAACAGAGTGGAAACCGAAGTCATTTCCAATGATTTCAAATATGTTGAACGAGCTTTGTCTACAGCCGAATTTAACAGGCTGGCATCAGTGAGACATTGTTTTAAGAAACTTGGCTTTCTTTCAAGCAGCATACCTGGAGAAAAAATAAAAAAACAAAACAAAAACGATATTAAGTTATTTCTCTGAATGTTTGAGATGAGGCTTGAAGATTAGTATTATCTGCGTTATTCGGACTATTGTCCACATCTTCATTGTTATTTGTACAACGTTTTTGACAGTTATCTCTGGTACCCGAGTTCAATCCCGAGTGAAAGCAGTTAGAAAAATAATTAATTAACACAACTCCTACCCCAGCTATGGTAAGCGGAATGAGAACAGGATACCCCCGTGGAATAAATAAAGGGTTAGGTTCAAAGTTCCGTGATGGCTCCCAAATACAACAAGAAAGTTCCCGAGTCCAAGAAGAAATACCTGAAGAAGGGCGGAGGGTATATTGGCCGAAACGTTGTACAAATAACAATGAAGATGGGGACAATAGTCCGAATAACGCAGATAATACTAAAACAAAACAATATTAAGTTATTTCTCTGAATGTTTGAGATGAGGCTTGATGATTAGTATTATCTGCATTATTCGGACTATTGTACTCATCTTTATTGTTATTTGTACAACGTTTCGGCTGATATGCCCTCCGGCTTTCTTCAGGTATTTCTTGTCGGACACGGGAACCTTCTTTTCAAACTCTGGAACCTTCTTGTCGTAATCAGGAGCCATCATGGAACCTTAAACCTAACCCTTTATTCAGTCCAAAAAGAAGAAAGGTTTCTCTAAAGCCTTTTAATGTATCATAAGAACGAGTTTTGGTCACTAAAGCCAAAACCACACACATTCAATTCTTATACATAAAATAAATCTTATTTATTAATGATTATAGAAGGGGGGAAATAGATATTTGAATCAAGAAGTTCCTGCTGAGGGGGAACCAAAAACAAGCGAGTTCGCCGTCTTCTCACAAACCAGACTTTCTTTTGGTCAACACATTCTTCGTCTTCGTCCAGCAGCTGGAAAATCCGTCGTCATAGTCGAAATAATCTTTAACAGTTCAAAATCACAATTCCTATTTAGTTTTGTTTCTGTTGGACTAAAATCCATTTCTTTACTGGGTCGTTCGCAAAGCAATTCTTCATCGTCAACAACTGCTTCTGCTGCTGCTGACTCCCAGCGCTTGACTCACTTGTCATTTATGGACATATTTACCCAAACATCCGGGCACATCAGTCGAACCTCGCGTCCGTCCAGTGCCCAAATCGCATTTGTTTTTGCATGCGGGAGGACGCGAGTTCAATCCCGGCAGGCAAGACAATGTCTTGCTCCCTTTCCTTTCTCGTTCTCCGTCACAATGATGTCTCTATGAAAATCTGAATTAGATTGGGTTATTTTCAGGGCAAATATTTTTGCTTTAAAATTTCATGTTAAACTTCATGTTATCAATATTGCAACCAAAATGAAACTGCCGCATTATTTTTCAGAAGAAACAAACCCAAAGTTGTAGATTTTGCCATGTTAAATTGTAGCCTCAGAGCCCTAATGACCTTTTTTAAACATTAGGGGACAAAAGAAAATGTTAAAGTATGTTCAACTGACTTGAATATTTAATTGCTTCCCCATGAAAGCAGTATGTGACATAAAGTAAGTAAAGTCGTCGGGGCGGCCTAAAGTCGGTATCAGCCAGTCAGCGAGGGAGTCTATCCCCTTTTCACTAGCGCTAGACCAAGGAGATTGTTTTGGCATCTGAGGCGGAGCGCCACACCTACCATCAGCTCCTTACTTTACCGCACAGATCCCTGTGCTACTCATACGCTGAGTTGGCGAGGACTGGAATCGAACTAGGAACCATGTGGTTTCTAGCCGAACGCTCTACCGACTGAGCTAACCCCCGGCCCTTCTTTTTAATATGGCATGAATGGCCCCCGTGTCTTTCAGCACTCGCAGACAGCAGAAAAATTCCTCCAGCCCTCAACAGCATCCCAGAAGGTTGCAAAGTGCCGTGAGGGCTGAGATGAACAAACTTACAAAAGTGACGACTTAATCGATGGAAATCAACAGACTAGAATTTTTTTTAAATTATTGGTTTGGTTTGGTTTGTTTGTTTTATGGCATATCAACCTCAGTGGGTCATTTAATTACGATAAAGTTTTGAAATAAATCAATTCTTAATGGATAATACAATTTTGTTATAAATACATTTTTCTATTTAACCCATAGATGGGACCCTAACAGGTACTACCACTCCGGGTCAGAGTGGACCAGGGAGCAATGGTGATGAAGGGGTGCTCCACATTCCCCAAACCTCCAAAACTGGAACCTCACCATCAGATAGAGTTTAATGTCATTCCCAGGACATGTAGACCCTCAGCCACTGCCTTCTAGCACCTATATGATAAAAAGGGGTTGGGGCTTGCCATAAGGGTGGAACTTTTGGTGTTGTGGCAATGAAATATATAACAAGGAAGCGCGTGGTGGAATGGTTAAGGTCATGGGAAATGGACTGGTCACCCCGAGTTCAAATCCTGGGTGTGGTAATTGCATTTCACTTAGCGCTAATACTCTTGAGAAAGTTATGAATCATACACTCCTTCCAGCTATGGGTAAAATAGCAGGGCAGACTGGGTTCTTTAACCACGGCTAGGCAACCAGTCTAGGAGAAGGAAAACTCTGAATTCAAACCTGTTGAACTCCGCTTAAGAAATTGACCTTGTGTCATATCCTGCTCGTGCGGAGGAGTTGGTAAATATATATATATATATATATATATATATATATATATTCTATATATATATATATAACAAGGACTGCCTGTGGGAAAAAAAAAAATCACCCAGTCCTTTATGATATTGGGTTGTATGTCAAGTAAATGGTTGTTTTGTTTTACAGCATATCAACCCTTTTCAGGTCATTTAATGACAAATCAAGTCATTTTGATAAAAACAAAGGACTCAGGTTGCTTACAGTACCTACTGTTTCTTAAGAGGTCACTCAATTAAGTATTGTACAGGCTAATTGCTGCTTAACTTTAGTCATCTAGCAGAAACTGATGCTTTCAGCATGACTTAACCATAGTATGTCAAGTAAAGGGGTAAAGAAGAACAATTTCCTCGTAAATTCCTACCATAAAATAAACTGAACCCTCATTTTATGTCCGTGTTTTTGCAATAAATGTTTTATTTTACAATACTAAATATATTTCCCTTATTTATTTTAATATTCACTTCAATATGTATATTCTAAAAGCTTTTATTTTGTGAGAATGCTTAGTTTTAAAGTGGGGGTTCGTTTTTACATTTCTTTTTACTCGTAAATTCCTACCATAAAATGCCCAAGCCTAATTTTATGGCAGGAATTTATGAGTAAAAAGTTAAATATTACATTTTGTTGTTGTTATTTCTTTTCTTTTTGGCTTTGGTACTCTAAAATAAAAACTTCAGATTTTAATCATCGTCGACGAAAAAACAAAATTACGGTCATAAAAGGAGGATCCAATTTATGCCTAAATTGTAAAACGAGCCCCTACTTTAAAACTAACCATTCTCACAAAATAAACACTTTTAGAATATGCACATTGAAATGAATATTAAAATAAATAAATAAAATATATTTAGTATTGTAAAATAATGGGTGCAAGAAAAATAAAACATTTAATACAAAAACACGGACATAAAATGGGGGTTCAGTTTATTCTATGGTAGTGTAAGATTCAAAGGTTATGACAAAGTCATAACTCATTGGAACGCAAACAAACTCCGACAAAGGTTGAGGGACAAAACATTTAATAGGTATATAGCACATGGATATGACGAGATACATAAAGTACATAGATACATATACAAGAGTAGAAATAATGACACATTCATGAATGGTAAGATACAAGATATTTAGGTATCAAAGATACCTGAATGTACATAAAAACGTAGTTACGGATACATGACTAAAGGATAGTCATATATCGTATGAGAGATTTACTAGCAGTGAGTGGCCAGTGTTAAGGGCCGAAGCCCCAACAAGAAAGGGGTAGACCGTGTCTAACCCATGTGGTCTCGTAGCGAGCAGCAGGCAAAGAGAGCAGAGAAGTTCAAATCAGCCACTTAAATACACCAGGCCCCTAGCAGGAACCAGCGACACTAAGTGGGCAGACAACTCCCCAGGCAAATACGAAAATAACTCCTACAGTAGGAATTTACGAGCAAATAGTCCTTCATTACCAGTAAAGGACCAGGGGAGATAACTCATTACCTCAACAGTCAATACAGAAACGTACTTTCAAATTTTGGACAATATTCTAGTTTAATCAATAGAAAAAGTGTTTGATGTAAAGGAAGTGTTGTAAAGGAAGATTAAATTAGTGAAAATAGATCACTAATTAGGACTGAGCCTTATTCTAGTGTTACAATTTATGAGAGGTCATTAATTGTGACGTGTACCTGTAAGCTAGGAATTAAAAACAGGTCGTTATATTTAGAATCAAGGGAGTGGAAAAAATAAATATCATACACTAAAAATATAACTATTATTCGATAGAAGAATAATAAACTATTTTTTTACAAAATTAACAGCAGGAAAAGTTTAAAAAAAAACAAAAAAAAACTCACCTGTGATTTTGGCACAAAAGATTGGATCAATGGCAGCTACTTTGTCAAATAATTCTTCAGAGTCGCTGTCTGTCCAATCAGAAAGAATGGTGGCATCTCTAAAATTAATAAATTATATATATATATTATATATATATAAGGTAGATAAAAGGATGGTGAACAAGAAATGATAACTCAAAACAAATCTAAGAGTTGAAACGTTTCGTCCGATTTATACGGACATCATCGGTCAAATGATTTTTATTGAAAGCAAAATGACATGCAAGTACAAGTGATTTGGTGAGGGGGGTGTAGCGGAAGTGAAGGGAGGGAGGATAGGGGCAGACATAAATGAAGTGTAAATTACCCTCACTTCATTCATGCCTGCCCCTCAGCCACTGCCTTCTAGCACATATATAATAAAAAGGGTTGGGGTCTTGCGATAAGAGCAATAGGGTTGGGAAAATCATATAGGTGGTAGGGTTTGATGTGACCTGTCTAGCCTAAGTAACGACTAAAGTGCTACTATATAACCCATAGTTGGGGGGGGGTACTTTATACCCTTCCCAAGAGTATTAGCTTGAACTTGCTTACTATGATGTCACAGTCCAGCATATTACTCATTATACCACAGGGACTTCCCTCTTACCCCACATCTTCTATTAGCTGAATAAAATGTGTACTATTATCTGCTACTACCATGGTACTATTTAACCCATAGCTGGGGGATAAGGAGGGCTCATACCTTTCCCAAGGGTATTAGTATGAAACTGAACATAATAGCCCAATTGGGGTTCAAACTAACTTACTATGTTGTTGCAGTCCAGCAGGTTAGCCACTATACCATGGGGACTAATCCCCCTCCCCATTCTCCTGTGGACTCCTACACATGGACATACCAGTGTTGGCCAACCAGCAAAAACTAACATACAGAGATGACAATAGTTTCTTTCCAAAATAATTCACTAAAAAAAAAAATAAAAAAAAAGTAATAGTCTTCAAGTTTGTTAACCACTAATCATTTTTGGATAGGGAAATGTAAGTAGTTAATTACTAAGCTTAGCTTAGATGTGGCACAAGGCTAGAAGTATGGGCACCTAGTGAAAAATCAAACTAGCATTCCCAGTTGATTTTTTTTATTTGAGGTTATTGTTATTTAATCATGTTAGTTATATAGAGCTTTGTAAATGGAGTTCAGAACTGTCTGAATTATACAAATATCCCCACTGGTTCAAAAGTTATGAGAATTTAAAGCCCCAAAATTGGGGGTAAAAAAGTGGACATGATTTTGATTAAAAAATCTGTCAACTCATGGACCAATTCAGAACAAGAAATTCAGTAATTTCTTCACCATTTCTTTATTTTTGAAGCAATTTTGATAAAACTTTGCATTCTTATGTAAAATTCTATGTTCTTTCTGATTATGCACTTTTATTATTATTTCTTGATAAAGATTAGCCACTATGATTTTGAAAAACAAAGTAGCGTGTAAAAATTAGTCAAAAAAAAAAAAAAAAAAAAAAAAAAAGTCATATTTTATGTTTTCATTTTTTCGAAGCAAAATATCATTTTAACTCGCTGTAAAAAATTATTCAATTGATAAAAACACGTTGAAATTATATATTTAGAAAGATTATTTTCTTTTCTTCCCAACCATATAAATATTTTTAAGATTGGTTCAAAAATACTTGAGAAATTGCAAATTTTACTGATTAAGGTTGCAAATTTGAAAATGTCCACATTTATCAGCTAAATGCTTGTAACGCTAATCAAACTCACTATCAATGATCTGCTAATGTAGCTTGTTAATCTTTACACCACAGGAAATGCATTACATTTCTATATGATTTTTAAAATATTACTGAAAAGTAGAGGCGTGTAGTATCATTTGACAAAGTTAATTTCGCAGGGATTGTTAGCTGTGTACTGTGGCCAAGGCGGTATAGTGTTTGACTATGCCTGCTGAGGTCCCGGTTTCGATTTCTGTCAGAGGAAAGTCGTTAGTATATATCGCTGATGAGACTTAATAAAGTCGAAACAGTCTGTACAATATTCTACACACCGAGCGATCCTTTGCCGGGATTACACTTTTCAAGTTCATTTTCTATAAGAAAAAGTATCGAATTTTATGCGATACATGCATTGTAAGTGCCTTCAAGTAAAAATTTAATATATACTTTATTCAACAATGCTTCTAAAATAAATAAACATCCAAAAATCTTATTACTGAAAACGTTTCCGCGGAGGGGGGTGGGTATTCTGGACATGTACCAAGTTTTCTTCCAATAAATATGGATTCATTACAAACTCACTTAAAAGAAAAGCAAAAGTCTTTAAGCTTGTTAACCATTACTTTATAATGAGGTGTCTGGTATTTGTCCTAAATATATGGCTGGGAAAACATCTATTGAAATCTAATACTTGTTATATTCATCCTCAAAGTAAGAGTAAGGTTTCAGTAAAAAAATTTTTTTAACTGAACAGTTTAGATCTAAAAATCAGGTCAACTCACTACAATTCAACGACCCTATGAATTTTTTTTTACTTTTCCTTCTATCAGATGGCAACTTATATAGCATTTTTGGGACTAAAATATAACCATTCAGTAAAAAAAAAAAAATGTTATAGATAAAATCCCCAAAAGTCATGATCAGATGATGATCCTGGGGTTGAAAGTGGGTTATGGGCCTTAGCATTATTACCACTACCCAAATTGCCGCCAGCAGCATTAAATATACTACCAGACATAGTGGAAGAGTGTAGGGAAACTGTTGCATAAGACTTACTTGATAATGAATTCTGTAGAGTAAACAATTGGTATCTAATTAGTATTTAAGCACATATTTGAAATATATATATATATAGAGAGAGAGAGAGAGATGAGAGGTATCCAAAACTTGGTAGTAAGGGATGATTCTATATGTGATTTCTAAGATACACTGTATTATTATTGTATGATCCAGTATGTATAAATACAGTGAATCTTTAAATCACTAAAGAGAGCTCAATGTATAATAAACTTTTTAGATTATATACAGAGCAATATTTATCTTAGAAAGGAAGGAAAAACTCAACACCGTAATTCCATAATAAATTTATTTCGACCAAAATTGGGGCCTATATAAATCTAAGTTGATTTAATATAGCTCCCCAAAATCCAGTCTCATCAGATGGAAGATGAGACTGGATTTTGGGGAGCTATATTAAATCAACTTAGATTTATATAGGCCCCAATTTTGATCGAAATAAATTTATTATGGAATTACGGTGTTCAGATTTTCCTTCCTTTCTAAGATATATATATATATATATATATATGAGTATAGATAAAAGGATATGAAAACAACACAATATGTTGTTAAAGTGAAAATATTTTAAATCATATTCATAGCTAATATTGAACAATATTTCGATTTATAAAAATCATCCTCAGAGATTGTCTTTCTCCGAACTTAACAAGAGGGGAGACGAAAATAATATGAATTCAAAATGAAAACATTGATGTTGCAAAAAAGTTATGCGGAAGTTTCAAATATAAGCACATCCGCCAACGCGTTTCTCGGTCAATGACAGTCATGTATATCTTATTGTAACGGTTTCGTCTCCTCTCTTGTTAAGTTCGGAGAAAGACAATCTCTGAGGATGATTTTTATAAATCGAAATATTGTTCAATATTAGCTATGAATATGATTTAAAATATTTTCACTTTAACAGCATATTGTGGTGTTTTCATATCCTTTTATCTATACACATACTGTTGGATTCATTTCCTTTCTATTAACTTATATTATATATATATATATATATATATATATATATATATGTAAAAATGGAATAGAAGAGTAAATTTTTATTTTTCATTCTGATGAAGGTCGTAAAAAATCTTTCTGTGTACGGAATATTTTTACATTTTTCCTATTATTATTATCATTATTTCAATTTCATCTGATTATTTTAATAGTAATAATAGCGTAATCCGTATACATTTTGATAAACTGACCGAAACACATGTGTAAGTGATATCGATTAAATTCATTTTTATCCATCTACATTTCTTTACTCATTTTTCCTCATATATACATATATATATATATATTTACCAACATCTCTGTATGAACAGCATGCGACACAAGGTCAATTTTTTGAGCGGAGATTAACAGGTTTGAATTCAGGGTTTTCCTCTGTGTGTGTGTGTGTTGTGTGTGTGTATAGAATACCATAGACATCGAGTCAATGGCACTTGGTGATTTGCAGGTCATTACTTTTGAAAAAGTTACCGGTCGAAAGGGCCCTTAAGTTTCCTCTTCCAGTTTATTTTTTGATTATTTTTTGATTATTTTTTGTAGTTGATCAAAAAAATTAAGTAATGACTGAAACTTATTTTTCTGGATGGTAACTGTAAATATTTTACATTTCTATATGATTTTTAAAAATATTACTATGTGGAAATTTTTTTGGAGTGAAATTTCACTGAAATGACTGCAACAATTAGCCCCCCATCTACGGCGAATGTTTTGTAATAAAGTATATTTTTGTTTGGGCCATGATGCCTTTATTTTTTTAATTTGCGGAGCAAATTTTTGAGGGCCTGTGATTGGTCGGTTGTGACGTCCCTAAGGAGGGGGGAGAATCCCAGACCAGAATCGGTCTCTTTTTTTGAACGGCCACTGCTGGAAGAAGATGGGAGAGACGGACTCTCTTTCTGGGATAGAAGACCTCCACCACCCATGCTGGGAGAACTGCTGTGAACAGCAGCAAGTAGCCCTGGGTTTTTTTGGACAACTTCGAACGGCTATGTAAGAACAACTTCTCTTTCATTTTCCTTTCTTCCAAAGAAGAACTACTTTTAAAGATAATTATCTTTGGGGCGGGACCGTCCTGGTAAAAAAGGAAAGAAATTCGTGAACGAATCAAATTTATATTGAAGAACTTAGACCACTGGATTTTAAATTTGTTGAAAACTAAAGGAAGGAAGAATTTTGAAGGAGGAAAGGAAGAAAGTTAAAAACAACATTTACTTTGATAAATTATTTTAATGAAACAAAAACATTTGATTTTTTTCAGCCCCCCAAAAAGTGATAATAAAAATGAATGTGAATCTTTAAAACAAAGAATATTTGTAGATGGCACTAAACATATTTATATAGTTGAATAAAATGCTTTCATCACTTTTTTAAAATTCCTTTTTTTATATTTTTTACAATTTTTCAAAATTATTTTCATGAAACAAAAACTTTTTTAGCGCAATTTTGTTTTTCAGCATATTTGGAACAAAAATGAGTTAGCAATTTTTCTGAACATAGTGTAGTCAATGTTTTTTGTTTTCTAAGAAGAAACTTTTATAAGTTTTTTTAAAACTTTTAATAACGTGTTTTGTTAACTTCAATTACGTCGGATTTCGTGGGGCTAAATTTAATGTTTAAAATGTGTTAAAAATTAATTACATTTTGGCTTTTTTTTTTTTTTTTTTTTTTTTTTTTTTTTTTTTAAACTGGTGTTCATTATTGTTACTACTTTTAAACCTTAAATGATCGATTCGATTTATTTTAATTTGTTTTTTAAGTGACCATTTGGCATTGAATTGTTAGTTCCTAGCATATTTCAAACTTGACAGTCGAAATGAAAGAAAAATGAAAATAACGAAGAGAGTTACGTCAAAACAAAAACAAAGAAAATCTACAATTCTTAATGTGTGTTGGCATTCTTACGTCTGCGAGAAATGATAAAGTAGTGTCCAATTTTTATTTATTTTATTTCTTTTAATTGGAACTACGTAACCTGGGCGGGGTTATATGGGGGATGAGCTGTTGCCCAAGCAACAAATCCTCCCTCCCCACACTGCCGCTGTGATCCAAAGGAAAGGTAAGGAACCAATGCAATTTGGCAGCGGTAGTGTCGCAGGAGTTGATGGGTAGGACTGAATTTCAGCAACACACCACCTTTAGGGACTCCGGCTTCTGGTTTGTATTCAGGGTTTAATTTTTTTTTTTAATATGGATTTGTATTTGGGGTTTACAGTCTTTACTGTGGAACTGAAAAAAAATAGATTTAAAATAAAAGCAGTGAATAAGAAATAAAAATCACATTTAAAAAATAAAAATTGTAATTACGCCTTTTAAGTTTACTGAAAATGAAAAATAATAATGGAAATGTTTATTATTTAAAGTATTCAATCTTTTTCTTTTCTTTTTTTAAAATAAAAATTAAAATGAAAAGCAATTATTTATTTAACACTTGCTATTATTATTCATTTGACTTGTTTAATAATATATGAATTATAGAATTATTAAAAGAAACTAAACTTTTTTAAAAAGAATAGTCTAAGTATTTTAAAGTCTTAAATAAAGAATTTTGTACCTCAAGTTTCATATTCCTTTTTTCAAAAATAAAAAAATTATATAAATTAAATCTTAACATTTTTATTCAAGAATGATATTTATTTTATTTATTTATAAAAATAACGTAAAAAGTAAAGTTTTTATTTTTTTTATTTTAGAGAATTGTAGAGAACATATGAAATAAATGATTTAATAAACATTGATAAAAATACTTTTTTTACTCTACTTTTTATATTATAACTAAAAATTTAAAATTTGATTTAATTTATCTATAAATCAACATTCTAATTTTCAGTTTGCCAGTACCTATATAAAAAGTAGATTAAACGTTTGTTTTTTTATTTACTTATTTATTTACAAAAAATAACACGTAAAAAGTAAAGTTTGTTTAGTTGATTGAACAGTTTAATCTGTAAAATATTTTTTTTTAAATACAAATAAAAAAACTCACGAAGAAGCAGGAGTAACATCTTATTTTTATAAATTTTTCAAAAATAGAAAATTATATAAATTAAACATTAAAAAGAAGAAAATTAGTCTCTTTATTTTATTTATTTGTTTACAAAAAATAATACGTAAAAAAAACATAGGTTATCTTTTTATTTTACTTTTAGGGAGTTGAAGAATTTAATATGAAATAAATAATTTAAAAAAATAAAACATTATATGAATTAAATTTTAACTTAATAAATACATTTTATCTTTTAGATTTATTTACAAAAATATCACGTAAAAAATAAAGGTAAGCCTTTTTTGACTTGTAGAGTCAAAAGACTAGAGACTCTTTAACATTTGAAATGAACTATTAAAAAAAAAAAAAAATACTCACGAAGAAGCGGGAATGTTTTTATTTTCATTATTTTCCGTTGTATTATTCGAAGAAGGTGGTATAATTATGGGTAGAACCCGGGCCACCCGTTTCTGAAGAAGTTGTATATCTTGGAGCATCGCCAAAATGTCTGGTTGTCCACATTCGAGCAAGACACCGGTCACTTTCGACACGGTTTCATTGTGCAATTGTGGGAAATAAGAAGAGATTTGGGCATGAAGATGATTGCCCAAGGTCTCCAGTGTCGTCGGCAGATCTGAGTCTGTCAAATCCTCTTCTTTTTGACTTTCATCATTCATTTCTTCTTCCTTGTATAATTGTTTTTTTTTTTTCCTCCACACACACAATATTACAGCACACGACTTCTACGGGGAAATTACTGTCACGTGACACAAACAAATCGAAGAACACTGTTACAGTTATCTTCCCTTGATTTTTTTTTTTTGTTTGCGGAATTTACAGGTTGATTAAAAAAAAAAAAAGATAGGAAGATTAATTGATAGCTCCAACATTCCAATTAGTGAAAGTGCTAAGTTGGGTGGTTGGTTGGTTGGTTGGTTGGATTTTTCTGCATGTCAACACCTGGGTTATTTTATGCCGAACACCTTTTGTTTTATTCATCATTATTGGGTATTCAATTTTTTTAAACTCATTTTTTAACACATTTTTAAAAACTCATTTCTTTTTTTTATCTATTTAACTCATAGATGAGACCCTAACAGGTACTACCACTCCAGGTCAGAATCGACTTGGGAGTAATGGCCTTCGCCAACTCAGCATATGAGTAGCACAGGAATCTGTGCAGTAAAGTGAGGAGCTGATGGTAGGTGTGAAGCTCCACCTCAGAGACTAAAAACAATATCCTTGGTCTAGCGCTAGTAAAAGGGGATAGACTCCCTCGTAGTTTGGGTGATACTGACATTAAGCTGCCCCAATGACGACAACGACCACACTCCCAGAGCTCCAGAACTAGAACCTCACCACTAGATGCAGTTTAATGTCATACCAGGACACTGGGAGAGCTAGGGATGTCAGATTTGACAAATAGAAATATAGGAAACCCCTTTCAAAAATAAATAATTTTCATTTTGCAAAATGTAATAGGTAACTGAGTTACCTCCCCTCTCCTTCTAATTACTATATAAACTGGTCAAAAATCCACCACTGTATTCTGCAAGTCCGACCGTGTTTGTTTGCTTACTACTACACAAATACATATTGAAAATATTGTTATTACAATTGAATTAAATGTCGGCATTAAATAACCTATAAGGAGTTAATATGCCATTAAAAAAATAAGCCAAACCAAACCAAACCAAACAATTTACCTCAGTTTCCAGTAGAAATCTTAATTTAGATCAGAAGTAAAAATACCGGTCCCCGCCAACTCAGCACATGAGTAGCACAGATTGGGTAATTTGATCTGAATGATAAAATGGGGAGTTGATGGTGGGTGTGGCACTCTACCTCAGCAAAAACAATCTCCCTGATCTAATGCAAGGCAATAGACTTGTAAGGGTTCATAAGCTGTAGATTTTTGTTAGGACAGGTTTATGGAACAAAGAAAAAAAGATTGTATTCTAAAAATAGACAAAGCCAGACTGACTGACGCCAAAATTCAAAACTCCTGTGAACTAACAGACATTCTGAGAGCGGCGGAAGGAAAGGATTTTTCTAATAGCAGAGGGCAGAAAGGCAGAGACCAGCAAAGGGGCCAGTCACGAATACCAGTCTTCTTAGAACTGGGTGAACAAAAATACAATAAGCTTTAACATTAATAAGACTTTGTAAAAAGAAAAATTCAAAAACCAAACCACATCTTTGTAACTTGTTGTTCATTTGATACAATTTATAATACACATATAAAGGACAATTTTTGTTACAACTCAAACGTCTTTGTTTATTACTTGTACTCTTTTGCTAGTTTCTTTGATGTTACATTTCACATAAAATTATCTCCAATCAACATAGAACAGACTCCCTCACTTTTTGGTACAAATAATGTTCAATATATGTGAAATAATAATAAAAAATAAATTTTGTCATAGATGCAGTGCCTCATCGGGATATTGCTTGTTATGAAAAAATCAGAAATCATCAATAACTTAAAATTGGTTGACTCTAAAACTTTTAGATAGCATTTTTGGATTTCATGGGCAAAAATGCTTTTATAAACCAATTTTTAGGAGTAGGGAAGCTCTAGAACTAATTTTACAGACAAAAATAAATTACAAAAAGTTGTCATTTTTTTTTCAAACCCCACCAAAGTAGGAGAGCTAAAAAATCGACATAACTCTGCCAATTTTTGGAATTGGAAGCTCAAATTTTGGGGATTGTCTAAAATATAGTCCACACCTGGAAAAAAATTGAAGGGGGTGGTGACAATTTTACTTTTTTTTTTCTGGATGATTTGACATGGAATTACCCAATAGGCCACTCTATCAACTTTATTTACTTTTTTAAAACTTTATTTCACACAATTTCACTTCAAGATTAAAAGCTGAAAAGTTGAAACAATACAATTTTATATAAAAATAAAAGAAACATTCTTAATAAGTTAGTGCAATCTACATTGGCTTGTTTCAAAAACCTATTGTGGTGGAGCGGGGGGGGGGGAGAAGAGATTATAAAAAAATTAACTCACAGAGCAGAACATGATGAAGTTTTTGTTTCATAACATGTGAAGGGGTCAATTTGTCGAGTCATATTGGCATGGGGAAGGTGTACCTGAGATGACAGACATTGAAAATTGAAAATTGAAAAATCCTTTTGGAAGGGATTATTTGAAATCAACCATGATAATCCCTTTCCCAACTGGAAAAGTCCACCGACAAATTCTTTCCACCTGACAAATTTTTTCAATCAACAAAGTTTACTTGTTTTTTGTCCAATGTGCGTCAGTGTTCTCGTTAGCAAGATCAAACAACCGCCCCTTGGTGTGGCAGGCCTTAATAATAATTAACTGCCCTGACCAAGATCCCACATCTGGGCCAATCACGCCCCACTGTCGATCGCAATGTAGAAATTTGCATTCATGCCAACGCGGGTGAGAAGTCTGACTTTAACTCACGTCTCACGATCAGAAGGTTGTGAGTTCAATCTCCGCTAGAAAAATGTTTGAGAGAAGATTGTTAAATAAACAAAAATTATATTTGATATTTGTGATAAAACTTTTTATTTTGCTTTTTTTTCTTCTGTTTTGATTATATTTATAGTACAATTCATTGAGATTTACCCATGAAATTCAATAAAATTGACAACCCTGTTGGTGGGGCTTTAGAGTACACAGACTGCACCACTACAGATAGGTAAGACCCCCCCCACCCTAATTGGACCACCTATTGACTGTGGGTGGCGACCCATGATGTTTAAGGATAGAATCCTAGTGGATAGGCAATCCATGACATGCAACACTCCACTTTGATCCTTACTTAGGCCAGACGGGCGGTCAGCGACGCCCCCTCTGATCAATCAGCTGGTCATATCAAGCCCTAGCACCTATATGACTGTCCCAACCCTATTGCCCTTATGGCAAACCCCCAACTCTTTTTATCATATATATGCTAGAAGGCAGTGGCTGAGGGTCTTAGTGTCCTGGGTATGACGTTAAACTCTATCTGATGTTGAAGTCCACATCTGGAGCTCTGGGGAATGTGGAATACTCCTTCATCACCATTGCTCCTAGGTCCACTCTGAACCAGAGTGGTAGTACCTGTTAGGGTTCCATCTATAGGTTAACTAGAAAAAATAAGTTTTAAAAAATGTGTTTAAAAAAATATGTTTTAAAAAAATTGAGTACCCATGAAGAAAGAATAAAACAAAAAGTTTCTGCATAAAATAACCCAACAAGGGTTGACATGCCAAAAAATCCAACCAACCAACCAACCAACAAACAATAAAGTGGAAAAAAAGAACATTTGTTCCTCTACATTTTGTACTAATTCGCAATATATAAGAATTTATGAACAATTTGTAAAATACACAGAGCAAATCTGGAAAGGAGGCAGCCTAATAACATGTCAGGTCTACCGGTGGAACAGATAAAATGTTATCGGAAATTCAGCAGAGAATTATCTTCCCCTGCTGTTAGGGGGCAAATCGCCAACAGGAGGTTGGCACGAGAATAAAACCAAACCTCACTTATCACAGAACAGTTACCAAGGAAGGACGTGAAAATAAGTGTCTCTACAGAACTCTCACAGCAAACTTTCTAAGGCATTGTATCAGCAAACCTTCTAAGGCTGATACAATAGCATACTAACAGAAGGCTGAGAACGAGAAACGATCTGACAAAGCATCTTAACAACATTCCAACCAGCGACCAGAATACCCCTGTTATCACCACTTCTCCAACGAACAGTATTTAACCTCACAGATAAGTCTGGTAGCAAATACCATTAAAATTTGCAACAACATTTCTGTACTTTTGATAATACAAGTGTCTGCATTTTATATTGTATTTGTTTTTTTCTTTCGTCCGAAATAACCAACTACGGAGAATAAGGGTTCCAACAAATCCCCGTAAATACTTTTAATGTTGCAGAAACCAAAATCTGTAAAGATTATGGGGGTATGTAGGGCAGTTTGATGTCAATATTCAATAAAAGTGTTCAAACATTTAAAGACCATAAATAAATCAAGCACAATAGCATAGAAGACAAAACTCTTGATTAAACAAACAAAATTGTATTAACAAAATATATACAAAAAGGTAGCATTGAATACTGGGCAAGGTTCAGCCAAAAGTTCTTTTTTTAAAGTTCAAATGTAAAATGTAAGCTGGTATTTCACAGTTCAAAAGTGAGAAAGAAAAGGTGAAAGTTTAAAGTCAACTCAAAAGCAGTCAGGCATAAGTTGAATAAATCTAAGGTTTATCTCCGAAAGCATAGGTTATAGATAGATAGATACCTTCAGCATGTAAGCGAAATGTTCTTAAAAAGGGTGACGTGAATTCCTTAGGCAAATGAGATCTTTCTGGTTAGGATCCGAAAGGCTGGCTTTTTATAGTTCTGGATAGGCTCCGCAAGGCTCTATTCGATAATTTTTCTTTTTAAGCGGGAACGCCTCTGATTGGTTGAATTTTATGACTTTTATTTTAAATTTTATTTTTTACTAGGTTGCACGATCCACATGCGCAAACTACTTATTTTTGTCATTCGACTTCTGTCTGTCGAAGTATGAACTTCCGGCTCGCCACAAGATACTGGTGTAACATCACTAATGACTTCCTCTAGAGCATTTCGGTGATGTTTGACAAGACCATATCCCACTTACTATCGTATACATATTTATTTTGATTGAAAAAAATAACAGACTATCAGCTGGCAGATTAGCATTATAATAGGATGTTCAGAAATCTCAAAGAGAGGTAATAAAGAAACTTTAATTTTTTTTCTTAATTTTTTTATTTTAAATTTTTTATTTTATTTTTTTTCAAACTATTAACAAAAATTAGGGAATTGTCTGATTTTAATGAAATTTTCACCGCTTTATTCATTAATGACTTAATTTTATAATGAATAGCTTATTTTCTTAAAAAAATTGATTAAAAAAAAACAACAGTTTTTTTTATCAATTCAGAATGTAAGGAAGGGGCTTGATCTTTCTTTAGTTATTTGAAGAAAAAATTTCCAGTCCATGATTTTTATATTTCTAGAAAGATCAAATTCTGAAGACCACATAGAAAAATTAGATTTTTTTTTAAATTCAAAAATCAACACCCGGAAAAATTTATTTTAAATTTTAAAAGTTATGTTCTTAAAATTCAAAAAATAATTTTTGTTGCGTTTTTTTTTTTTTTAGTTCTAAAAACAATATTTTTTATTTGAAATGATGGCAAAAAGTATTTACTCTGATTTAAATTGTCTTATTTTTATTCACTTAAAAATTTAATAGTGAATTTTAATAATTAGTGGAAATTACGCCCCCCCCCTCTCACTTTTGGCCCGTTGTACTTCCCCACCCCCTTGAGTTCAAGACTTGTGTTCTAAACTTCGCTTAGAACAGAAGTCTTTACCTTTCACCGCCAAGAGTTATTTCCCCTTGCCTTTGTTTAGCAACCGTCCCATGTCCCGAAGAGGCACTCGTCTCTTCGCGTGGCAATATCTTAAAATGAAAACAAAACGTGGTTAATTTTTAGTTGGTTCGTAACTGATGATCAAAAGATATAAAAACCCATAACAAACTAAGGTGAGTATAAATTTGGGAGATCTGGACTAATTTTTAATTTGTGAAGTAAGTTAAGAGAATTGAGAAAACTCACACAAACAAAAACATTAATTTTTTTAAAATTACTTCTCCCGGTAAATCTTAATAAATAAAATTAAATGAATTAACTTATTTAATTTAGATGTTACCAAAAGTTTTCTTATGTTTTTTCGAAGATAAATCGAGTCGACTATTAAAATTTTAGTCATTATTTACTTCAATAATAATAAGAGACGTTTGTAACCGGCTTATTATTTGTTTTGTCAATAATACAAATTACAAAAATTAATTAAACCATTTAAATTTAAATTATTTTTGAATATTCAAATAACCTCATGAAACTTTAGATAAAGTTAATTTTAGTAAAAAAATATTTCTTTAATTAAGTTTTAAAATGATTATTTTTCAATAATCGAAAAAAAAAAATTGGAAAGAAGTTGATGTGGGATGGGGGAAGATACGGTCATAATTTAAAATTCACAGGTCTACAAGGTGGTCCGAAAGTCTTGTCACCCCTGCATATTTTTCCTAGAGGTAAAATAATTATGTAATACAACTGGAGATTCTAGATAATAATTTGATTTTAAATGTTCTTTTAGAGGTAAAATAATTACTTAACTTTTATAATAATAATGATAATAATAATAATAATAAAATAATGAGTTAAACAATTTGTAGGGGTGACAAAACTTTCGGACCACACATTGAAAAAGTTGTATTATATAATTTTAGGTTATTCAATAAAAGAAAATAAACATTTTTCTCCATCATATATAATTTAAAAAAATCTTTTTATTCTTAGATTATAGTTTTGTACAATTTTTCACTAACATATGGATATACTGAATAATTGTTTTGAGACAATTTATACTGTCCTGTCAGTGCAGCTCTAAAATACGCAGACTGCACATCTGTAGATGGGTAAGACCCCCCCCAAATGGAGCCACCTGTTGGCCGTGGTGGCGGCCTATGATGCTTAAAGACGGAATCCTGGTGGCTGAACAATGACATGCAACACTCCACTTTGGCTCTAACTTGGGCTAGACGGATGGTTGAAGAGGCTTCCTCCGATCAATCGGCTGGTCATGTCAAGCCCTAGCACCTATATGATTTCCCAACCCTATTGCCCTTATGGCAAGCCCCAAGCCCTTTTTATCATATGGGTGCTAGAAGGTGGTGGCTGCGGGTCTACATGTCCTGGGAATGACGTTAAACTCTATCTGATGGTGAGGTTCCAGTTTTGGAGGTTTGGGGAATGTGGAGCACCCCATTCATCACCGTTGCTCCCTGGTCCACTCTGACCCGGAGTGGTAGTACCTGTTAGGGTCCCATCTATGGGTTAAATAGAAAAATGTATTTATAAAAAGAATTGTATTATCCATTAAGAATTGATTTATTTCAAAACTTTATCGGCATTAAATGACCCACTGAGGTTGATATGCCGTAAAACAAACCAAACCAAACCAAACCAAACCAAATCTGGCATTCCTAGCTCTCCCAGTGTCCTGGGTATGAGGTTAAATTACATCTAATAGTGAAGTTCCCATTCTGAAGCCCTTGGGAGTGTGGAGTACCCCTTCATCGCCATTACTCCCAGGTCCACTCTGACCCAGAGTGGTAGTATCTGTTAGGGTCCTATCTGTAGATGTAATGAAAATAACATACCTCGAAACTCAAAGCGTGCGCGGACGAGTCTGGCTTGCAGGGTCATCGCGGGAAAGAAATATGGCTGCTGTAAGCACTATATTTAACGATGGGCGATCTTGAACCAGCGAGAATGGGATTGCACGTATGCAAATTCTCTCGAGATTGGGCGTGCATATAAGCATACGGCGATGGCTAGAAAGAGCGTCAAACGATTACGTACAACGACTATGAAAAAAGCTGGCAGTAGCATTTTGGTTCTTGCGACGGGTGGACGAAGCATTTCAAAATAGATTTTGATTGTTGGTGAGCAGAGTGCAGCACAGTTGGGAGAACATTATTACTTGACTATCTATGGGTTAAATAGAAGAAACTGAGTTAACAAAAAAGTGTTTTAAAAAATTGAGTTTAAAAAAAGAATGATTAGAACAAAATACCCCAACAACTGTTGTCATGCCGTAAAATCTAAAAGGAAAGAAAAAAAGAGAATTTATATTTATTTTTGCTAAATTCAAAAAAATTTGAGCCCCTCTGAGGACTTATTCTGTATCTATGATGACGTGTCCAGCTTTTTTTGTTTTTTTTAAAGCTATATTTATAGGCAATTGATAGATGTTAAAATGCTTCACCTGAAAGATATTTTCAAATTTAAAAAAATTCTTAGCATTCCATTTCAAAATGTAATGACCTCACTTGTGTTTGAAGAAAAACATTTTTCTCTCTTTCTGTATATATATATATATCTGTGCGGTAAAGTATGGAGCTGATGGTAGGTGTGGCGCTCCACCTCAGATGCTAAAAAAAAAACAATCTCCTTGGTCTAGCGCTATTGAAAAGGGGATAGACTCCCTCGCTGACTGGCTGATACCGACTTTAGGCCGCCCTGTCGACTTTACTACTACTATATATATATATATATACATGTGAGAGTAAGTAAACAAACAATATGTTTATTTGATATGGCTTTTAGCTGACAATTTTTGGAGGATATATGCTTAATTGAAGTCATACCTAATTTTGAAAATTAATTAGTTAATAATTAATGAATTTAGGCAGGCATATATGTTCAAATGTAAGGCTAAACAAATCGAGAAAATATCAATCCCTGAATGTACATTTCGACCTGATGAGACCTAATAGGTCGAAATGTACATTTAGGGATTGACATTTTCTCGATTTGTTTAGCCAAACATTTGAACATATATGCCCGACTAAATTAATTAATTATTAACTAATTAATTTTCAAAATTAGGTATGACTTCAATTAAGCACATATCCTCCAAAAATTGTCGGCTAAAAGCCATATAAAAAAATAAAAACACATTTGTTTGTTTACTTAACCTCATACATATATATATATATATATATATATATATATGTTTACTTAACCTCATATATATATATATGTATATATATATATATATAAAGATAAATCTAATGAGTCGGACGAACCTACTAAAAGTTTCGCTTAATGCTCTTCAAGGCTAAGATCTGACTAAAGAGACTGGGAGCAAACGCATTAAATATAGTACTTACCACCGTGATTCAAATAAATCACTTAAATTAGCATAAACTAAAATGACCAATAGAAAAAAAACAAAAAACTAAGAACACTATTAAAAGATATTTTATTATGTATATTTTATTTTTTATATTTTTATTTTTATTTTTATTTAAAAAAATTTTTTTATTTTTATTTTATTTTATTATTATTATTTCATATTTTTATTTTTTATTATTTATTTTTAAGCAAATTTGAAACTACTACATTTATTCTAATAAATACCTTAAACAACTCTAATTATCACATACAATAAACTAAGAAGCCATATATATCTATTAACATTCTATATAATATATATATGTGTGTGTGTATATATAATGAAATTTTAATAATATTGTGATTAATATGATTTTGTTTATACTGTGAATTCTAAAAGGGATTTTTTTTTTCGTTTCAGGTCTCAAGTTTCTCTCAGAAAAGGAGTGAAAGAAATGACAAAGATTTGATGTTTAGAGTTCAAATCTGTTTAAGATAATTCTTCCAAAAGTATCTTTCATCAGAAAAAAAAACAACCAACAAACACAAAAACATGCAGATAAAAAATGTTTCTTCAGCTTGGGAAGCTTTTACAGACAACAAACGCATGGAAGCAGTTCACTTAAGAAATTCACTTTCACAAAATGCATTTAATTGTCAAGTGTGTGGCAAAGTAATTGCTATAAAATACAAAATGAAAATTCACATGAGAACTCACACGGGAGAAAGACCATATCCTTGTAAAATTTGTGGCAGAGAATTTTCTAGAAAAGATAGTTTGAACATTCACATAAAATCTCATACTCGAGATACACCATTTGTTTGTGAAGTGTGCGGTAAAGTTTTCCCTGTGAAGAGTACATTAGAAAGCCATGTAAGAATTCATACTGGAGAGACTCCATTTCAGTGTGAATTGTGTGACAAAGCTTTTACACAAAAAAGTGCCTTGAAACGACACGTGAGAATTCACACTGGAGAGGTCCCATTTTCTTGTGAAATATGTGGAAAAGCTTTTTCTCGGAACATTAATCTAAGGTCACATTTCAGAATTCATACTGGAGAGACCCCTTTTACTTGTGAACTATGTGGGAAAGCTTTTTCTGAAAAAGGTAATTTGAGACGACATATGAGAACACATGAAAAATAGACTTGTATTTTTATAAATTCACCAAAATATATATTTTTAGAAATGTATTGGCAAGATTTTCAGAAAAAAATAAACTTCAGCTCATTCCACAGAAAAAACTTTGATTTAAAAATTGTTGTAAAATAATTGTAAAGTCTAAATTAAAAAAAAATCCTTCACTTGAAAATGGAGAAACTCTGTTCTTTTGTGATGTTTATGGCAAAGCCTTTAATTAATTTGTATGCGGAATATAATGATGGCATTCTATATTGAACGTGTCAGTCGTAGAGCTTCCAACTAGGAACCATAAGGTTCGAGGTTCAATACCAGCTTTTGCCAACTCAGCATATGAGTAGCACAGAGATCTGTGTGGTAAAGTGAGGTGCTTATGGTAGGTGTGGCACTCCACTTCAGACACAAAATCAATCTCCTTGGTCTAGCACTAGTTAAAATAGCACTATGGGTCAAATAAATATGTATTTACCAACCCCTCCACACGAGCAGGATGCAACACAAAGTCAATTTTTACATGGAGTTGAACAGGTCTGAATTCAGAATATTCCTTCACAAATAAAATTATTAGTATTAGATAAGAATACTTGATACCATATAACTGTATGCATATTATTTGTATTAAGAATAGTTACTTGAAGCTATTATACATTGCTTCTTGCTTACTTAGGATTATTATGATTAGTTACTTGACTCCCTTACTGTCTGGCTGATACCGATTTTAGGCCACCCCGACAACTTATTTATTGGACAGATAAAATCGAAAACTGGGGGCTGATAATTTACTTCCAATTTGAGATTTTGCTTGTTTGCTTTTGTAGTTCACTTAAGAGATTTTTGGTTAATTTCCTATAACTCAACATAAACAAAGGGAACCACTCTTGACTGATAAATTATTTATTTATTTATTGATCTACTTGGAAAAAAGAAGATACGGGGTTAGGGTTAGGGTTAGGGTTAGTTTAATGGTAAAATAAATAATTTATCAGTCAAGAGTGGTTTCCCTTTGTTTATGTTGGAGTTATAGGAAATAACCAAAGTTTTTGCTTTTACACTTGAAATAACTTTTTCTATTATTCAATTGAAGTAAATATAAGATCTATTTATCTTATATCCTTCAGACTTAACTATATAATTTTACATTCATTGTAAAAAAAAAAACTTTTTTGGTCTGAAATTCACTATTAAAAAAAATGTCATTGAAGAAAGTAACTTGCTGACCCCCAGTTTTCGACTTGACCTGATGAATGCCATGGATATATATATATATCTATATATATTAATACTCGTGTTCCTTAAAAGTATGACCGTTATCATCTTGCAACACCCTCTGGTTAAAAATGAGATGTTAACCTTGACATTTATTAACACTAAACTGTTCAGTGTTATACCAATGTTTATTGGCGCCATAAAATGTGGGATGGATAAATCGGTAATTTTCATCTTTAGTGTTAAAAATTCCTAGCAAATAAGGCAATTAGAGTAACCTCCCTTGACTTAAACTTTGAACTAAGACGGTAGCTATTTTGAAAGTCTCCGTGCAAAATAAACAAATCTTACAACTGCAGGCTTTAACACAAAAATATCATAAAATGTGTTCTTAATAACAATTAAGTTCATTTCAGATAATTTTAGGCTAGGAATTTAGCCAACTGACTTTCACTTTGAAACAAGCCAGTAGCCATTTTGAAAGTCTCCGTGTGAAATAAACAAATCTTAGAAACTTTTTCGAAAACAATACAACTGCATGCTTTAACACAAAAATATCATAAAATGTGTTCTTAATAACAATTAAGTTCATTTCAGATAATGCACACTTGTCAGTTTGCGTAACTTCAGCTCATGACCGTTGGGCGGGTTTTCAGCTAGTAATGTCTAGCAATGAATGCGAATCTCAGTGTCATTTTTTCAACTTTACTCCTAGAGGCAGAAGCATAACGTATCAGTACATTTTGGGGTTATTTCCTATAAGTCTAACATGATCAAAGGGGAACCACTCTTGACTGATAAATTATTTATTTTTTTTATTGATCTACTATGAAAAAAGAAGACCTTGTTAGGGTTTATTGTTAGTTTAATGGGAAAATAAATAAATAATTTATCAGTCAAGAGTTGTTCCCCTTTGTTTATGTTAGACTTATAGGAAATAACCCATTTTGGAATCAGACCAACTCCATGAACAAATTAAACACATTCCGTGCTGAATTCGAACCTGCAATTTTGAAATCTTAGATTTCTAAGTTTTAATTAATGTGATTGCTTTCTGCGATTTTTATGTGATTTTTTTATGCAACGAATTTTTTTTGTATTATAACAATTTTTATAACTTGAAAATAAATTTGGGAAAACTAGCTTAATTGCCGCCCGATATGGCGGCTTTTAAGCTAGTTCATAATATATTTTCTGCCGTTTGTTTCGAGTTTGGTAGGAAAAAAATACTCTGCGCGAAGTCTATCAGAGTTATTTCCCTTGAACTGCAGAATTAGAAATGTATTGTGACATTAGTTTGTTAAATAATGGCCGATGTTATTTGAGATTATATATAAAAATCGGCCATTATTTTCCAAATAACAGTTCGGTGCTAAGATTCTCATGTAGGTTGGTTGGTTGGCAGGCTGATTGGTTGGTTGTTTGATTTTTTACGACATGTTGACCTTTGTTGGTTTATTTCATGCCAAAGACCTAATTGTTAAATCATGTTCTCCAGTTATATACGGTATAAAAATATATCTTCACAATCATTTTAAACAGGTAAGCATTCATACACAGTTGTAATATCAATATTTTAACAGCCAATGTATTAGTAACTATTCTTAATACTAATTATTTGTACACAATTATATAGTTTCAAGTATTCTTATCTAATACTAATAATTTTTACAAAATTAACCAAATTTTTTTAATCAAGTATTCCCATCTTGTAAGTAAAGTTGGTGGTATCAGCCGAACAAGTTAGGGAGTCTATCTCCTTTTTGCTAGCGCTAGACCAGGGAAATGTTTTTTTTGTCTGAGGTTGAGCACCACACCTACCGTCAGCTCCCTACTTTACCACATAAATCAGCTTACCCAAGGTGTGCTGCACATGCGCTGAGTTGACGAGGTCCAGTATTGAACCTGGAAACTTGAGATTTCTGATCAGATCTACCAACTGAGCAATACTAAAAAATGCTACAAAATTATGGTTTTTCATATTCTTATCTAACTAGTAGGACCTGTGAATATGTTACATAATTGTTAGTATCCTAACACTTATTTACAGTAGTGTAGAAACCAAAATGGCTGTTATAAGTTGCAGCCAGCGGCCTTGAAGGATTGAGTGACACAGCATGACCTCATCCTGATCCTTCCGGTGGATACCGTGAGAATCGGTGGAGAAGACCCTCTTCCTGTTTAGATTAGAAAGAGAGTTTTAGTTCAATATTGGCCAAACCACGAAAGTGGTAAGTCGTGTTAAGCGCACGGCCGACTCAATCTGCGCAGGTAGTCTGGTGGGGATTTCAGAATAAAATATGATCTAAAGCAAATCAAAGTCTTGGGTTATTATCTAAAAACTAACAATGACACAGGGCTTCTGATAAAGAGAAATCCCCAAATGGAAGACCAGACATGAAGTCCCCAAGACGAAGTCCAGACGCTAGAAGAAGAATGTAAGATACCAAAGATGAGCAGAAGAATAATAGAAGTAAAGAAAGAATATACAACAGATATACCACAGTATGATAATTTAATTATTTCAACGTTTGATATGTTTACTTAAGAGCTATTGCAAAATACTTTAATACGTACAAAGTATAATAATCTTAATTTAACTCTTTCTCACTCTTTTTTCTTTTTTTCCTTCTTTTCATCTTTTCATTATATTCGATTGAAACAGATTAGCATTATTGCTTTCATGCGTTCACCCCCTCTTTCTTTCTTTCTTTCTTTCTTTCTTATATATATTTTTATGTAGTATTGTTCCCTTTATGGTCCATTATTTAGCTATATTGATAATCAGAAGAATTAAGAATTCGGAGGATAAGAAATACCAGATAATCAGAATTTATAATAAAAACTTTATGGTCCTATCCTTTATATATATATACATTTGTATACATCTGTGTATTATTATCGATTAATTAGTATACATTTATATATATATTCTATTTAGCTATGTTGATAATCAGAAGAATTAAGAATTCGGAGGATAAGAAATACCAGATAATCAGAATTTATAATAAAAACTTTATGGTCCTATCCTTATATATATATATACATTTGTATACATCTGTGTATTATTATCGATTAATTAGTATACATTTATATATATATTCTATTTAGCTATGTTGATAATCAGAAGAATTAAGAATTCGGAGGATAAGAAATGCCAGATAATCAGGATTTACATTTTTGCATTTCATCTTTATTTCTATTTCTATTTCCAACATCCCATTGCAATCCTTTTTTGTAATGACACTTCCTTTTCCTTTTTTCTTTATCTACAATAATAATTTGTTTGCACATAGTTCTATAATATCAGGCATTCCTATCTAATATTGATCATTTTTAGAACAGATCAATTTGACTTATCCGCCCTGTCGGATGGGACGTTAGAATGCACCGACTGCATAAGACTCCCCCAATGGGGCCACCTGTTGGCCGTGGGTGGCGACCCGTGATGCTTAAGGATAGAGCCCAGGTGGATGAGCAATTCATGACATGCAATACTCCACTTTGGCCCTATCTTGGACTAGACAGGCGGTCGGAGAGGCCCCCTCCGATCAATCGGCTGGTCACGTCAAGCCCTAGCACCTATATGATTTTCCCAACCCTATTGCCCTTAGGGCAAGCCCCAACCCCTTTTTATCATATGGTTGCTAGAAGGCGGTGACTGAGGGTCTACATGTCCTGGGAATGACGTTAAACTCTATCTGATGGTGAGGTTCCAGTTTTGGAGGTTTTGGAGGTTTGGGAATGTGGAGCACCCCTTCATCACCATTGCTCCCTGCTTTAGCTGAAACTCACTGCACACGCGTGCTGTGATTAGTTCGAGAAATATGTTTAGTTAAGAAATAAAAGTTTAAATGAATAATATGGTTTTGTGGTTGATGAATGTCTTGGCAACAAGACTGACCTAGAAGACCAGGCACGAAGTCCCCAAGATGAAGTCCAGACGCTGGAAGAAAAACGTAAGATACCAAAGATGAGCAGAAGAATAATAGAAGTAAGGAAAAAGAAGAGTATACAACAACGGAAGCACTGTTTTGCCATTGTTTTGATAAGAAATGGAAGCCATCTTTTGAGTTGTGATAATAAAAAGGCGGAAGTGATTACTTCTCGCAGTTAACGTACACCTGGACTATTTGTTGTGTTCTTTATTTCGATAAGCAAGCTGCAACACACCCATAGAGTATTTGATAAAATAATTAGCTCAACCGAATTAATTGTTCACCTTTTCGCTCCATCGCAGCATGTTTGACCTTTGCGTTGCATGCTTAACCTTTTTGCATTCGTTGACCTTACTAAATTCACGAGATGAACCTGTGGAAATCCCGCGCCATATAAGTAGAACAGGTAAGTAATATTCAACAATATCTCCTTATGCACTAGACGACCCATAAATCAGGGGTATAAACAAAGCTGTAAAACAATCGAGCAATAACAAAAGTCTCGTTTCTGAAGAGGCCATAGATCAACAGCTAAAATCTTTCAACACTTCAAATAATAAATGATGCATAGGCATAGCCTATCATTTTTAGTTGGTTGTGTAAGTAAAGTTGGCGAAGTGACCTATTGTCGGTATCAGCTGGACATCGAGGGAATCTATCCCCTTTTCCCTAGTACTAGATCTGAGAGATTGTTTTTGCTGAGGTGAAGCGCCACACCTACCGTCAGCTTCCCACTTTACTGCGCAGATTAGATTACCCAATTTGTGCTACTTGTGTGCTGAGTTGGCGAGGGCCGGTATGGAATCAGGAACCTTGCGATTCCTAGGCAGGTGCTCTACTGACTGAGCTAGTGATTTAAAATTACGGTGAAGAGAGGAAAAAATAGGTCGTGTTGTAATTCGAGTATCAAGAATTAACAGAGAAATTTTTTTTAGTAAAGTCTGTGGATTGCCTATTTGTTGGTATCAGCTGGACAGTGAGGAAGTCTATCCCCTTTTCCCTCATGCTAGACCAGGGAGGTTGATTTTTTTGTGCTGAGGTGGAGTGCCACATCTACCGTCAACTCCCCATTTTACTGCATCAATCAGATTACCCAATCTGTGCTACTCCACATTGCAATTCCTTGGTGGTGCTCTAACAACTGAGCTAAAGCAATGAATATTATGGGTATGGGAAAAAGGTTTATTAACCGAAGATACAAGGTGAACAGAGTAATTATCAATTGCTAGGTTGAATTAACAAGTCCTGTGAGATCTCGTTTCTCACTTCCGAAGTTTTGTCAGATATTATTTATTGGAAAAACAGACGATTCCATTGTCATTATTTAGGTACTACATGACAGTTTGATTGATGATAGGTCTTGACCTCAGGTTTGTCTGGAACTGGGCTCTCATTGGCGTTGCTCATATATCAGACAAAGCTGGGAGAGTAGAATAGGAAGTAGGAAGAGAGAGAGCAGAAAAGAATGTGAAGATGATGAGAAAAGAAGAGAGAAAAGAGAAGAGAGAGAGAGAGAAGAGAGAGAGAGAGAAGAGAGAGAGAGAGAGAGAGAGAGAGAGAGAGAGAGAGAGAGAGAGAGAGAGAGAGAGAGAGAGAGAGAGAGAGAGAGAGAGAGAGAGAGAGCTCCCTACCAAAGAAACCAGATACTCGGCCTGTATATCTGGAGGAAACTACAAAAATAAAACAATGACAAACTAAATTTATAAACACATTCACTATCACCAGATCTTGCTTTTTGAGCAAAAATGATGAAGGTTTTATTTATATTCATGAAGATAATTAACAGATATAATTTAAATCGTAACAACATGGTATTTTTTAATTTTTTTTGTTGCATTTGATATTTTAAGTAGGAGCCATTAATTTTTCGGTAATTTATGAGGAAGTGCGTCCCGGTCTCCTGCCTCAAAAATTGCTACCCGGTGACTATCAAAATAACAACCCCAGCTCGTCGTAATTCTTGTTTATTTATCGTAATTTGTCGTAATTCTTGTTTAGATATGAAGATGGATATATAGTTTGGAATAAACTGAGATAGATAGATAGATAAACAAACAAAATAATATAGATAGATATGAACAAATGAAGATAGATAGATATTTTCGACAAGTAAATGTATTGGGGGGGGGGGTCGCATCTTTTTTGTCGTAATTCTTGTTTATTTAAACTAAAAACTTTTTTGATAGACCTTGTATATATATATATATATATTATATATATATATATATATATATATATGCTACGCCTATGCGCATACATTATCATATAGACATGCTTGCAACTGGATGCATATGCATATGCTCCTGTGTGCACCGTGGGACAGAAGACAGTGTCACATCCGTGCCTGTGCCTACGTGGTGTGCCACTAGTGCAGCAGGCACGAGCAACAGGCACGTACCCACCCAACTCTGCTGAACGTGTGGGTCACAATGTGTGTCAGCAGAGTCGACGGAGCCATTATGGGTGTGCCAATCTTGTCAACTTGAAGGAAGGGGTCGTTTTCGTTTTGAAAGACACCCATGACAATCTAGTGCGCATCAAGTATTGAATAAATAGTGTCATTTATTGGCTGTCACGTCACAAAGAAATAGAATTTCTTTCTATTCTGTTTCAGTTACAGCATTCGGCAATTTTCACCTTTAGTTGGCTAAATTTCTAACAAATAAGGAAATTAGAGTAACCTCCCTTGACTTTCACTTTTAAATAAGCCGGTAGCTATTTTGACAGTCTCCGTGTGAAATAAACAAATCTTAGAAACTTTTTCGAAAGCAATACAACTGCATGCTTTAACACAAAAATATCATAAAATGTGTTCTTAATAACAATTAAGTTCATTTCAGATTATTTTAGGCTAGGAATTTAGCCAACTGACTTTCACTTTGAAACAAGCCGGTAGCCATTTTGAAAGTCTCCGTGCGAAATATACAAATCTTAGAAACGTTTTCGAAAACAATACAACTGCATGTAATTCTTGTTTATTTAAACTAAAAACAAGACATTAAACAAACCTGAATAAAAAAAAATCTTAGTATTTAAAGTAATATAGATAAATATGAACAAATTGAGATAGATAGATAGATATGAAGATGGATAGTTTTGAATAGACTGAGCTGGGTCGTTATTTTAATAGTCACCGGGTAGCAATTTTTGAGGCAGGAGACTGGGACGCACTTCCTCATAAATTACCAATTTTTCTTTTCAGATTGTCTGTGTACATTTTATACGCCCCACCAGGCCAAATCAACGCGAGGTCTTTACATCAGAGTTTTAATGGGGAATCCTGCGAGGATCCAACTCGTAATAATAGATCTGCGAGACTAACTTGTTGCACCCCCACCCCCGCCACCGTACTCAGGAAACGCCGATCAGCCGCTTCTAATAATTTAGAAATTTGTCTTTCAAAACGAAATCTCGATACTTTTTTGATACACCTTGTTGTATATATATATATATATATGCTACGCCTATGCGCATACATTATCATATAGACATACTTGCAACTGCATGCATATGCATATGCTCCTATGTGCACCCTGGGACAGAAGACAGTGTCACATCCGTGCCTGTGCCTACGTGGAGCGCAACTAGTGCAGCAGGCACGAGCAACAGGCACGTACCCACCCAACTCTGTGGGTCACAATGTGTGTCAGCAGAGTCGACGGAGCCATTATCGGTGTGCCAATCTTGTCAACTTGAAGGAAGGGGTCGTTTTCGTTTTGAAAGACATCCATGACAATCTAGTGCGCATCAAGTATTGAATAAATAGTGTCATTTATTGGCTGTCACGTCACAAAGAAACAGGATTTCTTTCTATTCTGTTTCTGTTGCAGCATTCGGTAATTTTCACCTTTAGTTGGCTAAATTTCTAACAGATAAGGAAATTAGAGTAACCACCCTTGACTTTCACTTTGGAACAAGCCGGTAGCTATTTTAAAGTCTCCGTGCGAAATATACAAATCTTAGAAACGTTTTCGAAAACAATACAACTGCATGCTTTAACACAAAAATATCATAAAATGGGTTCTTAATAACAATTAAGTTCATTTCAGATAATGCGTACACACAATTTTATGCTAGGAATTTAGCCAACTAAAGGTGAAAATTACCCAGCATTTACCCTGGGTTGGTTGAACTGGCCCCATCCAACAAATTCACCCATGGTGAATACATTGACCACCCGATGTTGACTGTTGCCAATGTCATAATCTTTTGAATAATTCCTAAAAAATAATATTGACAAAGACAAAAGATAATTAAAAATATAATTTGTTGATTAAAAGTAAGACACTAGGACACTCAGTAAGAGTTAAACTCAATACACTTGGTTGGTTGGTTGGCTGGTTGTTTGGTTTTGTGGTGTAGACATGATCCTCTCTTCTGATTTCTCTGTTTCAGTTACAATATTCGCCCTGGGTTGGTTGAGCCGGCTCCAACCAATGAATCCACCTGTGGTAAATTCATGGGAAGGAATAACAAGTGAATATGAAATTCACAAAAGATCCCCAAACCCCACATGTATATCCTGGTCAGGGGAAGGAGATGCCCTTGTTTGCTACAAATTTTCCAGACGCAGTGACAAGTATACCAAAAGCCGTTGATTCCTGACGACGATCGAGATACCCTTTGGAATTTTGCTAGAGCCCCTTTGGCCGGGTTGTGGCCCTAATACAACTGGGTACCAGACCTATCTACCTTGGGTCACCCTAGCAAGGAACTTAAGTTCCCGACGGCATGGCTCTGACATTACCAAGTTTACACGGCCCTGCTGCAATGAGGAGGGTGCTAGATGGCCGTTGAACAAAGAGCTTATATAATAATAATAATATAATAATAGGAAGAAAGGAGTATTAATGATAGGGGAAAAGGCCCAGTAAGTAAAGATACAAGGTGAACAGAGTAATAAGCAATTCTGTTTCTGTTTCTGTGACGGTATTCACCCTGAGTCGGTTGAGCCGGTTCCATTCAACGAATTCAACGATGGTAAATTCATGGAAGAAGTAACAAGGGAATAGGAAATTCAGAAGCGTTCCCCAAACCAGGCATTCATATCCCCGTCAGAAGAATGAGATGCCCTTGTTTGCCACAGATTTTTCACAGACACAGTGACAAGTACGCCAAAAGCCGTTAATTCCTGGCAATGGTGAGAGAGAGAGAGAGAGAGAGAGAGAGAGAGAAAGAGAAGAGAGAGAGAGGAGAGAGAGGAGAGAAGAGAGAGAGAGAGAGAGAGAGAGAGAGAGAGAGAGAGAGAGAGAGAGAGAGAGAGAGCGCTCCCTACCAAAGAAACCAGAGACTCGGCCTGTATATCTGGAGGAAACTACAAAAATAAAACAATGACAAACTAAATTTATAAACACATTCACTATCACCAGATCTTGCTTTGTGAGCAAAAATAATGAAGATATGATTTATATTCATGAAGATAATTAACAAATATAATTTAAATAGTAACAACATGGTATTTTTTATTATTTTGTTGCATTTAGTATTTTAAATTATTTTGGATTTTCACCAGAGCCCTTTTGGTCGGGTTGTGGCCCTAATACCACTGGGTGCCAGATCTGGCATGGTTCTGACACTACGAAGTTTACACAATTCTTGCAGCAATGAGGAAGAGTTGGACTTTAGAAATAATTTGCTAGATGACCGTTGAACAAAGAGCTCCATCCGCCCTTTCACAGGTCTTGTTTTCCGTTCTGCAGGGTGTCTAGCCACCACACAATAATGAAAAAAAGTAAAAAAGTAACAAAAATAAAACAAAATAAAATAATAATTTAAAATTGTAAAAAAACAAAAACAAACACACACACACACACACACACACACACACACACACACACACACACACACACACACACACAAAAAAAAATATATAAAAAAATACAAAAGAAATAACAATCTCCAAAAATGGTTTTTGACAGGAAAGAAATTGACCGCTAAAAAATTGACCATGGGTCGCATCCTGCTCGTACGGAGGGTTTTGCAAATACATACACTAGCTAACGCCTGACAATGAAACAAACTTTAGGAAAATTATCATAAAATTGAATTGTGATGGATGGAATTTTTGTGGGGTGAAAAATTGGTGGGGTGAAATTTCGTGGGGCGGAATTTTCCGGGTGGAATTTACGGGTCACCGTTATTAGAAATGTACTTTACAAGTATTTTATATTCATATTATTTTAAAGACCAAGAACGTAATGCCACCACCACTTCACAGATGTAGATTAAGCGGTTAATCCTAACATTGAACGATAATCTTCTTAAACTTGACCCACAAATAATCCCACCTGACACCCTCACCATTTTTACCTTTAATTGTTTATTTCTACTCGCAGCGACCATAGGTCCTCATTGGTTAAAATAAAAAAAACACACTGGCCAATTAGAATTAACAGACAAAACAAGGGCAGAGAAGCATCAAGTCGTAGTAGAGGGAACAGATAATACACTTTGATTTTCCCGCCAAGACCAAGCAGTGATCACAGTAATTTCCATCAGTGTTGCCAACCTGAAAAATATAAGAAAATAATTCCTATTACTTTCTAGATTTCTATTTCTCTCTCTCTCTCTCTCTCTCTCTCTCTCTCTCTCACCCCCCACATATATATTTACCAACCCCTCCGCATGAGCAGGATGCGACACAAAGTCAATTTCTTCAGCGGAGTTTAACAGGTTTGAATTCAGAGTTTTCCTTCTCCTAGACTGGTTACCTAGCCATGGTTGAAGAGCCCAGACTGCCCTACTATTTACCCATAGCTGGAGGGAGAGTAGGATTCATACCTTTCCCAAGGGTATTAGCACTAAGTGAAATGCAATTACCACGTCCAGGATTTGAACTCGGGGCGACGAGTCCATTTCCCATGACTTTAAACATTACACCACGTGCACCCCCACACACATGTATATTTACCAACCCCTGCACAGGAGCAGGATTCGACACGAGGTCAATTTCTTAAGCGGAGTTTTATAGGTTTTAATTCAAAGTTTTCTTTTCCTAGACTGGTTACCAATTCAGCTTGCAGTTGCGGTCACACACATTGCAGGGGAAATTCCCATCTACATTTGGTTGTTCATGACGACGAAGACGTCGCCGCTTTGCAGTCCTGTTTAACTCGTTATTTAGTTGTTCAGCTCCTGTTCGACAGGCGTCTCGTCAACCCTGTCTGTTGGAGGCCAGATCTTCCACGCTTGAAGGTGTGATGATACATTTCTTCAGCGTTGTCTTAATATGGTCTTTGAACCGCTTTGGGTGCGGGGGAGGGCTCCTGTCCCCTGCGTACTTAGATAATATCTAAGATCAATTTAACACTTGAAATATGGGATTTCAAATTTTTGTAAAATTCATTTGGTTCTATTTAACCCATAGATGGGACCCTAACAGGAACTACCACTCATAGTCAAGGTGGACCTGGGAGTAATGGTGATGAAGGGGTACTCGACACTCCCCAGAGATCCAGAACCGGAACTTCATCATAAGATGCAGTTTAACGGCAATTCTAGAATACAACCCTCAGCCAACGCCTTATAGCACATTTATGGGAGGCGCGTGGCCTAAAGGTTAGAGTCGTAGGAAATGGACTCGTCAACGCGAGTTCAATTCCTGGACGAAGCTGTTGGCATTTCACATAGCGCTAATACCCTTGGGAAAGGTATGAATTCTACTCTCCCTCCAGCTTGGGAATAAATAGCAGGGAAAACTGGACTCTTTAACCGTGGCTAGGTAACCAATCTAGGAGAAGGAAAACTCTGAATTAAAATCTGTTTAACTCCGCTTAAGAAATTGACCTTGTGTCGCATCCTGCTCGTGCGGAGGGGCTGGTAAATATATATAGCACATTTATGATAAAAAGGGTTGGGGTTGCCATAAGGGCAATAGGGTCGGGGAAATCATATAGGTGTTATATGCTTCACAGGTAAGTTGAAGAATAGCTTCCGGTAACGAAACACAAGGTCGATGAACGTTAGAAACATAGATGTTGTTTGTTTGTTTGTTTTTTTATTAAGAGGATACGTTTGACACATATCTGGAACGCCTGTTAAGAAGCGAATTCATAATCGATACTTTGTGAGATCAACACGTGATAATACTTAAAAGTTTTGTTGGGTAAAAATATGTGCAAGACAGAAGCACCTCGTTTTACCGCGCTTCGTATTATTGCACAATCTTTTCTCATACTCGTTTTACCGCGCTTTGTATTATTGCACAATTTTTTCTCATACTCGTTTTACCGCGCTTCGTATTATTGCACAATCTTTCTCATACTCGTTTTACCGCGCTTCGTATTATTGCACAATCTTTTCTCATACTCGTTTTACCGCGCTTCGTATTATTGCACAGTCTTTTCTCATACTCGTTTTACCGCGCTTCGTATTATTGCACACTCTTTTCTCATACTCGTTTTACCGCGCTTTGTATTATTGCACAATTTTTTCTCATACTCGTTTTTACCGCGCTTCGTATTATTGCACACTCTTTTCTCATACTCGTTTTACCGCGCTTCGTATTATTGCACAATTTTTTCTCATACTCGTTTTACCGCGCTTCGTATTATTGCACACTCTTTTCTCATACCCGTTTTACCGCGCTTCATATTATTGCACACTCTTTTCTCATACTCGTTTTACCGCGCTTCGTATTATCGCACTTTACAAACAATCTTTTCTCATACTTTAACATACCTTTGTGGTGGCCGATAAGGACATCGGTCTCGCAAATATTGAAAACAAACGGAATAATGTGGGTGGGTTGATTGGTTGGTTGGGTTGTACGGTACTTTAACATACCTTTGTGGTGGACGATAAGGACGTCGGTCCCGCAAACATTGAAAACGAACGGAATGATGTGGGTGGGTTGGTTGGTTGGTTGGCTGGTTGGTTGGGTTTTACGGTACTTTAACATACCTTTGTGGTCGCCGATAAGGACGTCGGTCTCACAAACATTGAAAACGAACAGAATTATGTGGGTGGGTTGGTTGGTTGGTTGGTTGGTTGGGTTGTACGGTACTTTAACATACCTTTGTGGTGGCCGATAAGGACGTCGGTCCTGCAAATATTGAAAACAAACGGAATAATGTGGGTTGGTTGGTTGGTTGGTTGGGTGGGTTTTACGGTACGTCAACTCTTGTTGGGTTATTTTATGCCAAAGACATTTTGTTTTATTCATTCTTCATGGGCACTGAATTAAAAAAAAAAAGCTCAATTTTTTTAACACATTTTTAAAAACTCATTTTTTCTATTTAACCCATACATAATACATTGAATTATTTTATGCCGCAGACATTTTGTTTTATTAATTCTTGATGGGTACTCTTTTTTTAGCTCAATTTTTTAAACACATTTTTAAAACTCATTTTTTAAAATTATTTAACCCATAGATGGGACCCTACCACTCCGGATCAGAATAGACCTAGGAGCAATGGTGATGAAGGGGTACTTCGCATTCCCCAGAGCTTCAGAATTGGAACCTCACCATCAGATAGGAGTTTAACGTCATACCTAGGACATTAAATCTCTCAGCCACCGCCTTCTAGCACATATATGATAAAAAGGGTTAGGGGTATGCAATAATGGCAATAGGGTTGGGACAATCATATGTGCTAGGGTTTAACGTTTTCAGCCGATTGATCGGAGGGGGCATTAGCGACCGCCCGTTTTACTTTCGTAAGAACCAAAGTGGCGTGTTGCATGTCATGGATTGCTCGACCACCAGGATTTCGTCCTTAAGCATCACAGGTCGCCACCCACTGTTAACAGGTGGCTGCATTGTTGGGGTTAGGGTCCTGCCCCTATGCAGAGGTGCAGTCGGGGTCGCAGGCGACAGGGTTGAACGGAATAATAACGAGACACAACACAGGGCAAAGGATTTGGTTTGGTTTGTTTTGTTTTACGGCATATCAACCTCAGTGGGTCATTTAATGCCGATGAAGTTTTGAAATAAATCAATTCTTAATGGATAATACAATTTTTTTATAAATACATTTTTCTATTTAACCCATAGATGGGACCCTAACAGGTACTACCACTCCGGGTCAGAGTGGACCAGGGAGCAATGGTGATGAAGGGGTGCTCCACATTCCCCAAACCTCCAAAACTGGAACCTCACCACCAGATAGAGTTTAACGTCATTCCCAGGACATGTAGACCCGCAGCCACCGCCTTCTAGCACACATATGATAAAAAAGGGGTGGGGCTTGCCATAAGGGCAATAGGGTTGGGAAAATCATATAGGTGCTAGGGCTTGACATGACCAGCCGATTGATCGGAGGGGGCCTCTCCGACCGCCCGTCTAGCCCAAGATAGGGCCAAAGTGGAGACAGGGCAAAGGAGGAACAAACACGAAGTTGTTAGGTTTAACAAAACGTCGATTTTATTAATATGCAAAACCGACGTGCGAGTTACAAGAAAACAGGGCATTAAAAAGTGCGGTCGTCGATGTCTTCCTGCTGCTAGGGGGGTCAGCATCGTGGGCCAGGAAGGTGAGACTGGTCGGTGACGACGGACGCCCGCTCCTTCCGGGAGCTGGAAACGTGGTGGACCTGGTAGACAGGAAGTGGCTGGGCAAGGTCGATAGGGACGTGGTTAAGCTGGATCACAACACAAGGAGCTCAGCCGTGATGGCTGTGTTACACACTGGACCCGTCAAAGAACACAAACACTTGTATTTAGGAAAATGTAAGATGAGATGTTTATTTTCCCAGGTTGTGTACAGCTGAGAGTCGTGGGCAGGGTTACGCAAACGTGGAGCCTTCGGGAGTTCTTTTCAAGTGATCTCGAACCTGATCGTCGTCTGTCTAATCGATCTCTACGGGCCTCTTTTATTGTAGTCTGACCCCCGGTGTCACGCCTCTTTGTTCGTGACACCTACGCAGTTTTTTTCTGTAGACACGCCTCTTCGCCCACACAGACTGTTTTCATTGGCTATGGGCTACGCCTACAGATTTCTGCACCGAAATCATGTCAAATATCCACATGCATTTCCAGGTGCAAAAGGTCAGGTCAGGGCCACATCCTGTTTTCGTTTCCAGGCTGCACCTGACCCCCATGCACTTCCTATTCAGCCTGGTCCTTGGGTGCACTGATCAGACAATATATTACAGCTGTGGCCGCTGGTCGTGCAAGGGTAGAGAAGCATCAGGTCGTAATATCTGAAGCAGATAATACACTTTTATTTTCCCGCCGAGACCAAGCAGCCTATTTTTGAAAAAGGCAAGTTGAGGACCAGCTTCCGGTAACGAAACACAAGGCCAAGGTTAAAGTTACCGGCAGCGACAAGCCCCCCACCCCTAGATAATTGATCGTATCAATCAGAAGACGGTTGCTGCCGTAGAGGCATATATAGAATTGGAACGAAAGTCTTGTCAGATACAACATAGTATTTATTTAACCAATAAAGACAACATGTCTCTATTGGTTAAATAAATGTGTAAATGTTAAATTGTATCGGACAATCACATCGATGGTAAAACTACATGAATTGCATTTCGAATTGCTTCCGCACCCACCCTATTCTCCAGATCTGCCCCCAGCGACTACTGGTTGCTTGCAGACCTCTAAAGAATGCACCAGGGGAAGTGATTTGGCTCCAATGAAGAAGTGATATCGGAAACTGAGGTGTATTTTGAGGCCAAAGACAAACCGTTCTACAAAAAAAAAAAAAAAAAGAAAAAAAAGAAAAAAGGAATCGATTTGTTAAAGAAGCGTTGGAATCAGTGTATCACCCTAGAAGGAGATTATGTTGATAAATAAAGTCGAATTTTGCCCAAATGTTGTTGTTTTATTAGTTTGGCCCGGGGCTTATTGAGTGATGTATTAACGTGTCTTCCCATGGTTTGCATTGGAATGGTCGAGGTTTCTCTTTGGAACCAGGAGGGGTTAATTCTCTACGCATCCATGTGGGGATTAAAATAAAATCAGAATTAAAAAAAACAAAAAATAAGAAACTCCCATGAGCCTTTACCGGAAGAAACCCCCACGCATGTGCTGAAAAAAGACCCACTTCCGACCCCCAAGAGAATCTCTCGGCCATTCTAGTTTAAGGCTTTAATTGTGTAAAGTCGTTACTACTGACCAGGGAGACATTTCCTTGCCACGAGTTGGCTATGACCGGTGAATAAAGCCTAAATCATAAAACCACCTTCTGTCTTTGTCTCTTTCTCTTCGTTCCTTGGATTCCTCTCTTTTCAGCGTGACCACCAAATAAGAGGGGGTTAAAAGCAAACCCTATGAAAACATTAAACCCCTTGTCACCCCAGAGGGTTTTCCCGTTTGATGTCCCGTGGGTGATTGTTATTTTAAAAAAAATTTCGTTTATTTTGATTCTATTTTATTCTAATCCCCAACAGATTAATTGGATTCATACCGTTCCAGGAGAAACACTAAAGAATCTTCACCTCAAGTGGACCATAGTTAAGTTATATTGAATAAAGGTTGAGTAGCATTACTATAAAGAAATTAGTCACTAAACGGCAGTACTCCAAGGTTTGAAGTATGGAGTTAACCACGAGTGTGGCAGACAGTTTAAGAGTTAAAGAAATAACCAAACAACTAGATATAGGAATAAAAGACGTGTATTACATATAACAATAAGGTTGCAAACTTTAGTTCGTCTGCACAAATGTATAATTTGTAATAAACTTATCTGGAGCCCTTGCTACGGCCTTCTGATAGTTCGGATATGATAGACGTTCTGTTTGATGTCCGACTTCATTTCTTGTTGTTGAGGAAGAGATGGAGCGACCCTGTTTTAGGTCTGTCCCCAGTGAAAGCTGGATCAGAAGAGGACGAGGTTTGCTTATTCGGCTTTGCCGCCAAAGTATGCTGGCTCGTGATTGGTTGGTTCGAAACAGAGGCTTGTAGACAAGGACGATAACCCCCATACCCCAGAATTCTCAATATTACATCCTGTTTGACAAAGCAATTACCTAGTCTTTTATCATTGTAATGACGAAACACATTACAAACGGGTTTTGGAGGGAAGAGTTTTAAAAAAACCCAAAAAACACAACACAAAAACAAAAACAAAAAACAAAACAAAAAAACAACCAAACAAAAATCACACGAAAAATTTAGACGTGTCAGTGGGGCGTGTGACATCCAAATTTCATTCAAATTGAAGTGCATTTATATAACAATACGTCATCCATTTTGTAAGCAAATTTTCACTTTTTAACAGATGTTTGCTTATTTGAATTATTCAACGCTTCCGAGTTTCTACGCAGCTAGAAAGACCCTGAGTCACTCACAAAGGGAGATAAATCTGCTGATATTTTTCTCAGAAACCGGATGTAACATTTTTATTTATATTTGGAGTCACAAAATTTTCCAGTTTCAGGAATAGAATATGTTTTGATTATTTTCGGCTTTCCTTAAAAACTCATCAAACATTTTCTTTTCTTTCTTTCTTTCTTTTCTTTTTCTTTCTCAGTATTATTAATGCGTATATCTTTTACGTAAATGATCTATCTATCTATCTATCTATGTATCTATCTATCTGTCTAGCCCAGTATGTTCATATCTATCAGCCTCAGTCCGTTCATATGTATGTACGTATGTATGTATGTTTCTATCTATCTATCTATCGATCGATCTATCTATCTCGTTCTAATCATCTCTCTGTATATCTCTATTCACATTTATCTTTTCTTTTTTCTTTTTAAAATTCTATCTCTCTATCTGTCTCTCTATCCCGTTCGCCATTTTACATTCATTTTGTTCTCTCTCTCTCTCTCTCTCTCTCTCTCTCTCTCTCTCTTCTTTATATATATATATATCTTTCTAATTTACACTATTTTACTCCCTCTCTCCCTCTTTCTCTCTCACCACCTGATCTGCATTTATATCTTCATTATCTCTTTCTCTCTCTCTCTCTCCCTCTATTCGCATTTATACATTTGTTCTATCTCTCTCCCTCCTCTTTCTATCTTTCACTATCTTCTCTATCTTTCTAATTACATCTCTCTCTCTCTCTCCTCTCTCTCTCTCTCTCTCTCTTTCTCCCCTATTCGCATTTATACATTTGTTCTATCTATCTCTCTCTCTCCCTCTCTCTCTACCTTTCACTCTCTTCTCTATCTTTCTAATTACATTTCTCTCTCTCTCTCTCTCTCTCTCTCTCTCTCTGACCACTTCCTCTGCTTTTATATAATCCTTTTATCTCTTTAATTCTTACTCTCTCTCTCTCTCTCTCTCTCTCTCTCTCTCTCTCTCTCTCTCAACCTCTTTCGCCTTTATACATTCATTTTCTTTCTCTCCCCCTCTCACTCACTCACTCACTCACTCACTTCTATATCTTACTTATTACAAACTAGAAGCGGCTACCTGGCATCGCCTGGGTAGATGTGTGTGTGTGTGTGTGGTGGGGGTGAAGTTAGTCTCGCAGATCCATTATTTCTGAATCGTGAGTTGGATCCTCGCAGGATACCCATTAAAATCTCTACGTAAAAAAAGACCGTGTGTTGATTAGGCGTCAGGAAAATGCGCACAGACAGGTGATTGTGAATGTGTATATATATAATATATATATATATATATATATATATATATATGAGAAGTAAACAAACAAACGATGTGTTTTGATATGGCTTTTTTAGCCTACAATTTTTGGGAGAATATGGGCTTAATTGAAGTAGTACCTAATTTTTGAAAATTAATTAATTAATAATTAATGAATTAGGCGGTAATACCTATTCAAATGTAAGGCTAAACAAATCGAGAAAAATCAATCTCTGTATGTACATTTCAGCCTATTAGGCCTCATTAGCAGAGCTATAGACGAAGACCGCTTTGTGTGTGATTCGAACCCTGACTGTCAAGCTGACAGGCAGAGACTCTAACCATTACATTTTTCTCGATTTGTTTAGCCTTACATTTGAATAGGTATTCCCGCCTAATTCATTAATTATTAATTAATTAATTTTCAAAAATTATGTACGACTTCAATTAAGCACATATTCTCCCAAATATATATATATATATATATATATATAACTTTCTTTGTGTCTTACCACTTCATATGCTTTTATATATTCATTTTCTCTCTCAAATTCTTTCTTTCTCTCTCTCTCTCTCTCTCTCTCTCTCTCTCTCTCTCTCTCTGTCTGTCTTCTATCTCTTCGTAATTCACCTTTAAATATTCCTTTTAGTTCTCTTTCTCTTTCTCTGTCTCTCTCTGTCTGTCTATCTCTTTATATATATATATATATATATATATATATATATAATCAAATATATATATATATATATATATATATAATCAAATGTATTTAATCACTCTTTTTCACTCTCTTTATCTCTCTCCTCCCCCTCTATCTCAATAATCTCTAATTTCTTCCCCTCGCCCCTTCTCTCTCTCTCAATCTCTCTCTCTCTCTCTCTCTCTCTCTCTCTCTCTCTTCTATGTATTTCTAATCACTTTTTAACTCTCTTTCTCTCTCTCTTCCCCCTCTCTGTCTCATTACTAATTTTTCTCGCACTCTTCCTTTGAATACTCTCTTCGCTCTTTCTTTATATACCTCCTTCCCCCTTACACACATTCTCTCTCTCTCTCTCTCTACCTCCCCCTCTTTCTTCTCTTTAGTCTCTGTTTTTCATTAGCCTTTTCTGTGTCACATATTCCCAGGCAGCTTTTTAGTCAAGTGAAAAGCAACCGAAGCGCGGGAATTAGGTTGGGTCGGGGGGGGGGCAGGGGGTGTCGGATGGGGTGAAGTGTGTGTGTGGGGGTGGGGTGGGGTAGAAGAATGTTTCAAATTTACGGCTCACAATTCGGACGACAAATCCCAAGCACTTTCCAAGGACACACGCCTGACACACATCAAGTAAAGGAGACAAAATGGCCGCCATGAATTTGAAAGAAAAACTTGAATATTCAGGAAATTAAACTTAGCTTTTCAAAGAAAAAAAAATTGTTTTATCAGAAATAACTTTTAACCCGACATTTTTTTTTACCATGTCTCATATTACGAATATTCTTTCTTAATTTCGTTATTAACCTTAAACACCCCCAATGGGGCCACCTGTTGGCCGTGGGTGGCGACCCGTGATGCTTAAGGATAGAGCCCAGGTGGATGAGCAGTTCATGACATGCAATACTCCACTTTGTCCCTATCTTGGGCTAGACGGGCGGTCGGAGAGGCCCCCTCCGATCAATCGGCTGGTCACGTCAAGCCCTAGCGCCTATATGATTGCCCCGACCCTATTGCTCTTATGGCAAGCCCAACCCTTTTTATCATATGGGTGCTAGAAGGCGGTGGCTGCGGGTCTACATGTCCTGGGAATGATGTTAAACTCTATCTGATGGTGAGGTTCCAGTTTTGGAGGTTTGGGGAATGTGGAGCACCCCTTCATCACCATTGCTCCCTGGTCCACTCTGACCCGGAGTGGTAGTACCTGTTAGGGTCCCATCTATGGGTTAAATAGAAAAACATGAGTTAATAAAAAAAATTGTATTATCCATTAAGAATTGATTTATTTCAAAACTTTATCGGCATTAAATGACCCACTGAGGTTGATATGCCGTAAAACAAAACAAACCAAACTAACCTTAAACAAAGATTGTGTTGCGCCAAACACTTTTCCAATTCATTTATTCGGTAATTTATGAGGAAGTGCGTCCCGGTCCCCTGCCTCCGAAATTGCTGCCCGGTGAATTTTAAAATAACGACCCCAAGCTTCTGCAAGTTTCATTGTGTTAAATATAAGGGGGGAGGTAAATTTCACGGGGTAAAATAGGCGTTACCTATTGTTTATCTATCTATCTATCTATCTATCTATCTATCTATCTATCTATCTCAGTCTATTCAAAACTATCCATCTTCATATCTATCTATCTATCTATCTATTAAATACTAAGATTTTCTTTTATTACGATAAATAAACAAGAATTACGATAAATAAACAAGAATTATGACAAATTACGAAATAAACCAGAATTACGACAAATTACGATAAATAAACACGAATTACGACAAATTTCTATAAATAAACAAGAATTAAGACAAAAAGAGACCCCCCCCCCCCACTAAAATACATTTAACGCCCAAAGTTGGTTGTTTTCTTTCAAGTAACACCGCTGTGGCGCCGATAGTTGGGGTCGTTATTTTAAAATTCACCGGGCAGCAATTTTGGAGGCAGGGGACCGGGACGCACTTCCTCATAAATTACCATTTATTCTTCCTGTTGTTAATTGAACTGACAGAAACAGCCGTGTATTTACATAACTGAAGCTAGAGTTGAGGCGCTCAGTGTGTAACGGTTATTGAAGTGGACATTTTTTACCATGTCTCATATTACGAATATTCTTTCCTAATTTTTTTATTAACTTTAAGTCAAGATTGTGTAGCGCCAAATACTTTTCCAACTCATTTATTGTAAAATATCGCTTTCTTATCGCACTAATTTTTCGATAAAAACGCCTTCAACCGCTATACGGTTCATAACTTGCACGGGTCACTTTTTCAGCAGGCACCGCATTGCGTATTTTAGGGCAGGGGACCGGGACGATAGCATCCGACAATCATTTATTCTTCCTTTTGTCTATTGAGCTGACAGAAACAGCCATATATTTACATCATTGAAGCTAGAGTAGAGGCTCCAGCTATGGGTAAATAGTAAGGCAGACTGGGTTCCTTAACCTTAGTATGGCAACCAGTCTAGGAGAAGGAAAACTCAAACCTGTTATAAGAATGTGGCTGGAGACCAATCCCCGAAAATACTAAAACGCTTGAATACACGTGCGGGGCCGGATTAACCCACATCGGGTGAATGACGTCACACACACACACACACACACACACTGAATATATATATTTACCAACCCCTCTGCACGAGTAGGATGTGACACAAGGTCAATTTCTTAAGCAGAGTACAACAGGTTTGAATTCAGAGTTTTCCTTCTCCTAGACCGGTTGCCTAACCAAGGTTAAAGAGCCCAGTCTACCCTACTATTTACCCATAGCTGTAGGGAGAGTAGGATTCATACCTTTCCCAAGTGTATTAGCGCTAAGTGAAATGCAATTAGCACGTCCAGGATTTGAACTCGGGGCGACGAGTCCATTTCCCATGACTTTATCCACTACACCACGCGTAACATAGCACTGAATATAGGGAGGGTGAGGGGTTAGAAGGGCTCAACATCAATCTTAGAAAAAAGC
>CM042165.1:13630755-13635755 GCA_023376005.1 Doryteuthis pealeii | reverse complement strand
TTTGTTATGAAGTCATCAGGCTACAAAAAGTTATCGGCTTTTTACAAAAATGTATCAGGTTATATCAAAAGTCCAGCCGGTTTAGCTCAGTCGGTAGAGTACTCGCGTAGGCAATCCCAAGGTTCTGAGTTCGATACCGGTCCCCGCCAACTCAGCGTATGAGTAGCACAGATTGTATAATCTGATCTGTGCGGTAAAGTGGGGAGTTGGCGGTAGGTGTGGCGCTCCACCTCAGCAAAAAGACTCCCTCGCTGTCCGGCTGATACCCACAATAGGTCACTCCGCCAACTAAAAAAAAAAAAAAAAAATATCAAAAGTTTTTTCGTTTTTAAAAAAAGATATTATCAGGTTATATCAAAAGTATTTTCGTTTTTTTTTAAGTTATCAGGTTTATATCATATATGTAAAAACTATATATCAAAACTATTTTCGTTTTGTTATAAAGTCATCAGACTACAAAAAGTTATCAGCTTTTTACAAAAATTATCAGGTTATATCAAAAGTATTTTCGTTTCCTTAAGTTATCATATTAAGTTATTTGTTATTTTGCTTTTTTAAAGTTATTAGGTGATATCAAAAATATTATCAGGTTATATCAAAACTACTGTCAGGTTATATAAAAAGTAGTTTAGTTTTTTTTTTAAATTATCAGGTAGTATCATATACGTTATTCGATTATATCAAAACTATTTTTTTAAAGTTATCAGGGTTTAAAAAGTTATCAGGTTATATCAAAACTATTTTCGTTTTTTAAAAGAATGTTATCAGTTTATATCAAAAGTATTTTCGTTTTAAATTTTTTTTTAAGTTATTGTTTTTTAAAAGAATTTTCGTTTTTTTTTCATCAAAACTTTAATTTATCTGATTGTGTGAAATATTTTTTTCGTCCTTTTAAAAACGTTTTCAGGTTATATAAAAATCATTTTCATTCTTTTTCAGGTTATACCAAAGTATTTTCGTTTTTATATCAAAATTATTTTTACTTATACCTGATAAAAGAACGAAAATACTTTTGATATAAACTGATAACATTCTTTTCAAAAACGAAAATAGTTTTGATATAACCTGATAACTTTTTAAACCCTGATAACTTTAAAAAAATAGTTTTGATATTTTCGTTTTGAATTTTTAAAAAAGTTATCATGTTGTATCAAAAATATCAAAAATTAAAAAAAAAGTTATTGTAATTTTTAAAAACACTTTTTTTTTAAGAAAAAAGGCTTTTGATACAAGCCTTTTTTCTTTGAATTCTTAAAAAGTTATCAGGTGGTATCAAATGTATATTATATGAACTAGCAATAAATAAATAAATAAAAATAATAATAAATAAACACCTTCGGGGCAGTGTAAAAATTATTTTTTGAAAGATTTTAACGGGGGTTAAAAATTCAGTGTTAGTTGGGTTGTATCATAAGTAGTAAGATCATCAAATTTATTGAAGGAATAAAAAAAAAGAATTAAAACAATTTGAAATGGAAACTTAGTTCTGTCCTCCTCAAATAAAATGTTGCATGCATCTATTAATTATTAATTAAATAATTATTTTGAATATTTTACACATACATTTTTCACAAAATCATAGGTTTTTACTTATTTGTAAACTTTTTAGTCAACCTCTTGATACTGAAAAATGACTATTTCTTGTTTGTAAATAATTTTCTCGTAAAACTCTATACTTAAGATAACTAAATATATATATAAAATAAAACAAACTACATATACATATATAATACCGGACATGTATTTATTAAAATATAGTAGATCCGCCTAACAGGGTGGGGTCCAGTGGCTTCGGCCCTGGATCTTTACAAGTTAATAGCGTCGATCCCAGGGGGGATTTCCCCCGAGGCAATACCTGTCCCATTGACTTAAAGGGGCAGGGCTGGGTTTATTGCCCAGCGCCTGAGGCGCCCCTCTTGAGGAGAATGCCGAAGGGATCAACGCAATTTTTGTTCTTTCCCACCTATGAGCTTCGGCTTGTGGGTGGGCCCACGTTAAAACGAGGCCTTGTGCCCAGCCCATACAAGTGGGGTATGAGGCAAATACCTGTATTTATTAAAACTTGTTTTAAAAACAATAAGGACCGTCTAAGTTTGCATACTCAAATTTTGAGTGTATATAATATAAGATTGTTCTTTATATTAAGTATTGTTGATTTTGGGCAATGTGACGCAAGCAGTGACGTAGTTTCGGTTGCAAACAAATAGAGACCGAATCTGCATTATATTTTTTAAAATGATAATCTCAATTAATATTATTAATAGATATAGTAGAATCATATGTAGTCTTTAGATGTCTATAGGATATAAGGTTTGGAGTAAAGATGTATAAAAAACATTTGAGTTTATTTTATTAAAACCTAATGATAAGCAACCAATATTTTCATAAGGTCAATGGAGGAGCCCTCATTCGATTATAAGATTTTCTCTAATCCTGATCTTGAAAATCGATCATAATTCATTATGAAAATGATTTCGATCAAATTCGATCGTTTTATGGAGAATAATCAATATTGCATGTAGATCACTTTTTGAGGATAAAACAACAACAACAACAACAACAACAACAACCTGTTTTGTATTCGTATCTGAAAATGAGCAATCAATATTGTTGAAGAGACAGTGGATGCGACTCCACCGGCGTTGATTTTAAAGTAGGGGTCACTAATGTTTTATATATATATATATATATATATATATATATATAATATATGAGTATAGTGCTTAATTGGAGTCGTACCTAATTTAGAAATTAATTAATTAATAATGAATTAGGCGGGAATACCTATTAAATGTATGGCTAAACAAATCGAGAAAAATTGATTTTTCTCGATTTGTTTAGCCATACATTTAATAGGTATTCCCGCCTAATTCATTATTAATTAATTAATTTCTAAATTAGGTACGACTCCAATTAAGCACTTATTCTCCAAAAAATTATCGGCAAAAAGCCATTCAAAACAAACCTTGTTTACAACTTATCATATGAGTATAGATAAAAGGATATGAAAACAACACAATATGCTGTTAAAGTGAAAAGATTTTAAAAAGCTTGTTTATACTCCAGTCGTCTCCGCAATTGATAAGTCTGGAGTATAAACAAGCTCTGAAGATGATTTTTATAAATCGAAATATTGTTCAATATTAGCTATGAATATGATATAAAATCTTTTCACTTTAACAGCATATTGTGTTGTTTTCATATCCTTTTACTATACTCATACCGTCGGATTCATTTCCTTTCTCTTAACTTATATATATATATATATATATATATATACCAACATCTCTGTATGAGCAGCATGCGACACAAGGTCAATTTATTGAGTGGAGTTTAACAGGTTTGATTTCAGAGTTTTCCTTCTCCTAGCCTGGTTACCTAACCAAGGTTAAAAAGCCCAGTCAGCCCTATTATTTACTCATAGCTGGAGGAGAGTACTTGGATGCATACCTTTCCAAAGTATTAGCGCTATGTGAAATGCAAATAGTCTCGTCCAGGATTTGAACTCGGGTCGACGAATCTATTCCCCACGATTCTAGTCTTTTGATTTATAAAATATGAATTCGTACAAAATCTAGAGAGACAAATTTTCCTTTTCAAATTTTCATTAATTTCGTTTTCACTTTTAGTAAATTCCCTTTTTTCCATTTTTCTTTGTGATAAATTCCTTTTTTCCTATTTTCTTGTATTTCATGGGTAAATTGCAAAAGATCCTATAAATTTTAATAAAATAGAGAACACAAAAGCAAAATATAAAATTGTATCATATTTTAAGAAATAATATATATTTTCTGTTTATTTAATAATCCGTTCATTTTCTATTATTTTCTATTTGTGTGTGTGTTTTTTTTGGTTTGTTTGTTTTACGGCATATCAACCTCAGTGGGTCATTTAATGCCGATAAAGTTTTGAAATAAATCAATTCTTAATGGATAATACAATTTTTTTATAAATACATTTTCTATTTAACCCATAGATGGGCCCTAACAGGTACTACCACTCCGGGTCAGAGTGGACCTGGGAGCAATGGTGATGAAGGGGTGCTCCACATTCCCCAAACCTCCAAAACTGGAACCTCACCATCAGATAGAGTTTAACGTCATTCCCAGGACATGTAGACCCGCAGCTACCGCCTTCTAGCACCCATATGATAAAAAGGGGTTGGGCTTGCCATAAGGGTGTTTGTGTGTATGTTGCCTGTCATCTCAGGTACACTTTCCTCATGCCATATGAGTTGACAAATATATTCCGCTCTCGTTATGAAACAAAATAAATTTACTCATGTTCTATGGTTGCTATAGTTGACTGTCATCTCAGGTACACTTTCCTCATGCCAATATGAGTTGACAAATATATTCCGTCTCTCGTTATGAAAACAAAATAAATTTACTCATGTTCTATGGTGGCTATAGTTGACTGTCATCTCAGGTACACTTTCCTCATGCCAATATGAGTTGACAAATCTATTCCGTCTTCGTTATGAAACTAAATAAATTTGCTCATGTTTTATGGTGCGCGTTTTAATTGTCTGGCATCTCAATAACATCCTCCACCCAAATATAAATTCTCAAATCTAATCCTTCTCACGTTATGAAACAAAAATCCTCATGTCTGTTATGTAATTTAATTTTCTATAATCACAGTCAACCCTTCATCATATGTGTATTTGTGTATGTGTTTATATTATATAGGGTGACCCATAGAGGCTGACACATAAAAAAATAATCATTTAGTCTTTTAAGTCAAATATACTCCAAGGAAATATATTTTTAGCTGAAATTTTCAATTTGCGCTAAGTTACTTTAATATCTGAAAAATTATATAAAAACTAATTAAAACAAGAAAATTATGAATTAAAATTTTTTTCAGTATTTTGTGGGTCACACCTACTTCTCTCTCTCTCTCTCTCTTCTCTCTCTCTCTCTCTCTCTCTCTTCTAACCTCTCTCACTTTCGCCCCTGTTTTTTCTCTTCCTCTCTGTCTATGTCTTATCTCTCTCC
>CM042165.1:13624806-13630655 GCA_023376005.1 Doryteuthis pealeii | reverse complement strand
AAAAAGCCCAGGTCAGCCCTATTTATTTAACTATAAGCTGGAGGAGAGTACTTGGATGCATACCTTTCCAAAGTATTAGCGCTATGTGAAATGCAAATAGTCTCGTCCAGGATTTGAACTCGGGTCGACGAATCTATTCCCCACATTCTAGTCTTTTGATTTATAAAATATGAATTCGTACAAAATCTAGAGAGACAAATTTTCCTTTTCAAATTTTCATTAATTTCGTTTTCACTTTAGTAAATTCCCTTTTTTCCATTTTTCTTGTGATAAATTCCTTTTTTCCTATTTTCTTGTATTTCATGGGTAAATTGCAAAAGATCCTATAAAATTTTAATAAATAGAGAACACAAAAGCAAAATAAAAATGTATCATATTTTAAGAAATAATATATATTTTCTGTTTATTTAATAATCCGTTCATTTTCTATTATTTTCTATTTGTGTGTGTGTTTTTTTGGTTTGTTTTGTTTTACGGCATACAACCTCAGTGGGTCATTTAATGCCGATAAAGTTTTGAAATAAATCAATTCTTAATGGATAATACAATTTTTTTATAAATACATTTTTCTATTTAACCCATAGATGGGACCCTAACAGGTACTACCACTCCGGGTCAGAGTGGACCTGGGAGCAATGGTGATGAAGGGGTGCTCCACATTCCCCAAACCTCCAAAACTGGAACCTCACCATCAGATAGAGTTTAACGTCATTCCCAGGACATGTAGACCCGCAGCTACCGCCTTCTAGCACCCATATGATAAAAAGGGGTTGGGGCTTGCCATAAGGGTGTTTGTGTGTATGTTGCCTGTCATCTCAGGTACACTTTCCTCATGCAATATGAGTTGACAAATATATTCCGTCTCTCGTTATATAAATTTACTCATGTTCTATGGTGTGCTATAGTTGACTGTCATCTCAGGTACACTTTCCTCATGCCAATATGAGTTGACAAATATATTCGTCTCTGTTATGAAACAAAATAAATTTACTCATGTTCTATGGTGTGCTATAGTTGACTGTCATCTCAGGTACACTCCTCATGCCAATATGAGTTGACAAATCTATTCCGTCTTTCGTTATGAAACTAAATAAATTTGCTCATGTTTTATGGTGCGCGTTTTAATTGTCTGGCATCTCAAATACATCCTCCACCCAAATATAAATTCTCAAATCTAATCCTTCTCACGTTATGAAACAAAAAATCCTCATGTTCTGTTATGTAATTTAATTTTCTATAATCACAGTCAACCCTTCATCATATGTGTATGTGTATGTGTTTTATATTATATAGGGTGACCCATAGAGGCTGACACATAAAAAAATAATCATTTAGTCTTTTAAGTCAAATATACTCCAAGGAAATATATTTTTAGCTTGAAATTTTCAATTTGCTTCAGTTACTTTTAATATCTGAAAAATTATATAAAAACTAAATTAAAAACAAGAAAATTATGAATTAAAATTTTTTTCAGTATTTTGTGGGTCACCCTACTTCTCTCTCTCTCTCTCTCTCTCTCTCTCTCTCTCTCTCTCTCTCTCTAACCTCTCTCACTGTCTGTCCCTGTCTTTTTTTCTCTCCTCTCTGTCTATGTCTTTCTGTCTGTCTGTCTATTTGTCTGTCTGTCTGTTTCTCTCTGTCCCTGTTTTTCTCTCTCTTCCTGTCTGTCTCTGTCTCTGTCTGTCTGTCTGTCTCTCTGTCTCTGTCTCTCTGTCTCTCTCTGTCTCTCTCTCTATATATATTATATATATAATGCTTTCAATTAAAAGAATAAATTAAATTAGCTAGCCCACATACAATAACGACTAAACTTTAAGAAATCTAACCCCTTGGTTATCAAATTTCCCGGGGACTCATTCAAATCAAATCCATGCGTCCCAGGACACACTAAATTAAAAACCTATCAGCATCACTGTATATGCATTATATATATGTGTGTTTGTTTGTTTGTGTGTTGTGTGTATGTGTGTATATATATGTGTGTTGTGTTTGTGTATATGTGCATGTATTATATAGGGTGACACATAAAAAATTAATCATTTAGTATTTAAGTCAATATATACTCCAAGGAAATATATTTTTAGCTTAAAATTTTCCATTTTGCTTAAGTTACTTTTAATATCTGAAAAATTATATAAAAACTAAATTAAAAACAAGAAAATTATGAATTAAAATTTTTTTCTCAGTATTTTGTGAGTCAATCCTATTTCTCTCTCTCTCTCTCTCTCTCTCTCTATATATATATATATATATATATATATATATATATATATATATATATATATGCTTAAGTTACTTATAATATCTGAAAAAATTATATAAAGATTAAATTAAAAACAAGAAAATCATGAATTTTAAAAAATAATTTAGTATTTTGTGGGCCATCCCATTTCTACTCTCTACCCCCCCTGTGTCTATGTCTCTGTCTGTCTCTCTTTTTATATATAATTATTTCAATTAATAGTCTTTTTTTTAAAATGTATATAAAATTGGATTATTTCTAGTTTGAGCTTTTGATCTTGAAGTGAAAGCGACTGAAATATTAAAATATATTCTACCCTTCCCCGGGGAGAAGCATGGTCCGGGGCGGGGGACAAATTATTAGTCATGGAAATTGTTATGTCATGTGACATAGAAAAGTAGATTGCAAACCACATGTATTTGCGACCCCTGGTTTAAAGAGATGTAAAAAGTGTAACTATCATGGTAAACAGTTGTAAGATTTAAAAGGTATTAGAGTTAGTTATATCGGAAATCTGATAGAGAATTATCTGCCCCTGCCGCTAGAGGGAGAATCGCCAACAGGAGATTGGTGCCAAATCCAAACCCCGGCACTTATCAGGGAGCAGTTATCGAGGAGACACGAAAAATTAGCGGTCCCACCACCAAACTTGTCTACAGGCCGTCGACCTGGATGGAGGCGTTTTTTAACAGCATACTTTCTGAAGGCCGTTTCGACAGCAAACTTATCAGAAGGCCGAGGACCTAAATAGTCTACTTGAAAAGGGCCCCATCCACCGTCATTTAAAAGAACAGTTACCCAGGCGAGAAGCTTCTAAAATAGCATCCCCTACTTTTACTTAGCGGTCGAGAACCGACAAAACGGACGCGTCTCTACAGAACTCTACAACCAGCGACCAGAATACACCTGTTATCCCCACTTCTCCAATGAACAATATTTAACCCCACAGATAAGTCTCGTAGCAAATGCCAATAAAATTTGCAACAAGTTCTTGTATTATTTGTCAATACATGTATTAAATTTCCATTGTGTGTTTGTCTTATTTCGTCCGAACAATTTGCCTACAAATGGGAGATTTAAGAGGCTCCCCCCCCTTTAAACCCGTAATTCCTCTTTGTTATTGATGATTGGTTGGCTTAGAGGCCTCCCAACGTAGGTATATATAAGTGCAAACAATATTCCGACAAGGGTAAGAAATGTAACAATGGAATTTAATGAGCACGTGGAGAAGGTACATATAACAGGAATACATATATGAGATAAGATACATAAGTGACACATATAGGAGACAGGATACAACATAGCAGTTAGAAGAATACATAAATAGGACTGCGCCTGTAGAAGTAATGGTGTATAAGGAAGATATGGAGAGTCCATAAAGTAATGTCACTTACTAAAGACAGGATGGGTGGTGAAAGCCACCCACATGATAAGGTGTAGACGCGAACGTCTAACCAATCTGTATTGGTTGAAGTTCGGAGACTAAGAGGATTCAAACTTGGCGCTTCCCTGGTTAAATAGTCAGGGGCGCCTAGCGGTCAAAAACAGAAACACAAGGGAATATAACTCTTCCAGACCCAACAAGGGCGGACAATCGCTACACAGTGATAATTATATTTTAAAGTTATTTTAACAGATGCATATATGTGATGCACGTGGAATAATGGTTAGAGTCTTTTTATAATTGTTTTCGGGAAAAAAGACAAGCAACTCAAACCAGTTTTACATTTTAAAATGTCATTGTAAAATAATAATACCTAGCGGGACCTGTGGATATACCACAGTGCGATAATAATGTAATTATTACAACGTTTGACATGTTTACGTAAGAGCTATTGAGAAATAGTATTATTTATATTACTCGGACTATTGTCCTCATCCTCATTGTTATCTGTACAACGTTTCGGCCGATGTGCCCTCCGACCTTCTTCGGTATTTCTTGACTCCCAATTACGACAAGAATGTTCCCGAGTTCGAAAAGAAGGTTCCCGAATCCGACAAGAAATACATGAAGAAGGCCGAGGGGTACATCGACCGAAACGTTGTACAGATAACAAAGAAGATGAGGACAATAGTCCGAGTAATACAAATAATACTATTTCTCAATAGCTCTTACGTAAACATGTCAAACGTTGTAATAATTACATTATTATCGCACTGTGGTATATATCCACAGGTCCCGCTAGGTATTATTATATTAACAATGACATTTTAAAATGTAAAACTGGTTTGAGCTGCTTGTCTTTTTTCTCCGAAAACAATTATAAAAAAAAACAAACATGTAGGGCAATGTTAGCACTGATGTCCTTGACTGTCGACGAGACAACTTATGCAACAGACATTTTTTTTTGTTCGCCCTTTTCTTTACTTTCCCGCGCAGAGCTCTCTAAATTTAGACCCAGACAATGAAACAGACTGAAGCGTAATGTAATTTAAAACACTAAAGACCTTTACAGAACAATAGAAAAGATTTGTCTCCATTTGAAAAAAAGAAAAAAAAAAGAAAAAAAAGAGAATATTCCTTGAATGCTCGTTCCAACTGGCTTTTTAAAAAAAGGGGGAAAACTTTTGTTAAGCTCCTATTATCATCAACCATCAAAAGTTTGGTTTGTTTTGTTTTGTTTTACGGCATATCAACCTCAGTGGGTCATTTAATGCCGATAAAGTTTTGAAATAAATCAATTCTTAATGGATAATACATTTTTTTTATAAATACATTTTTCTATTTAACCATCTATGGGTTAAATAGAAAAACATGAGTTGATAAACAAAATTGTATTATCCATTAAGAATTGATTTATTTCAAAACTTTATCGGCATTAAATGACCCACTGAGGTTGATATGCCGTAAAACAAAACAAAACAAACACAAAGCTAGATGGGAACTACACACGGATACTGTATACTGTCTTGAACAAATACGGGAAGCAGTACCCCCCCCCCAAAAAAAAGGCAGCTGTATGTGTTATATACCAATGTTGCGGGTATATAAACAATGAGTTCTTTTGTGTCAGATATATATATATATATATATATAGAGAGAGAGAGAGAGAGAGAAGAGAGAAGAAGAAGAAGTTATATACCCATGTTGCGGGTATATAAACAAGAGAGATAGATAGATAAATAGATAGATAGATAGATAGAGAGAGAGAGAGAGAGAGAGAGAGAGAGAGAGAGAGAGAGAAGAAGAAGAGTTATACCCATGTTGCGGTATATAAACAAGAGTTCTTTTGTGTCAGAGATAGATAGATAGATAGATAGATAGAGAGAGAGAGAGAGTTTCAAAACTTTATCGGCATTAAATGACCCACTGAGGTTGATATGCTGTAAAACAAACCAAACCAAACCAATAATTTCCAATTCCATTTATATATACTAGCAAATATATGCACCCTCCGGGTGCAAATATTTAAGTTTTAATGTAATAATATATTATATTAAATTAGAAAGGCTAATGAAACTAAATAAGAATGCAGATAAAAAGATTTGAAACAGAGTGTGGTATAATCGAAAAATAGAACAACTGAAACTTACTCTTCCATCACTCTTGTCTTTCATTGTTATTTTTTCTAATTTAAGTATTTAGTTAAAAGAGGAAGTAAATAAT
>CM042165.1:13587306-13622306 GCA_023376005.1 Doryteuthis pealeii | reverse complement strand
ATAATACGCAGGGGATTTTTAGGGGACTGTACCTCTGAAAAACATAAACCTTGTGTATAATACGCACCCCTTCTCTAACTTGAGTCAAGGAGGTCTATATAATGTCCTTGGTATTATCTGCGTTATTCGGACTATTGTCCCCATCTTTATTGTTATTTGTACAACGTTTCGGCCGATATGACCTCCGGCCTTCTTCGGGTATTTCTTCTCGGACTCGGGAATCTTCTCGGACTCGGGAACCTTCTTTTCGGACTCGGGAACTTTCTTGTCGTAGAAGGCCGGAGGCCATATCGGCCGAAATGTTGTACAGATAACAATAAATATGTAGACAATAGTCCGAATAACGCAGATAATACTAATCATTAAGCCTCATCTCAAAACAATTCCGTGAAATAGTATTGCGAAATAGTTCAATAAGTAAAAGAAATATAATAATCTTGATTTAACTCTCTCTCTCTCTCTCTCTCTCTCTCTCTCTCTCTTTCTTTTCTTTTCTTTCCTTCTTCTTTTCATTATGTTCCATTGAAACAGATTAGCGTTATCGCTTCCACGCGTTCATCACCTGTTTCTCTAACTTTCCCCTACTCCCTTTCTCATTATGTTATTTTTTTCTTCGTGGCATGTCTCTTTTCCTCCCTTTCTTTCTTTATAATAAAAATGGAATGGTCTATTATTTCCCTTAATGCCCTTGGTTTTTAAAAATGTATACGGTAACTTCCTTTATTATTATTGTATATATAAGTAGTCGGGGTGGCCTAAAGTCGGTATCAGCCAATCAGCGAGGGAGTCTATCCCCTTTTCACTGGCGCTAGACCAAGGAGATTGTTTTTGCGTCTGAGGTGGAGCGCCACACCTACCATCAGCTCCTTACTTTACTGCACAGATCCCTGTGCTACTCATACGCTGAGTTGGCGAGGACCGGTATCGAACTAGGAAGCTTGTGGTTTCTAGCCGAACGCTCTACCGACTGAGCTAACCCGGCCCTGTGTAGCTTTTTTTTAATAAACAGTTATAACGTTCTTAACTGTTACATGGGAATGTAAATATGTTTGCAAATTGTTTTTGTTACATGTTATTCTGTGTTCTGAATACTTTTATTTTAATAAATGTTGCTTACTGTCAGGCCGTTGTCGTATCAGTGCTGCTGTATAGCTGCACCACCTGGACCCTAACTAAGCGACTAGAGAATAAACTAGATGGGAGCTGCACAAGAATGCTGCGGGTGATCCTGAACAAGACGTGGAAACAACACCCTACGAGAAAAAAGCTGTACGGTAACCTGCCACATATCACCCAAACCATTCGAGTAAGACGGACAAGACACTCGGGACACTGCTGGAGAAGCAAGGACGAATTCATAAGCGACGTCCTCCTGTGGAAGACAACACATGGGCACGCCAGTGTGGGCCGACCAGCAAAGACGTACATTGATCAGCTCTGTGCGGATACAGGATGCTGCATAGAGGACCTCCCGAGAATGATGAGCGATAGGGACGGATGGAAAGAGATTGTCATGGGTATCCGTGCTGACAGCGCGACATGATGATGATGATGATGATGATGACTGCAAGTTATGGATGATTCTTTTATGACTTCATTGCTTTCAGGCTTGGCTTAAGGTATTTTCGCGCCCGACATCACAAAATGCATCTGAACAAATTATGCCGGATAGCAAATAGAGAATCTGACATTGCTTAGAAAATATTTTGACTTTTGAATTTTGGGAAAAAATACGGATTATACTCGAGGATTTACTGTATGTGCAGTAGAGTAGGTCGATTTTTCACTTTTTAAAAAATATCAAATTGTCCATCTATGCGAAAGTTGGGTGTTAGTATACTGAATTACTGATACCAAAAATTAGATCTTTTACTTGTACAATTTTTAAAGGAAATAGCATCAAAGATCGTCTACTAAAATGCACTAAAAATCCTCATTTTCTAAAGGCTAAATTTCCGAAATGTCCCAGCTATGCAAGGAACAGAATACAGTAGTAAGGTACCAGCCAGCTACTCAAGTAAGTAAGAAGGATTAGGTGTGAGAGTATAACCACGGATGCTCACATGTCTAATAATCGTAATAGAAAAGAACTCTTACCATGTATATACCCAGACGGTTATAAAACATGTACGCAAAGATAGCAATATTAGCTGCGTTGAGTACAATGTACTCAGGACAACACGATTAGCCACGTGGCAGCACTGTACTCAAAGATAGCAATATTAGCTGCGTTGAGTACAATGTACTCAGGACAACACGATTAGCCACGTGGCAGCACTGTACTCAAAGATAGCAATATTAGCTGCGTTGAGTACAATGTACTCAGGACAACACGATTAGCCACGTGGCAGCACTGTACTCAAAGATAGCAATATTAGCTGCGTTGAGTACAATGTACTCAGGACAACACGATTAGCCACGTGGCAGCACTGTACTCAAAGATAGCAACATTAGCTACGTTGAGTACAATGTACTCAGGACCACACGATTAGCCACGTGGCAGCATTGTACTCAAAGATAGCAATATTAGCTACGTTGAGTACAATGTACTCAGGACATCTCGATTAGCCACGTGGCACCACTGTACTCAAAGATAGCAATATTAGCTGCGTTGAGTACAATGTACTCAGGACAACACGATTAGCCACGTGGCAGCATTGTACTCAAAGATAGCAATATTAGCTGCGTTGAGTACAATGTACTCAGGACAACACGATTAGCACGTGGCAGCACTGTACTCAAAGATAGCAATATTAGCTGCGTTGAGTACAATGTACTCAGGACAACACGATTAGCCACGTGGCAGCACTGTACTCAAAGATAGCAATATTAGCTGCGTTGAGTACAATGTACTCAGGACAACACGATTAGCCACGGCAGCACTGTACTCAAAGATAGCAATATTAGCTGCGTTGAGTACAATGTACTCAGGACAACACGATTAGCCACGTGGCAGCACTGTACTCAAAGATAGCAACATTAGCTACGTTGAGTACAATGTACTCAGGACACACGATTAGCCACGTGGCAGCATTGTACTCAAAGATAGCAATATTAGCTACGTTGAGTACAATGTACTCAGGACATCTCGATTAGCCACGTGGCACCACTGTACTCAAAGATAGCAATATTAGCTGCGTTGAGTACAATGTACTCAGGACAACACGATTAGCCACGTGGCAGCATTGTACTCAAAGATAGCAATATTAGCTGCGTTGAGTACAATGTACTCAGGACAACACGATTAGCCACGTGGCAGCACTGTACTCAAAGATAGCAATATTAGCTGCGTTGAGTACAATGTACTCAGGACAACACGATTAGCCACGTGGCAGCACTGTACTCAAAGATAGCAATATTAGCTGCGTTGAGTACAATGTACTCAGGACAACACGATTAGCCACGTGGCAGCACTGTACTCAAAGATAGCAATATTAGCTGCGTTGAGTACAATGTACTCAGGACAACACGATTAGCCACGTGGCAGCACTGTACTCAAAGATAGCAATATTAGCTAGTACAATGTACGCAATTACTCAAAGATAGCAATATTAGCTGCGTTGAGTACAATGTACTCAGGACAACACGATTAGCCACGTGGCAGCACTGTACTCAAAGATAGCAATATTAGCTGCGTTGAGTACAATGTACTCAGGACAACACGATTAGCCACGTGGTAGCACTGTACTCAAAGATAGCAATATTAGCTGCGTTGAGTACAATGTACTCAGGACAACACGATTAGCCACGTGGCAGCACTGTACTCAAAGATAGCAATATTAGCTGCGTTGAGTACAATGTACTCAGGACAACACGATTAGCCACGTGGCAGCACTGTACTCAAAGATAGCAATATTAGCTGCGTTGAGTACAATGTACTCAGGACAACACGATTAGCCACGTGGCAGCACTGTACTCAAAGATAGCAATATTAGCTGCGTTGAGTACAATGTACTCAGGACAACACGATTAGCCACGTGGCAGCACTGTACTCAAGATAGCAATATTAGCTGCGTTGAGTACAATGTACTCAGGACAACACGATTAGCCACGTGGCAGCACTGTACTCAAAGATAGCAATATTAGCTGCGTTGAGTACAATGTACTCAGGACAACACGATTAGCCACGTGGCAGCACTGTACTCAAAGATAGCAATATTAGCTACGTTGAGTACAATGTACTCAGGACAACACGATTAGCCACGTGGCAGCACTGTACTCAAAGATAGCAATATTAGCTGCGTTGAGTACAATGTACTCAGGACAACACGATTAGCCACGTGGCAGCACTGTACTCAAAGATAGCAATATTAGCTGCGTTGAGTACAATGTACTCAGGACAACACGATTAGCCACGTGGCAGCACTGTACTCAAAGATAGCAATATTAGCTGCGTTGAGTACAATGTACTCAGGACAACACGATTAGCCACGTGGCAGCACTGTACTCAAAGATAGCAATATTAGCTGCGTTGAGTACAATGTACTCAGGACAACACGATTAGCCACGTGGCAGCACTGTACTCAAAGATAGCAATATTAGCTGCGTTGAGTACAATGTACTCAGGACAACACGATTAGCCACGTGGCAGCACTGTACTCAAAGATAGCAATATTAGCTGCGTTGAGTACAATGTACTCAGGACAACACGATTAGCCACGTGGCAGCACTGTACTCAAAGATAGCAATATTAGCTGCGTTGAGTACAATGTACTCAGGACAACACGATTAGCCACGTGGCAGCACTGTACTCAAAGATAGCAATATTAGCTGCGTTGAGTACAATGTACTCAGGACAACACGATTAGCCACGTGGCAGCACTGTACTCAAAGATAGCAATATTAGCTGCGTTGAGTACAATGACAACACGATTAGCCACGTGGCAGCACTGTACTCAAAGATAGCAATATTAGCTGCGTTGAGTACAATGTACTCAGGACAACACGATTAGCCACGTGGTAGCACTGTACTCAAAGATAGCAATATTAGCTGCGTTGAGTACAATGTACTCAGGACAACACGATTAGCCACGTGGCAGCACTGTACTCAAAGATAGCAATATTAGCTGCGTTGAGTACAATGTACTCAGGACAACACGATTAGCCACGTGGCACCTGTACTCAAAGATAGCAATATTAGCTGCGTTGAGTACAATGTACTCAGGACATCTCGATTAGCCACGTGGCAGCACTGTACTCAAAGATAGCAATATTAGCTACGTTGAGTACAATGTACTCAGGACAACACGATTAGCCACGTGGTAGCACTGTACTCAAAGATAGCAATATTAGCTGCGTTGAGTACAATGTACTCAGGACAACACGATTAGCCACGTGGTAGCACTGTACTCAAAGATAGCAATATTAGCTGCGTTGAGTACAATGTACTCAGGACAACACGATTAGCCACGTGGCAGCACTGTACTCAAAGATAGCAATATTAGCTGCGTTGAGTACAATGTACTCAGGACAACACGATTAGCCACGTGGCAGCACTGTACTCAAAGATAGCAATATTAGCTGCGTTGAGTACAATGTACTCAGGACAACACGATTAGCCACGTGGTAGCACTGTACTCAAAGATAGCAATATTAGCTGCGTTGAGTACAATGTACTCAGGACAACACGATTAGCCACGTGGCAGCACTGTACTCAAAGATAGCAATATTAGCTGCGTTGAGTACAATGTACTCAGGACAACACGATTAGCCACGTGGCAGCACTGTACTCAAAGATAGCAATATTAGCTGCGTTGAGTACAATGTACTCAGGACAACACGATTAGCCACGTGGCAGCACTGTACTCAAAGATAGCAATATTAGCTGCGTTGAGTACAATGTACTCAGGACAACACGATTAGCCACGTGGCAGCACTGTACTCAAAGATAGCAATATTAGCTGCGTTGAGTACAATGTACTCAGGACAACACGATTAGCCACGTGGCAGCACTGTACTCAAAGATAGCAATATTAGCTGCGTTGAGTACAATGTACTCAGGACAACACGATTAGCCACGTGGCAGCACTGTACTCAAAGATAGCAATATTAGCTGCGTTGAGTACAATGTACTCAGGACAACACGATTAGCCACGTGGCAGCACTGTACTCAAAGATAGCAATATTAGCTGCGTTGAGTACAATGTACTCAGGACAACACGATTAGCCACGTGGCAGCACTGTACTCAAAGATAGCAATATTAGCTGCGTTGAGTACAATGTACTCAGGACAACACGATTAGCCACGTGGCAGCACTGTACTCAAAGATAGCAATATTAGCTGCGTTGAGTACAATGTACTCAGGACAACACGATTAGCCACGTGGCAGCACTGTACTCAAAGATAGCAACATTAGCTACGTTGAGTACAATGTACTCAGGACCACACGATTAGCCACGTGGCAGCATTGTACTCAAAGATAGCAATATTAGCTACGTTGAGTACAATGTACTCAGGACATCTCGATTAGCCACGTGGCACCACTGTACTCAAAGATAGCAATATTAGCTGCGTTGAGTACAATGTACTCAGGACAACACGATTAGCCACGTGGCAGCATTGTACTCAAAGATAGCAATATTAGCTGCGTTGAGTACAATGTACTCAGGACAACACGATTAGCCACGTGGCAGCACTGTACTCAAAGATAGCAATATTAGCTGCGTTGAGTACAATGTACTCAGGACAACACGATTAGCCACGTGGCAGCACTGTACTCAAAGATAGCAATATTAGCTGCGTTGAGTACAATGTACTCAGGACAACACGATTAGCCACGTGGCAGCACTGTACTCAAAGATAGCAATATTAGCTGCGTTGAGTACAATGTACTCAGGACAACACGATTAGCCACGTGGCAGCACTGTACTCAAAGATAGCAAATTAGCTGCGTTGAGTACAATGTACTCAGGACAACACGATTGGCCACGTGGCAGCACTGTACTCAAAGATAGCAACATTAGCTACGTTGAGTACAATGTACTCAGGACCACACGATTAGCCACGTGGCAGCATTGTACTCAAAGATAGCAATATTAGCTACGTTGAGTACAATGTACTCAGGACATCTCGATTAGCCACGTGGCACCACTGTACTCAAAGATAGCAATATTAGCTGCGTTGAGTACAATGTACTCAGGACAACACGATTAGCCACGTGGCAGCATTGTACTCAAAGATAGCAATATTAGCTGCGTTGAGTACAATGTACTCAGGACAACACGATTAGCCACGTGGCAGCACTGTACTCAAAGATAGCAATATTAGCTGCGTTGAGTACAATGTACTCAGGACAACACGATTAGCCACGTGGCAGCACTGTACTCAAAGATAGCAATATTAGCTGCGTTGAGTACAATGTACTCAGGACAACACGATTAGCCACGTGGCAGCACTGTACTCAAAGATAGCAATATTAGCTGCGTTGAGTACAATGTACTCAGGACAACACGATTAGCCACGTGGCAGCACTGTACTCAAAGATAGCAATATTAGCTGCGTTGAGTACAATGTACTCAGGACAACACGATTAGCCACGTGGCAGCACTGTACTCAAAGATAGCAATATTAGCTGCGTTGAGTACAATGTACTCAGGACAACACGATTAGCCACGTGGCAGCACTGTACTCAAAGATAGCAATATTAGCTGCGTTGAGTACAATGTACTCAGGACAACACGATTAGCCACGTGGTAGCACTGTACTCAAAGATAGCATATTAGCTGCGTTGAGTACAATGTACTCAGGACAACACGATTAGCCACGTGGCAGCACTGTACTCAAAGATAGCAATATTAGCTGCGTTGAGTACAATGTACTCAGGACAACACGATTAGCCACGTGGCAGCACTGTACTCAAAGATAGCAATATTAGCTGCGTTGAGTACAATGTACTCAGGACAACACGATTAGCCACGTGGCAGCACTGTACTCAAAGATAGCAATATTAGCTGCGTTGAGTACAATGTACTCAGGACAACACGATTAGCCACGTGGTAGCACTGTTCAACAGATAGCAATACTCAAAGATAGCAATATTAGCTGCGTTGAGTACAATGTACTCAGGACAACACGATTAGCCACGTGGCAGCACTGTACTCAAAGATAGCAATATTAGCTGCGTTGAGTACAATGTACTCAGGACAACACGATTAGCCACGTGGCAGCACTGTACTCAAAGATAGCAATATTAGCTGCGTTGAGTACAATGTACTCAGGACAACACGATTAGCCACGTGGTAGCACTGTACTCAAAGATAGCAATATTAGCTGCGTTGAGTACAATGTACTCAGGACAACACGATTAGCCACGTGGCAGCACTGTACTCAAAGATAGCAATATTAGCTGCGTTGAGTACAATGTACTCAGGACAACACGATTAGCCACGTGGCAGCACTGTACTCAAAGATAGCAATATTAGCTGCGTTGAGTACAATGTACTCAGGACAACACGATTAGCCACGTGGCAGCACTGTACTCAAAGATAGCAATATTAGCTGCGTTGAGTACAATGTACTCAGGACAACACGATTAGCCACGTGGCAGCACTGTACTCAAAGATAGCAATATTAGCTGCGTTGAGTACAATGTACTCAGGACAACACGATTAGCCACGTGGCAGCACTGTACTCAAAGATAGCAATATTAGCTGCGTTGAGTACAATGTACTCAGGACAACACGATTAGCCACGTGGCACTGTACTCAAAGATAGCAATATTAGCTGCGTTGAGTACAATGTACTCAGGACAACACGATTAGCCACGTGGCAGCACTGTACTCAAAGATAGCAATATTAGCTGCGTTGAGTACAATGTACTCAGGACAACACGATTAGCCACGTGCAGCACTGTACTCAAAGATAGCAATATTAGCTGCGTTGAGTACAATGTACTCAGGACATCTCGATTAGCCACGTGGCAGCACTGTACTCAAAGATAGCAATATTAGCTGCGTTGAGTACAATGTACTCAGGACAACACGATTAGCCACGTGGCAGCACTGTACTCAAAGATAGCAATATTAGCTGCGTTGAGTACAATGTACTCAGGACAACACGATTAGCCACGTGGTAGCACTGTACTCAAAGATAGCAATATTAGCTGCGTTGAGTACAATGTACTCAGGACAACACGATTAGCCACGTGGCAGCACTGTACTCAAAGATAGCAATATTAGCTGCGTTGAGTACAATGTACTCAGGACAACACGATTAGCCGTGGTAGCACTGTACTCAAAGATAGCAATATTAGCTGCGTTGAGTACAATGTACTCAGGACAACACGATTAGCCACGTGGTAGCACTGTACTCAAAGATAGCAATATTAGCTGCGTTGAGTACAATGTACTCAGGACAACACGATTAGCCACGTGGCAGCACTGTACTCAAAGATAGCAATATTAGCTGCGTTGAGTACAATGTACTCAGGACAACACGATTAGCCACGTGGTAGCACTGTACTCAAAGATAGCAATATTAGCTGCGTTGAGTACAATGTACTCAGGACAACACGATTAGCCACGTGGCAGCACTGTACTCAAAGATAGCAATATTAGCTGCGTTGAGTACAATGTACTCAGGACAACACGATTAGCCACGTGGCAGCACTGTACTCAAAGATAGCAATATTAGCTGCGTTGAGTACAATGTACTCAGGACATCTCGATTAGCCACGTGGCAGCACTGTACTCAAAGATAGCAATATTAGCTACGTTGAGTACAATGTACTCAGGACAACACGATTAGCCACGTGGTAGCACTGTACTCAAAGATAGCAATATTAGCTGCGTTGAGTACAATGTACTCAGGACATCTCGATTAGCCACGTGGCAGCACTGTACTCAAAGATAGCAATATTAGCTGCGTTGAGTACAATGTACTCAGGACAACACGATTAGCCACGTGGTAGCACTGTACTCAAAGATAGCAATATTAGCTGCGTTGAGTACAATGTACTCAGGACAACACGATTAGCCACGTGGCAGCACTGTACTCAAAGATAGCAATATTAGCTGCGTTGAGTACAATGTACTCAGGACAACACGATTAGCCACGTGGTAGCACTGTACTCAAAGATAGCAATATTAGCTGCGTTGAGTACAATGTACTCAGGACAACACGATTAGCCACGTGGTAGCACTGTACTCAAAGATAGCAATATTAGCTGCGTTGAGTACAATGTACTCAGGACAACACGATTAGCCACGTGGCAGCACTGTACTCAAAGATAGCAATATTAGCTGCGTTGAGTACAATGTACTCAGGACAACACGATTAGCCACGTGGTAGCACTGTACTCAATAGCAATATTAGCTGCGTTGAGTACAATGTACTCAGGACAACACGATTAGCCACGTGGCACACTGTACTCAAAGATAGCAATATTAGCTGCGTTGAGTACAATGTACTCAGGACAACACGATTAGCCACGTGGCAGCACTGTACTCAAAGATAGCAATATTAGCTGCGTTGAGTACAATGTACTCAGGACATCTCGATTAGCCACGTGGCAGCACTGTACTCAAAGATAGCAATATTAGCTACGTTGAGTACAATGTACTCAGGACAACACGATTAGCCACGTGGTAGCACTGTACTCAAAGATAGCAATATTAGCTGCGTTGAGTACAATGTACTTAGGACATCTCGATTAGCCACGTGGCAGCACTGTACTCAAAGATAGCAATATTAGCTGCGTTGAGTACAATGTACTCAGGACAACACGATTAGCCACGTGGTAGCACTGTACTCAAAGATAGAAATATTAGCTGCGTTGAGTACAATGTACTCAGGACAACACGATTAGCCACGTGGCAGCACTGTACTCAAAGATAGCAATATTAGCTGCGTTGAGTACAATGTACTCAGGACAACACGATTAGCCACGTGGTAGCACTGTACTCAAAGATAGAAATATTAGCTGCGTTGAGTACAATGTACTCAGGACAACACGATTAGCCACGTGGCAGCACTGTACTCAAAGATAGAAATATTAGCTGCGTTGAGTACAATGTACTCAGGACAACACGATTAGCCACGTGGCAGCACTGTACTCAAAGATAGAAATATTAGCTGCGTTGAGTACAATGTACTCAGGACAACACGATTAGCACGTGGCAGCACTGTACTCAAAGATAGCAATATAGCTGCGCTGAGTACAATGTACTCAGGACAACACGATAGCCACGTGCAGCACTGTACTCAAAGATAGCAATATTAGCTGCGTTGAGTACAATGTACCCAGGACAACACGATTAGCCACGTGGCAGCACTGTACTCAAAGATAGAAATATTAGCTGCGTTGAGTACAATGTACCAGGACAACACGATTAGCCACGTGGCAGCACTGTACTCAAAGATAGCAATATTAGCTACGTTGAGTACAATGTACTCAGGACAACACGATTAGCCACGTGGCAGCACTGTACTCAAAGATAGCAATATTAGCTACGTTGAGTACAATGTACTCAGGACAACACGATTAGCCACGTGGCAGCACTGTACTCCAAACATCTAGAATCCACACAGAGCTGATCAATTGTTGGTCGGCAACACTTCCTATAAGTTTAGTTAAAATCAGACTATAAATGGTGGAGCCTTAGATGTACGGGCAGACGGACAGCTGCTAAATTTTGAGATGACCTGACGTGATATTTGCAGGAGGTGAAATATCATTAAAAACCAAAAAAAAACCAAAAAAAAAACCAACACAAACCCAAAAATAGATAAATAAATAAATAAAAAGCGCAAAAACTAACAACCCTCCCCCCAAAAAAACAAAAAAAAACAAAAAACTAAAACAAAAGAAATGAAAAACCTGATGTTTTTAAGGTTACAAGGAAGTTAAACTATTTTCAGATAACAGTTGCATACTTTTTTAAACACCTTAGACATTTTTAGGATTTAGTCATGATTCTTTTGTTATAAATATTCAAAGTTCTAAGCCATCACCATCATCACCATCATTATCATTCTCAAGGTTTGCTGACAGCACGAATTCCCTTCATCCGTCCTTATAGGCCATTGCTCTTAGCAAGTCCTCTAGACGGCACCCAATGTTCACACATAGTCGATGGATGTAAGTATTTGCAGAACAGCCAAAACTGGATTCCATAGCAGAACGTCACTTATGAGTTCGTCGTTACTTTTCCAGCAGTGGCCAGAGGCATGTCGTGTTTGTTTTACTTGGATGGCTTTTGCTATATGAGGAAAGTGATAACACAACTGCCATTTTGGAGGAGCTGCTTCCAGAATTTGTTCAAATCAGCACACAGCATATTTGTGTTGTTCACATCTAGCTTGGCAATCATACAGTAGTATTGACATGGCGTCTGAGTAATTTATCTTATGATATATTTTCAGACATTTGAAAAATCAATTACGTTATACTATAGTCACACAAGGTACAGCTTTATAAATTCGACTATAGTCACACACTGCAAAGCTTTATGAATTCGACTATACTCACGCACAGTAGCGCTTTAAGAATTCGACTATAGTCACACATGGCACAGTTTTAGGAATTCGACTATAGTCACACATGGCACAGGTTTAGGAATTCGACTATAGTCACACATGGCACAGTTTTAGGGATTTGACTATAGTCACACACGGCACAGTTTTAGGAATTCGACTATAGTCACACACGGCACAGTTTTAGAAATTCGACTATAGTCCCGCCCTGTCGGCTGGGGAGTTAGAATGCACCGACTGCACCTCTGCAGAGGGGTAAGACTCCCCCAATGGGGCCACCCGTTGGCCGTGGGTGGCGACCCGTGATGCTTAAGGATAGAACCCAGGTGGATGAGCAGTTCATGACTTTGGCCCTATCTTGGGCTAGACGGGCGGTCAGAGAGGCCCCCTCCGATCAATCTGCTGTTCACGTCAAGCCCTAGCACCTATATGATTTTCCCAACCCTATTGCCCTTATGGCAAGCCCCAATCCATTTTTATCATATGGGTGCTAGAAGGCGGTGGCTGCGGGTCTACATGTCCTGTGAATGACGTTAAACTCTATCTGATGGTGAGGCTCCAGTTTTGGAGGTTTGGGGAATGTGGAGCACCCCTTCATCACCATTGCTCCCTGGTCCACTCTGACCCGGAGTGGTAGTACCTGTTAGTACCTATGGGTTAAATAGAAAAATGTATTTATAAAAAAAGTGTATTATCCATTAAGAATTGATTTATTTCAAAGCTTTATCGGCATTAAATGACCCACTGAGGTTGATATGCCGTAAAACAAAACAAAACAAACAAACGACTATAGTTCCACATGGCACAGTTTTAGGAATTCGACTATAGTCACACACGGCACTAGCTTTAGGAATTCGACTATAGTCACACACGGCACAGTTTTAGGAATTCGACTATAGTCACACATGGCACAGCTTTAGGAATTCGACTATAGTCACACACGTTTTAGGAATTCGACTATAGTCACACACGGCACAGTTTTAGGAATTCGACTATAGTCACACACGGCACAGTTTTAGGAATTCGACTATAGTCACACACGGCACAGCTTTAGGAATTCGACTATAGTCACACACGGCACAGTTTTAGGAATTCGACTATAGTCACACACGGCACAGTTTTAGGAATTCGACTATAGTCACACACGGCACAGTTTTAGGAATTCGACTATAGTCACACACGGCACAGTTTTAGGAATTCGACTATAGTCACACACGGCACAGTTTTAGGAATTCGACTATAGTCACACACGGCACAGTTTTAGGAATTCGACTATAGTCACACACGGCACAGTTTTAGGAATTCGACTATAGTCACACAAGGCATTAGCAGATGGATCGTTAAAACCTCTTCCAATAAGAACAAATTATTGAAATTGAACCAGGATATAGATAGAAAAATGCCCATAAAATTGTTTTTAATAAAGTAGAGTGTTTTATCTTTCTTTTTTTCAAAAGAAGTTATTCATACTTGCTTTTCAAAACAATTCATTTCATTTGTTTTCTGATCCCCAACCCCCTGACCTTGTTTATTATTTGTTAATTTCCTATATTTTTGTTCCACAAAGTGTGAGCAGACGACCCCTCACCAAAGATCCTTCCCGCTTCTGTTGAAATTTCGTTTGTGCCACAATATGTCAATTTAGTTCAACAAGTCAATAAACTACGAGATAATTGGCAATGTATAGAATTCTATTATCATTCAATTTGTAATGCAAATGTCCCAGGGTCAAGGATTTTCTCACGTTTCTTCTGTCTATACCCCCTAACTGTGAGTGGGCAAGATAAATATCCAGCTGCACACACACACACACACACACACACAGAAGAGAGAGAGAGAGAGAGAGAGAGAGAGGAGAGAGAGAGAGAGAGAGAGAGCAACAACAACAACAACACTCTCACACACAAACACACTCACTATCATACACATACACATACTCACTCACGCAGACAAACACTCACTCACACATAAACTCTCTCTCTCTCTCTCTCTCTCTCTCTCTCTCTCTCTCTCACACACACACACGCATACACACACACACACATACTCCCTCACTCACACATAAACACACAAGCACTCCCTCACTCACACATACGCACAAACACAAACGCACAAACACACCTACTCACACACAAACAAACACACCCACTCTCTCACACACACAAACACCAACTCTCTCACACACACACAAACTCAAACACATTCACTTACACACACGTACACACACACAAACACACACGCACAAATATACTTACACACACACACACACACACACACACACACACACTCTCTCTCTCTCACACACAAACACACTCACTACCATACACATACACACACTCACTCACGCAGACAAACACTCACTCACACATAAACTCTCTCTCTCTCTCTCTCTCTCACACACACACACACGCATACACACACACACACACCACACACATACTCCCCCACTCGCACATAAACACACAAGCACTCCCTCACTCACACATACGCACAGACACAAACGTACAAACACACCTACTCACACACAAACAAACACACCCACTCTCTCACACACACAAACACAAACACATTCACTTACACACACATACACACACACCACACAAACACAAACGCACAAACATACTTACACACACACACACACACACACTTGAATATGTTTATATATAAGTAAAAAAGTATATGCTTAATTTTATAAATCAAATTATATAAATATATATAAATTATAATTTTTATAAATATATATATTTTAAAATCACACACACACACACACACACACACACACTCACACACACACACACACACACACACCACACATGCTTGCGAACGCGCCTTGTCGGTGGAACTTAGAATTCACCAAGTGCATTCCCAATCGAAAACTAAAACCACCCTCCCCCCCAAAAAAAGAGATGTCCTTGGTATGGCACTAAACTGCATTCAGTGGTGAGGCTACAGTTCTGAATCCCTGAAGAACGTGGAGTTACGATTTCGTTACCATTACTCCCAGGTCAACTTTGACACGGAGTGGTAGTTTGGTTTGGTTTAGTTTCTTTGTTTAATGGCATATCAACCATTGTAGGTTATTTAAAGCCAAAGCCATCCTTGTAGAACAACAGTACTGGTACTATTTAACCTATATCTGGGAAGATAAAAGGGTTCATATCTTTCCCAAGAGTATTACTCAGAAAGTGAACGTAACTGCGTGACTGGAGTTCGAACTTGCTTACTACGATGCCGCACTCCAGCAGGTTAGCCATTAAACCACGGGACTCAAGCTGAAGTCGTAGCACCTGTTAGGGGTCACTGTTAAGGTCCCTGTTAGGATCCCATTTATATGTTATTACATATGTTTAAAGATTATTCGTATTAGACAGAAATTCTTGAAAACATATAAGTAAAGTCGTCGGGTTGGACTAAAGTCAGTATCAGCCAATCAGCGAGGGCGTCTATCCCCTTTTCAATAGCGCTAGACCAAGGAGATTGTTTTTGCGTCTGAGGTGGAGCGCCACACCTATCATCAGTTCCTTACTTTACCGCACAAATCCCTGTGCTACTCATACGCTGAGTTGGCGAGGACCGGTATCGAACTAGGAACCTTGCGGTTTCTAGCCGAACGCTCTACCGACTGAGCTAGCCCGGCCCCTCAAGATTTCAATAATAATAGGACTTTATTTGAATAGATGGGGTTCTGAGGTGAATAGATAGTGAATATGAAAACATAATAATATACAAACATATAACTGTGTCTAATAATTGATATTAAGTAGGAATAATTGCATGAAACCATATAATTGTGTGTATTAATGTTAAGAATAGTTACTTGAAGCAATAAAGAGGTACGCCACACACAAATCTCCAGAACTGGAGCCTCACCACCGAGATCTCTTCCACCTTCCTCTCTTGATACATATAGCCTGTCTCTATCATCTCTCGAGTGCAATGCTTTGTGCATTGTCATTAATGTGAAACTATGATTGAGGACGAACATGGTCAGAATAGATAAATAAATAAATGAATAAAAATAGAATAGGTTAAAGCCAGGCATAAGTAAATGGGTGGGTGGTTGACCCTTTTTTTACGAATCCAAAAGATTAGGCCGTAAAGTTTAAGAGACTTGTATGACCACCATGAAGTTAGGCTACTTATGCATCCAGGTATCAAAAGCAAAGAGGCTATTTTTATGAGGAAATCTCTTTTGAAAAAATTAATGTTCGAAGTGTTGAAGACACTAAGTCTGGAAAAAGATTTAATTGCTTTAATTTTAAGGGTTAATGTCGTCTAAGAGTTGGCGATTGGATTTAAGTACTGGCCATCTGTATGGTCCGGAGAAGATGGGTGGGGAAGGAGAATTTTACATAAATACAGCTAAACTCCAGCTCTGAGGCAGTCAACACTGGACCCTAGCGGTGTTAACGTCGGTAGAAGTAGTTAGCCCCAAATCCACAACAAGTGAACTCAGTAGCCAGCCAGTTGAAATAGATTTCTAAAGTATCACAGACGCCCTTCTTCCATCCACGTCTTGTTTACAAACTTTGTAGTTGTTTGTTTTTAATCCTTGTGAACCTGTCTCTGACTCGTGCCCTTCAAATCGGCCAGCACAGAATATCACAACGTTTGGGGTCTAGACATCGTGCATTGAAGGTGCGGAGCACAGGACAGGTCGTCTCACATTAATTTTCTTGTCTTTTGGTCTATTTATTGGATTTTTTCTCTTGTTCCTTTTAAGAATAGTCCAGAGTATCTTATAATATGAATGGCCCAGGTATTTATTCTCTTGATGAGATTTCTGCTGCTGAGCTTGGTTTCTAGAAGTTTTCTTGTTCTTCTGTGGTATTCTTTTATTTTAACTCTTTCTTTAATTCCTGTTTATTTGATGATGTCTGCTTTTAAAATTCCTAAGTATTTGTAATTTCCCTTCTCTCCAAGTGTTTCTTATATTTTCCTCACTTGATAGTTGTATTCCGTCCATTGTTACTCTTACTCACTTATTCCTCACTACTAGTAGGGCACATTTGTCCATGCCGAATTCCATTTATTATGTCATGTCTGTATATTCTTATGGCTTGTACAAGAGTTTCCAATTCTTTTTCGTTTTTCGGGGTTTTTTTTTTGGGGGGGGTTCAAAATTCTTGATATCCATCTACATGTTGCATAATCTATGCAGTTGCATAAGATTATTGTCAATCCCCTGTATTTCTGAAGGGATGGCCCTTTTCATGTCACGGGCGGTACTTTCCATGCAATATTACAGAAAGCCCGCGAAATACGTGAAGTCACGTGGGACCTGGTTGGGTCTTCAGTTTCCAGCTTGGACGTCAGGCAGAGAAGACATATCTGCCTTAGCTGGGGCTCACTTGCACACGCGCGATGTGTTTAGTTAGAGGAAAATGTTTAGTTAAGTAGATAAAAGTTTAAATAAATAATATGGTTTTGAAATTCCTAGGTATTTGTAATTTTCCTTCTCTCTAAGAATTCTTATATTGTCCCGATTTGTTAATTGTATTCTGTATATTGTTTCCCCCCCCCCTTTCATCACTACTATAGCACATTTTTCAATGGGAAATTCCATTCCTGTATCCTGGCTGTATATTCTTATGGTTTGTACAAGGGTTTGCAGTTCTTTTTTTTTCTTTGCAAAATTCCTGATATCATCCACGTATATTAAAGAAATTGAAAGATTGAAATAATACCAACGTGGAAAAGTCTAGAAACTATTACAGCAGAAAAAAAATTTATTGCAACAGAAAAAGTCTAGAAAACAGCTCGAAAAATCTAGAAACAAGTCATTTTCTTGTCTATATGGCACCATCAGGATATATTTATGACATTTGGCAGTGCTTACCGTATATACTCGTGTAATAAAGAATTCGGTAACACCAATTTCCACATAAAAAATTAAATAAGAACGCTTATAAAAAGATTACACTTATTTCAATTATATTTTAACTGGATTGATTTTTTCTCGTTATTTAGTGAATTTGTTTCTCTTGTACATTTTTTAATTATATAGTTGGGTGACATCCTTGCTATAATAAATAGTTGTAGTGATAATGAGTCTCCTTGTAAAATGCCTCTTTGAATTTTCACCTCTGCAGGGCATTGTCCTCCTGCTTTTTCAGTTTTCCATAGCGTTTTTACTGAAATTCACAATCTTGTCGAATATTTCATACATTTTCATGCGTTCTATAATCCAAGATTGCAGGGAGATATTATAAACCTTTTTGTAGTCGATCCATTCCATTGCGAGATTTTTGCGCCTAAATTTAACCTCGGATGTGCTGATCAATATAAACACGTTTTATCAATGATATTGAATATTCCTTACTTATGAATACTAGTACAAAATAAAAAAACGCCCTCCAGGCGATGTAAAAATAGATTTTTGAAACATATTGCCTGAGGGGTGGGAGTAAAAAAAAATCAATATCAGCGAGTTTGTACCTTAAGTAAGTAAAATCATCAAATTCATTAAAGGATTAAAAAATAAAACAATTTGAAATGTAAACTTTAAATATGTATTAAAATAAAACAAACTATATATAGATATATAATACCAGTCATGTATTTATTAAAACTTGTTTTAAAAAACAATGAGGACTGTCTAATGTTGCATGTTCAAATTTTGAATGTATTTAAAAAAAAAAAAATATGTTATGACGATTTTGGGTAATGTGACGTAATTTTTGTTACAGACAAAAACCGAATCTCCATTATTAATAGATAGTAAACTATATCCCTATATCATCAATAAAAGTAAATAAAGTCGTCGGGGTGGCCTAAAATCGGTATCAGCCAGACAGCAAGGGAGTCTATCTCCTTTTCACCAGCGCTAGACGAAGGAGATTGTTTTGGCGTCTGAGACGGAGCGCCACACCTACCATCAGTTCCCCACTTTACCGCACAGATCCCTGTGCTACTCATACGCTGAGTTGGCGAGGGCCGATATCGAACCCGGAACCTTGTGGTTCCTAGTCGGACGCTCTACCGACTGAGCTAAATCGGCGCTAATCACCATCATCAAGTCGTGGTGATAGCACGGATTCCCATGACTCTCGCTCTCTCTCTCCCTACCCCCTCTCTCTCTGTCTGTCTGTCTGTCTGTCTTGCCATCAATCCTTATCAGTCAACAAGTCTTGGCAAGTCCTGTAGACCAGGCATATCAAACTGAGTAGCCCCCTAGGGCAGCATGGATTACATATGTATGCCATGAGGGCCGCATTTTGTCAGTCAATCCAGAGAATTAATCACCTAACATATACGCTATCCTTCGCCCAGCCCTCTCACTCCATTCAAATTTCCTAGCACCGCCCCTCCTACCCTCCCAAAATAAGACCCCCTCAAATTGATAGATTTAAACCATTGTGTCTTGGGAAGTTCTTCAGTAATATCCATGCTTTTGCTACCTGAAGATGCCTCAGTAATGCAGTTGAAATAAATTATTGTAATGAAGCAAAGTAAAAATTTTTTCCCTTCATTTATTGAATATATATACACACACATATATATATATATATATATATATATAATATATATATATATATATATATAAGGTGTGTCAAAAAGTATTGAGATTTTTTGTACTTTTTGACACACCTTGTATTCTGAAAAAATTAACGTTCCATTCAATGTTCATTTCTATCTTGGTAAATACAGCTTCAAACTCGGCACTTTTATGACACACCTTGTGTTCTTAAAAACAATAACGTTCCCTTCATTGTTCATTTCTATCTTGGTAAATACAGCTCAATCTCGATACTTTTATGACACACCTTATATATATATATATATATATATATATATATATATATATATGTAGAATTAAACAGTATTTGGAGTTTTTGTTTATTTTTAAATACTAGAAGCTTTATACATAAAACAATACAAACCATCCTTAAACAAAATTCATTTCCAATGCAGTACACACATTTTAAAATGCCTATAACGCCTTTCTCACCAATTCTTCTCCTTCCAGCCTCCACATTAATATAATTTTTTAAAAACTGGAACACATTACCCCTGATAATGGCACTTCGAAGTGCCGAAAGTACTCGGGACTTGATCTTTGGTGGACTTATCCACGAATTCCACCCAAATATTAAAAAGTTGGCCAGAAAACTCGAAAAGATCAAAAATAAAATTGTTAAACAGGAGATGTGCCTTTTGTTTAATTCTACATGTATAAAGGAAAAAATGCTGCCCAAACACACACACACACACACACACATATATATATATATATATATATATATATATATATATATATATATATTAATAGGATTCAGCCAGAATCGAGAATTCAAACGTACATATAAAGATTTGCGTATATATTTTTACATGAAGAGGGTATTCTAAAAACATGAAAATCATACCAATAAGAGCGGATGTAAGGTCTTCGGATTACTAAAAATTAGACTGAGGAGGCAAAGAAATGCCGAAATAAATTTATATATGTACGAAGGTATTCATTTATTCATATATATATATATATATATATATATGTGTGTGTGTGTGTGTGTGTGTGTGTGTGTGTGTGTGTGTGTGTGTGTGTACCCAAATCCACGACACGAGACGAGTAGGATGTGACACAAGGTCTGTTTCTCAAGTTTAACAGGTTTAAATTCAGTACTCCTTCTCTTAGACCGGTTGCCGAACCAAGGTTAAAGATCTCAGTCTGTCCTATTACTCTTTAGGTGGGTATAGCATGATATATTGATCCATACCTTTCCCAGGGGTATTAGCGGTATGTGGAATGTAAACAGCCTTGTTCAGGATCTGAACTCGTCTCGCCATATCCATTTCCTACGATGATAACCATTACACAAAGCGCCTCCATAATATATATATATATATATATATATATATATATATATATATGTGTGTGTGTGGTGTGTGTGTGTGTGTGTGTGTGTGTGTGTTGTGTATACGTGTGTGTCGATATTATATATATATATATATATATATATATATATATACGTATTAAATCTTTCTCTCTGAGTTATATATATATATATATATATATATATATATATATATATATACGTATTAAATCTTTCTCTCTGAGTTATATATATATATATATATATATATATATATATATATATATATAAAGAAAATTTGAAAAAAACAAGTGTTCCGAAAATGGGATGAATTTAATTATCGATGTCTAAACATTTCTCATAGAAAATATATAATACTTATAATAATACTTAATATATACTCATATATAATACTTATAATAATATTTAATATATACTCATATATAATCTTATTATAATGGAGATTGTGTGTTTTTCTGTCTGTAACCGAAACTATATTCCTACTCAAGTCACAATTCTCTTAGTTATTGACATCATATTCTCCATGATTTTATTTTTATCTAAACCTCAATTATTAATAAAATTGTCTTACATTATTAATACTGTTAACCATATCGACATACAGACAGCATGCAATTATATTTATATATACAACAAAATAACGGTTTACAGTGTGTACGGGAAGGCTAATTTGCATATTAATATTAAAAAATCGAATTTAATAAATATGTGCTTAGTATTATTGATTTCTAATTGTTTGGTTTTATTTTAATGAATATAAGCAAAAATCTCTTCAATGAATCTTAAATGAAATCCATTAACAAGATAAAATAACTGTCATTTTATTCTTTACTTCCTCTTATAACTAAATACTTAAATTAGAAAAAATAACAATGAAAGACGAGAGTGATGGAAGAGTAAGTTTCAGTTGTTCCATTTTTTATTATACTCCCTCTGTTTCAAATCTTTTATTATACTCCCTCTGTTTCAAATCTTTTTATCTGTATTCTTATTTAGTTTCATTAGCCTTTCTAATTTAATACAATATTTTATTACATTAAAACTTAAATACTTGCACCCGGAGGGTGCATATATTTGCTAGTACTTATAATAATACTTAATATATACTCATATATAATACTTATAATAATACTTAATATATACTCAGAGAAAAATATCTAATACTTACTTTACGTTTCGAAAACATATATTTTTCAACTAAATACGACCACACGTTGTTTAGATACAAATATCACCCACGCACCTACAGCAAGGACACACGTACACTAATCTCTGTCATTTATATTGATTAATTCAAATTCCGTATCGATCAGACAGTTGTTGGCCACAAAAGAGGATTATTGCCTTTTCTTCTCTTCTTCTTCTTCTTCTTCTTCTTCTTCTTCTTCTTCTTCTTCTTCTTCTTCTTCTTCTTCTAATCCGCCCGCGTCTCTCGTTCTTTCTTGCAACGATTCCGCTCGCTTCTTGCCTCCTCGTGTGTTACGTGGCGCTTCTCAACCAGAGACGATCTTGTGCAATATTCCTATCTTGTACGTTATCGTAATCAGACTTAACGTCGTACATCAATACTTCAATATAGAAGAGGAAAAATAAGTACTTGCCAATAAATAAATGCTAACATCGACAACGAAATAATAATAATAATAATAATAATAATAATAATAATAATAATAATAATAATAATAATAAACTTCTAGAAACCAAACTTAACAGCAGAAATCTGATCAAAGGAATCAATACCTGGGCCGTCCCCATTATAAGATACTCAGGACCATTCTTAAAATGGACAAAAGAAGAACTCAGACAGATTGACCAAAGAACAAGAAAGTTAATGACCATGCACAAGACTCTTCACCCCAGAGACGACAGAGATAGATTATATGTGTCAAGAAAGGAAGGGGGAAGAGGTCTTGCCAACGTAGAGGACTGCGTAGAAACCACTATCCAACAACTTGAGGATTACACAAGAAAGAGCAAAGACAAATTACTTATGGCGGCCAACAATAGTAGAAACGGCATATGGACAAACAGAAAAACGACAAAGACTAGAAAACAAAAATGGGAAGAAAAACAATTATATGGACGCTTCAAACGACAAATCGAAGAGGTTTCACATGAAAAGACTTGGACATGGTTAAGAAAAGGAAACCTCAAAAGGGAAACTGAATCATTAATAATTGCTGCACAAAATAATGCCATAAGGACAAACTATATCAAAGCGAAAATTGATAAGACCCAACAAAATAGTAAATATAGACTTTGCGGGAATAGAGATGAGACTGTAAACCATATACTCTGCGAATGTATCAAACTAGCACAACGGGAGTACAAAACTAGACACGACTGGGTTGGGAAGGTGATCCACTGGGAATTATGCAAAAACATTTAATTTTGACCATACAACAAAATGGTATATGCATAAACCAGAATCTGTTCTTGAGAACGAAACACATAAAATTCTCTGGGACTTTGAAATAAAAACGGATCACCTTATCCCAGCAAGAAGACCAGACCTAGTGTTGATAAACAAAAAAGAAAGGATTTTGCAGTTCCAGCAGATCACAGGGTGAAGCTAAAGGAAAATGAAAAAATGGACAAAGATCTGGACCTTGCCAGAGAACTGAAGAAGTTTTGGAATATGAAAGTCAAAGTGATACCAATTGTAGTTGGTGCACTTGAAACGGTCCCAAAAAGATTGGAAAAGGGTTTGGAAAGTTTGGAAATCAGAGGTGGGATTGAAACCATTCAGAACACTGCACTGCTGCAATCTGCCAGAATACCAGAAGAGTCCTGGAGACCTGAGGAGACTTGCTGTCACTCAGACTCCAGTGAAAGACCATCAGCTCACAATGATGTGAAAACTCAAAAGGAGTAAATAATAATAATAAAATTTTGACCATACAACAAAATGGTATATGCATAAACCAGAATCGGTTCTTGAGAATGAAACGCATAAAATTCTCTGGGACTTCGAGATAAAGACGGATCACCCTATCTCAGCCAGGAGACCATACGTAGTGTTGATTAACAAAAAAAAAAAAAAAGAAAAAAAGAAGAGAACGTGTCAACTGGTGGACTTTGCAGTCCTAGGAGATCCCAGGGTGAAGCTGAAAGAAAATTAAAAGATGGATAAATACCTGGACCTTTCCAGAGAATTGAAAAAGCTGTGGAACATGAGAGTGAAAGTGATACCAATTGTAGTTGGTGCGCTTGGAACTGTCCCAAAAAGATGGAAAGTTTGGAAATCAGAGAAAGGATTGAAACCATTCAGAACACTGCACTACAGAAGAGTCCTGGAGACCTGACGAGACTTGCTGTCACTCAGACTCCAGTGAAGTACCATCAGCTAACGTTGATGTGAAAAACTCAATAATAATAATAATAAATGCTGTCACTCAGGCTCCAGTGATCCATCGGCTACGACAGGCGTGAAAAATTCGAATGGGGTGAAATAATAAATAAAACTAATTGGACTTGTGGATATACCACAGTATGATAATTTAATTGTTACAACGTTTGATATGTTTACTTAAGAGATATTACAAAATAGTTCAATATTTAAAAAGTATAATAATCTTGATTTAACTCTGTCTTACTGTATTTTTCTTTCTTTCCTTCTTTTAATCTACTCATCATGTTCGATTGAAACAGATTAGCGTTATTGCTTCTGCGCGCTCACTCAGTCAATAAAAGTGTGAGTCTTTCTTCTTGCCTTCTCCTGCTTTCAATCAACACTTGGCTATAATTGAAAGTAACAGTGATACTTGTGCGTTTTATTATTTGAACTCGGTCAGTAATAGTCTTTTTTCCTCTCTTTTTGTTTCCGTTTTTTTAAATACGTATTCATTGGCTTTTAGTCGATAATAAAGAAATCAATTATAGCAATCATCACTTTATTCTGTTAATGTAGAAGAAGGATTTAAAAAGACCTAGTTGTCATGTGCGGCCCTCATGACATACATATGTAATCCATGCGGCCCTAGGGGGCAACTCAGTTTGACACGCCAAGACTTACTGACTGATAGGGACAGATAACAAGAGAGAGAGAGAGAGAGAGAGAGAGAGAGAGAGAGAGAGAGAGAGAGAGACTGTCATGGGAATCCGTCCTATCAGCACGTCTTCATGATGATGATAATGATGATGATTAGGGTCGATTTAGCTCAGTCGGTAGAGCGTCCGTCCGGGAACAACAAAGTTCCGGGTTCGATACCGACCCTCGCCAACTCTGCGTATGAGTAGCACAGGGTTCTTTGCGGTAAAGTGAGGAGCCGATGATAGGTGTGGCGCTCCACCTCGGACACAAAAATAATTTCCTTGGTCTAGCGCTAGTGAAAAGAGGATATACTCCCTCGCTGTTTGGCTGATACAGACTTTAGCCCACCCCGACGACTTTATTTACTTTTATTGATGATATAGGGATATAGTTTACTATCTATTAATAATGGAGATTCGGTTTTTGTCTGTAACAAAAATTACGTCACTGCTTACGTCACATTATATAGCCATGATGGTAAATGGTGTGACAGTGAGTTGTAATATTTTCTTCTTCTTTCTTCTTAAAAGCGGACAAACCTCGCGACGCCGATTGATAATGGCTTCAGATGCCCGAAACGAAACAAAACCAAGCGCACACGTTCGAATCAAAAAAGAAATGTCAGATTTTCATTGGCATCTTCTTCGCCTGAACGTGTTTATCCTCGCTTTGAATTGATGAGATTATAATCACTCACACAAAAATGGCAGGCGAATCATTTATAGGACTCGGTTGTTGCCGCCACCTACTCACAAATCTCACGCATCGAAATGCGCGCGAAGAAATAGATGAGAAATGCAAAACGCTAACCAATACGCATGCGCGTAAAGCTACGCGCATCTTTCTTATTTTAACGCCCACTCAAGTAACTTGGACGGAAAATTTTCTTTGAAAATCAATCAAGCTTAAACCCAATAAATAAATTGAACGGAGACGCAAAGAACTGAGATAATAAACCATAATAATATTTAGTATAGGAAGCGCGTGGTGTAATGGTTAGAGTCATGGGAAATGGACTCGCCGCCCCGAGTTCAAATCCTGGACGTGGTAATTGCATTTCACTTAGCGTTAATACCCTTGAGAAAGGTATGAATCCTACTCTCCCTCCAGCTATGGGTAAATAGTAGGGCAGACTGGGGCTCTTTAACCTTGGTTAGGCAAACCGGTCTAGGAGAAGGAAAACTCTGAATTCAAACCTGCTGAACTCCACTTAAGAAATTGACCTTGTGTCGCATCCTGCTCGTTGGAGGGCTTGGTATATATATATATATATATATATATATATATATATATATATATATATATATATATATAGTTAGAGTGAACTGACCTGATGATCAATAACGTGAAACTCTGAGTTGTGAGTTTTTATGCTGTTTTTCTAAAATGTTATATTATTTAACTGTATTGTGATATTGCTCATTTTCATGCATTGAGCACTGTTAAAAATTAACAGATTACAAATGCTTTTAGCATAAGTCTTTTATCACACACACACACACACACATACACACACCCTTTGGAAAGGTATGAATCCATATATTCTCCCCCCAACTATGGGTTAAATAGTAGGGCAGACTGGGCCCTTCAGCCTTGGGTAGGTAACCAGTCTAGGAGAGGGATAACTCTGAATTCCAAATTCCTGAGGTCGGTCGTTGATTGGGTTTGTGGCAACCCTTGATGTACCAATTCTTTCCTATCGACTGTGCCAAAAATTGTGGATGGTCCAACACAAGCCTTCACCACTATAAACAAATCACTGTGTGGGTGTTCATTGTGTGTGTGAACCCTCGTGCGACGAAAATCGATGAGAGAGTCCATAATATATATATATATATATATATATATATATTATATATATATATATTCATAGATAAATTTGAACAATATTTCGATTATTATTTTTCTGTTTCTCTCTCGATGAGTATGGATTAAAAACAAGCTCTGAAGATGATTTTTAATAATCGGAATATTGTTCAATATTAGCTATGAATATGATATAAAATATTTTCATTTTCAATTATTGTGTGTTTTCATATCCTTTTATCTATACTTATATCGTCGGATTCATTTCCTTACTTACTCTTATTTGTGTGTGTGTGAACCCTCATGCGTCGAAAATCGACGAGAGAGTCCATAATATATATATATATATATTGTCGGTATCAGTCGAACAGCGAGAGAATCTATCCCATTTTCCCTAGCGCTAGACCAGGGAGATAGTTTTTGCTGAAATGGAGCGCCACACCTGCCGTCAACTCCCCACTTTACCGCACAAATCATATATATATATATTATATATATATATATATATATAATATATATATACCATTATATATATAATGTTAGTTCTCTCTCTCTGTCTCTGTCTCTGTCTCTCTATCTATCTATCTATCTCTTTCTATTCAAAAATATTCTTCATTTCTAAATGCATTTTTCTGAAATTGTTTTGTTGACAGCTCTCATAATTAAATCGTTATTCAAACACCAGTTTCGGCGCTGGAACCGGTAATAATCTTGGTCTTTCAAATCAGCTGAAAAAGAGGAGTAAGCAATTGTTGATAATTTCATTACTATTTTTTATTCTATTTTAAATTTCCTAAGTGTTTATTTTTAAAACAACGCCTATAAAAATAATAATCTATGTGAGTCATTTTGTTTTGTTTTATTAATGGATTTATATATTGAAATTTTTTTTTGGTTCTCTTCAATGCGGTGAACTTTCTTAGTTTAAAATTAAACTTAAAGGTCATATATATTTAACCGAAATAAAAATGTTTTTATTTTTATTTTATTTTTTATTTGTTTTAAAAAAAACCTTTTGTGGCATCCATTCTGAAAAAGGCATTTCCTGATAAATTCGACGCCACTAATTACGCAGAAGGACGTTTCCTTTAAAATAATAACTGACACGCCAATCTCACGAATCACCCAGGTCCTCCTTTTTAGTTTTGTACAATAAATATGTACTATTAATAAATATCCTATTTACACACTTATATATATATATATATATATATATATATATATATATATATATGTTAAAAGAAAGGAAATGAATCACCACAATGTGTATATCTTTTTTGTCGGTCACCGCTTTATTTTTTTATCGACAAAAAAATATGGCGGGAATGACCACATTGAAAAATAATGTAACAACTTTCGTTCTCTTCTTCGCAAAATCAAGGTATTTTTTTTGTTTTGAACTTCATTCAACTTTTATCTCCGATCACCAACAACACGGAGTAACTGGCTCTGATAATGATTTTTGTAAAATCGAAATATTGATCAGTATCAACTATGAATATTTTATAAATCGTTTTCTCTTTAACAGCAGTGTGTATGGTTTTCATTCCATCTTTCTCATACTCATATATATATATATATATATATATATATATATATATATATATATTATATATATATTAAAATAAGTGTATTTTAGCAGCATTTTTTCTTTTATACAAGTTTTGTTAAACTGTACAGACAATTCTTGTCGGACGAGTTTTTGGTTGATCCTTTCTAATTTTCGGGCCATCTTTTTGGTGTCAGAGTGGAACTGGTGTAACAGTCCACTAAAAGTTTCGATACGAGCGCTTTCGGCAATACAGTTTGCCATCATCAGGTAGGAAACGATGGTATGTTTCGTGTCTCGTTTTTACCCCCCACTTCCAATTCCTAGCTACTACTCGTTCACCTTAAAAACGAGACACGAAACATACCATCGTTTCCTACCTGATGATGGCAAACTATATATATATATATATATTTATTTATTTTACAAAGTTTTCACAGATCAATGTTCATTATAAACAGCGACCCAGGTTTCATGCTAAGGGGCAATCATCAGGCTGTTGAGCAAGATCCCATGGTGTTTGTTGAAGTTCTTGGAAACAACCTGATGATTGCCCCTTAGCATGAAACCTGGGTCGCTGTTTATAATGAACATTGATCTGTGAAAACTTTGTAAAATAAATAAATATTAGCTCTTACAATTTGTGATTGAGCACTGTATTTTCTTTGTTTCATCACAAAAAAAATTTTGTTTTTACATATACCTATATATATATATATATATATATATATATATATATATATTATAAACAAAGGATATATATTTTAGAAGATGAATTTATTTCGACTTAGTCGTCTCATCAGTTCTGTTTTTTTAATTATTTCACCGAGTCGAAATGAATTTATTTTCTAAAGGTATATATTCTTTTATTTATCTATTCATAATACTCCGTATATATATAAAAAAATATATATACACAAATCTTTATGTGTACGTTTGAGTTCTCAATTTCGGTTAAATCCTATCAAAGTAACACTTGATATCATCCAATTATATATATATATATATATATATATATATTATATATAATATATATATATATATATATATTAGCGTCGGCTAATAAACTTACCACTCAACTTATTTAAACCTGTGTTTTTTCAAATTTCTCACTATACTACATATACGTCCGATTCATTTCCATCTCTTCACACACACACACACACACACACACACACACACACACATATATATATATATATATATATATATATATATATATAAGAGAGTTTTATAATTTGCTTGAAGCATTGTGTATATATTGGTTAGGAGGTTGATTTGAAGGCTATCACAATGCAGGTGTAAAGAAAAAAATAATAATACGGTAACAATGGTGTTGTGTGTTAACCTGTATTTAATTCTTGAATTTTCGAGATAATATCTCTTTTTCAAAAGATCACTGGAACTGAAGCAGTCTAGTTATGGCATTTCTTTTTAAATTTCATTTAAAAAGAAATGCCATAAGTAGACTGCTTCAGTTCCAGTGATGTTTTGAAAAATAAATACAGGTTAACACACAACACCATTGGTACCGTATTATTATTTTTTTCTTTACACCTGCATTGTGATAGCCTTCTAAATCAACCTCCTAACCAATATATATATATATATATATATATATATATATTATATATATATATATATATATATATATATAGTGGAACCTCGGTTCTCGAACATAACTCATTCCAAAATTATGTTTTACTTTTACTCTTATGGTTTGTGTGATAGGAGGTAAGTGGCCGTACTGCTGCTTTTTGTGGTGTGCGCCTTGTAGCATTTGTTCAAGACATCGTGCAACATTCTTGTGTAGTTTCCATCCCGCGTTTCCCTAAACGTTTTGTTAGCCCCCCCCCTCCACTTCTGCACAGATTAGATTACTCAATCTGTGCTACTCATGCGCTGTATCGAATCAGGAACCTTGCGATTCCTAGACAGGTACTCTACCGACTGAACTAAAAGGTCATTTTCTTCCAAGAAAATGAGATCGTCCAAAAGAGTGTCGTCAACTTAGCTAAATAATGGACCATTCTGTTTTTATTATAAAGAACAAAGGAAGAAAAAGACATGCTACATTGAAAGAAAGAAAGAGTAGGGGAAAGACAGAGAGAGAGAGAGAGAGAGAGGTATTGTCGCACAGATTGAATACGCGGAACCGGGCTCATCTAATCTATTTACTGTGTCTTATCCGAAACCAGGAACGATTGATAGGAGGAACAGATATCACACTCTAATCGCAGCCAAAAGGCAGGCGTCAAAATTTATGGAAATCTTAGCATCGACCTGAACTGGAACCCCGATCTCTTGCGTCGGTAGGGAAAACGTAATCAACATCAGCCAAAAATCTAGACATACCCTCATCTTCGAAATGCGATTTCTCCCCACCACCCCACAACTATTCTTGTCCGCCGACAGAAGTAATTATCTCAGTCAAAAAGATAACGACACACCCGTTGTGACAGGTCTTCCTTTTTGTTTTTCGAAGACATTTTGGGAATATCGCAATCCGTTTTTGTCATATTTGGCGCGCGAAAATCTTGCTCCTATTTTGACTGAAAGAAAAAAGAAAAAGAAAAAAGGTAAAGAAAAAAAAAGAAAAAAGAAAGAAAAAAGAAGAAAAAAGAAGAAAGGATAAAAAAAGAACAAATCAAATCTTGAGAGACGCCCCGGAAAAAAATGCAATCAAGACAAAAATCTTAATAGGCCGACCATAACTGTTTACCGCATAAGTTGCAAATACAAAATTAATCTCTGGTACATTATTTTTAGTGATACGTTAAAAAACAAAACATCATCATCATCATCATCATCATCATAAACAACATCATCATCATCATCATCATGTCGCGTTAGTACCTCGGATATCCATGACGATCTCTCGCCAACCGTATAATTCATTGGTCCGCTGCGCTGCATCCAGTATCCATGCAGAGCTGATCAATGTAGGTCTTTTTGCTGGAAGGTCCGCCACTGGCGTGCCCATGCGCTGGTTTCCATAGGAGAACGTCGCTTATGAGTTCGTCCTTGCTTCTCCAGCATTGTCCCACATGTCTTGTTTGTCTCACTCAGATGGTTTATGTGATAGGGGGCAGGTGGCTGTACAGCTGCTTCTTTATATCTTTAAATCTCCACGATTTGTTCAAGATCGCACATAGCAAAAGGTGGATATTTTTGTTTTATGTAAAACAGCCACACAAAGACTTTAGCCTCTAACACAGTTAGCATATTGATATCTCCAAAAATTAACTAACTTAATAAGGCCCTGTATTATTTAGATTATTCAGACTATTGTCCACATCTTTATTGTTATCTGCACAACGTTTCGGCCGATGTGCCCACCGGCCTTCTTCAGATATTTCTTGTCGGACTCGGGAACCTTCTTGAAATCGGGAACCCCCTCTTCGAATTTGGGAACGTTCTCCGACAAAAATACCTGAAGAAGGACGGATGGCACATCGGCCGAAACGTTGAGCAGATAGCAACAAATATGAGGACAAGAGTTCGAATAATCCAGATAACATAAATTATCAAGCCTCATCTAAAAATATTTAGAGAAATAGCAAATTAGACCCGTTTTAATTTTGTTGTTGTGTTGGGAGTAAAAGTGTATGTAGTCGTTTTTGTTGGGGGGTTTGTGGTATACTCTGTGGGTTAATTAGTTTTGGGTTCTGATTTGTCAGGTATCTAGGAACGGTAAAGAACAATTAAATTCTTAGAAAGTAAATTTTATGGAGGGTCCCACCTGTTATATACCCGTCGTTCTGCTGGGTATATAATGATGAGAGTGTTTTTATAAGAAGATGGAGAGTTGGGGGTGTATATATCTGCTGCATATTTAAGTATTTTCTTACTTGAGATATGAAGATATGAGATATGCTGATATGACAGCATTCATGGTTATGCTCCCACATCCAAATCTCCCCCCTTATGGCAACCCCCAACCCCTTTTTATCATATGGGTGCTAGAAGGCGGTGGCTGCGGGTCTACATGTTCTGGGAATGACGTTAAACTCTATCTGATGGTGAGGTTCCAGTTCTGGAGGTTTGGGGAATGTGGAGCACCCCTTCATCACCATTGCTCCCTGGTCCACTCTGACCCGGAGTGGTAGTACCTGTTAGGGTCCCATCTATGGGTTAAATAGAAAACATGAGTTTATAAACGAAATTGTATTATCCATTAAAAATGAATTTATTTCAAAACTTTGTCGGCATTAAACATTTTTGAATACCAAAATACCAATAGAAGTATTCGGCATAAAATGACCCAAGGGGTTGACATGCCGTAAAACCCAACCAACCAAACCAAACCAAACCAAACCAAACCAAGTCTCTCTACTTACTTGAGTAGCTCGGCTGGAACCTAATTTCTGTTTCTTGCGTAGCTGGGACATTCTTCTAACTGGTCTGGTCTGTTCTCACTATGCTGGACTGACTTTTCTTCTAATTGATCTGGTTCCGTTGAAGCTGGTTCGCCATTAGTTCACAAAGAGATAAATAAAGGCTTATATTTTATGGAGGCGCGTGGTCTAATGGTTAGAGTCATGGGAAATGGAATCGTCGATCCGAGATCAATTCCTGGACGAAGCTGTTTGAATTTCACATAGCGCTAATACCCTTGGGAAAGGTATGAATCCAATTCTCCCTCCGGCTATGGATAAATAGCAGGGCAGACTGGCTTCTATAACCTTGGCTATGTAACCAGTCTAGGAGAAGGAAAACTCTGAATTCAAAACCTGCTAAACTCCGCTTAAAAAATTGACCTTGTGTCACATCCTGCTATATATATATATATATATTTTATGTGATCACTTTTCTTTATTTAGAATCAGACTTATAAACAGCGACTGGAGTGAAGCAGAGACGATGCTTATATCATGGCATCTATAGATTAACTGCTAAAACTAACCAACAGAGACTTCTTTCTCACAATCAGTGTGTAAGCGGAAAGAAGGCCACCCAAAGGTCACCTGGAGCCAATCATCTATTCCAACGGATTTTGAATTTCAAACTTTTGATTCCAGACCCCACAACACTAACCGTCCCCAAAACAACGGTTTTATCACTATATAACATCACCAAGTTTAGTTTGTCGGTGACATGTTCGATTTTTTATTTCTTCGGGGAGAAAAATGGGTTGGTTTGGTTGTTTTCTTTGTTTAATGCATATCAAACTTCATGGGTTATTTAATGCCAAAGCCATATTTGTAGAAGAACGGTAGTCGTACTATTTAACCTATATCAGGGGATGTGGGGGGTCCACACTTTTCCTAATAGTATTATTCCGAAAGTGAATGAAATAGCGCGACTGGATTTCGAACTCGCTTATCATGATATCGCAGACCAGCACGTTAACCACTACACCTAGGGAACTCCCCACCCCAGGTACGGCGTTGGGAATTTGACTATAGTCGAACACGGCATTGAAAGCTTTGGTTTGGTTTGGTTTGTTTGTTTTACGGCATATCAACCCTTTTCGGGCCATTTAATGCCGAAACAAGTCATTTTGATAAAAGTTTCCCTGTTTCAAGTTCTTAATATCTTCAAATTGGTATAAATAATTTTCATTAACTTCATTTGATTTGGTTTGGTTTGTTTAATGGTATAATAACACTGTGGGTTATTTAAAGCCTACTATAAGTGTGAGATAAAAGTTGGTACTCAAGTTTCCTATGGCTACATGTATTATTTCTTCATATGGAATAAATGTGAGACCAATTCACGAAGAAGTGATAACAATAATATTTTATCGCCTGAGAAAACTTAATAGTGGAGAATACAAACATCTCATGAAATACTAAGAAGAGTTTATACAGAGTTTTATGAATGAAATGCTAAGGTTGATATTTATTCAAGTCCACAATCACCGAGAACCAATATTAGTATTAGTATTAGTATATCCAAGGATACACTTATACTGAACACTTATACTGAAAACAACAGCAGGAACAACAGTATACATATTTACCAACCCCTGGCAGCAAGGGAAGATAACTCTTTTGGACTCATGTCCATCTCAACGTGGGATGACAATTGCTACAGTCATATCAACCATTTTTCAGGCCATTTAAAGCTGAAAGAAGTCATTTTGATAAAAGTTTCTATGTTTCAAGTTCTTAATAACTTCAAATTGGTATAAATAATTTTCATTAACTTCATTTGATTTGGTTTGGTTTGTTTAATGGTATAATAACCCTTTGGGTTATTTAATGCCAAAAAGAGTGTGAGATAACTGTTGGTAGACAAGTTTACTTTACAGGTGTAATTTTTGTAGGTGTATTTCGTGGATGTATTTATAATTTTCGATAT
>CM042165.1:13552306-13582306 GCA_023376005.1 Doryteuthis pealeii | reverse complement strand
TTCGGTTACAGACAGAAAAACACACAATCTCCATTATAATAAGATATATATTTCTTATCAAATGCAAATATTTTTTATTAGATGCGAGCCTAATAATTCCCACCATTCAAGGTTAGAGTTTACCTGGTAGTAATGGTAATGTACTGTTGACTTCATACACTCAAAGGGTTTAGAACTTGAGACGCATTACCGGAAATAGTTTACTATGATACTCAGAAAACTGTACTATGGTGTCCAATCGTTGTGTAATGATTAGCAGGCTAGTCTTTCATATCCATTACTATTAAATAATGAGTTCCATCGTATGAGCCCAAAACAAAGAAATACAAGATAAGTTCATGTTAATTTTAGAATGATTATACAACATAAACAGGTGTTTTAAAATGATATTATTTCATATGTACAAGTTCTTCCAGAAAAAAATGATATAATTTTAGTATTATCTGCGTTATTCGGACTATTGTCCCCATCTTCATTGTTACTTGTACAACGTTTCGGCCGATATGCCCTCCGGCCTTCTTCAGGTATTTCTTGTCGGACTCGGGAACCTTCTCGGACTCGGGAACCTTCTTTTCGGACTCCTGAACTTTCTTGTCGTAATCGGGAGCCATCACGGAACTTTGAACCTAACCCTTTATTTAGTCCACGGGGGTATCCTGTTCTCATTCCGCTAACCATAGCTGGGGTAGGAGTTGTGTTAATTATTTTTCTATGTTACTGCCTCTACTCAGGATTGAACCGGAATCCAGAGATAACTGTCACTTAGAACTGTCTTAACCTAACTACCTTATCCACTAGGCCATGTGTCCAATTGTCGAATGTGTCGAATAACGCAGATAATACTAACCATCAAGCCTCATCTCAAACATTCAGAGAAATGATATAATTTTGTAATTTAATAACTCGATCAATTCTCGTTCAAATGATCTCAAATATTGTTTGGATTTCTTTGTTTAATTGCATATCCTTCACGGATTATTTAATGCCGACGTCATCCTTATAGAAGAACAATAGTGGTACTACTTATCTCATAGTGTTACATGATTATTGGATCCTGAAAAAGAGTAAGAGATAAACTCGTCAGAAATGAAATGTCCGCCCCTCGTTCAACCAAAGTATACTATATATATATATATATATATTATATATCTTATTATAATGGAGATTGTGTGTTTTTTCTGCTGTAACCGAAACTATATCACTACTCAAGTCATAATTCCGCTTAGTTATTGACATCACAATTCTCAATGAATTTTAAATTTTAATTTAAACCTCAATTATTAATAAAAATTGTTTACCTTAATTAATACTGTTAAGCCATATCAACATACTAAACAACATGAATTATTATTTATATATACATACAAATAGCGGTTTAAACAGTGTGAATAGGAAGGCTAATTTGCATATTGATATTAAAAATGTGATTTTTAAATAAATATGTGCTTAGTATTATTGATTTCTAATTGTTTGGTTTTATTTTAAGGAATAATAAGCCAAACAATCGCTCTTCAAATGAAATTCTTAAATGAAATTCAATTAAACAAGAAAAAATAACTGTCATTTTATTCTTTACTTCCTCTTTAACTAAATACTTAAATTAGAAAAAATAACAATGAAAGATGGGAGTGATGTAAGAGTAAGTTTTTCAGTGTTCTAATTTTCGATTATACCCACCTCTGTTTAAATCTTTTTATCTCATTCTATTTATGTTTTATTATGCCTTTCTAATTTAATATATATATTCTATTACATTAACTTAAAATATTTGCACCGGAGGTGCATATATTTGCTAGTATATATAATGAGTATTTTCGTATATATTGCGAGATATAAACACACTGATCTGCGATGTTTTCAAGGTCGAATATGGTAATAGCTGATTTTAAGGCAGTTCTTTCTTTTATGCTGAATTAAAAAATCATACTCATTTTCGCTATTAGATCAGATTTTTAAGATACAATCTTTAAATTAAAATCCATAGAAACAGTATTATGACGTATTAATTTGTGACAAGTAGAGTCGCACAGACTTTTGAATAAGTGTTATTAGTACAAGTTTATTGTGAAGTATCTAAAAACACACAATGAATGGCATTTTTGAATTCAGCATAAAAATGGCGATCATATATCCTTGATAAACCTTGACCCTTTGAAAAAAATTTTTTTGGCGGGCCAGTGTTAATTTTAACTTCTTATGAATTTTAAACTTTTATAGTTTTGTTCTAGCTTCAATATGCTTTAAAATTTTGATTTATATAAATGGCTGGCTGTCAAGGTTCATGTGTAGCTTAAATTAAAACTAGAAGACACAGGGGAACATTTGAAGGGAACAGATTTTGGACGCTGCTTTTGACCTCCATCTCAATTCTTCGAGGGCGAACCGTGAGAAAGTTAGTTTCGGAAATCAGACTTGTTGGGTGACATGACGAGTGAAAAGTGCGATAGTGTCTCTCGTCGAATAGCCAGGTTCTCAACACGCGTTCTTGACGGCAGAGGATTTATAAAAGTAAATAAGAATATAGCCTTCAAGAAAAACAACAAAGTCTTTGTGTTTGTTTCATTGAAAACTAAACAACGACAACAAGACAGCGACAGTTATGTATCTCTTATTGTAAGCAGTTTTTTGGAAAAAAGAAGACATATTCCATGGTTGCTTATATTTGAAAGTTCCGCATAAGCTTTTTGCAACATCATTGTTTTTCGTGTTTAAATTCATATTATTTTCGTCTCCCGCTATTTGATAAAGGCCTGGAGTAAACAATAGCTCTGAAGATGATTTTTATAAATCGAAATATTGCTCAATATTAGATAATGAAATATGAATATAATATCTTTTTAGCTTTAACAGCATATTTGTGTTGTTTTTCATATGCCTTTTATCTATACTCATACCGTCGGATTTAATTTCCTTCACTTATATAGTATATATATATATAATATACTATTAGTATTATATAAAGTAAGTTGGTAATTTGCTTGATAGCATTGTTAAGTATGTTATAATATATAAGGATTTGAAGGCAATTACAGATGCGTATAAAAAATAAAAACAAAAAAGATGTTATTTTTGTCTTATCGATTCAAAGAAAAGTTTATCTTCATAGACGAATATCAGAAATGTACGTGCTTAAGTTTTTTTTTGTGTGGTTATACTTTTTTTTTCTTCTTTTTTTTTCCTCTTCTTCCTTTTTTCTTTCTCCCCCCTTCCCTTCTTTAATGTTATGAATGAAATAGGCGAATAAACTGTAAATTTCTTATTTTTTTGAATATTTTTGTTGAGAACGAAATGTTTTAAAAAAACCCTACCCTTGTATACGTATCCAATTATTTCGATGTATCCAATATAATATATATATATATATTAATATATATATATAACAATGGAAAGGAGTAACCTACTCGAAGTTTTCATCGATTGATTCTTCAGGGTTACTTTAGTTAAATTAATCGAGTTTTCGATTAATCTTAGAATTTTGGTATAATAACATGCCCGTTGGAATGGATTTATTCCTTATAGACGAACGCTTATTATTATATTCAAGATCGAAGAAACCGTTTTTTTGTTTATTGGATTAAAAATTTAGATTATTTATTGGGGATTATTTTCATTACATTTAATGAAAAGGTATAATTATGGGGTGTATTAATAGTTAAAAAGCGAAAGGTTTTTCTCAATCTTGAACCTCTGGGTACTGTGTCGAATTCCAAGCGATTGTACTCATACCCACCGGTTAAGTTACTAACTTATAGCATTAACAAATAATATCTAAAAGCAACTATAATGCACCCTCCGGGTGCAAGTATAAGTTTTTATGTAATAAAATATTGTATTAAATTAGAAAGGCTAATGAAAACTAAATAAGAATACAGATAAAAAGATTTGAAACAGAGGGAGTAATATAAAAGATTTGAAAACAGAGGGAGTATAATAAAAAATGGAACAACTGAAACTTACTCTTCCATCACTCTCGTCTTCATTGTATTTTTTCTAATTTAAGTATTATTATTAAAGAGGAAGTAAAGAAATAAAATGATTATTTATCTGTTAATGGATTTCATTTAAGATTCATTGAAGAGATTTTGCTTATATTCATTAAAATAAAACCAACAGTTAGAAATCAATAATACTAAGCAATATTTTATAAATTCATTTTTTAAATATTAATATGCAAATTAGCCTTCCCGTTCACACTGTAACCCTATTTGTTGTATATATAAAATTAATTGCATGTTGTCATATGAGACATAGTTACCAGTATTAATAATGTAAGACAATTTATATTAATAATTGAGGTTAAATAAAAATAAAATCTGGAGAATGTGATGTCATAACTAAGAGAATTGTGACTTGAGTAGGAATATAGTTTCGTTACAGACAGAAAAACACACAATCTCCATTATAATAAGATATATTATATTATATATATATATATATATATATTCGTATTGTTATTATCTAACATTTATCTTAGCCAGTTATATACCGGTCGGATTATATTTCTTAACTTTAACTAATATTAAAAGTAAGCCACGAGCACTAACTTTGGAAAAGAACAGCTTTAAACGCAATGTCAGTGTAATAATCGATTTGTAAGCAGAAGAGATAATAGCAAATTTGAAAAGGCAGGCTTTAAAGCGATTATAATAAAAAGAGAAAATAAAATCAAAGAAATCAAATTCAATTTTAAAGGAATAAATAAATCCAATAAAAGACATGGTCCTAAAGTCGAGACAGATAAGGAGATTTTGGATGATGGGAAGTTAAAATGAAGAGATAATGGAAAAGAAAGAAAGAAGAAAGAAAGAAAGAAAGAATGATAAATGAAGTTAGATAGAATATAAGCAAGGGGGAGTGAAGGAAGGAAAAGAACGAGACATAAATGGAAAAAGAAAGAAAGAATGAATGAATGAATGAAAGTAGATAGAATATAAGCTAAGGACGGAGGATAGGAAGGAAGGAGGAAGAACGTGGAAAAGAAAGAAAGAAAGAAAGAAAGAAAAGAATAGAAGAATGAATGAAAAGAAGAATGAATAAATGAAAGTAAGATAGAATATAAGCAAGGCGAGAAGGGAGGAAAGGAAGGAAGAACGTGGAATAAGAAAGAAAGAAAGAAAGAAAGAAAGAATGAATGAAAGAGAATGAATAAAATTTGAAAAGTAGAATAGAATAAAGCCAAGGCGGAAGGAGGAGAGAAGGAGAGAACGGGGAAAAGAAAGAAAGAAAGAAAGAAAGAAAGAAAGAATGAATGAAAGAAAGAATGAATAATGAAAGTAGATAGAATATAAGCAAGGCGAGAGGAAAGGAAGGAAGGAGGAAAGGAAGAACGTGGAAAAGAAAGAAAGAAAGAAAGAAAGAAGAAAGAATGAATGAAAGAAAGAATGAATAATGAAAGTACATAGAATATAGCAAGGAGAGAAGGAAGGAAGGAAGGAAGAACGAAGAACATAGAAATGAAAGGAAAGAAAAGAAAGAAAGAAAGAATGGAATGAATGAATTGAATGAAAGTAGAGTAGAATTAAGCCAAGGCGGAAGGAAGGAAGGAGAGGAAGAAAGGAAGAACGTGGAAAAGAAGGAAAGAAAGAAAGAAAGAATGAATGAAAGAAAAGAATGAATAAATGAAAGTAATAGAAATAAGCAAGGCGGAGGAAGGAAGGAAGGAGGAAGGAGAACGGTGAAAAGAAAGAAAGAAAGAAGAAAGAAATGAATGAAAGAAAGAATGAATAAAATGAAAGTACATAAGAATATAAGCAAGGGAGAGGAAGGAATGAATGAAGAAGGAAGAAGAACGAAGACATAGAATGGAAAAGAAAGAAGAAAGAAAGAAAGAAAGAATGAATGAATGAATGAAAGTAGAATAGAATATAAGCAAGGCGGAGGAAAGAAGGAAGGAAGGAAGAACGTGAAAGAAAGAAAGAAGAAAGAAAGAAAGAAAGAATGAAGAATTAAAGAAAGAATGAAATAATGAAGTACTAGAATATAAGCAAGCGGAAGGAAGAAGGAAAGAAGGAATGAATGAAGAACGAAGACATACCGGAAAAGAAAGAAAGAAGAAAGAAAAGGAATGAATGATGAATAAATGAAAGACGTAGAAAATAGGAAGTGGTGGGAGGAGTGGGGAAAGAACGAGAGATCGTAAAAATAGAAAGAGACACAGAAGATAATAAAAGGAAAGGATAAAGAAATTTGATAGGAAGAAGTTAAGAAATAAATGTCAGAAATAGATGAAAAGAAGGGAGTGGAAGGTGGGAAAGATAGGAATAGAAAACATGAAAATTAAGAATAGAAAGGAAAAGACTCTGAAGAGGAAAGAAGAAAGGAAAGAAAGAAAGAAGAAAGAGAAAAATAAAGAAAAAACGTAGAAAATAGAAAGAAAAGAGAAGAAAGAAAAAGAAAGAAGGATGGAAAAATTGAAAAATAAAGAAATGAAATGAAAATGAAAATGAAAAGAATACAGGAAAAAGAAAGAAAGAAACGTAGAGGAATTAAGAGATGAAAGAAAAGAAAGAAAATGATAGATAAAAGAATTATTGAAAAGAAAGAAAAAGAGAAAGAAAAAAGAAAATGATAAAGGAAAAAGAAATAGGACGGTGGAAGGTAAAGCAGAAATAAAGAGAGAAGGAAAACGTAGAAAATGAAAGAAGAAAAAAAAGTTAAAAAAATTAGAGAAATCAAAGAATTGGATGAAACCAAAGAAAAAGAAAATAAGAAAGAAAAAGAAAAAAGCGATTAAGAAAGAAAGAAAGAAAGAAAGAAAGAAAGAAAGAAAAGGAATTAGGAGGCGGGTACGCCCCCGGCTTCCAGAATGTCATACGGGAAATAGCATTCCCGCTGAGAACAAAAAGAATTGCGTTGTGCAATAGCAACAGAGCCAACAGCATTGATGGTGCTGACGGGCTGTAAAAAAATGTCAGCGTTTGGACACGATCATATTTGCAGTTATAAACAACATCCACACACACCACACACACACACAGCACACACACACACACACACACACACACACATATATATATATACATATACTACATATATATATATGTGAAATAAAATGGAAATTATCCGACAGTAGAATAAGAATATAATGAAAAAACAAACGATGTTTTACACTGAAATAGGCTCATCAGAAAGAGAAAGTGTGCAAAACCGTTTCGGGGCCATTCTCTTGACGGTTAAAAAGCAACAACTCGCCACAATCCTCAACTAATAAATGAGGACCCTATTGTCATTATAATGTATCAACCGCACGTGGGTCGGTCATCAAACAAAAAACAAGACGGGAAAAGACGCGTGTAAAAACAGAACGCTGGCCTAGTCCAAACGTTGAATTAATCAAAAAAAAAAAATAAAAATAAAAAATAAAAAATATATATAAAAAATATATAAAAATAAAAAAAATATATATATTATAATATATATTATACACACCATTATCTCCCCCTTTTCTCTCTCGTATCTCTCACCGTTTCTTTTTTCAATATCCATTCCGCTTCCGCATATATACTATCTCTTTCCTTATTCTCTCTCTCCTCTTGCTCTCTCTCTCTCTCTCTCATTATCCATTCTACTCTCGCTTCACTCACATACAACTGTCTCCTTTTTTCTTTCCATACACGCACACACATTGCTCTCTCTTTCTTCTTCATCTCTCTCTCATCTCTCTCTCTCTCTCTCTCCTCGAACCGTTTCTTTCATGTTCCTTTCTATTTCTCACGACAACAATCTCTTTCTCTTTCTCTTTCTCTTCTGTCTCTCTCTTCCTCTCTTAGCACACCACACAATTCCATTTTACCTGTATCTCATGCGCATACAACTGTCCTCTTTTTCTTATCAAATCACACAGGCTTCGACAACACACACACACACACACATCACCACACACACACACACCACACACATATAATATATTATATAATATATATATATATATATGCGCACACATCCCTCCTCTTTCTCTCTCTATTGTCTCTTGCTTTATTTTCTCTATCATACACCGTACACTCTTTTTATTTTTTTTCTCTCATACACATATAGCATACGCCTTTCTCCAATCTCTCTCTCTCTCCCTCTCTCTCTCTCTCTCTCTTCTCTCTCTCTCTCTCTCTTCTCTCATCACACACACACACACACACACACGCATTACGCCCCCAAAATGCCCAAATGCCTATATACAGGTAGTTTCACACGCACCCCTTTCTCTATCCCGCCCATATATAAGAACCTGCAACATACCAGGGGCGATCATATAAATCCGTAGCCTGACGTTTAATTAATATCTCAGTTATGATTTGAAATTTTCAACCTGTAATGAAATCGATCAGGTGATTATACCTGGCGATTCACCACTGCATTAACGTGCTAATCAGTGCACCTGTCAAGGAGTTAAAAAATAACAATTTGCTTGTGTAAATTAAATGCGTTTTTTTTCATCATTATGCTACAAACGTACTTTGATGCACTTCAGAACGCAATTAAAGGTCATTGGCTCCAGACGAATAGAAAAGATAAAAGAGATCCGCTACGATTGCCTTGGACACTACCCCCCCGCAAACAACTTCAATAAAACGCATTCCAAGAAGCTCCCGCAAAATTTAGTTTAATTTTGTGGCCGACTGCCCCTTACTGATTTTGTACTATCGTTATATGACCAGCAGCATGGAGACGCGTGTCTAATGATTAGAGTCGTAGGAAATAGACTCGTCAACGCGTGTTCCATTCCTGGACGAAAGCTGTTGAATTCAGGCATGGCGCTCATAATAACCATTGGGAAAGGTATGAATCCAATTCCTCCCTCCAGCTATTGGTAAAATAGCCCAGGGGCAGACTGGACCTCGTTTAACCTTGGGCTAGGTAACCGTCTAGGAGAAGGAAAAATCTCTGAATTCAAACTGTTAAACTCCGCTTAAAAATTGACGCTTGTGTCGCATCCTGCTCGTGCGAGGGGTTTGGTAAATATATATAGACCGACAGTAAAAGTCAAATCATATCCAACTCTCGTTTTAGGTGGCGAGAGGCAGTCAAGCTCGAATCTGGTATTTATGAAAAGGTTCTGTTAGTTTACGGGACAGCGACATATGACCTATCAAGGCTTATGCGAAAGTTTTACAGATGACTTACAGATGACTTACATGGTTTGCTTAAAATGGTAACCGTGTAAATATTGAACAGGCTTTATCGGCTGCTTAACTTCAGAACGCGCTGGCTTTCAACCGTAAACGGAAAATTCAAATAAGGAAAGACAAAACAACTAACTCGCATCAACTATACACATTAAAATATCCCCTCAATAACAGGTAAAAAAAAAAAAAATACCAGAAAAAAATTTGTACAGTCGTGGGGAAAATTTGGTTGGCAAAGAAGTTAAATTATGAACTAACCACTAAGTTGAAACATTGTACTTGACTATGCAGATGAAAGTTACAAGAAAACACCTAATTAAAATTAAAAAGCAAGAAATGCAGCATAAGAAAAAAACATACGAGTCCTAGGTTAAAAAATCATACATAAAAATGAATAGGTAAGATATTCTAGCCAAAACAAGACATTAGTTTATAAGTTCCCAAAATTCACAACTGAATTATCCAAATTGGACACATGGCCTAGTGGAGTAAGGTAGTTAGGTTAAGACCAGTTTCTAAAGTGACAGTTATCTGCTGGATTCCAGTTTAATCCTGATAGGCGCCAGTTACATAGAAATATAAATTAACACAGCTGCCTACCTAGCTATTGGTTTACGAAATGAGACAGGATATAACCCCCGTATAAAAGGGTTAAGGGTTCAAAGTTACGTGAATTGTCCTTCCCGATTACGACAGAAGGTCGCCGCGAGTCCGAGAAGATTCCGGAGTCCAACAATAAATACCTGAAGAAGGCCGAAGGGCAAATATCGGCCGAAAACGTTGTACAATAACAATGAGATGAGGACAATAGTTCGTTAATAAACGCAGATAATACTAAGAAACACCTAAGTTTTTTAAAAAATAAGAGAAAATAAATATCAATTTTAATTAAAGTGAATTAACCTTGTATTAAAAACTATCATTTTTGGTGTGGTAGAAAACCACAAGGCCAGAAATTATACAAGGGGAGGTGGGTCAATACTTTTTTGTTTATAAAAGGAAAATAAAATTGAAAACGTAATAAATATAAAGTATTTTTTTGGAAATATTTTTAAAACTTGCACACCGCCACTTTCGATCTGCTTCCTCTTAAATTAAAATAATGCTTTTATTTTTACACTCACTAAGAGAAAGATATTTAAATTTAAAACGAGAAGTATGCAAAATATTAACAACGCGGCGGATATATCGCCTAAAGTACATGTGACCCATTTTTTTATCTGATCCGGCTGAACCTAGGGAGAAGCTTTTGTCGTTCCTGCTATACTGGATTTCGTTTTCCGCGCAAAAGACTTTTTTGAACTTTCTGATAAACATCTAAATTAGAATGTGTCTATTCATAAGTGAAACTAAAACATAATATTTAAATTTTGATATACTCTATCCCAAGCCAATCATAGTATTTCCTTTGAATTTTCACCAAGTTTCTTGGAATAATGCAAATGTCATTATAAAACCTGATCATCTAAACTGCAGATGCTTATAAACATTTTGGTAATAATAAGAGAACATACGCGATCGAATTGAGTAAGCTTTAATTCTACTTGAATACATTTGCAGTTCTCTTGGAGTTTATATAGTTTTACAAAACTAAAGAGTTTACATAAAGGGGAGTTGACTCTCAATTACTTATTACCATTTTTCTTAAAGTTTGAAGCTGAGAAAATAACTAAAGTGGTTGCATTCAAATATGTTTCAACTGTTTTTCAATTAGAAAAGGCTAATGAAACAAAATAACAATGCAGATAGAAAAAGATTTGAAAACATGGAGGGAGGCATAATCGAAAAATAAGAACAACTGGAAACGTAACTCTTCTAATCCCCCATCTTTCATTGCTAAATTTTTTCTAAAATTTAAGTATTTAGTTAAAAGGTGAAGTTAAAGAAAAAAATAGCTATGTTAAAATAGGAAGTGAAAGAATAAAATTACAGTTATTTCTTCTTGTTAATGGATTCTCTTTAAGATTTTCCCCGAGAGTTTGCCATATTTAATAAGATAAAAGCAAACAACTAGAATCAATAATACAAAGCAACATAATTTATCAAAATCAATTTATTAAATCAATATGCAAATTGGCCTTCCGCAATTCACCTGTAAACCTCTATTTTGGTCGTATTAATTAATAGAGAGAAGAGGAGACAATTGCATATTAACAGCCAACAGTATTAATAATGTAACAATTTATTATAATTAAGGTTTAAAATAAAAATAAAATCATGGAAAATGTTACGTAAATAATAAGGAATTGTGACTTGAGTAGTAATAACAAATCACCATCACTAATGCTACTACTGCTTCTGGGCTACTGCTGCATTGAAACCATAACGATTGCTTTGCTCCGCAGTGAGGCTTAGAATATGCTGACTGTATCCCCTGCACAAGGATAAGAACCCCGCACACCCAAAAAAGGAATCGCCGACCTAGGAACGCACCAAGGTTCCTGGTTTGATACCGGCCCTCGCCAACTCAGCGTAATGAGTAGCCAAGGGATCTGCGCGGTAAAGTGAGGAGCTGATTGATAGGTGTGACACTACAAACCTCAGACGACAAACAATCTCCTAAGTGAAAAGGGGAAGACTTCCTCGCGCCTGGGTTGATACCGACTTTAGGTCACTTCGACGACTTTCCTGGGTGTGGCAATAAACAACTGAAATATTTCTGGAGGCTCTGGCGAGTATGAAGTACCCCTTCATTGTCATTATTCCCAGGTCCACTCAGACCGCCGAAGTTGTCGTACTTGTTTAGAGTCGCCATCTATGAACAAATTGATTGTTAATTCATAACGAGGTATGTCAAAAGTTCCAGGACTGGTGTCACAAAAAAAAAGTTTTTTCAAAATCCAAACTACAAACCTACCGCAAAGCAATCCCCCTGGAGTATATGCATTTTCCCATCCTTTTCTGCCAACGCTTGCCATGCACTCTTGGAAGGATTCTTCGAGGATCTTCTGTAGGCTCTCTGTCGTCACGGCCTTTTTGAATGCCGTGCACATTCCTCAAACGAGTTCGCCTTGATGAGCTCCTTGAAGCTTGGGAAAGAGAAAAAATAAAGTGGAGCTAAGGTCGAGCGAGTAGGGAAGGTTGCTTCAGCTCAGAGATGTTTCTTTCTGGGCCAGGAACTTCTCGATACTCAGGGCAGTGTGGGCAGGTGCGTTTTCATGGGGAAGCCACCCACGAGTGTCTTGGCCACATCTCTCGCCCCTCTTCACAACGCACTGAATGGAAGCAAACGCTGCAATATCTCTTTGGTCCATCTATGGGTTAAATAGAAAACATGAGTTGATAACAAAATTGGTTATTATCCATTAAAGATGAAATTATTTCAAAACTTTGTTAGTAATTAAGATTTTTTTAGCCAATAGAAGTTATTCGGCATAAAAATAACCCAAGGGGTTGACATGCCGTAAAACCCAACGCAACCAAACCTAAGGTTATCCTAAATCTTTGGTTTCTTTCGGCTTCTTTTCCTAAATTCCCTTTCAGTTTACCAAGCCCACATGAAAGGAAGAAACCAGTTTTATGGAAATTAGAACACTAATACGAGCGACGAGCTTAAACCACATAGAACAGACAACAAACTACTCCGCATACACCTACTGTAAAATTTGAGATGCTTTTGAATGAGAATTGGTCAAGTATTAGATTATGAAATGATATCGATTTTTATGGTTGATCGTCTGACCGCTGTGGTAAAGAACTTGCAGTGGAGCGATGCCACCTTCACATCGAAGTTTTTTGACATAACGGAACTTTTTCTGACATACCTCGTACAACAATCTAATAGCATAATAACAACATCTAATGGCATAATAATAAACATTAGCAATAAATACGAACATCTAATAAGCATAAATAACATAATAAGTATAATAACAACATCTAATAGCATAATAGCATAATAACAACATCTAATAGCATAATAACATAAATAGCAATAATAACCAACATCTAATAGCATAAATAGCATAATAACTACATATAATAGATAATAAACATACATAGGCATAAATAACAAGCATCTATAGCATAATAACAACATCTAATAGGCATAATAGCATAATAACAACAATCTAAATAGCCATAATAACAATGATAGCATACATAACACATCTATAGCAAATAGCATAATACAACAATCTAATAGGCATAATAACATAATAGCATAATAACAACATATATAGCATAATAATATATAACAACATCTAATAGCATATATAACAACATCTAATAGCAATAATAACATAATAATATTTCCCAGTAACAGTAAACCGTACACAATGCTCAAAGAGCAACCCAAATCATGTTTGGTAATGGCAATGGAAGTAATGTAAAGAATATCCCACTTATGTTTAGGGGGGGTGTCTCCCATAAGCACCAAGTGGCAGTAGGATATAATCTCGTCGGAAAAGTAGAATAAGAATGGTGTTTACTACTCTGTCAAAGTCACTAAAACCCAAAAAGAGTTGGATACATGGCGTAGTGGATATAGCGTGGTCAAGAACAGTTCTTTAAGTGACAGGCTATATCTAGGGCTGCAGGTCAAGGGCGACAGTAACATAGAATAATGACACAGCTTTAAACAACTTGTACCCCCAGCTATGATTAGCGGAATTAGAACAAGGATACCCCCTTGGGATCTGAAATAAAGGGTCGGGTTCAAAGCTCCGTGATGGCTCCCGAAAATAAGGTTTTTCCGAGTTCGAGAAGGCTTCCGAGTTCCGAAAGAAGGTTCCCGAGTTCGAGAATGGCCCCCGAGTTCCCGACAAGAAATAGCCTGAGAAGGCTGGAAGGGCACATCGTTGCACGGATAACCAACAAAGATGAGGACAATGATCCGAATAATAAAAATTAATCCAATTTCGCCAAAAAGAGGTGAAAAAAGGGTCGTTTCTCAACGTGACTAACGGTCACGTAATAGAGATCGAAATCGGTATTAAGCTTGCTCATATGAGTTTGTAATGCCGTTTAACAAGTAAACGCAACCAATCTACAATCAATCAAATTCCGACATTAGATAACCCATAAGAAGTTGTTAACCGTTAAAAGCAAATAAGCTAAACCAAAACCGTTTACAAATAAATCAAATTTTCGAGCATTAAATAACTCTTAAGGAGTTTATATGCATTAAAAATTAAAACCAACCAAACTAAATCAAACCGACAAGGTCCAATGAATATGAAAGAGTTAGAGTTTTGGAAAGATCCTGTTGCGCCAATATTCTAAGTGATTCGCCCTGATTTTAAATCTGTAAACTGAAATGCTGATTTATCGACCAAACTGGCAGCTGTAAGGAACACATAGCGACCTCTACTATTAGAGCAGGCTTAAACTTGTTTATAAATGAATGTCATGAAGAATTGTAATTGTGTGCAGTGGTGGTAGCAAATGGTGGTGGGAACAGGTAGTGAACAGCAGTGATAACTCGCGCCGAATTCAAAGCCAAGAGAAACTGCAATTAGCCAACTGATGATTTAGCGAAAGATAGAAAATAAACATCCTTTCGAAAAAAAAATGTCTGACGCCTTTGCCGTCTGCAAATTTTTGCATTCACTGCAGTAAGTCATGCTGTTAAGAAAAATTTAAATAAGACTTTTAAAATAATTTTAACAGTTAAAAACAAGTAAATGTTCGCACTTGTTTTAAAAGCCAGCTGAAACGTTCTTAAAAAATATTAACACACCCCTTTGGTCCTTTCTAAGGCTAGAAACGGACGCTTCTTAGCACAATATATGATAAAATTGGTTTTAGGGGATTCTATAGGCAGCAACACCCGACGAAGGCCGGATGGTACATTGACGCGAAATGGTGTGTATATAACATATAAGCAGAGGACAACTGACCGAAAAATTTATAGATAATTACAAATGTACAGTAGATGTTAGCTTATCGTAATCTAGCTAACGAGCAACTTCGCATAATGACGACTCCTAAAACGTTAGTCCGCAAAAAAAATTTTATGCATAAAGTTTTATTTGCCACATATAACGTTAAAAAGAAAGCGACATTCTGCAAAGAAGAAAGAAAAGAAGAAAGAAAGAAAGAAAGAAAAGATTTGAAACATTAGAAAGAAGGAAGAAAAGACTCAAACAAGAAATTCAAAGAAAGAATGAACGAGAAAGGATTGAATGAATCGAAGGAAGGAATGAGAGAAGAAAGAAAGAAGGAGAAGAAAGAAAACAAAATAAATGAAAGGACTGGGAAACAAAGAAAGGAAAAAGGAGGAAGAAATGAAATCATGTACGAAAATAATAACAGAAAGTAAAGGAAAACATTAAAATGAAAAGAACTATGGGAAGGAAGGAAGGAAGGGAGGAAGGAAGGGAGGAAGGGAAGGAAGCTACAAGCCAAAAGAGGTTAAGTTGAAAAAGAAAAAGAAAGAAAGAATTATTATGGGAAGCATTAGAAAGAAAAAAGAAAGAAACAGTACAAAAAGGAAAAGAGATTAAAGAACTGAAAGAACTGAAGAAAGAAAGAAAGAAGAAAGAAGAAAAAGAAAGGTTAAAGCAAGTAAAGAAACTACTTGAAGAAAGAAAGAAAAGAAAGAAAGAAAGAATAAAACGTTCAAAGAGTGAATGAAGAAGAAGAAAAAGAAGAAAAAAAACACACTTCTACCCTAAGTGACTTAGCTAGCTCAACCGTGTGTGCAAGCGTGTCTGGCTGCACGAATGCAATACAAAAGTGTCATAGTGGGAATCCGCATTTCCGGGAATTGATCAAAGGAGTACTCTAGATTGCGTTAGGTTCTGGGGAACTTACAGTTTGTTTTATTATTTATTCTTGTTGGTATTCAACTTCACTTTAAAAAAATCTATGAACCCATACGATGGGACCCACAGGTAACTTACCACTCCATGGTCAAAAGTGGACCTGGGAGTAATGGCCATGAAGGGTGTACTTCCACATCCCTCTAGTTACAAAATGTGAAACTTCGACCATTAGATGCAGTTCAAGTCAATACCCAGGACACCAAGACCCTCAGCCACCGGCCCTCTAGCACCATATTATAATAAAGAAGGGTTAGGGGTTATCATAAGGGCAATAAGTTGACCAATTTAAAATAGGTGGTACAGGCTTACGTGACAATCGACTGATCGGGTGGTGGGGGATTCCCACCTCCTATCTAGCCTAAGTAAGGGCCAATATGAGTTGCATGTCATCACTGCTCAGACCACCAGAATTCCGTCCTTAAGCATGTAATGGCTTTCCTCTGCAAGAGGGGCTGTCGTATTCCACGGTCCCAAGACACATTCACACTGCGCAGGCGCACAGCCACACACACACGCCCGCACCGCCTCGCATCATCACACACACACACCACACACACACACACACTTAATATATATATATATACACACACACACACACACACATAATATATATATATATAATATATATGTGTGTGTGTGTGTGGTGTGTGTGTAAGTTAGGGTAGCGAAAACATCAAGTCAGTGACGTTTGGTAACTGTCAGTTTCTCGCCTACGCGATTTTCAAACCAAAAATCTTTTTCAAAATCAAAATCAACTTGATTTATAATATATATATATTAAAGATATTGAGTACTATTTCCTTATGAATTATATCATCAATATTAATAAAAGAAAATTATACTCACAAAACACAGATAGCACACGCACACACACACATACGCGCGCGCGCACACACACACACACACACACACACACACACATATATATTATATATGAATATGATATAATGAAAAACAAAAGATGTTTACAACTGAATAGGCTCATCAGGAGAGAAGTGTGCAAAACCGTTTCAATCTCTCGACGGTTTTTTTTTTTTTTTTTGATTAATTCCAACGTTTGACTAGCAGCGTTTCTGTTTTACTTAACGTCATTTTCCCCATCTTATTTTTGTTGATGACCGACCACGGTGCGTCGAATGCATTATAATGCAAAAGGGTCCTCATTATTAGTGAGGATGGACCGGTGTTGCTTTTTAAAAACCGTCGAGAGATTGGCCGCCGAAACGGTTTTGTCACACTTCTCTCCTGATGAGCCTATTTCAGTTGTAAACATCTTTTGTTTTTTCATTATGTCATATTCATACTGTCGGATTAATTTCCATTTTATTTTCACACACACACACACACCACACACACACATCACACACACACATATATATATATATATATATATATATATATATATATATATATATATATATATATATACAGAGTGTCCTCAAAGTCCGTGTTAACTTTAAATTTTAAAGTTTTCAACTGCACACGGAACTTTATGGAGACCCTATATATATTTACGCGGGTGCGCGCATGCGTGTGTTTGGTATCAATATTATTTGTATATACTTATCAAACTGTCAAATATCCAGGGTTTACCGTAGTTTTTCAACCAGGGCTGATCAACCAGGGCTGATCAAGTCTCGCCCCCCGTTCCTTAGCGCCACCTAATATACAGCCTGATCCATACCCGGCTTAAAAAAAAAAAAGCAATTTCTACTGTCTGTGTGACCAAAACTGTGGCCCTTATCCAAACTGGCTCCTTACCATCTATGTCTTATTAGTCTATATGAGTTTTCATGGTCACGACCCACGGTCACTTGCCAATATTCTGTTTCCGTTTCCATAGCTTCCTCCAAAACATAATCACAATTAATTTCACTTAAATCATGTTGCGTCGTGTTCCACGATAATCCTGATTTAGCCTTAATCAGACCCAAGCGATAATCCGAATAATCAGTGGAGAGTGTTCTGGTTTAAGTATCACGGATTTTTCTCATTACTGAGATGTTAAGAGATTGTTTGCCAGTTATCTTGTGCTGCGTAATTCTTTCCAGCCAATCACAGGAGTTGTATTTCCAACATGGCGCTAGTTCCCGCCTTTTCTTTCACGCTGCTCCAAGGTTGTCCCGCTTAGCATTAACTTGTCTAATATTTTTCAGTGAGTTTTTCGTAGTTTCAACCTTTTGACTTTTCAATTATCAGAATGTTATCATAATTAACGAAATGTCCTCCTCTCCGTACACAAAGGCTCCGTTACTTTTATACTGATTTAAACCAAATTTCCAGGAATAGTTAGAATCATCTATCTATACGTATATAAAGAAGCAGTTGTGTATATGTAATTGTCCGGAAGAAAACTTCGAAAATAAAACAATTACGACAAATAATATATATATATATAATATATATATAATATATATATATACATTAAATATCACCAGGGCTTGGTTTTTGAAGTAAAAATAATGAAGATTTGGATTTATATTCGTGAAGATGATTAAAAAAAAATTTACAGCATGGATTCGTTTCCGTTTCCATGGCTTCTTCCAAAACATAATCACAATTAATATCCCGAATAATCAGTGGAGAGTGTTTCTGGTTTAAGTATCACGGATTTTCTCATTACTGTAGCAACTGAGAATGGTTAAGTTTTAAAGTGGGGGCTCGTTTTACAATTTAGGCATAAATTGGATCCTCCTTTTTATGAGCGTAATTTTTTTTCGTCGACGATGATTAAAATTACTCTATCTTGTGTGCAAATAAAACTTGCTAATTTCCACAACCTGGGTCTTTCATTTTATTCAGTGTTCCGTATTTTATCTTATGTAAAAACAGATTCAACTCACGATTCAAGAAAATATATTTACTAATATTATTAATATTTTAGATTGTAGACATTAACATTTCTTTTCAGAATAGCTGGATCAATACAAGGTCTATTTTTTTTACATTAGGGATTTAAATGGGGCATCCCACGAGGATTCAACTCACAATTCAGTAATAATGGATCTGCGGGACTAACTTTTTAAAAATCCCCTCTACCCTGGCGACGCCGGGTAGCCGCTGCTAGTGTTTTAGTCTATGAAGTGGAAACACACTGACTATTTGTAAAAGAAAAAGTTTCAGGCACAAGCGGTCTGTAAAGAAAATCATATCAACATTATTCTGGGAGACTATCACATATTGATTTCTTTGAAAAATTAGCAACTGAGAATGGTTAGTTTTAAAGTGGGGGCTCGTATTACAATTTAGGCATAAATTGGATCTCTCTATTTTATGAGCGTAATTTTGTTTTTTCGTCGACGATGATTAAATCTGACGTTTATTTTAGAGTACCAAAGCCGAAAGAAATACAACAACAAAAGGAGCCGCCACTTTAAAAACTAACCATTCTCCTAGCACCTATATGATTTCCCAACCCTATTGCCTTATGGCAAGCCCCAACCCCTTTTTATCATATGGGTGCTAGAAGGCGGTGGCTGCGGGTCTACATGTCCTGGGAATGACGTTAAACTCTATCTGATGGTGAGGTTCCAGTTTTTGGGAGGTTTGTGGAATGTGGAGCACCCCTTCACCCCATTGCTCCCTGGTCCACTCTGACCCGGAGTGGTAGTACCTGTTAGGGTCCCATCTATGGGTTAAATAGAAAATGTATTTATAAAAAATTGTATTATCCATTAAATTGATTTATTTTCAAAACTTTATCGGCATTAAAATGACCCACCGAGGTTGATATGCCGTAAAACAAAACAAAACAAACCAAACAAACCAAACCATTCTCACAAAATAAAAACTTTTAGACTATACACATTGAAGTGAATATTAAAATAAAAGAAAATATATTTAGTAATTGTAAAATAACGGGTGCAAGAAAAAATAAAACATTTATTGCAAAAAACACGGACATAAAATGAGGGTTCAGTTTATTTTATGGTAGGAATTTACGAGAGAAATAGTTAAGGATTACCGTGGAGTATTCCTCATTGCTATTGCTCCCAGGTCACTTTGACTCGGAGTGGTAGTTAATATGTTAGGGTCCTATCTATAGATCAAATAAATCTGGCTTTGAAAATTATTCATATTGGATAGAATAGTTGATGTTATATAACAGTAATTATTTGCATTAAGAATAGTTATTGAATCTAAAGGTACTATCAGGTATGATAGGTACGCGTCCTGCGTCACTGACGCATAAAAATCTAAAAGACGCAGAAAAATCGTATCCATGCGTCCCCGGTGGGGTTTTTCTTCCTCCACCATTTCCAGCTAACTGTAAATACATTTCAATATTTTCTTGGAAATTAATTATACTCTATGTGGTACCAGGTAGAATTTTAGACGGCTTTAGTTGTTCATAGATAAAAAAACAAAAAAAACTTCTGCAATTTATTAAGAAACTTTAGTTGGGACCCATCAAATTTCTCGGGGGACTCATTCAAATCAATCCATGCGTCCAAGGACGCACTAAATTAAAACACTATCCGCATCACGGCTATAATTGTTTACAAAGGTTATTATAAGATAATTAAAACCATATAATTGTTTGCAGCTTAATTTGGTGTTAGATAGAATACTTGAAATACCTGTTAAAATAATTATTAAATAGGAATTGTTACTTTAAACTATTTAGTTTGTGCATAGCTTATTTCAATTAGGAATACTTGAAACCATAAAAACTGTGTGCAAATTATTAGTATCAGATAGAATTACTTGAAACCATATAACTTATCTATTATTATACTATTATACTAAAGCTGAGTAATCAACTTTTACTTCCTAAAGGCTTTTTTACTGTTTAGTTTAATGATACGAAAATTATACTAGATTATTCCTTACTTTTAGGATTGAATTATGTTTGAATAAAAAATTGTTTTAATTGGTTCTGAATTAGTCGTAATTTGAATTAAGTAAAAAAAATCTCTTACTATACTCTCTGTCTATCACTTTCTTTCCCTCTATGTATCTCTTGACTACCTCTTCGTTATATAAAATATAGTTTCTCTGGAGAGTAGAGAGAGGAGAGGCGGAGAATTTGAAATGTATTTCTATGTTAAATTTCACAACCAGCAACCCGTAGCTTAAATGATGTCAAATATACCCGTTCTTAGAAAGCATATTGATTAATGATTTTAAGGTTTCGTCCGTCGTTTAAAAAAAATCTTATTCGCTTTGCTAATCCCTTTTCCCTAATCTCAATTGTCTACCCAGAGCTGAATGGGTGGACCCAACAGGTCACGTTTTGTCTAGTAAACATATATAACATAGTCCTTTGTTTATTAAAATTACTTGATTCGGCATTAAATGACATGAAAAAGGTTGATATACCGTAAACAAAACAACCAATCAACGCTGAAACCATATAATGGTTAATTGTGTTCAAATTATTTGTATTAAGAATAGTTACTTCAAGTCTACTAAGAATTATATCAGTTTTCTTGAAACTATATAACTGTGAGCAAACTGTCATATAGTACCTAAATAATGAAAATGGAATCATCTGTTTTCCTATGAATAATGTCCGAAAAAACATCGGAAGAGAGATACGAGATCTAACGGGACTTCTTAATTCAACCAAGCAATGCTAATTACTCTCTTCACCTTGTATCTTTTGCTTAGTAAACCTTTCCCTTATCCTTAATACTCATTGTATTTTTCCTATTATTTCTCTGCCAATCCGATACTTTAGTTATAATACAAACAAATAACTATTTAGATAAAATAATTATTTGAAACATATAATTATTATATTTTTGCTTGAAGGCAACTACAATGCGAATATCGCAATATTCGCATGAGTTTCTCGTGCTGTATCATGGCTGAAACAGTATAGTGTTTAACTATCCTGCTAGAGGTCACGGTTTTTCGATTCCTGTCGGAGGGGAGTCGTTAGTATATATCGCTGATGAGACTTAATAAAGTTGAAACAGTCTGTACGATATTCTACACACCGAGTGATTCTTTGCGGGATTCACTTGTCATTATTATTATCTTCTATAATTATCGAATTTATGCGATATTCGCATTGTAGTTGCCTTCAAGCAAAAATATAAATATTTCGACAATGCTTCTAAAAAATAAACAAACATCCAAAAAAATCATATAATTATTAGTATTTAGATAGGAATACTTGAAATCATACAACTCTGTACAAATTATTAGTATTAGATAGGAATACTTGAGACCATATAACAGAGTGCCAAAAACTCTTAAGAAACAAATATTATATCAAATTTTAAAATAAGCGTGATTTTATATGCGTTCTTATTTAATTTAATTTTATTGATTTGTAAATCATACATAGGATTGCTTTTAATACGCCCCTTATTATTAACGATGTTTCTATACGCCCCCTTATTTAATAACGATGTCTCCATACGCCCCTTATCTATTAACGATGTCTCTATACGCCCCCTTGTTTATTAACGATGTCTCTAGCTGGGTAATATTTTCCTCAAAACATACCATGTTATTAATGCGTTTATATATGTGTAAGCGTGTGAGTTAAGTTCATGCATTTTAATGATTCTTTTAATGATTCAGGAGATTTAGTTAAGAATATAATTGTTTGTCATAAAAAGAACGAAACATGATTTTGTTCTGTTTACCTTCACCGGAATAAACTGGAGACTAATTACATTATTAATGTCATTAAGTTGTCCTAAACGTCTTTTTTTATTATCATGGAGTGAGGCTACTAAGCTTGTCCACAGATGAACCACTTTATCTAATCATAGATATAAATCTAAGTTGATTTAATATAGCGTCCCCAAAATCCAATCTCATCAGATGAAAGATCAGGTTATTTGAATTTGCACAACTGAAAAATTTTACTTCTCAAATAAATAAAATAAAACAATAAATTTAAATAAATAAATAAATTCAATTTTAATTTTACTTCTCAAAAAAAAAAAATGAATAAAAAAATAAAATTTAAAAAAAAATATTGCTCTGTATATAATCTAAAAGTTTATTATACATTGAGCTCTCTTTAGTGATTTAAAGATTCACTGTATTTATACATACTGGATCATAAATAATAATACAGTGTATCTTAGAAATCACATATAGAATATCCTTACTACCAAGTTTTGGATACCTCTCATCTATATATTATATATATATATATATATATATATATATATATACCAACTTGTTGGTAAATCCTCGCGGTGAGAAAAAAACCCAGCAAATAGTTTGATTGTAAAAATATACTACCAAACATCAACCGGGAGAAAAAAATTTTGGAAAAAAGAAAAGACCAAGATATCGTACCAACCAAAATAATCTATTGGTACAATATTGGCCAAAAGAAAAAAAACAATTTAATATATTATTATATATATATAATATATATATATATATATATATATAAAAGATATATATATTCATACAAAACCGCCAGGAAACTAAAGCTAATAGTAAAAAGTGCTCAATACCTAAGTAAATAAATCTAATGAGTCAGATGAACAACTAAAAGTTTCGCTAATGCTCCTCAGGGCTAAGATCTGACACATATATATTATATATATATTATATATATATGAGAGATAAAACAAACAGTATGTTTGAGATGGAGATAGCCGACAATTTTTTGGAAGAATAAGTGTTTAATTGAAGTCATACCTAATTTGAAAATTAATTAGTTGATAATTAATGAATTAGGCGAATATATCTGTTCAAATGTAAGGCGTAAAAAATCGAGAAGAAGTCGATCTCTGTATGTACATTTCGGCAATATTATGCCTCATCATCATCATCATCTATATATATATATATATATATTATATATATAATATATATATATATACTTTCAAAGAAAGAAAACTTAACAAACCGTTTTTTTTCTTCTTTTTTTCTCTTTTTTTCTTTCTTTGAAACTTAAATATTGCTCTTATATATAATCTAATTTATTGATTATTATACATTGAGCTCTCTATAGGGATTTATAAAAAATCCTTGTATGAGTATATGTTTGCACCTACAAGAGCATACAGTATGTTTGTACAGTGAGATTTCGAAGACCCAAATAGAATCATCCCTTACTTACCAATCATTTGATTACCTTATATATATATATATATATATATATATATATATATATATATATATATATATATATATATATATATACTTCGTTTTTTTTTACTGTCTGTCCCTGTGTAGACAAAGACACCTGAAACACTCCCTGGCAATTTTTGCTGGCGATGTGACTGCTGAAGTGGGGATTACATGAAGGTGTATACAAATTTTTTTTCTTTTCCTTTTTTCCCCTCCCCCTTTGCCTTCATATTGCCCCACCATTTTGTATGGTTTAATCTCAACCTCTGCTGACAACTCTCAGTCTACACACAACCCGAGGAATAAAATATAATTTTATATTTTTATAAATACAAGTGTTCCGTGTTCTTGTTACATAATCTATGCGGTTGCATAAGATTATTGTCAATCCCCTGTAATTCTGAGGGGATGACCCCTTTCATTCATAGAAATATAAATTTCTAGGAAAATTACAGAAGCCGCCCAAATATGTGAAGTCAGTGGGACCTTTTTTCAGAGTCCCCAGTTTGCAGTTTAGGCGTCAGGCAGAGCAGTCGGCCATTCTATGCTCTGCCTAAAACTGGAACTCACGCGCGCTATGTTAGTCAGATATTTGTTACGTGAAATGTATAGTTAAGGAAATAAAAGTTTGTATAAGTAATATGTTCTTGTGGTTGAATGAATGTCTTGGTAACAAGACTAAGAAATGAATCCAGGACGACAAGCCAGCAAGAACATAGCAAATAGAAAGTCCAGACTTTAGGAGATCCGAGACGCTAGACCAGACCAAGTCAGATATTAGAAGATATACCAAAGACGATCAGAATAGCAGCCGGCCAGAATAGAAAATACGGACAAGAAATAGAAGTAAAGAAAGGGTATACAACATTCTTTGTGGGTCCCGCGGCTTGTATATAACATTAGCATCCAACTACATTTTTTCCTCAATAGATAAAATTCTTTTATTACAATTGTTGTATACCTTCTTAATCTTAATCTTTACTTATCTTTCTGTAGTTGACTTATTTCTTCTTACGATATCCTTTGGTTTCTAAGTAGCAGTTTTTTTCTTCTTGAGACGTCTTGTGCTGTCGTTTGTTTTTAGTGACAACACAAAACACTTCTTTAGTGATGTTGAGCTTAAACGTCTCTGACAACTTGCAGTGGTGTGGGTTAGTTGACTCATATGTGTTAGTAGAATGAGAACATAAGACGTATTTTAACGGAGGTACAATATACACGGTGTTTACACGTTGCTTTACTTCAGCGGAACAGAATGATACAAGGAAACAAAGACAAAGGAAAACGAAATACGCGCCAGTGGTCGTCGCGTACTAATGTTATCATGTAGTTCTGGTAACACGGCATAGGCATTAACCTTACAAGCTGAAGGAACTATTTTTGTTGGTAAAATCTAACAAGTGAATTTACATTTTATTCGAGCTCTTGAACCCGGATCCTCAACACGCGCGGTGAGTGTCTCGCTAACCGCTGGTCATTGCGTCTTCATTCGTCAGCGGTCAGCAAGAGATTGACTTGAAGTACTNCTAATACTTATTTAAAGGTAGTTTAGAAAACATAATGGCGATTAGTGCAGCCCACGCCTTAAAGGCATGAGTGACAACGCTTGACCTCACTCTCACCTTGCCTTCCAAGGATAAATCGTGGAGAACCGGAAGGCATAGAGATCCTGTCTTCCGGTTTAAGGATAGTAAGTTTCAAGCAGTTAGAAGTTAGAAGCCGAGCAGTTAGCAAGTAGGAGCCGAGCTCGTAGAGATGTGCGCAGATATTCTGGTTTGGGGATTTACAAGTAAAGTAACATCAAAGTAAATCTTGTGTTTATTACCTAAAAACTAACAATGACACAAGGCCTCTGATAAGGAAAATCCCTAACAAACAGACCCGAAGTCCCAAGAAAGTCCAGACCTTAGAAGATTCCAGACCCAGACCAAGATGTTAAAGAGACCAGACCAAATTGTTAGAAGATAGAACCAAAGCCGCGCAGAAGAAAAGACGACTAGAAGTAAGAAGTAAGAAAAGGGTAGCAACAATAGCTGGGGGAACTGAGTGGGTTCATCTACCTTTCCCAAAGTCCTAAAGTGAACATAATAGTGACTGGAGTTCTTCTTTATATAAAAACGGAATGGCTCCATTATTTAGCCGAGTCAGCATCGAGAACACTCATGAGAAATAAAGAACATTACCAGATAATCAGGATTATACTTTTGCATTTCATTTGGAAGATCTTGGGATGGTTGAGAGTTTCCTAGCCAAGTTATATTTGCTTCTCATAACCCATTGATTGGACTGGGCAAAAGGCCTCGTTTTACGTGGCCACCCACCACAAGCCGAAGCTCCATGGGTGGAAAAAACAAAGATTGCGTCGATCCCGTTGGCATTCCTTCACCAGGGGAGGGCGCCTCAGCGACTGGGTTATAAATAAAACCCCACGCGCGACCACTGTGCCCATCACTCTCTTCTCGAGTCAGCAAGAGATACTGAAGAGTAAACTCTTCACGCTTGCCTCGCAAAACGGGAAGCGGAAGGGTCAACTAAAAATCCATTAAAATCTATATTGTTAACCGTTGATAACGGTTATCTGCTATTTTGAATTCAAATAATTTCTATACACTAACTGTGCATAATTGATAGTACATCCATCAACCATGCAACACAATGCATTTTCGTAATAAAAATCATTGTCCAATGCATTTTTATAGTAAAAATCATAGTAATTGCTAATTAGCTGATCATTGGATATCACTAACAAATCCCTTAGTAAATAAAAAAAATTTCCCAATTTCTTAGTGATTAAGGCCATAACATTCCTGTTTTCCCTGTTTCATAATTGCCAGACCTTTCCTTTGTATAGCCTTTGTTAAAATCTTATTTAACTTATTTTCAATTTGCTTTGTAGATTGTTGAATTGAAGTTTGGGAAAGATTGGACTTACTCTGAAAGGGGAAAATGGAACCAATGTCTGACATCTCTAAAGTATGAAAGTAAGTTATTTTTTATTATTTTATATATATATATATATATATATATATATATATATATATATGGAGAAAGGTAGACAAACACGGGATGTTATGGAAATTGGATGTTTATTGTAGAAGATGCAACGTTTCGGTCTGTTAGACCATCTTCAGGACTTGGATATAGTTCTTGCTTCAATGATGGACATTCTCAAAATGGTGAAACACATATGTACACATGATGCTTAACAACTGATCATTCTACAAAACGATCAGAATGGCGACTGGGGCTTTCGAATACATCGACTGCACCTCTGCAGAGGGGTAAGACCCCACTAATGGGGCCACTTATTACAAGTCAATCGGCTGGTCACGTCAAGCCCCAGCACCTATATGATTGTCCTAACCCTATTGCCATTATGGCAAACCCCCAACTCATTTTTATCATATATATATATTTACCAACCCCTCCGCACGAGCTGGATGCGACACAAGGTCAATTTATCAAGCGGAGTTTATCAGGTTTGAATTCAGAGTTTTCCTTCTCCTAGACCGGTTGCCTAATCATGGTTAAAGAGTCCAGTCTGCCCTACTATTTACCCATAGCTGGAGGGAGAGTAGGATTCATACCTTTCCCAAGGGTATTAGCGCTAAGTGAAATGCAATTACTACGTCCAGGATTTGAACTCGGGGCGACGAGTCCATTTCCCAGGACTTTAACCATTATACCACGCATTTTTATTATATATGTGCTAGAAAGCAGTGGCCGAGGGTCTTAGTGTCCCCCTTAAACCTTATCTGATAGTGAAGTTCCAATTCTGGAGTTCTGAGGAATGTGGAGAACTCCTTGATCATTATTATTCACAGGTTGGCCTGAAATTATTAAAAACCACCAAATACATTTAAAATTGAGAGTTTTTTAAAAACATTTCTTGTATTTAGTAATGGGTTAATATAGTAGCACTAATGTTCTTCTACAAGGTTGGTTTTGGCATTAAATAACCCATGATGGTTGATATTCCATTAAACAAATCATCATTGCATTCCTGACCTTTTGTAAATATATGTGAAAATGGAACAACTCAGGTAGAAATAAGTTCATGCCTTTTGTAATGGCATTGATATGAAGTGAATATAAACAGATTCATGTTAATTCATATTTTCCAGACCAAAAAGTACTATTTCCACTCTGGATCTCATACTTTTGAAAGATTGAAAATATTGGGATGTTCAAATTCGTGCACCTGCTGATCAAGAGGAAATCGCAGAAAATTCTTCTAAAAATAAACTAAGAGAAACTAACTATCCGATTTTAATAAAACTTTCTGTGTCTGAAGTAATAAAAGAAGAAATTTTATTATAAATACATGTTTACTCTAAATTGAAAAGGTTAATTATTTTTTTCGTTGGTTTTTATTTCGTGCATTCCCCATACAAGTTTCTAGTGGAAGAAAATGAATTTTACATTTTTGAAAGATAATTCAATGACGGAACATATGTAAAAAAAATCGATACTCTGATTATTTCGGTAGTTGGACGTCTTACATTTTAAAAGTTAAGTCTCATAAATAAGAACAATATTTATTTTTTTTTTTCTAAATCGTTAGTTTATTTCTAAGTCTCACTTGTCTACTTCTTAATTTTTTCTTTAGGGATTTTTTGAAATTTATAAAATGTAAGATAAATATTCTCTGGTCTGTTAAAATGTTTACTTGTTTTCATTTTCATTTTAAAAACGAATAAAAAATCAATTAAATCGACTGATGACTTATTAATTAACGAATTTTCGTTTTTAATTTTTAATTACTGAATCGTTTCAATGAAACTGATTCAATGGAAATAAATCGAAATTCTATAAAATAAATATTACTATAAACGACATTCGTACTAGCGTTTAAAACAACAATTTGTATACCTAACTAATAGATAACATTTATTTAAAATACGAAACGCTTAATTTTAAATTACAAATTCCATATTTTTAGATTTTAAAAACATACTTATTTAATAATTAGTGTACTTTACTTTTGTTATCAAATAATTTTTGGTGAAAAATCAATTGAAGTTAGACCCCCCCTTTTAAACAGAACAAACATCGATGTATAATTTTTTCACTTATAATATAATAGATAATTATATACTTAAACCACATATAAGAAAATCTCCAATAACTTTTTATATTCAAATTTTCAATTTTTTTTGTATTTATTTTCTACCAGACTCTCTCCCTCAAGATTTTTTTCATATATTCACACCTTCGGTCTTTTGTCTTGATATTTATTCTGTAACTAGTTTCGGAAGTATATAACCCCACCGATATTTTGCGCCCAAAAAAGAAGGGGTCGGGGTCAAAGTTAAGTGACCTGAAAGAAAATCTGAAAGTTTTGAAATGAAATAACTTATGCATTATAAAAATAATTCATTGATAAATCAACACAGAAAATTTCATTAAAATGGGATAATTCCCTAATTTTTGGTAAATATTTTTCAATTGAGGGTAGGGGGTTAAATTTATTTTGTAAAATACGCATATAGCGTAACATTTGGTAAACCCCAAAACACCCCCGCACACTGCAAGGCAAACGTGTATTTACTTAATGAAAGAAAATATTATATTAAAAATGTGAAGCTAAAAATAATGAGATTCCATTTAATAGTCTTTTTAAAAAAATATTGAAAATAATGTTTGAATTAAATTTGTCGTTTTTTATAGGAGCATGTAGGGGACATAATATTCAATTCATTTAACAACAACTACTGCTAATTGTAATTTTAATTTTTCCACTCCAGGCATCGACTAAATGCTAATAATTGTAATTTGTTTTTGCTTCAGACTAAAAAATATTACATGTATGATTCTCCATAGAAAATTACATTTTCATTTTTCGTGCTAAAATGTCAAGGTATGTCAAAAAGTACAGATTTTAAAGCTGTATTTACCAAGATAGAAATGAAGAATGAATGGAACGTTAATTTTTCAGAATAAAGATTAAAAATTTATCGTAAATTTATTCAAAATGCAAAAACCTACGTTACATGTAATAGAGTTTTTTTTTCTCCCTTATTGACCCATAAACTTGGAATTGTTCTTTATATTAAAAG
>CM042165.1:13519806-13547306 GCA_023376005.1 Doryteuthis pealeii | reverse complement strand
GGAGTAGGCTACGATTTGTGAAAGAATAGTTTTTTCCTTAAACGACTTGAAAATACTACTTCCATCTTTCTATTTCTGTGATCGGTCCGGAGAGTGGCACCAGCGTCGAAAATAAAATGAGTGGGATCTTTCTGTTACCACGTGTTTGACTTTTCCTTTTCATTATAGGATTCACCTCATCTCGTCGTCATCTCTTTATCTCATCTTCGTCTCTTCGTCTCCGCCATCTTTCTTCGCTTTGAGACGTCCGAAACTCGACATTTGCACCATCTAAAAAAACTGTTCACGGGGTCGAACTTGATCTCCCTAAACCTGTATTAACTTGTTAAATATTTATGTCATATTATCCTAATATTTTACATAGAATTTCATCTTATGGTTTATTTTTGTGACACACTTAACTCACCACTCAAGTAAAAATCCGATATTACCTAATGTGAATTCAGCAATGCAAACACAACATAGATCAGCTGATTTTCAATAAGGGTTGCGGATCTGAAAAATAAAATATCAGTTTATAATTACTAGACGGATCTAAGCAAAAATGCAAGAATATTGATTAGTGTTTTTTTTTTGTGCAAAATTTCATTTGCTACCTAGAAATTTTTACCTCGAATAGAACTTGATCTCCATGAACCTGTATTAACTTATTAAATCTTTCTGTACCATTATACTGAAGTTAGACATAAAAATTGATGCAATTTAGTATCTGCTTTCCCCTTCCATCAGCAATGTTGTTAACGTGACCGATAGCAAAATGTTAATCCTTATGACTCTCTTATATAGGGAGCGAGAAACGATCATACATGAGACTTAGGGATTTTTGAAAAGCACCTATACGTTAGTTACCAAGAGAGCGACAAGTCACGAACTACATTGGAGATTGGTTACAATTTATAAATGAATGAATCTTTCCTTGATCGACTGAACTAGAAACACTTTCATAGTTTCTTATCAATTCATGTGCTGCCTAAGAATCTGTATCTGGAATAGAACCTGATATCCATAAACCTGTTTAAACTTGTTAAAAGTTTCTGACGCTTTGTCCGGAAGTTTGACTCAGAATTTGATATCATTATGTTCCATTAATTGAATGTCAATATCAATCAACTGATTTTCAATCAGAGTTGCTGATCTGAAAAATAAAAACATATCAGTTTATGATTACTAGAAAGACATGTACTGTTTAGAAATTTGTGTCTGGAATAGAACCAGATCTCGATAAACCTGTATTAAGTTGTATTATTTTGATTTTTCGGAGTGTTGTCCTCATCTTTATTGTTATATACACAACGTTTCGTTATGGAGGCGCGTGGTCTAATGGTTAGAGTCATAGGAAATGGACTCATCGACCCGAGTTCAATTCCTGGACGAAGCTGTTTGAATTTCACATAGAAATTGGGAAAGGTATGAATCCAATTCTCCCTCCAGTTATGGGCAAATAGCAGGACAGACTGGGCTCTTTAACACTGGCTAGGTAACCAGTCTAGGAGAAGGGGAAACTCTGAATTTAAACCTGTCAAACTCTACTTAAGAAATTGACCTTCTGTCACATCCTACTCGTGAAGGCTCCGATTACGACATGAAGACTCCTGAGTTCGACCAGAAGGTTCCCGAGATCGTGAAAGTTCCCGAGCCCGAAACACCTGAAGAAGGCAGGAGAGTACACTGGCCGAAACGTTGTGTATACAACAATAAAGATGAAAACAACAGTCCGAAAAATCCAAATAATACAAATTATCAGGCCTCATCTAAAAAGTTCGGACAAACTGTATTAACTTGTTAAAAGTTTCTGTCGCCTTGTCCTGAAATTGAACATAACATCTGATCGTGTCTTCTATTTTCGAGACACTATTCTAAAATTGATTTGTAATTAAGTTGATGATACTTTTTTTTGTTATAAAACTAGTCTCATTATTGAAACTTCTCGCCATTATCTGACGTGATCTTAAACACGTGAGAACGTGACCGAGATTTGCAACCCGATGATAGGAAGTAACGTCATATAATTTGAGTGCCTATTCACCGACGATATGTGGAAGAAAGAAAGAAAGAAAGAAAGAAAGAAAGAACGGAAAAGGGAAGAAAGGAAGAAAGAATGGAAGGAAGGACTAACGAGGTCAAAGGTATATAAATTAATGAAATAGATAAAAAAAAAGTGGGAAGGAAATTGCGCGGTTAATATTTTATTAAGTAGCTTTCTAGAAATAGCAGCCGACATTTATGGAAAGGAAGGGAGAAAGAAAGGGTGGAAGAAGGTGAGAAAGAAAGAAAGGGAGGAGAGAAGAAAGAAAGGAAGAGAAAAAGAAAAAGAAAAGAAAAAAGAAGGAAGGAAGAAGGAGGAAGAAAGAAAGGGAGGAGAGAAAAAGAAAGGAAGAGAAAAAGAAAAAGAAAAGAAAGGAAGGAAGGAAAGAAAGAAGGAAATAAGAAAAGAAAAGAAAAGAAAGAAAGAAAGTGGATCAAGTAAGGAAGGAAGAAGGAGAAGAGAAAAAAAGAAACGCAGTAAAAAGAAAGGAATAATTAAAGAAAGAAAGAAATGAAGGAAGAAGGAAATAAACGAAAGAAGATAGAAAGAAAGAAAAAGAAAGAAAGAAAGAATGCTGGGGTAAAAGAAAGCAAGCAAGCAAGAAATAATGAATAATAAGAGAGAGAGAGAGAGAGAGAGAGAGAGAGAGAGAGAGAGAGAGAGAGAGAGAGAGAGAGAGAGAGGGGGGTTACGAAGGAAGATGGAAAGAAGAAAGTAATGAAGGACTTTAAAAAGACAAAGAGGAAAGAATGAAAAATAGGGAGAAAGAAAGGAAGGAAAGAAGGAATGAAGAAGGAAGAAAGAATGGGAGAGCAAAAGAAGAAGAAAGAAAGAAAGAATGAATGAATAATGAATGAATGAGGAAAAGAAAGGAAGAAAAAACATAAAGAAAGAAAGAAAGAAAGATAAGAATAATGGAAGAAAGAAATAACGAACGAAATTCCTTGTGGATGTCAGAGATAGATAGGTAGATAGATAGATAGATAGATAGAGAGAGAGAGAGAGAGGAGAGAGAGAGAGAGAGAGGAGGGAGGGAGAGAAGAAGAAGAGAAAGAAAGAAGAGAATGAAAAAAGATAAAGGATACACAGAAAGTGCAGGGGGAGAAAGAAAGAAAGAAAGAAAGAAAGAAGAAAGATGAGGAAAAGAAAAAAAAAAAAAGAAAGAAAGAAGAAAGAAACAAAGAAAGAAAGAAAGATAAGATAATGGAAGAAAGAAATAACGAAAGAAATTCCTTGTGGATGTCAGAGAGAGAGAGAGAGAGAGAGAGAGAGAGAGAGAGAGAGAGAGAGGAGAAAGAAAGAAGAGAATGAAAGAAAGATAAAAGTATACACAGAAAGTGCTTGTGGGAGGAAGAAAGAAGAAAGAAAGAATAAAAAATGAATGAATGAGGAAAAGAAAGAAGAAAAAAAAACACAAGAAAGAAAGAAAGAAAGAAAGAAGAAAGAAAGAATAATTGAAGAAAGAAATAACGAAAGAAATTCCTTGTGGATGTCAGAGATAGATAGATAGATAGATAGAGAGATAGAGAGAGAGAGAAGGAAGAGAGAGAGAGAAGAGAGAGAGAGAGAGAGAGAGAGAGAGAGAGAGAGAGAGAGAGAGAGAGAGAGAATGGACAAAGCAATGTAAATGAAGAAAAATAGAGACCAGGATGTAAATTGTTCGTCTAATCTTTCATTACCGAGTTTTCTTGAAATAGCAGCCGGCATTTATACGACTGAATAACGCAGATGTTTCTGAACGGACAACGTTTATCGAGCTTTCATTACACAGGCCAAAATGGCCGGCTCTTAGTTTCTAAGTTGATCCTTATTTACGATAACAATAACGTTTGAATAAACATTTTCTTTTTTCAAATACGAAATACGCAACGTATCCACGTAGAGGAAAAGAGAATTAAGTGTACCATAGGGAAAGGGGAATACTACGCATTCGATATTGTTAGATAATGTTGGTTGGTTGGAGTTTGCGGCATTCCAACCCTTGTTGGGTTATTTTATACCGAAGACATTTTGTTTCATTCTTTCTTGATGGTTTAGATTGGTTTGGTTTGTTTTGTTTTACGGCATATCAATCTCGGTGGGTCATTTAATGCCAATAAAGTTGTGAAATAAACTCATTCTTAATGCATAGTACAATTTTGTTTATAAACTGATGTTTTTCTATTCAACCCATAGATGGAACCCTAACAGGTACTACCACTCCGGGTCTGAGTGGACCAGGGAGCAATGGTGATGAAGGGGTGCTCCACATTCCCCAATCCTCCAAGACTGGAACCTCACCATCAGATAGAGTTTAACGTCATTCCCAGGACATGTAGACCCTCAGTCACCGCCTTCTAGTACACATATGATAAAAAGGGGTTGGGGCTTGCCATAAGGGCAATAGGGTTGGGAAAATCATATAGGTGCTAGGGCTTGACGTGACCAGCCGATTGATCATCTAGCCCAAGATAGGGCCAAAGTGGAGTATTGCAAGTCATGAACTGCTCATCCACCTGGGCTCTATCCTTAAGCATCACGGGTCGCCACCCACGGCCAACAGGGAGCCCATTGGGGGAGTCTTACCCCTCTGCAGAGGTGCAGTAGGTGAATTCTAACGCCCCAACCGACAAGTCGGCTTTCTTTTTGAAATTTTTTGAAACTCAATTTTTTAAACACATTTTTGAACTCATTTTTTTTTCATTTAACCCATAGATGGCTCCTAACAGGTACTACCACTCCGAGTAAGAGAGAACCTGGGAGTAATGGTGATGAAGGGGTACTCCACATTCCTCATGGCTCCAGAATTGGAACTTCGTCATTAGATAGAGGTTAATGTTATACCCAAGACACTAAGACTATCAGCCACCGCCTTCTAGCACATATATGATAAAAAGGGTTGGAGGAGGGCTTGCTATAAGGTGTTAAGTATCTGGCCGCCATCCTTGGCCAGTTGTAAAGAACTTAAAGTAAATAAGTAAGTAAGTAAGTCCCGAGTTATAGAATCCTTTGGTAAGTGAATAAGTCCTGTGATATAGAATCCTTTGGTAAGTGAATAAGTCCTGTGATATAGAATCCTTTGCTAAGTGAATAAGTCCTGTGATATAGAATCTTTGCTAAGTGAATAAGTCTGTGATATAGAATCCTTTGGTAAGTGAATAAGTCCTGTGATATAGAATCCTTTGCTAAGTGAAAAGTCCTGTGATATAGAATCTTTGCTAAGTGTCCTGTGATATAGAATCTTTGGTAAGTGAATAAGTCCTGTGATATAGAATCCTTTGCTAAGTGAATAAGTCCTGTGATATAGAATCCTTTGGTAAGTGAATAAGTCCTGTGATATAGAATCCTTTGCTAAGTGAATAAGTCCTGTGATATAGAATCCTTTGCTAAGTGAATAAGTCCTGTGATATAGAATCCTTTGGTAAGTGAATAAGTCCTGTGATATAGAATCCTTTGGTAAGTCAATAAGTCCTGTGATATAGAATCCTTTGGTAAGTCAATAAGTCCTGTGGTATAGAATCCTTTAGGTCCGTCGTCCAAGAAGATCCAAGTAAGTAGTGAGCTAAGATTAAAATCAGCCAGTAATAATAATAATAGCAGCAGCAGAGCACTGCTAGTGATTGGACAACAGGCTGATCACATGTTTATCGGCGAGTCTATAAGTAGAAGTGGGCCTTTGTCACACGCCTTATATCTTAAAATTCCAACCTAAGGGCAACAGGGTTGAGACAATCATATAGGTGCTAGGGCTTGACGTGACCGGCTGATTGATTGGAAAGGGCCTCTCCGACCACCCATCTCGTCTAAGTAAGGGCCAAAGTGGAGTGTTAGATGTCATGGAATACTTTCATCCTTAAGCATCACGGGTCGCCACCCACGGCCAACGGGTGACCCCATTGAGTGAGGGGGTCTTACCCCTGTGCAGAGTTGTAGTTGGTGTATTCTAAAGCCCCAGTCGACAGGGCTGGTTAGATAATGTACAAGATGAGGTTGGATTGAACAAGATAACATGTTTTGAGCATAGTTCTCTCTTAGCTGCAGGGAAAAGAGACGGGTTTAGATCTTGTGGGCCTGGGGCAGTTCTAATTAGGAGGCCCCTCAAATTACCTCAACATAAAAATTAAATTAGCTACACGAGAATTTAAAAAAAAAATAAGTAAAATGAATACGTTAAAAGAAAAAATATATAATTTAGTATTATTTGGATTATTCGGACTGTTGTCCTCATCTTTATTGTTATCTGCACAACGTTTCGGCCGATGTGCCCTCCGGCCTTCTTCAGGTATTTCTTGTCGGATTCGGGAGCCTTCTCGAACTCGGGTACCTTCTTGTTGTAATCGGAAGCCATCACGAAACTTTGAACACATCGACCGAAACGTTGTACACATAACAATAAAGATGAGGACAATAGTCCGAATAATCCAAATAATACTAATTATCAAGTCTCATTTAAAAAATTCAGAGAAATAGTGTAGATAACAATAAAGATGAGGACAATAGTCCGAATAATCAAATAATACTAATTATCAAGCCTCATCTCAAAAATTCAGAGAAATAGTGTAGATAACAATAAAGATGAGGACAATAGTCCGAATAATCCAAATAAATACTAATTATCAAGCCTCATCACAAAAAATCAGAGAAATATTGTAGATAACAATAAAGATGAGGACAATAGTCCGAATAATCCAAATAATGCTAATTATCAAGCCTCATCTCAAAAATTCAGAGAAATAGTGTAGATAACAATAAAGATGAGGACAACAGTCCGAATAATACAAATAATACTAATTATCAAGCCTCATCTCAAAAAATCAAAGAAATAGTGTAGATAACAATAAAGTTGAGGACAATAGTTCAAATAATCCAAATAATACTAATTATCAAGCCTCATCCAAAAAATGCAGAGAAATAGTGTAGATAACAATAAAGATGAGGACAATAGTCCGAATAATACAAATAATACTAATTATCAAGCCTCATCCAAAAAATTCAGAGAAATAAGTGTAGATAACAATAAAGATGAGGACAATAGTCCGAATAATCCAAATAATACTAATTATCAAGCCTCATCTCAAAAATTCAGAGAAATAGTGTAGATAACAATAAAGATGAGGACAATAGTCCGAATAATCCAAATAATACTAATTATCAAGCCTCATCTCGAAAATTCAGAGAAATAGTGTAGATAACAATAAAGATGAGGACAATAGTCCGAATATCCGAATAATACTAATTATCAAGCCTCATCTCAAAATTTAGAGAAATAGTGTAGATAACAATAAAGATGAGGACAATAGTCCGAATAATCCAAATAATACTAATTATCAAGCCTCATCTCAAAAAATTCAGAGAAATAGTGTAGATAACAATAAAGATGTGGACAATAGTCCGAATAATCCAAATAATACTAATTATCAAGCCTCGTCTAAAAAATTCAGAGAAATAGTGTAGATAACAATAAAGATGAGGACAATAGTCCGAATAATCCAAATAATGCTAATTATCAAGCCTCGTCTAAAAAATTCAGAGAAATAGTGTAGATAACAATAAAGATGAGGACAATAGTCCGAATAATCCAAATAATACTAATTATCAAGCCTCATCTCAAAAAATTTAGAGAAATAGTGTAGATAACAATAAAGATGAGGACAATAGTCCGAATAATCCAAATAATACTAATTATCAAGCCTCATCTAAAAAATTCAGAGAAATAGTGTAGATAACAATAAAGATGAGGACAATAGTCCGAATAATCCAAATAATGCTAATTATCAAGCCTCGTCTAAAAAATTCAAAGAAATAGTGTAGATAACAATAAAGATGAGGACAATAGTCCGAATAATCCAAATAATACTAATGAGCAAGCCTCATCTCAAACATTCAGAGAAATAGTATATAATTTAGGTTCCGAAGAAAATGTTTTTGTTTTTTTTCTTCATTTTTTTTTTCAATAATAAAACTAATTTTATAATTATTACAGGCTTTATAAAGAAAGTGTGGGTGCCCCTCTGGTAGGGGCTCCTCTGATAGGGACCCCTCTGGTAGGGACCCCGGGGCAATTGCCCTCTTTGTCTTGTTATACATATTTATCAACCCCTTTGTACGAGTAGGATGTGACACAAGGTAAATTTCTTTAGTGGAGTTTAATAGGTTTAAACCTCAGCTAAATAATAGACCATTACGTTTTTATTATAAAGAAAGAAAGAAAGGGAAGTAAAAGAACATACTACACAGAAAAAATATAATCAGAAAGAAAATAAGAAAGAAAGAAAGTGTTATAGGTGATACACCCTATAAGATTAATGGAATGCACCGACAGATTACTATAAATAACAGGGATAATTGTGGCTTAGCAGTAAGCCAATGCGAGTGCCAATAACTCTGTTTGTCGGACGTACTTTCCATATCTCTGTATTGTATTTGTCTACTTTCTGTTAATACATTTTTCTACATTTGTTACCCGTCGTTTTGTTCTTATTTGACCCCTTAAAACCTCACAGCAGAAAGAAAGAAAGAATGGGAAAGACAGAGAGTGGGGGTGAGCGCGCAGAATGGAATATAATTAAAATATGAAAAAAAAGGAAAGAGAGAGAGAGAGAGAAAGAGAGAGAGAGAGAGAGAGAGAGAGAGAGAGAGAGAGAGAGAGAGAGAGAAGGAGAGAGAGAGAGAGAGAGTTAAATCAAGATTATGATACTTTTTACATATTGAACTATTTTACAATAGCTCTTACGTAAATATATCAAACGTTGTAATAATTAGATTATCATACTCTGATATATCCACAGGCCCTGCTAGTTTAATAATATTTTGCCAACAATTATATATTTCCATTTAACAAATTCTAATATCAATGTTTTAAAAGGCGCCTTTGTTCAGAATGATTTTAAACATTATCTTAAACAGATCTATTGGACCAATAGTTGGTACTCTAACAGGTACTACCATTGAAAATGAAAGGAAATGAAACAAGAAAAAGGAAAAAGAAAAGTGTAAAGAAAAAAGTAAAAGAAAGAAAGAAAGAAAGAAAGAAAGAAAGAAAAAGAACGTGATGAGACGATAAAGAGTAAGAAAGTAAAATCTATGTGGAATAAAATGACGTTGAAAAAGAACTATTGTAAGACCAACAAGGATGTTGAGTAATTTATTTGCTTGAATCTCCTGCTTCAAAGAGAGAGAGAGAGAGAGACAGACAGACAGACAGACAGACAGAGAGGGGGGGGAGAATGAGAAAGAGAGAGTGAGAGAGAGAAAGAAAGAGAGAGAGGAGAGAGAGAGAGAGAAAGAGACAGACAGACAGACAGACATACAGAGAGAGAGAGAGAGAGAGAGAGAGAGAGAGAGAGAGAGAGTGAGAGAGAGAGGAGAATGAGAGAGAGTGAGAGAGATAGAGAGAGACAGAGAGAGGGGAGAGAGAGGGAGAGAAAGGGAGAGAGAGAGGAGAGAGAGAGAGAGAGGGGGGAGAATGAGAAAGTGAGAGAGTGAGAGAGAGAGTCTCTCTCTCTCTCTCACTCTCTCACTTTCTCATTCTCCCCCCTCTCTCTGTCTGTCAGAGAGAGACAGAGACAGAGACAGAGAGAGAGAGAGTGAGAGAAAGAGAGAGCGAAAGAGAGAGAGAGAGGACAGAGAGAGAGGGGGGAGAGTGTGTGTGTGAGAGAGAACAGACAGACAGAGAGAGAGAGAGAGGGGGAGAGAGTGTGGTGTGTGTGTGTGTGTGTGTGTGTGTGAGAGAGAGAGAGAGAGAGAGCAGATAAGAATCATTTTAGCATTGAATTTAAAAAAAAAGAATAACAACCAAATAATAGAGGAAACGTGTCGTTCCTATCTGTGAGAGAGATCGGGCATTTTTCAAAGAAGTTGGAATTGCCCAAATCGGAAGTGTGATTATTTGCAATGGGGATGATATGAGGAAGGTAGGTGTTGGGTGTCATAAGGTTAGGCGCCAGTCAGTTCATTGTAGGAAGGGATTTTGGAGTCTTTGCGAGTGGGGGGGGAAAAGAAACTAGGTGAAAACCGGTAGCTAGTCAATAATTTATGTAGTTAGGCTGGGGAGGTTCTTTGTAGTAGGTATTATCTATCTAGTATCTATCTATCTATCTATCTAAATATATATATATATATATATATATATATATATATATATATATAAGTATATATATAACAAAGAAACGCGATGAATATCAGTGATATTTACTATTGAGATTTATATCCAACGATATCTCGGCATTCGAGAGAACCGGCTTCTTGAGACTTCTATACAAGAAATGACATACATTTTGATATAGATATATTTGAGTCTTTTAATTTGTTAAAACATATAGATGCTCTGTATAGTCATTACAATTATTATATAACTGACTCTCAAAATGGGACTAATACCAATTTATTATTCTGATATTAAAAAGTCTTTGCCTTAGAAATCATCGCCCCAACCAATTTACCTGGTTTACCTTCTTTCTTTCTTTTCTTTGGAAGTACCATCGCAGACGACAATGGCGTTCCAAAAACTTTTCATATTTCCTTTCTTTTGGTTTTGGTTTGGACCCTCTGGTGGCTCGTAGTCCAATTCTGGATTACAGATGCAGTAACACACATTGCAGCGGAAATTCCCATCTACATTTGGTTGTTCATTGACGACGAAGACGTCGCCGCTCTGCAGTCCTGTTTATCTCGTTATTGAAGTGCTTACTCCTGCTGCGGGCAGGTCCGCCCAACTACTGCGTAGGAGAGCTAAGGCATTTTACACGCTAGAATTGCTGTCGATTGGTAAATTTCGTCAAGAGATTCTTGATTATGTCTTTGAACCGCTTTGGGGTGGGGCTCCTGTCCTTCGCGTGCCATATATGAGTTCACTGTTAAAGATTTTACGGGGGATTCTGTCTACAGGCATGCGGCATGGTGCGAATGATGGTTTCAATTGGGTACATGCTAGCTCAGTTTCTAATTTCATAGAGTGGGGGATTTTTTGCCATCACTTTATGCCAAGTAGTGCGTTGAGGCAGTTATATATTATATATATATATATATATATAATTGAGTTTTCAGGTTTATCAATCTATCTGCTAGATACACTGCCTTATTCTTTTAAGTTTTACAATGTTCTTCCCTTTTTTTCTGTAAAGCTGTGACAAATTAGAAAAATGCTCAGATATAAGTATGATATTTCGCGACGTGTGTACTCATGTTATTAGTGTATAACACAGCAGCTTTCAGGCCCATTGTAACCTCAGGCTCTGTTAAAAAAATTATATAACACCTAAAAAAGAGCCCGCAGGCCTGTTTTATAAACACACAATAACTGATGAGGACAACCGTTCGGAAATATCATCAATTATTCATATTTTAGCTCATCTCCTAAAATACACATAAAATATAGGCACGGATCATCATCTTCATCATCATCATCATCATCATTCGTGCATGCAGCACGGGTATCCATGACAATCTTTCGCCAACCTTCCTAATCATTCATCACAACCTGCGGAGCCTCTCTGTGGAGCAGCCGCAATCTTCACATAACTGTCAACTGTATGTCTTGCTGGGCGCCCTACACTTGCATGTCCATGTGTTGGCTTCACTGGGAGAACGTCGCTTAATGGAGTTCATCCTTGCTTCTGCCAGCAGTGTCCTGCATGCCTTGCTCCGTCTCACTCGGATAGTTTGTGAGATGAGGGCAGCGTGACCGTGACAGCTGTTTCCTTTGGGGTGCTGTTTCCACGACTTGTTTAGACTGCACGGCAGCATTCTTGTTCAGCTCCCATCTAGGCGTTATCTCAAGGCTCTCTTGGCTGGTCCACGGTGGTGCAGCCATATAGCAAGCACCGACACACCACAAGCCTGAAAGAACTTGTTGCTTCAGCTTGCTCAGGGAGATCGGACCTCCCATATGACTCGCATAATCTATTTGTGCCGACCATGCCTTTGCTATCCGTGTATTAACATCGCTCTCTGTGGCGGAGATAATTACCACCAGAACATGCTGTCCCGTCTCACTCGGATAGTTTGTGAGATGGCGGGGCAGGTGACCGTACGCTGTTTCCTTGTAGGGGGGCCGTGCTGTTTCCACAACTTATTCAGACTGCACGCATCATTCTTGTGCAGCAATAAGTAAAAAATAAACGTCGTCGGGGCGGCCTAATGTCGGTATGAGCCATACAGCGAGAGAGTCTAGTCCCCTTTTCACTAGCGGCTAGACCAAGGAGATTAATTTTAGCACTCTGAAGGTGGAGCGCCACAGCCTACCATCAGCCTCCTTACTTTTACCGCACAGATACCTTGCTACTCATAACGCTAGAGTTGGCAGAGACCGGATCGAACTAGGAACCTGTGGTTTCTAGCCGAACGCTCTACCGACTGCAAGCTAAGCTCTGCAGCAATAGGCACGGATATCTATAACCAAATTTTTCTATTTTTTATTTATTTATTTTTGTCGGCGTAAAAAAAAAAATATACGGCGTGTTAATAATCTTTGAATTTTTGTATATTTTTTTTCTTCTTCTACTCAAAGCTCGACGTAAAGGGCGGTTTAGGGGAGGGGGATGGGTTGCGGTACAGGGAGTGCAGTCATTCCTTTCATATTCAGCAATCAACGTTCGAATCTTGAGTCTAACGGTCACGTCTTCCTAATTCTGGCAAACGACGTCACTTCAATGCGCTGCCTTGTTCGCGCAAACAATTTGCTGGGTCAGTCCTATATCACTGGACATTAATCAAACTAAAGCTTTTGGAATTTAGAAAGCCTATCAATCATCACACTTACAAGTTTCACGACATAAAGAATTTTTAGAATGCTGTGGGATCCTTTAGCTCGGCGTTTCCCAAACTTATCGTGTATAACTCATGTGGAGGCGAAAGAAACGGATTCGGCAATATGAGTTCAAATCCTTGACAAGGCGTATAGTGCTAATTATAAGATAATTGCAATCGTATAACATCAGCAAAAACAAGGGAGGTTTGGGAAATGTGAGCACCCCACATCACCATTGCTCCCTGTCCACTCTGATCCGGAGTGGTAGTACTATTAGGGTCCCATCTATGTGTTAAATAAAAAAACGCGAGTTTATAAAAAAGTTTGAGTATCCATTAAGATTGATTTATTTCAAAACTTTATCGGCATTAAATGACCCACTGAGGTTGATATGCCGTAAAACAAAAACCAAACAACAAAACAAAACAAAACAAAAACATGACCAATATCGTCAAAGGGTGGATGGCTTCAGGGCCCTACGAACATCCACACCGACAGTAGTATGTTTGGGTACTTAGTACTCACATAAAATCCCCAATTAGTGTTAGAAGGGGCTCCTTAAACCCTGGTCGGCATCTCACTAGCGACAAGAAAATACAAAACCTCCGCTGCTTAGTGTTTACTCATCCCAAGGAAAGACTAAGGGAGTAAACCCCGAAAACATATCCAGAGCCGGAGTCCCAAAGGTGGTGCTGATGCTGAAATCCACAGTACTACCCAGTCAACTTCTCCGACATTACCTGCATTGTTTTTTTTGCCTTCCTATTGGATCAGAGCGGCAGTGTGGGGAGGGGGTTTTGTTGCTTGGGTAACAGCTCATCCTCCAAATGAACCCGCCCAGGCTACGTAGTTCCACTAAAAAAATAGACAGTATTCCATCGTCTCTTGTAGACGAAATATCCCAACATGCTAGGGTTTGACGTGAACAGTCGATTGATCGTCTGGCCTAAGTAAAGACCTCTAACTGCCGCTAAACTGACCAGTTTAATTATTTCTATTTTTACTAGCAAATATATCACCCTCCAGGTGCAAGTATTTAAGTTTTAATATAATAAAAATATCATATTAAATTAGAAAGGCCAATGAAACTGAATAAAAATGCAGATAACATGATTTGGAACAGAGGGGGTATTATTGGAAAAAATAGAACAACTTTGAAACTAACCTTCCATCATTTTCAATTACTCATATCTTAATTTAACTATTTAGTTAAAATAGGAAGTAAAGAATAATATTTACAGTTTATTTCTTTTTGTTAAGGGATTCTTTTAAGATTTTGGAAGAGAATTTTCTCATATTCAATAAGATTATGAGCAAATCTAAACAATTAGAAAATCAATAATATTAAGCACATATTTATTAAAATCAGATTTTTTAAGATCAATATGCAAATTAGCTTCCCATTCACACTGTAAACGCTCTGTTTTGTTGTATAATAAATACAACTGCATGTTATTTGTATGTAGATATGGTCAACAGTCTTAATGATGTAAAACAATTTTATATAAATTGAGGTTTAAATAAAAATAAAATCTGGGGTGTAAATAACAAAAGGAATTGTGATTTGTATATAATATAGTTTCGGTTACAGACAGAAAAACATACAATTCCATTATAATAAGATATAAATATTTATGTCTATATAAAATAAACTACCACTAAGAGTATTAAATTTAGAGTAGTTAAATGAGTTAATATCATTTGGTGCGGACCACTAGTTTCTGTGGTCTATGAACCTTAACCAAAAAGGGGTAATGGGAAGTTAGTTATGAATATCGCCGTCAAGCTGGTCGGATGAGGCAGAAAGCATTTATTGAAACTAGCAAATATATGCACCCTGCGGGTGCAAGTATTTAAGTTTTAATATGATAAAATATCATATTAAATTAGAAAGGCTAATGAAACTGAATAAGAATGCAGATAAAAAAATTGGAACAGAGGGGTATGATTGAAAAATAGAACAACTTTGAAACTGACTCTTCCATCATTTTCCATTACTCCCCTCTTTCATTGGTAAATTTTCCTAATTTAACTATTTAGTTAAAATAGGAGGTAAATAATAATTATTACATTTATTTCTTCTTGTTAATTGAAATTCTTTTTAAGATTTATCTGAGATTTTTGCTCATATTCAATAAGATAAAACCAAACAATTAGAAATCAATAATACTAAGCATATATTTATAAAATCAATTTTTAAGATCAATATGCAAATTAGCCTTCCATTCACACTGTAATCACTATTTTGTGTGTATATATACATAAAAGTTGCATGGCCATTAGTGTGTAGAACAGTCTTAATGATGTAAAACAATTTTATTTATAATTGAGGTTTAAATAAAAATAAAATCATGGGGAATATGACGTAAATAACTAAGGCAATTGTGACTGTAGTAGTAATATAGTTCTCGGTTACAGACAGACAAAACCACCAATCTCCATTATAATAAGATGTCTATTTATTGAAATGTCTGATTTTGGGATTCTTTTAATTTGTTTTCTTCTTTGTTGTATTCGCTGTTATTAAATGCTATTTGTTTTTCTTACAGTTTCACGGTGTTTTATGAAATAAAATTAATTGACATCCAGAAAAGAATCGTCGTGCCTTCACTTTGTCCAGATCAGAGCGCGCCGCTTACAGGACCAAAGTGGAGTATTGCATGTCATCGATTGCTCAACCATCAGCGTTCCATCCTTAAGATCACAGATCGCCACCCACGGCCAAAATTTTGTCCCATTGGGGGCATTTTACCCCTCTGTAGAGGTGCAGTCGGTGTATTCTTCTGTTCCAGTCGACGGTTAGGAAAGGGGTTTGTATGCATATGTATGTTGGTATAATATGTATAATTAATCTCCCCCTCCCCGGCTATAGTTAAATAGTAGGGCGACTGAGCTCTTTAATCTTGGTTAATTCCAGGAGAAAGAAAACTCTTAATTCAAATTCTGGACGAGACTGTTTGCTTTCACATCGGGCTAATACCATTTGGAAAGGTATGCAATCCAACTATTCTCCCTCTAGCGATGAGTAGATAGTAGGACATTTTGTTGAATTCATTTTTCATCAATGAGGATGAAGGGGTACTCCACATTCCCCCACAGCTCCAGAATTGAACTTCCCCATCAGAATAGAGTTAAACGTCATACCCAGGACACTAAGACCCTCAGCCACCGCTTTCCTGCTCATATATGATAATAAAGGCTTGGGGCAATCATATAGGTACTAGGGCTTGAAGTGATCAGTCGATTAATTGGAGGGGGCCTCTCAGAACACCCTCTATCCTAAGTAAGGGCAGACGTAGTGTGTTGCAAGTCACAAGACTGCTCGGCCATTAGGGATGGGGGGATACCGCTCTGCAGAGGTTGCAGTCGATGTATTTTTACTATCTCCAACCGACAGGGCGGTCCAATATATTAGTGATACGTATTTTGTAGTAATCGTTCAGCGACCCTGAACTGAATGGCTTCCAGTCAAAATCTTCTAATGATGCTCGAACATTTTAAACAAGAAATCTCTTTATTTCTTTTTATGTCTGCCAACCGTATTAAGATTCATGTTTTATTTTCTGGCATTTTTCTTCAAAAATCAGCGAAAAAGATGCCAGTAATTTAAACTTTGGCGTTTGTTGCGGGTTCAAATGAATCATTCGAATCGTCTCGCTAATTGGCAGTAAAGATGGCGGTCGGCAAATTTGGTATCGGAACACTTGGGAGAAAAAAAAAAAAAAGAAAAAAAAAAGGACGCTGAAAATTTGCTTCAAAAAGCAGACGTTCGTTTCTTATGCATTTTGTCTACTTTTCAATATTTGCTTTTTTATTAACAATTTTTAGACGGCTTGTAATTCTCATTGACTAAAATTAGGATAAGAAAAAAAAAAAGAATCTTTTTTTCGAGATAAAAAAACAATAAAAGAGTCCAGTAAACAACAACAACAACAACAACAACAAATATAATAATAATAATAATAATAATAATAATAATACAGACGGTTCAACCTAATCCCAGTCATGAGACCAAGACCTGGTGTTGATCAACAAGAAGAAGAGAACTTGTCATCTCGTGGATTTTGCCGTCCCGGCCGATCACCGAGTGAAAGTGAAAGAAAGCGAAAAGATAGACAAATACTTGGACCTTTGCCAGAGAACTAAGAAAACTGTGGAACATGAAGTGAAGATCGTGCCAATTTTAATACGTGCCCTAGGAAGAGCCCAGGGGTTTGAAAAGAGTCTGGATGAACTGGAAATCAGAGGAAGAATCGAGACCATCCAGACTAACAGCACTGTTGAGATCGGCTAGAATACTCAGAAAGTCATGGAGACTTGAGGAGCTTGCTGTCACTCAGCCTCCAGTGAACCACCGGCTAAGGCAGGTGTGAAAACTCTAAATGAGTGAAAATAAATAATAATAATAATAATAATAATAATAATAATATAATAAAGAAAGGAAGGGGAAGAGATCTTTGCCAACATAGAAGACTGCGTAGAGGCCACATATCCAACAACTACGAAGTATTACACAAAAACGAGCAAAGACAGATTACTTATGGCATCCAACAATAGCAGGTGTAATATACGGACAAACAAGAAAAACAAAAACTAGAAAAAAAAGGGAAGAAAAACAATTATATGGACACTTCAAACGACAAATCGGAGAGGTTGCACATGAAAAGATTTGGCATGGTTAGAAAAGGAAACCTCAAAAGAGAAACTGAATCACTAATAATTGCTGCACAAAATAAAACCATTAAGGAGAAACTATATCAAAGCCAAAATCTGATAAGACCCAACAAAATAGTTAAATGTAGACTATGCGGTGACAGATATGAGAGTGTAAACCATGCACTAAGCGAATGTAGCAAAATAGCACAACGGGAATACAAAACTAGGCATGACTGGGTTGGAAAGGTGATCCACTGGGAATTATGCAAAAACTTAAATTTCGACCAATACAACAAAATGGTATATGCATAAACCAGAATCTGTTCTGAGAATGAAAGGCATAAAATTCACTGGGACTTTGAGAATAAAAACGGATTCACCTTATCGCCAGCAAGGAGACCAGACCTAGTGTTTGATTAACAAAAAAGAAAGAACTTGTCAACTGGTAGATTTTGCAGACCCAGCAGATCACAGGTGAAGATGAAGGAAAACGAAAAGATGGATAAATACCTGGACCTTGCCAGAGAACTGAAAAAGATATGGAATATGAAAGTCAAAGTGATACCAATTGTAGTTGGTGCACTTGGAACGGTCCAAAAAAGCTTGGGTAAAAGACTGGAAAATCTGGAAATCTGAGAAGAATTGAGACCATCCAGAATACTGCACTGCTGCAATCTGCCAGAATACTCAGAAGAGTCCTGGAGACCTGAGGAAACTTGTCACTCAGAACTCCACTGAAATACCCAGTTAACGCTGATATGAAAAACTCAAAAGGAGTGAAAATTATTATTATTATTATTATTATTATTATTATTATTATTATTATTATTATTATTAATGGAGACTAGGTCTCTATTTGTCTGTAACCGAAACTACGTAACTGCTTACGTCGCATTACTCCAAATCGTCATAACAGAATATAATACACTCAAAATTTGAGCATGAAACCTTAGACAGTCCTCACTGGGTTTTTTTAACAAATTTTGATAAATACATGTCGGGTATTATATATTTTATATATAGTTTGTTTATTTCAATATATATCTTAAGTTATCAGAACTAAGTTTCCATTTCAATTTTTTTTATTTTATTTTATTTTTATTTATTAATATTTATTTTTTTAATGATTTTTACTCACTTATGGTACAAACTCTCTGACATTGAATGTTGAACTCCCACCCCCCATGCAATATCTTTTCAAAAATTCATTTTTTACACCCCAGATGGTGTTTTTTTTTTTTTGTTTTTTTAAATACTTTTTTTTTTAAATTGTTAAGCGTATACTTATTTATTGGCATTCAGCATCAAATAAGAATTGCAGACAAAAATACAAATTCTTAAACGATTTAAAATGACCTGGAATGAAATTGAAAAGTCATCTGTTTCACTTAATTCGTTCCAAGTATTTCTTCAGCAATTGCTTTTATTGACTGATTCNTAATTATTACAGGCTTTAATAAAGAAAGTGTGGTGTGCCCCTCTGGTAGGGCTCCTCTGCTAGGGGCCCCTCTGGTAGGGACCCCGGGGCAATTGCCCTCTTTGTCCTTTTATACATATTATCAACCCCTTTATACGAGTAGGATGTGACACAAGGTAAATTTCTTTAGTGGAGTTTAATAGGTTTAAACCCCAGCTAAATACTGGACCATTACGTTTTTATTATAAAGAAAGAAAGGGAAGTAAAAGAACATACTACACAGAAAAAATATAATAAGAAAGAAAGAACGAAAGAAAGAAAGAAAGTGTTATAGGTGATACACCCTATAAGACTAATGGAATGCGCCGACAGGTTACTATAAATAACAGGGATAATTGTGGCTTAGCAGTAAGCCAATGCAAGTGCCAATAACTCTGTTCGTCGGACGTACTTTCCATATCTCTGTATTGTATTTGTCTACTTTCTGTTAATACATTTTTCTACATTTGTTACCCGTCGTTTTGTTCTTATTTGACCCCTTAAAACCTCACAACAGAAAGAAAGAAAGAATGGGAAAGATAGAGAGTGGGGGTGAGCGCGCAGAATGGAACATAATTAAAAATATGAAAAAAGGGAGAGAGAGAGAGAGAGAGAGAGAGAGAGAGAGAGAGAGAGAGAGAGAGAGAGAGAGAGAGAGAGAGAGAGAGAGTTAAATCAAGATTATGATACTTTTTACATATTGAACTATTTTACAATAGCTCTTACGTAAATATATCAAACGTTGTAATAATTAGATTATCATACTCTGATATATCCACAGGCCCTGCTAGTTTAATAATATTTTGCCAACAATTATATATTTCCATTTAACTATTCTTATCAAATTCTAATATCAATGTTTTAAAAGGCGCCTTTGTTCAGAATGATTTTAAACATTATCTTAAACAGATCTATTGGACCAATAGTTGGTACTCTAACAGGTACTACCATTGAAAATGAAAGGAAATGAAACGGGAAAAAGGAAAAAGGAAAGTGTAAAGAAAAAAGTAAAAGAAAGAAAAAAAAAAGAAAGAAGAAAGAAAAATAAGGTGATGAGACGATAAAGAATAAGAAAGTAAAATCTATGTGGAATAAAATGACGTTGAAAAAAAAAACTATTGTAAGACCAACAAGAATGTTGAGTAATTTATTTGCTTGAATCTTCTGCTTCAAGAAGAGAGAGAGAGAAAGAGACAGACAGAGACAGACAGAGACAGACAGACAGACAGAGAGAGAGAAGAGGGGGGGAGAATGAGAGAGAGAGAAAGTGAGAAGACAGTGAGAGAGAGTGAGAGAGTGAGTGAGAGAGAGAGAGAAAGAAAGAGAGAGAGAGAGAGAAAGACAGACAGACAGAGAGAGAGAGAGAGAGAGAGAGAGAGAGAGAGAGAGAGAGAGAGAGAATGAGAGAGTGAGAAAGAGTGAGAATGAGAGAGAGAGAGAGAGTGAGAGAGAGTGAGTGAGAGACAGAGAGTAGAGAGAGAGAGAGAGGGAGAATGAGAGAGTGAGAGAGAGGGAGAATGAGAGAGAGAGTGAGAGAGGAGATAGGAGAGACAGAGAGAGGGGAGAGAGAGTGAGAGAGAGTGAGAGAGAAGGAGAGAGAGAAGGGAGAGACAGAGAGAGAGAGAGAGGGGGGAGAATGAGAAAGTGAGAGAGTGAGAGAGAGAGAAAGAGAGCGAGAGAGAAGAGAGAGAGAGATAGAGAGAGAGTGAGAGAAAGAGAGAGAAAGAGAGAGAGAGAGACAGAGAGAGAGAGGGGGGGAGAGTGTGTGTGTATGAGAGAGAGACAGACAGACAGAGAGAGAGGGGAGAGAGAGAGTGTGTGTGTGTGTGTGAGAGAGAGAGACAGAGAGAGAGAAAGAGTGAGAAAGAGAGAGAGAGACAGAGAGAGAGAGAGAGGGGGGAGAGTGTGTGTGTGAGAGAGAGACAGACAGACAGAGAGAGAGAGAGTGTGTGTGTGTGTGTGTGTGTGAGAGAGAGAGAGAGAGAGAGAGAGAGAGAGAGAGAGAGAGAGAGAGAGAGAGAGAGAGAGAGAGAGAGAGAGAGAGAGAGAGCAGATAAGAAATCATTTGCCATTGATTTAAAAAAAAAAGATAAAACAACCAAATAATAAGAGAAACGTGTCGTCCTATCTGTGAAGAGAGAATGGCAATTTTCAAGAAGTTGGAATTTGCCAAATCGGAATCAGTCAATAAAAGCAATTGCCTGAAGAATACTTGGAACGAATTAAGTGAAACAGATGACTTTTCAATTTCATTCCAAGGTCATTTTAAATCGTTTAAGAATTTGTATTTTTGTCTGCAATTCTTATTTGATGCTGAACGCCATAAATAAGTATACGCTTAACAATTTTTTTAAAAAAGTATTAAAAAAAACAACAATACCATCCGGGCTGTGTAAAAATGAATTTTTGAAAGCTATTGCATGAGGGGATGGGATTTCAACATTCAATGCCAGAGAATGTGTACCATAAGTGAGTAAAATCATTAAAAAAATAAATACTAATAAAATAAAAAAAATAAAATAAAAAAATTTGAAATGGAAACTTAGTTCTGATAACTTAAGATATATATTGAAATAAAACAAACTATATATAAATATATAATACCGGACATGTATTTATCAAAATTTGTTAAAAAATCCAGTGAGGACTGTCTAAGGTTTCATGCTCAAATTTTGAGTGTATTTATTCTATGTTATGACGATTTGAGGTAATGCGACGTAAGCAGTTAGGTAGTTTCGGTTACAGACAAATAGAAACCTAGTCTTCATTAATAATTAATAATAATAATAATAATAATAATAATAATTAATAATTTTCACCCTTTTGAGTTTTTCACTGGAGTCTGAGTGACAACAAGTCTCCTCAGGTATCCAGGACTCTTCTGAGTATTCTGACAGATTGCAGCAGTGCAGTATTCTGGATAATCTCAATTCTTCCTCAGATTTCCAGATTTTCCAGTCTTTTTCCAAAGCTTTTAGGGACCGTTCCAAGTGCACCAACTACAATTGGTATCACTTTGACTTTCATATTCCATATCTTTTTCAGTTCTCTGGCAAGGTCCAGGTATTTATCCATCTTTTCGTTTTCCTTCATCTTCACCCTGTGATCTGCTGGGTCTGCAAAATCTACTAGTTGACAAGTTCTTTCTTTTTTGTTAATCAACACTAGGTCTGGTCTCCTTGCTGGGATAAGGTGATCCGTTTTTATCTCAAAGTCCCAGTGAATTTTATGCCTTTCATTCTCAAGAACAGATTCTGGTTTATACATATACCATTTTGTTGTATGGTCGAAATTTAAGTTTTTGCATAATTCCCAGTGGATCACCTTCCCAACCCAGTCGTGTCTAGTTTTGTATTCTCGTTGTGCTAGTTTGCTACATTCGCTTAGTACATGGTTTACACTCTCATCTCTGTCACCGCAAAGTCTACATTTACTATTTTGTTGGATCTTATCAAATTTTGCTTTGATATAGTTTCTCCTTATGGTATTATTTTGTGCAGCAATTATTAGTGATCCAGTTTCTCTTTTGAGGTTTCCTTTTCTTAACCATGCCCAAATCTTTTCATGTGCAACCTCTCCGATTTGTCGTTTGAAGTGTCCATATAATTGTTTTTCTTCCCATTTTTTTTCTAGTTTTTGTTGTTTTTCTGTTTGTCCATATATTACACCTGCTATTGTTGGATGCCATAAGTAATCTGTATTTGCTCTTTTTTTTTTGTATTCTTCGAGTTGTTGGATTGTGGCCTCTACGCAGTCTTCTATGTTGGCAAGATCTCTTCCCCCTTCCTTTCTTTATTATTATTATTATTATTATTATTATATTATTATTATTATTATTATTATTATTATTCAATTAGCGTTTTTCACACCCACCTTAGCCGGTCGTTCACTGGAGGCTGAGTGACAGCAAGCCTCCTCAAGTCTCCATGACTCTTCTGTGTATTCCAGCCGATCTCAACAGTGCTGTAGTCTGGATGGTCTCGATTCTTCCTCTGATTTCCAGTTCATCCAGACTCTTTTCCAGACCCCTGGGGCTCTTCCTAGGGCACGTATTAAAATTGGCACGATCTTCACCTTCGTGTTCCACAGTTTTCTTAGTTCTCTGGCAAGGTCCAAGTATTTGTCTATCTTTTCGCTTTCTTTCACTTTCGCTTGGTGATCGGCCGGGACGGCAAAATCCACGAGATGACAAGTTCTCTTCTTCTTGTTGATCAACACCAGGTCTGGTCTCCTGGCTGGGATTAGGTGAACCGTCTGTATTATTATTATTATTATTATTATTATTATTATTATTATATTGTTGTTGTTGTTGTTGTTGTTATTTACTGGACTCTTTTATTGTTTTTTTATTATCGAAACAAAGATTCTTTTTTTTTTCTTTATCCTAATTTTAGTCAATGAGAATACAAGCCGTCTAAAAATTGTTAATAAAAAGCAAATATTGGAAAAGGTAGACAAAATGCATAAGAAACGAACGTCTGCTTTTTGAGGCAAATTATTCAGCGTCCTTTTTTCTTTTTTTTTTCTCCAAAGTGTTCCGATACCAACTTTGCCGACCCGCCATCTTTACTGCCAATTAGCGAGACGATTCGAATGATTCATTTGAACCCGCAACAAACGCCAAAGTTTAAATTACTGGCATCTTTTATCGCTGATTTTTGGAAGAAAAATGCCAGAAAATAAAACATGAATCTTAATACGTTGGGCAGACATAAAAAGAAATAAAGAGATTTCTTGTTAAATGTTCGAGCATCATTAGAAGATTTGACTGGAAGCCATTTCAGTTCAGGGTCACTGAACGATTACTACAAAATACGTATCACTAATATATTGGACCGCCCTGTCGGTTGGGATAGTAAAATACATCGACTGCACCTCTGCAGAGCGGTATCCCCCCATCCCTAATGGCCGAGCAGTCTGTGACTTGCAACACTCTACGTCTGCCCTTACTTAGGCTAGAGGGGTGTTCGGAGAGGCCCCCTCCAATTAATCGACTGATCACTTCAAGCCCTAGTACCTATATGATTGCCCCAAGCCTTATTATCATATATGAGCAGGAAAGCGGTGGCTGAGGGTCTTAGTGTCCTGGGTATGACGTTAAACTCTATCTGATGGGGAAGTTCCAATTCTGGAGCTGTGGGGGAATGTGGAGTACCCCTTCATCCCCATTGATGAAAATGAATTCAAAAAATGTCCTACTATCTACTCATCGCTAGAGGGAGAAAAGTTGGATGCATACCTTTCCAAATGGTATTAGCCCGATGTGAAAGGCAAACAGTCTCGTCCAGAATTTGAATTAAGAGTTTTCTTTCTCCTGGAATTAACCAAGATTAAAGAGCTCAGTCCGCCCTACTATTTAACTATAGCCGGGGAGGGGGAGATTAATTATACATATTATACCAACATACATATGCATACAAACCCATTTCCTAACCGTCGACTGGAACAGAAGAATACACCAACTGCACCTCTACAGAGGGGTAAAATGCCCCCAATGGGACAAAATTTTGGCCGTGGGTGGTGTTCTGTGATGCTTAAGGATGGAACCCTGATGGTTGAGCAATTGATGACATGCAATACTCCGCTTTGGTCCTGTAACGGCTGCTCTGATCTGGACAAAATGAAGGCACGACTATTCTTACTGATGTCATTAATTTTATTTAATAAACACCGTGAGTGAAACTGTAAGAAAAACAAATAGCATTTAATAACAGCGAATATAACAAAGAAGAACAAATTAAAAGAATCCCAAAATACAGACATTTCAATAAATAGACATCTTATTATAATGGAGATTGTGGTTTTGTCTGTCTGTAACCGAAACTATATTACTATACAAGTCACAATTCCCTTTAGTTATTTACGTCATATTCCCCATGATTTTATTTTTATTTAAACCTCAATTATAAATAAAATTGTTTTACATCATTAAGACTGTTCTACACACTAATGGCATGCAATTTTATGTATATATACAACAAAATAGTGGATTACAGTGTGAATGGGAAGGCTAATTTGCATATTGATCTTAAAAATTTGATTTTAATAAATATATGCTTAGTATTATTGATTTCTAATTGTTTGGTTTTATCTTATTGAATATGAGCAAAAATCTCAGGAATAAATCTTAAAAGAATTTCATTAACAAGAAGAAATAAATGTAATATTATTATTTACCTCCTATTTTAACTAAATAGTTAAATTAGGAAAATTTACCAATGAAAGACGGGAGTAATGGAAAATGATGGAAGAGTCAGTTTCAAAGTTGTTCTATTTTTCAATCATACCCCCTCTGTTCCAAATTTTTTTTATCTGCATTCTTATTCAGTTTCATTAGCCTTTCTAATTTAATATGATATTTTATCATATTAAAACTTAAATACTTGCACCCGCAGGGTGCATATATTTGCTAGTTTCAATAAATGCTTTCTTGCCTCATCCAACCAGCTTGACGGCGATATTCTAACTAAACTTCCCATCACCCCTTTTTGGTTAAGGTTCATAGACCACAGAAACTAGTGGTCCGCACCAAATGATATTAACTCATTTAACTACTCTAAATTTAATACTCTTGGTGGTAGTTTATTTATATAGACATAAATATTTATATCTTATTATAATGGAGATTGTATGTTTTTCTGTCTGTAACCGAAACTATATTACTATACAAATAACAATTCCTTTTGTTATTTACACCCCATTTACACCCATGATTTTATTTTTATTTAAACCTCAATTATTAATAAAATTGTTTTACTTCATTAAGACTGTTGACCATATCTACATACTGTATTTACCGCGTACCCCACTTGTACGGGTCAGGCACAAAGTCCCTATTAACGTGGGACCACCCACAAACCGAAGCTCATGGAGTGGCAGGTGAAAAATTGCGTCGATCCCGTCGGCATTCCCCCTCAAGGGGGGCGCCTCAGGCACTGGGCAATAAACCCAGCCCTGCCCCTTTAAATCAAGGGGGCAGGTGTTGCCTGGGAGGATGGCCCCCTGGGATCGACGCCATTAATTATATCAATGGTCCAGAGGCCGAAGCCACTGTTGACCATATCAACATACAAATAACATGCAGTTGTATTTATATATACAACAAAACAGCGGTTTACAGTGTGAATGGGAAGGCTAATTTGCATATTGGTCTTAAAAAATCTGATTTTAATAAATATGTGCTTAATATTATTGATTTCTAATTGTTTAGTTTTATCTTATTGAATATGAGCAAAATTCTCTTCCATAAATCTTAAAAGAAATCCCTTAACAAAAAGAAATAACTGTAATATTATTCTTTACTTCCTATTTTAACTAAATAGTTAAATTAAGAATATGAGTAATTGAAAATGATGGAAGAGTTAGTTTCAAAGTTGTTCTATTTTTTAATCATACCCCCTCTGTTCCAAATCATGTTATCTGCATTTTTATTCAGTTTCATTGGCCTTTCTAATTTAATATGATATTTTATTATATTAAAACTTAAATACTTTCACCCGAAGGGTGCATATATTTGCTAGTAAAAATAAGAAATAATTAAACTGGTCAGTTTTAGCGGCACTTAGAGGTCTTTACTTAGGCCAGACGATCAATCGACTGTTCACGTCAAACCCTAGCATGTTGGGATCTTTCCGTCTACGAGAGACGATGGAATACTGTCCATTTTTTTTAGTGGAACTACGTAGCCTGGGCGGGTTCATTTGGAAGATGAGCTGTTACCCACGCAACAAATCCCCCCTCCCCACACTGCCGCTCTGATCCAAAGGAAAGGCAAAAAAAAAACAATGCAGGTAATGCCGCAGAAGTTGCTGGGTAGTACTGGATTTCAGCATCACACCACCTTAGGGACTCCGGCTCCGGATATGTTTTCGGGGTTTACTCCCCTAGTCTTTCCTTGGGATGAGGTAAATCCGCTAAGTAGCGGAGGTTTTGTATTGGACTTGTCCTTGTCCTAGATGAGATGCCGACCAGGGTTAAGGAGCCCCTTCTAACCTAATTGGGGATTTATGTGAGTACTAAGTACCCCAAACATACTACTGTCGGTGTGGATGTTCGTAGGGCCCCTGAAACCCATCCGCCCTTTGACGAATATTGGTCTTGTTTTTTGGTTTGGTCTGTTTTGTTTTACGGCATATCAACCTCATTGGGTCATTTAATGCCGATAAAGTTTTGAAATAAAGTCATTCTTAATGGATACTCAACTTTTTTATAAACTCGCGTTTTTCTATTTAACACATAGATGGGACCCTAACAGGTACTACCACTCCGGATCAGAGTGGACCAGAGAGCAACGGTGATGTAGGGGTGCTCCACATTCCCAAACCTCCCTTGTTTTTGGTGATGCTATACCATTGCAATTATATTAGCACTATACGCCTTGTCAAGGAATTGAACTCATATTGCCGAATCCGTTTCTTTCGCCTCCACATGAGTATACACGATAAGTTTGGGAAACGCCGAGCTAAAGGATCCCACAGTATTCTAAAAATTCTTTATGTCGTGAAACTTGTAAAGTGTGATGATTGAATTCTTCAAATTCCAAAAAGCTTCTGATTTGATTAATGTCCAGTGATGATAGACTGACCAGCAAATTGTTTGGCCACAAAGGCAGCCAATGAAGTGACGCGTTTGCAGAA